>CAMRHE010000046.1:623333-1246666 GCA_947044405.1 Leptodactylus fallax
AAACGGGCACTAAATGATGCTAATGTGTCTTTTTTTTTTATTTTAACTGATACAAAAACAGACACATTAACATCAGCTAGTTTCCGTTATGATAGATGTCCTTTTTTGGTGTTTTATTAACAAACACTATGAGAACGGACATCCAACGGTAGTGTGAACCCACCCTTATGGTAAAAAGCAGGGTTTTAGCTTGGTACCATGGGAAGCACTATACATAGCTCAGGTAATATGGACAGTGGAACATATCAGTAGTAGTATGGAGCTATAGAGCACTGTAATGTATATTGCCAAGTGTCCAAAATTTGCTGGGATTGTCCTCAATTTTCAAAAACAATCTCAGCAAATTTGGCTTGTCCTTGATAAACTCCACCAAACATTTTTAGGTGATGTGAGGTCACAAATCCTTATTTGGACACTTAAAATTCTGGTAAGTAGGTAAACTTAAACCAGGGGCATACATAAGGGGATGGTTTCACGGTTAAAAACACCCCCTTGCTGACCCTGGCCTGATAAAGTACAGATGCTGGGAAGCAGTCTTTTAGGGGTAATATATTGATCATATACAGTTGAGGTCAGCAGAACATGATCAAATAATTAACATGGCTACTCACCTCCACCGATCCCTCCACCTGCTCTGCCCCAACACTGAACGCTCCCTGGTGCTGTTTCCTGTTTGCAGTCTGCACATAGGAAATGCATTATCAGCCAATTATTGACTGCAGTAATGCCCGACATCAGCCAGTGTTTGGCTACAGATGCATTTCCTGTACATCAGAATGTGTATGTCAGACATGTTGACTGTTCCCAGTAGCAACCAGCAGAATTGTAAATGCAGCTCTGGTCTGTAATAGAGGCTGTAAAACATGTATCAATAGAGGTCACAAGGTTTGTAGATGACAAAGATAGATGAGATATGCAGATAACTATAAGATAATTATATAGATATGAGATAAATAGATATATAAGATTGTATAATAGATTAGATGATTAAAGGGAGTCTATCATTGCAAAAATTACTTTTTAAGGGCCGGTTCACATGTGCGTTCGGTTTCCGTTCGGGGAGTCCGCTTGGGGACCCCTCCAAATGGAAACCTATACACATAAAAAGTGGTTTACCTGGGAAACCACACGGGCCCCATAGACTATAATGGGGTCCGTGTGGTTTCTGCACAAAACATGTGGAGAGAAACGTGCTTGCTTTGGAGAAAGAGGAAATATATATATATAAAAAAAAAAGACGCAGCACACCAATGTATGTAAAAAGAGGACTTTTATTAGCCCAAAATTTCAACTTTTCAGTCCAAAAAGGGACTTTTCTCAAACTGTAACTGCTTGTGGATTGAAAGATTCCACTTTTGGACTAATAAAAGTCCACTTTTTTCATACATTGGAGTGCTTTTATTGATTGAAAGATAGATAGATAGATAGATAGATAGATAGATAGATAGATAGATAGATAGATAGATAGATAGATAGATAGATATTGTATAATAGACTGGATGGATGGATTAGATAGATGAGAAATATATAGATATATGAGATTGTGTAATAGATTAGATGGATGGATACATAGACAGAAACACCTATGTAAGTGCTAGGATTACTAAACTGAATTTGAATGCCTACCTAGCAGTAGACCCAGACACCATAGTTAGCAGAAGTGACCACATCAGATCTCCATTCTCTTACAGAGACCAATGTGGTCACCTGTATGTGCTCCATGTCACATACTACCAGCATTTTCACCACCTATTGATTTATTATTTATTTGTTTAGCTTAGCTTACTTATATAGCGCCATCATATTCCGCAGTGCTATACACATAAGCTCCTGCTGCCTTGCAGTGCGCAGGAAAAGAACTACAAAATACTGACCCACTGGTATCGCTGTCCTAAGCTCTTGCACAGGATCTATCCTGGTGTATCCGACCGGTGTTGGCGCTGTGGTTCCCAAAGAGGTACGATGTATCACATCTGGTGGGAATGCGCTGCCCTCAGACCCTTCTGGGATGCTGTTTTCGTGTTGTACACTAAAGTGAGTGGCAAATCTGTCACACCTTCACCTCGTCTAGCCCTTCTCTCCATTATACCAGGGAACGTCTCCGCTGTTAAGCGAGACCTCCTGCGACATTTTCTCACTGCCGCCAGAACAGTCATTCCCAGGCATTGGCGCAGTACTGCTGTGCCCACCCTGGTTGAGTTCCTACAGGAGCTTCTCCTTATTAAGAGAATGGAGGCCCTGGTGGCTGAGGACTCGCCTGACCCTTCTAAATTTGAGTCCCTCTGGCGGCTATGGGTGATGTTCCAGGAGACTTCAGAGTTCTCTTCTTTCTTTTCCTGGACTGGGAGCGCCTTGCTCCCCTTTCCGTAAGGGGTCTGGCCGTCCCCTTCTGTACCATCCCTCTCTCCCCCTTCCCTTTCCCTCTCTCCTCAGTGTGCCCTGTCCCATCCTGGTCTTGTATGTGGTTTTATGTGTTTCTGTTCACCCTTGTCTTCCCCAAGTTCCCCTTTCCCTCCAGCATTTGTCTTTTTCTTCTAGTGCGCGGGTGGCACTGTGGTGGCCCTCCACAGCTGGACTTTTCCTTCTGTCCTATAGTGTTCCCTGCCATCACCACCCAATGATGCATTTCCCCATGTTGTTATTGTGCCACCCGTTAATGGTTTCTCTGTTGCGGGCGTCAGCAGCCCTCTACCCTGGCTGTTTCTCAGCGACTTCTCCTCGATTGGGTGGCCTGCGTGCCTCCTACTGCCTTATTTGATGCCTTTGTATTGGTTTTGTTTCCTTTTGTTATTATTTGCAAAAACCTCAATAAAAACTGATTAAACATATTCCGCAGTGCTTTTACAGAGATATTGTCCCTAAGGGGTCGTTCACACTACCGCTGGTGACCATCAGTAGTGTCCGTTGTTATTGTCCACTACAAGATTTTAGCAACAGACACTAGCAGAACCATCAAAAATTTGTTAAAGTTTCCATTCATTTCAATGGGATTTTATCTTGTGTCCGTTAGTGACCATTAGTGTCCGTTTTACACCAAATCCGTCACATGCCCGTTATTTTCGTGGACAAAAAATACAACATGCAGGACTTTTGTGTCCGTGAAAAAAAAACGGCTTCATGACAGACGTCAAGCATCCATTATTTTTTAACATTAAAGTCTATGGGTAACGGACGGGTGTCTGTTATACTGTCCATTATTACTGTCCGTTTTTTTCTGCACATGCTCAGAAAGCAGAAAAAAAAAAAAATGGACATTATAAAAGCATACACTAATGGACACTAACTGATGCTAATGTGTCCATTAAATGGATCAGTTAAAAAAACTGACACATTGACATCAGTTAGTGTAAGTTAATATCTGTTATGCTAGGTGTCCGTTTTTTGCTTTCTTTTAACAAACACTATCATAATGGATATCCAACGATAGTGTGAACCCACCCTAACAAAGATGGCCTATGTCCACAAAACTGTGGCGAGGAGTATTAGGTAAGTATAACAGTTTTTAGCTGTACGGTGTGGGAGAGAGGGAGGAGCTGTTATTAGGACAGACATTGTCTTCCTGTCGGAGGTTTTCTTTAATAATTATCATTTACCATGAGTCTTCTTGATGTCAGACTGAGCTCGTACACTGTGAGAATTTCTATAAGACACTCTATAATTAATACATGCCGGGTAAAACATCTGCAGATTATGTAACAACCAGTCCTGAGCAAAGCAACTGCTTTTTTATTTCCTCCTTTATTCTGGAAATGTGCATGATGTCTTGATGCCTTTGATGCAGTCAGCATTTTTACATCATTTCCTTGTGATGTACCTAGGACCATGCAAGGAAACCAAAAACATTTTTCCAGTTAGCAAGATTTGTGAGGCATAAAATTAAAAGGAGCCATCTTGACATTTTTCGTATGCACTTCCATACTTTTTTTTGCTCAGGGCTCCCTGTCCTTAAACATGTATCCACAGGATATACCATAAAAGCCTGATAAGAGGTGGGACTCACACCTACCTATGTGAGGAGACAAGCAAGCAGCCACTGACCTTAATACACACCTGAAAAGTTCAAGTGACAAAGTTCCACATATGGTGTGCAGCCATCACCTTACATATGTACTGCCACCAATGGAAGTTACAAACACCAAATGGTGACTTCATACTCAAACTGACCACCCACAGTTGGACAAAGATCCTCAAATTCAGTAACAGGAGTTCAGTCATATTCTATCACATGCATAGATTTGTCTGACCACAGGCAGATAGGAAAGATAGGGATGGTAGCCTAATTTATAAAGATATATGGGATGGATGCAGGGGTGAACTTAGCCTCTTTGCTGCCTGAGGTGGACTATAGAAATGCACCCCAGTCACCCCCCCAATAAAAAATTGAGTTTCCATGCTACTAGCTTTAGTCGCTGCTATCGTCGCACAATAAATATACACAATATACAAAGTTATAAAACCGTTTTTAAGAATTCTTCTTCCTGTATTACTTCAGTATCAGAAATCAACAACACGGCATTAACAATGAAAGTAACTTCACACATCTTCTGCTTGGTGGATGGACGAGCCCACGTGGCCCCCATTCTCTATAATAGGAGCGCTGCAGATAGCTGAGTACTGGACTTCAGGTATCTTTGGCACTCCCATCAAAGTGAAGGAGGGGCACGCGGGTTCGTCCATCCACCAAGCGACACGCCTATATTCAGCCTGGCTGCGGTCAGGCTGAATTCCCACCCAGTGGGGGGAAAAAAAAAAACCCCCAATTTTCAGGCCCAGTGGGGGTCTCAGCAGTCAGACCCCCATCACTCAGGTATTTATCCTCTATCATTTAGGTGAATACAGGGCAGTAACATTTTATGACTTACAGGTGACGTCTCTGACTAATCATTCACATTTCCTCTTCCTCTTCCCTTTGAACCGGCATGACCACTTCTTCCAGCTGTGACTTGTCTCTGTAAAGTTTGCAGCACAGACATCTTTGCCTCCTCACTTTTCCAGGCATCGACCCACATTGTCCTCACCTACACAAAGCCCCCATCCTGCTGCTACCCAATTATAAACTATGTGATATAACCCCACTAGAATGAATAATACCCCTAAGTGCATCTTTATATTAATAAGGTCAATGTGTACCCTGTACAAATAGTGCCCATTATTAATAATGCCCCAGGTGTTTCCGAATTAAAAGGTTTTCCAGGTCATCGATAGAAAAATCAGTGGGGCTCAAAAACCCAGGACCCCTACTGATCAGCTGTTTGAATAAACCGTGGTACCTGTGTAAGCGCCGTGACCCCTTCTCTGTTTACATAGTGTTATTCATCTCATAGCGGCCATGTAATGTAACTGCAGCCTCGTCCTATACATGTGTATATGACAAGGCTGTAATTACATTACATGGTCACTATAAACAGACAGCATGTGATATAAACAGGCTCCGGGGCCCCTTCAAACTGCTGTTCGGGGGGGGGTCCACTGATCTCTTATTGATAATCTGTCCTAAGGATAGATCATCAATAAAAATGAGCTGGAAAGCCCCTTTAATAAAGCCCAAGTGCCACCTTAAGGGGGTTGTCTAGGATAACCACTTTTTTAATATAAGGCCATGGAAGGTGCTCCGGTGTCTCCCAGTGCGGTTCGGTCCTGCTGCTCTGGTGTTTTCTGGAAGTCCACTCTGTGATGTCCCGTGTCAGTGGCCTCAGTGGTCATGTGCGGTGGGGACTTCCTCCAGAAGAAAACACCGGTGCAGCAGAACCAGACCGCAGTGGGAGACATCAGAGCACAAGGGACAGGTGAGTAGGGGTTTTTTTTTTTGTTTTTTTTTTAATCATTTTCCCTAGTCTCATATTAAAAAAGTGGTTATCCTGGACAACCCCTTTAATTAAATTAATTGCCCCCTTATATTATGTCCATGATTCCCCCTGACATAAATACTGCTCCCCTAATGACCCTTTATATAAATGATGCCCCCTTCTATTTATAAAGTCCCCTAATGAACCCTTATATAAATTACCACACCCTTATGTTCAAAATGTTTCCTAATAACTGCTTATATAATTGATGTCCCCAATGAATGCTTATATAAATGACCACCCTAATGCTCACTAATGGGCCCTTATATAAATAACCCCCCTTGTATTAATAATGCCCTTATATAAATAACACCTCTTAAGTTCATAAAGCTCCCTTATATAAAATGCCCCTTCCTAACGACGCCTTATACTATTAAAATACAACTGCATAGGACATCTGCGTTTCAATGCAGGAGGCATGATGATGTCATAGCATAGGCGCCTGCACCGAAAACAGACATCTCCTAAGCCACCCCAGGACAGGTCCTGCTCAGCTTTTTTTTTTTTTAAAGCGGCCTGTCTTGGGCTGTTTTAGGTTAAATAAATTGTGGAAATGCCGCCCCTACAAGCAGTCACGGATAGTGCTGCCTGAGGCGGCCGCCTCACTTTGCCTCATTAGAGGTGCGCCCCTGGATAGATGGCAATATGATTACAGAATCAGACTACACATGCTTTGTTTGTAGTCTGTTGTTATGGAGATGTATAAGTCTTCATAACAATTGTAGACACAAAAAGAAAAGAGATTTTTTTAAAGACTATTTGCAAAGTTGCTATATTTTTTATTTTAGATTTATTCGAACAATAATTTAAAATGGGTCAGAAATGGTCTTTCCATTTGAAAGATTTCCAATGAAATTGGTCACAGTGTATGGTGAAACAATGGCGCTGTGAGTCTTTTGTGGACAGGGGGTGGCATTTATGGCATATGTACAAGGTATGCTATAAATACCAGAAATAGTAGGTCTTGTTCCATGCGAAACATGGATGGATGGATGGATGGATGGAAGATAGATAGATAATAATAATAGATAGATAGATAGATAGATAGATAGGTGAATGATGGATTCTTCCATTATGTAGTATGTTTGCTATAGTGCATGCATCCCTGGCATATTAGTGACAGCAGGCAGGGCAGATGCTTCTATAAGTCTATGCCATCCCCATGCTACATCTCTGTTGTTTGCTGTTTTGGCTACCCCTTAGTTAATCAGATAAAGACCACCCGTAGAGAGCAGTAAAAGGCTAAAGTGACCAGGTGGTGATCCATTTTGTGGATCACAGGCTCCTATGACCTCTTGCCCTTGGCTAATAACTCTGGGAAAGGAGGAAAGCAAAGTGGTGCTAAGTGAGCTGTTGGGGGAGTTGTCATTTGCATGTGAGAAGCCTGCCTCTGCTTGTTAATGTCTATTCCTGGTAAATTCTCTCCAAATTCAATGATCCTGACTCCCAAAAAGGATTCAAACCTAGGATCCATTTACATCACGTCACATACATAGATGTATAGTACTGTACGTATACACTTGTAATCCAGACTACTACAGATCTGCTCCAATTTCATTTATAAATCACTGACAAAAAATGAAAAAGAGAAAAAGTTGTTAGAATGGAATGAAACTTTTTATATGTGAATGTAACAATGACATATGTAAGTGACTATAATATTAGAGAGATTTTAAAGGATAGGTTTAATGGGGAAAGCTGTACAATTGAAATGAGATTCTAGTACCTGGATATAAGATGAGATACAGTCGGGCATGGAGGTAAATAGATTCTGTATGGTATCCTGTAGCACATTTGCCCTCAGATGTTGCAGCAGGGCCTGTAGATCCAGCACACTTGTAGGTTGCCAAATCTGGCGACCGGGCAGGCCAAGGAAGCGTTGCAATCTGGAGGAGACATTCCTGAGAGGCCTTTTCTGTGTGTGGGTGAGCATTATCCTGCTGAGAAATGTCAGTTGAAAGCCCTGCCATGAGAGGTAACACATGTGACCGCAGGATGCCCTGCACATATTGCTGAGCTGTTAGTGTCCCTTCTATCACTACTAGGGGTGACCATCTGATGTATGCAATGACACCCCAGATCATAACACCAGCAGTTGGAGCTCCACAGCAAAGGCAGCATTGAAACGTTCACTACTAGGTCTCCATACTCAAACCCGACTGTTGTCAGATCCCAAACAGAACCTGTATGCTTCACTAAAGATGATATAGTTCCAATCTGTAGCAGTGCAGGTTTCTTGCAGTTTCTAGCGGTCAATGTCAGGAAATGTAATGGGTGACACCAAATTTTCTTCTGCTAAACCCATGGAAATGGTCCAGGTAGAAACGGGTGTGTAATGAAGGTACCATCTGTGTCTGGATGGTGCACAAGCAGACTGTTAGCTTCTTGTTGGCAGATCAAATGATGCTCTCTACTAGTGATCTGTCTGGGTTTTCCGAAGCCTGTTTGCAATGGGTATGTGCACTCACGTAACCATTGCTCCCAATACATCATAACAACTAGGTCAGAATGATCTCTCAAAGTCTTTTAAAGGGAATCTGTCACCAGGAATGGGCATATTAAGCTAAGCATATAGTGAAATACCAGCAGAATCTGACATTGCTTTCCTTTACTAAATTTGGTCCTCCATTCCCAAGCAATTTGTATAAAACTTATCATGCAAATGAGCCGCCTGGAGCACCATGGGCATCTCTAGCACTCCAGGCTGCTCACGTCCCCTTAATATTGATTGGTCGCAGTGTCACCGTTAATGGGAGAATGAGAGGGCCAGGCAGAGATTCTGAAGTCTCCCCTGGCCCTGTACTCTCGTCGCACAGGGATTTTCATTATTGGCGCATGCGCACAACCTTTCCTTAGGCTTCAGAGAGGAGCAGGAGTAGTGAGCATGCATCGATAATGGAAATCCCAGCGCAACCGTGAGAATACAGGGCAAGGTGCTCCAGGCTGCTCATTTGCATAATAGCTTTTAAACAAATTACTTTGGAACGAAGGACCGAATTTAGAAAAGGAAAGCAATGGTAGATTCTGCTGACCCTAAGGTATTTCACTATATGTCTAGTTTAAGATGCCCATTCCTGGTGATAGATTCCCTTTACCTGGGAAAAATGCGTACAAGTGCCTCATAAAGGCATGTCTAGCAATCAACGATCTCTCACCAAGAGGTACACTACCCAAAAGCGACCAGTAGAGCCAGTATCAGACATCATCTGTAATTATCTACATATCTGTCTGAGACATAACTGCATGTTGAGTTTTTTTGTGTTAGTATAATTCAGATTCGGCTTATGTGTCAGCAAAGCTTCAGGCACATGTCAAATGTATCCAGAGGTGCCTATTCACCTGACAGAGGCCATAAGGAGTGTTCTTTTGGCATGCTCTGGGCCTATACACATTGGCATACCTTTTTATCTGTATTGGAAAGAGTAGTCTGCTATACTTTCCTATATAAAGGAAGTCATTGGACAACATATACCACTGTATGCCAAGGGGCATATTTATTGCTGAAATTTATGTGACTGCAAATTTGTTCCCTGCATTTGAATAGGGTTGTTTCGGCAGCATGTACATGGATTTCTGCAAGCCTCTTTCAGGTGTATAGGACAATAGAAAATATTTCAGCTATTAAAACCATGGACAATTTTGTCTCTACAGTATTTGTAGTGTGATATGTAGATTATTTCACTTTTACCTAATGAAGGATAATGCTGTATTTGCACTGATGTTTAGTTACAGATTTTAGCTTAGCGTTTATCAGAACATAGCTACAAATGTCAGATATGTACATTTCAGATTAAATATTTAGAGTGCTATAAAATGGGGCTTTTCTATTTGACTAAGCTGTGGACATACTGAAGAGACAGAAGAATGGGATGCATTCAGCGGGCGGACATTAAGTAAACACTGCCTCACTGTACATGGGCTGAATGTGGAATTCCACAGCGTAACAATATGATGAAGGCCGCTATTCTTCACTTCTTGATCTGACTCTTAAGATGAGTAATAAAAAGTTGCTTCATGGCGTTATATAACTTGTGTATTTATAAGGGGCAAACACAATAAAAACGTTTATTAAGATGTGTTACATAAAGTTACATTTACGGTTACTATAATGTTGCAGAACCTTGACAATGTTATTGAAGCTTTGATTTTCTGTCTGTCTGCCTGAACTCCCCGTACTTGCTTCATAACCAACACTGCTACATCAAATTTACTGAACCATGCCTCATCTGATAACTTTCATGAACCATCCATATTCAGCTCTGCTACATCACTGTTACAAACTCTTGGATTATCTATCTACCATTAATACTGTTGTGATTTTGGAAATTGCAGCATGTCAATTATATCTACGGAAATGCTGGTGGTTTCCCTATAGGTGTAATGGAAGCAGAAAGTCCGTAGAGGAAACTGTGTTGGCGCTGCAGTTTTTGCTGCAGCACTGTTTTGCTGCAGCCCGCTATGACCTTAGCCTAAGGGAGTTTTCTGGGATCACCATATTGATGGTCTATCCTTAGGATAGTCTATCAATAGCAGATTGGTGCAGGTCCAATCCTTAGCACCCCTACTGATCATCCACTTGAAGGAGCTGTGGCATTCGTGCAAGTGCTGCAATTTGTTCAGTGTATACTATTGTGAAGAATATCGCCTCGCCCAGCCGCCTGGCACGCCTGCGATCAAACTTCTTTCTTAACCTCCTGCTGGAAAGGTTCGGTTATGATGGGCATAGGTATCATGGGTGCTTTGGAGCCTTGCCCCGCCTTGCCCATCTTCTGACAAGTGTCACATGAACGGCAGTATTTAGCTACATCTGTCCCCATCTTAGGCCAGTAGAATAAGTGGCTGAGGCGAGCCTTGGTCTTAGCGATCCCCAGGTGGCCTGCCAGTGGAATATCATGAGCAATCCGCAACAACTCCACCCGATAGGGTTGGGGTACCACTAAATGTTTCTCCCTGAGCCGACTTTCTTTTCCCTTTGTGGGGATCGTTTCCCGGTACAACCTCCCTTGCTCCCAGTACACGCGGTCCTTGTCCGACTCCAAGGGAGGTTGACCAGCACGCTCCTTCAATGCATCCAGACTGCGGTCAGCTTGGACAGCGTCCCTGAACTCCTGACTGGAACCAGACAGAAGAGATGTGCATGTCATATACCCGCCGGGCTCCTCCGGCTCCAGTGTGGGGAGGCTAGTCATGGCGGTCTCAGTGCCATCTCCAGGTGACAGAGGGAACGGCTCAGGGGTCGGAGCGCCTTCCACCCCTCTAGCACTCTGGCTGCGGGTCACCACCGCAATACCATCAGTCCGTTCCTCATCCGGATCGGCCCTGAGATCCCCGTGACCCACCTGACCACCTGGCACATTGTCCTCAGTTGGGGTTGCCCCCAGCATCTCAGAAGAGCTACCCTGTAAACCTGCAAGGCAAGAATTAGCAATTACATTGACATTGCATTCATTCATTGATTCACAGTGAACTGCATGGGGGAATGGCTGAGCCAGGGTCACACTGAGGGGGCTCTCATCACCCGCAGATGTGGGCGGGGCTACAGCCAGGTCAGCATTCCACAATGTCTCATTCACATGCTCACTGATTACTTTAGCTGGACGCACAGCAAGGGGAGACAAAAGGCTAACCCCTCCCTCTGCCTGTGTGACAGGCTTCAACACCTCATTAAAATCATCCTTCAGTACAGACATTTTGTCACAGCGAGGTGGGGCTGCTCCCACCCCGTATTGGGACACCAAGGGCCCCAAATCTCTTCCCAATAGTACATTGGCAGGCAGATCAGACACTAGCCCCACATCACGCATCCCTTTTCCCGCACCCCAGTCCAAATGGACGCAAGCCATGGGCACAGTTACGCGTTCTTGTCCAATACCCTTCAGGGTCAGAGTTTTTCCAGGGATAATACTGTCCGCAGGGACCAAGTCAGGTTGCACCAGAGTAATCTGCGCCCCAGTGTCCCGAAATCCCATGACCACTTTACCCCCCACAATGACCTGTTGACTGTTGGCATTGGATTGCAACCCCTCCCTCCCCACCAAGTATACAGATGGGCCAGCTGCCGTGGCTGGGGAAACAGGGGGGTTCTTAGAGCGGTTGGGGCACTCCTCCTTGAAATGTCCTGGCTGGTTACAGGCGTGACATCGCCGGACCTCTCCTTGGGATTTAGAGGGGGTCCCCCGGGGCGCCCAGAGCTCTTGGGACAGGGGAAGTAGAGGGGGCACCCGGGACAGAGTTTGTCTTACCCCACTTGGAGACCGCAGGCTGTGGTGAACTCCAGCTTTGCCCCTCCTTCCCGCTTGGGGGTCTCTGCAGTGTGGCTCCTCTCTTGATCCCTTGCTCCCTGGTGGACACATAGTCATCAGCAATCTCTGCAGCCTTGTCTGCTGTTTTGGGTTTCCAGTCACACACGAACTGGCGGACCTCCAGAGGGCACACCTGGAGAAATTGTTCCTTTATCATAAGATCCCCAATTCCCTCAAACGTGGTGACAGTAAGTCCTTTGATCCACTGCCAGAATGTAACCTGTAAGTGGTGCAGAACATCCGCATAGCTCTCTGTGGGACCCGCTGGATATTCCGGAACTTTTTGCGGTACACCTCCGGCGTGAGCCGGTATCTCCCGGATCAGCGCCGCTTTGATGGTCTCATAGTCTGCGTCCACTGGTAAGCTCGTGGAAACATCCAGGCCTTTTCCCTTCAGTCGGGGAGACAGGTAACGGGCCCATTCTGCCTGGGGAATATGATGCTGCTTACACACCCTCTCAAATCCCCGCAAGAATGAGTCCAAGTCCCCGTTATCTTCCAAGATTGGAAAGTCCTCGGATTGGATCTTTAGTGCTCGGGCTCCTGGAGTTGGTGCAGGGGAAGGTTGCGCCTGCTGGCAAAGTTCCAGCTTTTTTAGCTCAAGCTGATGCTCCAACTCCGCCCGACGCTCTGCAGCAGCGGCCTCTCTTTCCGCCCGGCGCTCTGCAGCAGCAGCAGCGGCCTCTCTCTCCGCCCGGCGCTCTGCAGCAGCAGCAGCGGCCTCTCTCTCCACCCGGCGCTCTGCAGCAGCAGCAGCGGCCTCTCTCTCCACCCGGCGCTCTGCAGCAGCAGCAGCGGCCTCTCTCTCCACCTGGCGCTCTGCAGCTTCTCGGTACTGGAGAATCACCTGCAGACGGGTGCTATAGTCACTGGCGTCTATCTGCTGTAAGGCCATTTGCAAGTATAAGTCCGTTACCCCCACAGAACTGGGGTTACTGGTCCCTCCAGGCACAGTTACCTCTGGGGTCCGGGCACCTGCAGAACCATCTGGCATGGTGACGTTTTCTGGTGCCAGCCTCTCAGGACTTTGCTCCACCTCCTGCATGGCTATGGTAGCTTCCATATCTGCCATCTCCTGGAGTTCAGCAGCAACCAAGTCCTGCAGACGTTTGGTTATGCTTCTGGTCCCACCAGCCATCCACTGGAAGCCGTTGCCAAATAAAAGATAGGACAGAAAAAAAGAAGGGAGGGAACAGTACTGTACCAAACTTTCACCGTATTTTAAGCTTGATCTCATACCGCACTCGTTCCATAGGATTGCCGCAATCCCCAGTGTCTGCGTGATAACACACCCACACACTGTTACCCTAATATCCCACAACGCTGCCACCACTGTGAAGAATATCGCCTCGCCCAGCCGCCTGGCACGCCTGCGATCAAACTTCTTTCTTAACCTCCCACTCACACACTGTGAGTAGACCGGGTCATAGGATAAAATGAAATGAGCGATATAAATTTTATATGTTTAATAACCCAAGTGGGTCGGTATGGATTAATAGCATATACAGAAATATACAATATTAATATGATCAAGCATAACCATACAAGCAAAAGGGAAATGATACAATACACAAAAATAAACAGGGGAATTAAAAGATAGAGAAAATACCGGCATAGGCTCGTAGTCCGTTTCTCTAGGCCACAGCAGAGTTTTGGGCCTAGGGCGCAAGCTTAAGCAAGTTGCATAAAACAATCCTTCTACATGCTGTCCAGAACTAGTGAAAGGCTTCAGGCCTCACTGCTAGGCCCTCAAAGCATTCCTCAGTAGGGCAGGCCCTCTCATCTTCTCCCAGATCAGAGCTCCTTACTGCCTCTTTGCTGAATGACCCCAGAATCCAGGTCTGCCCACAGCATATGGCTAGTGCTCCACCCACCCCTTGCACCCAGGCAGCCCCCTTCTCCCACCTTTGCAGAACCCTCGGAGAGAAGGGTGAAGTTAAGGCTTGCTATCCCCCATCCCATCTGGCCAGGGATAATAAAAGTGCCTGGCTATAGCAAGCCATCTCCAATGAACACACATAAAACCAGTGAAGCGTATCGTCCAGCAATGTGGACTCAACTAAAGCACCGCATTCCAAGTGGGGGAAGGACTGAACTAAGCAAGTAAAACACACTTCCAAGAAAGATATAAAACTGAGGGTCGGTTCATCACAACTATGATCTGTCTACCAGTATATTGTACATAAAGTATCAGCAGTTCAGCTTTGTCCTATTCAAGAAAATGGGAAAGTTTTGCAATACACTTCATCGACACTGCTAAAGGGATGGCGTGCAGCTAGATAGACATTTGTAAACATTGAAGAGATCGCAGTACTCACACGAGTGCCGCAGCCTCTTTAAACTGCTGATGGGCATCCCAGAAAACCCCTTTAATTTATTGTTTTACACAAACTTGGTTGTTTAGTTGTATCCAAGCTAAACCTACAAGTATACTATATGTAATAATCTACTGTAGTCATTATTTCGCCTCGGCGGAAGAGCAACTGAAGATGCAAAAGTCCTACATATTATTTATTTTTCATTTATCTTTAGTAATTCTTTTTTGCTGTTATATATGTGCCCTGTACTTTGTGAATATCACTAAATTACGCCCCAAATACCCTATAAGTGTGTTGCAAGCTTTAGCTTGACTTGTTGAATTGACCCTCTGTCATGTGTTTTCCAACAGAGAATCCAACTACTTTAAGGAAATGTAAAAATTCTGTCTAGCAACAAGTTGTACAGTACACCAGTTTTCCTTTATCGCAGCTGTGCATAGAAAACTGGAGCCATGTCAAAAGACTCTTGTCTCATTGATGAGTATCTCTGAACTGCCAAGACACAAGGCTCGATATTAAATGTTAGCTTTAACATATGAAAAAGTAAAACTGCTTCCATTAAGCTTTTTTTTTGTCTTTCGCTTTTTTTTTTTTTATTAAAAACATTTTTCACTGAGCCAAATAATAGGAAACAGAAGTTCTAGTCAATACTTAAAGGGAAAATAAGCTATTCTTGCTAATGTTTATTATTATTTACAGGAGTATCTAGTTTAGAAAACCCATTTATTATACCCTGTTAAAGGGAGTCTGTCACCAGAACAGTCCCTATTGAACTCTAAGCACATATAGCTGGGTTTTGTGTGAATAAAACACTTTTTCTGCTTCCCGATCAGTAACCCCATTGCTGCGATACTAACTCTATTTTTCCTGATATACTAATAAGCTATTGGGTGCAACAGGGGAGTACTTATCGCACCAAAGAGGTATGCTTTCCAGTGTTCAGTCCCTCCCTCCCAGATATGACTAACATGTATACCTCCCAACCCTGACAGTCATAGCAGGGAGGTAACTCTTTGGTGTGATGAGAGCAACATTGATGCCCTTGTTGCCCCAACAGTTCATTGACATATAAGGAAAAAACTAATATCTCAGCAACAAAGGCACCGACCAGGAAGCAGAAAAAATCCTTTTATTCACATTAACCCCAACTATCTGACTATGTTTATAGTTCAATAGGGATTGTTCTGGTGACAGACTCTCTTTAAGGAATTCTGAATTAATGGAAGTGGGTCAGGACAGTTAACTATTAGCCAAAGATGAAAAACAGCTAAAAGGAGCATCTCAAATTCTTGGGGACCTGCCATGTGTTATACAGACAACCTATTGATATATATTAGCACTGTGCAATACTTAAAGGGATTTACTTAAAGTCTCCCATTATGGAGACTTATCTCGTATCCACAGAATAGGGGATAAATGTCCAATCATTGGTGGCCTAAGTGCCGGGTGCCCCAGTGATCAGGAGAATGGGGGACCTAAAGTGTGCTTCATTCACTTTAATGAGGCTGCCGCAACTGTAATGTGCCCGCAACCCCATAGAAGTGAATGGAATACCGGTCGCACAAACGTAATGATATGTTCATATCTGTGTAGTTTTGTCCATTACAGTTCTTGTGGTCCATTGCAGTGTGAGTAACGGATCATGAGCGACCCCACTGACAACAATGGGGCTCATTGGCTGTCTGTTTGGGTTTGGAGGACTGTAACATCCAGAATTTCTGATGGACTCTGCCCTGGAGTCTCTGAATAGAGATTCCAACTCAGATGTGAATGTAGCCTTATAGTAGATAGTTACTTCACAGCAACAACTAAGCAAGATTTACAGTTTTTAGTTCTAGGGAACAGTTGCTGACAGAGTGATCTGGGCAGCTTGGCCATTATAAGTGCTCCTTACTAACCACTAGAGCCATGATACACTTGGGTTAGATTAACAGATTGCATTGAAAGGAGAATTTTTAATCTGCATTTCTATTATTTCTGGCTGTCCTCAGTGCCCAAATGGTCAGGCCGAACTTGAACCTCCTGGGTATGCATGCAAAATCTGTAATAAGAAATTCCAAACCTACCATGGGCCAATATGGCTGCTTCTTTTACCCTCACTATAGCAACAAGCCCTTATTGAGCTTTAAAGACAGCCATATTAGTTGTCTTTCAACTTTTCCAGAACTAAGACATTTTAAGAACTTGACCCTATAGAACAACTCCATTAACTATTTTTCTTTTTCTTTTAAAAAGGGTCTTTTTGCAAAGTCCAAAACTCAATATATTGCTAAAAATGTTGAGCAATTACTTGCAGCGCTCTGCTCTATAGTGTGTCTATCAACTCCTTGTCCAAGCGATAAAGGAATAAGTTGCTTTATTTTCTTGTAGAAAAGGAATTCAGTGAATGTGCAGCTGGACCTTAGAATCCAGTTCATGAAGAATGAGAAGGACGCGGGTGTTGTGTGTACCACTGTCTATGGACTGAACAGGATTTCTTGAATCCTGTCTTTAAACTCAGCACAATGCGTGTTGTAAAAGAATAGAGTGAGCAGAGTGTCGGTGGCAAGTTCTGCTAGTCTCCATGCTGGGAGCTGAAGTAGAGGTCTCTGTCTATTTGAAGAAGGGCATAGAGGCTGCACTGACAAGTCTGTCTCTTCAAGACAAGAAGAGGCCTTTGTAGTGATTGTCACTTTTTTCTTTTCTATTCAGCCAAGTGAGCAACAACTAGACCATAGAAAAGTACAACAGAGACGTGTAATGTGATAAAATGTTCTGCTTCTTTTTTTGGATCCTACAGAAATAAAAATCAGAAGCGTCGTGTTATCTGTAGCATAAACGTCACTGATTACTGTTAAAGACTTACTTTTTTCTTGTTAAAATATTTTTACATGAACAAAAAAACTTTAGGATTGCTGAATCAAAATCGTGGTGGTTCAGTTTAGACATTAGCTTCTCACTTTACATGGTCCTTAACCATCAAAAAGGGAATTATAGTAGATATCAATGCTGTGGGCCCTCAAAATCAGCTGTTATCTATGGTAAAATGCAATGTAAATGCTTATTTTTCCTGCAGCACCACAGCAGAAGAACTGAAGAACTGCAGAGCAAACACTGAAGTGAATGTTTATCCTCAGTGATCACAGTCCTCCTGCACAGTACTCCCGTCTTCGGCATGGCTTTATTTATGCCTAAAGATGACCTGAGATAAAACAGACATCTGATAGCTATCCTGCTCAACTCCTTCATAAATTTGTAAACTCAGACTGGCTGAGCATGCATGTTTAACATCAACAGGGGCAGGAGGATAAACTGCCAGATACCTCCCATGGCACTTAAGTTGGCCAAACATATTAGATTTTAGACTGCTGAAGTAGCAGATTTTAGACTGTCTGCTGCTGGTTGGTCATACATAAACCTACAAATACCTAAAGTTGGTGAGAGCCACAGTTTGTTGTATTGGATTTTTCCTGCGCCTGCCATGATCTGTTGTGTATGGGCTAGACTGACATACCTGTGGGGGATTTTGCATTGTTGACATGTATTTGTACTACTAACACACCCACAAAGTGTCCATTATTTCCTGTTTTCAGCACTTCATTAGCATCGAACGACTTTTATCTGTTAATTTTCTGGGATCTGTTAAGTCTATGGGATATTCAAAGGCTCATTGAAAAGTTCTTGGTTGTTCATGTGTTTGGGACAGTTGGCCATATGACCCACCAACCACATATGAACGATGGCAGTCTAAACTCTAAAGTGTATGGCCAGCTTTAGTACCTGTGGATCATATGGGTTATAAAGAATTATTATTTTTTTCCCCAAAACAGTTCTTATGAACCATTGGACAGGTACAATAAATCCAAAAAATACCATACCTATGGTCTGATCATTAAAGGGATAATTCCCATATAACCTATTAGTCCTCGTGGATTAAATGACCTGTGTGTCCGGTAATAGTAGCAAGGTTTACTAAGCAATTAAAGCGTGTATATTTTAGTATATATTCTATATAACCACAGTGTTGACTGTAACGTTTCTGCCTGTTCGGGTCTCTGTGCCACCCTCCGCTCACACGCTGCAGTGCAGGAGGCGTGTTCCATTTGATTCCTTGCTTAGGGTTCTTGTTGCTCTGTCTGAACACTGCTCTACTACCTGTTCTCTGTAATTGAATTTCAGCCACACCCATCTCCTGTATGTTTGTTTCTCTCCGCTCCTCAAACAGTTAATCTTAGCCTTGCCTGTGTTATTGACAGCCTGTCTACCAATCAAATCTGGGACAGATTCTGGACTTCATATAAACAGGTCATCTGTTCACACATGGTTGCTGGCTATTGACTCTGCTCTGTGACCTTGTCCTTGCTAAGCTCTTCTTTCTGCTGTCATTGTATTACTGGCTTCTGACCTTTGGCTTTACTCGTGACTACTCCTTTGGATTGTGATTTGGTACTGCTTTGTCTCTCTGGCTTTAACCCTTGGTTTGCGGACTCCTCTTCCGTGTTGCTTGTCTTGTCTGTGTTTTGTGTTGTCACTTATTCAGAGAAGTGATCGGTGCCAAGTTGTCGGCTGTCGCCTAGGACAGTTCAGGCAAGTAGGCAGGGTCAGTTTAGGGCTTACTGTCTCTGTCTTTTCCTTCTTCCCTTGTTTCAGCAGCAGCACTGGGGAATTGCCCAACTGGCAATTCCCTTACAGTCGATCCTCTGAATAATTTGCTCCCAGTCTAGTACCATCTATGACTGTCTGCAACTGGATATAAATATTCCACCAAATGGCTACAGTTAGAATCTATAACTATAACCTAGAATTATTTCACTATGAGTTTTATGAATTTCATTCTTTTATATTTACATTCTTCTCATGCATTGCACAGACTAAGCCTGTTTATGTTTACCATGGTTGTGGTTGTCACTAAACCGGAAAAGTTCTAATATCTGTAGGATTTTGTAGATTATAGGATTTTGGGCCATCTGTTTACTTTCTATACATTCAGGGTAAAATAAAAAAGTCTACAAAATCATATAGATGTGGGCTCTCCAAAATAATTACAGCAAGAAGTGGATCTCAATATGGATCTGCTGTCAGGGGAAGAGCATAGGAGATATGAGCAGAGTTACCAATTTTCAGTTTTTCAATGACACACACATCAATGGTGGATACAGATGGCCCAGGACCCCTGTGTGGCAACAGTATACATCCCCGTTGCTCTCCAGTAACTCACTATAGAACACCCCATATTTTTCTCCAACAATACAAAAGTAATTGTGAGATATAAAGTGCATTAGTTAAATCCCTTACATACAACGTAAAGGTGATCTGTGATTCTGAAAATTCAGCCAGCATATTATAGAGCAGGAGGAGCTGAGAAAATCAACACAAGGGATGTTCAATAAGTTACCTACCTCAGTATTAGAAAGCTGTGATTGTCTGTGCAGGTTGAGACATGGTTAGACATGCAACGCACACAGTAACAGTTCAGTATGATGAAAGCACTGGAAGTGACAGGATGCAGTACAGTACAGTGAGGATCCACAAAGAAATTGTGGGATTTTGAGTGTCATTCCGTGATTAAATTCTTTACAAATGAAGAAAAGAAATTTGATAAATTATTAATTGAAATTTTAGTTATTTCTATCCTTAGGATTCCAGCTATCTCAGGGAAGACCACCAACCATATAGTGCGGCTACTTACTGGATCCTGAGCACAGAACGAGCAGGGATTTCAATAAATAATGTACCAGTTATATTGAATCGTTCCCCAGAAAACTATATAAAGCTGCTCCGCTCCTCCTGCTCTATAACATGCTGCTTGTAGATTGCACTGCATTTTCATGAGTGTGATGATTCTGTTTAAATATGGCTATAACTCAGAGATGTATTTTGATCTCAGGGTATAGTATCTCCCTTCTTACCTGCATTTATTCATAATGTGCGCAGCCATAATCCTAGTTGTATGTTATCAGTAGAAGCAACACTGGAACAATAGGGCTTTGTATCCATCCCAGCAGGGCTCCATTGAATTCATACACAGCCCTGAGTGATCAAAGAAACATGCATGGTGCAGCCTGCACTGGTAGATTAGATATGGCTGATAACATTGTATCATTCCACTTGGTCTCAGCTCTTTACAAAGAATCTGGACTTGAGTGCATGATTCAATCAGACTTGCTGCCGCCGGTGACCTCATTCTGGGAGGTGGCATAAAGGGTATAAAAGATGAGGTAAGAGGCAATGGGACGAGATTGTGCTGGGACTACAAGAGAACACTATGAGGAGATTACAGACAGACTTCCACTGTGAGAGACTATTGGAATATTTTGAGGAGCATGCAGGCTGGAATACTGCGATGCCACATGCTAGGAGTTAATGCCGCTGCCTCCACTGGTGATCTCCACATGCCATGTGTGAGTGTTGGACTATAGAGCCACGTCCAGGAGATATGTGGTAAAGTAACTATTTCACCTTTATTCCCTTTTATTTTAAGTACTGTATATTGTAACTAGTAACTGTTAATGCTTGCATATATCTACATATCTGTTCTGAACTGCATGTGTTAGATGTTAATACCGACCCATTTAGGGGTTAATAAATCTATAAAATTTAGAAAGCTTGTCTTGTATTTATCCTGTGAACCCGGCACTCACTGGCGGTGAATGTGGTTTTTATATGAAAGAAGACTCAGGTGTGAGCCAAAACGGTGTTGGCGCACTGAGGATCTTTCACAATGAGAACAGGTTCCCTTTACTAGGAAGTAAGAAGCTAGTTGCTTTGAAGGTGATAATAGGCACCATTACTTACTAGGCCCCTATGCGCATGTTACACATATTGTGTGTCCATACTGACATACAAACCACTCCATATCAAGAAAAACAAACAAACAGTCTTGTATATGATGGAACATGTTTTTATAGAAAGTCCCTTCATTACTTGGTATTATTAGAATTACTATGAGCAGGAGTAGAAAATAGGCCATTGTTTGGCAGATGTCTCATTGGTTTGTGGTGTTGGTGAGAGATCTAGATCCCCAAAAATAGAGTGGTCTGGTATTGTTTGCCCTCTTCCCTGCTCTCCAAGACACAGGCTCCTTTCTATACAATGGATGGTTTATTTTTTATTTTTTTATTTTATGCTTACTTGTATAGCGCCATCGTATTCCACAGCGCTTTACAGACATTGTCAGTCACTGTCCCATATAGGGTTCACAATCTACATTTCCCTATCAGTATGATTTTGGAGTGTGGGAGGAAACCAGAGTACCCGGAGGAAACCCACGCAAACACGGGGATAACATACAAACTCCTTGCAGATGTTGTCCTTGGCATATCCATTGTGTGGATGGTTAGATAGATAGATAGCTCTGACATGGCACAGCGTTAAAGACCAATACGTTACAGCCATCCTATTAGCCATAACTGGAAGGATGTGGATGTCTGGGTTAGAGGATAGAGACCAGAGTTACTATACATATGTAAAGATATGCATCTGCTAGACGCCTAGAACACATGTCTCTATCCTTTACAATGAAACACAAAACTTTATTGATTTATATAAAATGAGCTATGGTAAAGAAAAATATTGTGTTTGGTGACCTGGAATTCATTGAAGTGCCCTGATGGAGTATATCATTGATCAAGAAATCCAGTAAGAAAGAATAGACCTGACTATCCTATTACTGCCAGTTAAGCTCCTTCTCATTATTATGTTCCTGTGTTAATCAATTGGGAAAATATAGCGTATCTATTTCCCCAGTTACCTTACAACATTCACAATGAAAATGATCCTCCAATCAATAGTTGTAAAACATGGAGAAATGGATGAAACTATTACATTTCAAGAAAATGGACATTTACAGAAACAGGACACAATGGCATCTTGTGATGAAATACTGTATTACTTCTTGGCAGATTTACAGAAAAGCATTGGTATAAATTCTCACAATGGAATGTGTTCTGCTTGGAATATGAAGTTCTACAAAACAGAAGACAATGCATTGGAAATAAAAAAAAACTACATCTGTCTATTCTATGGAATACACCTCCATTTATACTATGATAAAGTGATATGAAAGCTATGGCTTGTGTTGCTCCCTTTAGAGACTGACCTGCTCCTATGTATGTGCGTATATACAGTAGCCTGTCAGACATGGGAGCAGAAGTGAGGTGCGGGAGTGCTCCCCTTGTGAATACAGTGGACTCATAACTATGATCCGGCTGTATTTTCATTGCTCCCATAAGCCAAACTGAACAAAATATTCCAATGCCTTTTTGGTTAAGAGATGAACTGACTTGTAGCTGTAATATTCTGCCCTTACATAAATATATTAGAAATGCATAATGGCTAGAAATTCCCTAATATATAATATATAATGTTATCAGAGCAGCAGTTCCCCTCCTTCCCATTTACATGAATATTGTAACCCTTGATATTTAGCACTTATATACACTGCCCAGAATAGTGCAGCGATCTGAAATATTTAGTAAAATATAAAATCTTGCATTTACATATATCATGTATTAACAACCTCATATATGCAGCCATTAAAATAGTGACATTGAAAGACTGAAACAATTCTAAAACTTAAAGTGGCATCTACATAATGTACATGGACACATAACATAATCCATGTAGGGCTTTCTAGCTCCTCATACAGTGAAGATGACATAATTCTCAAGCTGTTTATCTAACAGAAGGGGTTTTTGTTCTTTTAAAAGGGTTTACCATCTGGATCTATGTTTGGACTAGCCTAGTACTCATCCAAATTATGGATTTCATTGTGTTTGGGGGGAATGAGGGGGGGTAGAGTCAGCTGTGAAGCGGCTCCTTTAACAAATTAAATGTAGACATTCTTGCAGGAGGTCCCAAGAAGAGTAATGAAGTAATGGTACATGTACAGAGAGTAGACTGGTTGGCACAGATTTAGTGCTTCACGAAAAAAAAAATGGTTTCAATCTGGAGCTCTGTTTATTGAAATAATGTCTTAGGGGTTGATGCAAGGTTGGCTCCCATAATAATTTTTCTGGTAGCCCAAAGCAGGGCTGGCTCCAGATTTTGGTGAGCCCTTGAGTGACAGAGTCTAAGTGGGCCTCCTGTCAGTCATGGTAAGAGCCAAAATCCATTCAATCCAGTGAGTTCTGTGATTTATAAAGGACATTATACAGTATATGCTCTTACTGAGCAGATGGAAACCCTATATGCTTAAAAAACGGTTACATGTGGAAACCCGCGGACCCCATAGATTATAAGGGGGTCCGCTGGGTTTCCGCCAATATTATACTGAAATCCATTTAAGTGGAATCTGGGATGGAGACAAGGAAACGCTAGGGTGAACCTACCGTTACTCATACAGAAGTGAAAGCACTGGTTCGATGTATACATCAATACAATTATCATATATATAAAAGATTCATTGTAGTATCAATACACTTTTTAACAAACCCTTAACACAACCCCCCCCCCCTTCCCAATTTAATGCTCTGTTCACAACTGTATTGTGCTTTCTGTTATAAATTCAAACCATAATATAATGTGAGCTTTGTCTCATGGCAGACACCATCTTTTCCCAACAGATCCCATTGACTTACAATGGGGTCTGTTGAGTTTTATCATTTTATGCTGGACATTTGTTGTAATGATTCCTCATTACACCTACAGATATACACACTCACTAATATTAGACAGCTGTGTGACAAGGGTGAGGCGCTAACTTATAAACTTCAGCAAATTAACATTTATTAAAAGTTTCACTGCTTATCTATCACTTATCTGTGGTCACTGATATACCAGCGTCTGTGCAGGTAAGTTACAGAAATTATATACATCACTTGAAGGAGAATGCGGCCACATAGAGGTCAGAGTGGGGAAACCTTAGAAGACAGGGGGTTGCAGACAGATGACAAGTTTAGCAAGTGACTGAGTATAAGGCTGAGGTTTTGAGTTCTCAACTGAGCAGTGGGCCCCCTTTAGCCCAGTGGGCTCTTCCATCTGCCTGGGTTTGCTGGGTGCATAAACACAAATACATATACATTACACATATTGAGATACATATATGCACAAAATGCAAATCAAAGAAGTTCCCCCTGCCCCACTTCTGCATTTGCAACATGTGGCAATAACAGTGCCAGGGGAGAGCAGCATACCCTGAATGTTGCTATGGCCTGGGTCTAGCCGCCTTCAGATCCATGGTTCCTGCTAGGCCATTCACATAAGATTATCACTGGGTTCTGTAAAACATGTTCTGAGACACTTATGTGTGTGGTGCGTTTAATGCTTGCAATCACACTAGCGTTCGGGGACTCCATCCCCCATTCCACTTAAAATATGTGGAGAGAAATGTCATGGAAGCAGACTTATGCTGATATTGTGAAGCTTTTTTGCTGCATTTTTTTTCTGCTGCATTTCTACTGTTGCTCTCTACAGCATATTCTAGCTGCGTTTCTGCAGTGTGTGGCCTTAGCCTTAACATTTTCAAAAATAAGCTTTGTAGAACTGTTCCATACACACACTGCAGCTGCTGAAGAACCTCTTTTCTTAAAAAGAGATGCTGCAGTCAATCAATGGCTGACACAGGGGAAGTAACCTTCTATAAAAGTGATCTGTGACAGACTGCTTCTGCAGGAAGAGACTCACTTTATATAATTGTCAGACCTGTCAGTGGAAAGAGTCCTTTGACGTGTAATCTATAGTAATAATTAACACTGCACAGATATGCACCCTTTTATTACACGTGGCACGCTGAAGCATTGTGACTTGGTTTTATTAGGTGTGATCATCTCTTAATGGAGAAGGGAAGATGTTGATGCAAACAAATAAAATATAACAAGGAGTAAGATATTGTGGGGGAATGGCAGAGCTGAACGCCAGCTGTCGGAGTTTATTTTATTGGGAGCCGGCCAAGCCTCCAATACCTTTTCCTTTATTATAAATAACACAGATGTTTTCCTCAGCTTTTAACTGTGCTCACGGTTACTTATAGAACCAAATATTTCCATAGATTTTGCTTTGATACTCAGCAGTTCTTTCATATGCTCATTTATGGGACTTTAGAGAGATCAGTGGCGTTTCAGTGGAGCATAAACAGTTTGGATCCACATATGGCTCGGCTAAACAGCACAATGTTAATGGGGTACATATTTAGAAATACTGTCCCTCCTGGGGCCAGGAACCAAGAAAAGAGGAGGGGAGTCAAACCAAGCAGGCCATTCTTGGAAATGATAAGCAGGTAAAAGACCATTGATCTGGGCAATATTAGTGAATTGTGACGTTATGCTCTATTATAACCACATCTAATGCAAGATTGGCTGTATTCTGTCTGTCCTGTTTTGCAGATCCACTAGCACTCCATGTGCCACTACATGAGTCCTTTATGAGGACTACCCCATGCAATGCCTTAGGCCGGGGCGCCATGTGGCGGAAACGCCGCAGCGTTTTACAGTGACTTAAATTGCGTTAAAATATGTTCTGCGGACACACGGCGATTTCCAAAACCATTGCGTTTTTGCAAATCTCAGCATGTCAATTATACCTACGGAATAATAGAAGGTACGCCCCTGGTGCTCATTTACATACATGAAGAAACTAATTATCTTGGAATCAGCTGGGAGAAGAAAACAAGGAAAGGCAGGAGAAGAATGGCCTTTTTAAAGGCCATTCCAACGTGCCATTAGCTTAAAAGTGCTTTTGCGAATGATAGACTCCCTTTAAAGAGGTTTTTCTGGACTTATCAATTGATGACCCATTCTTAGGATAGATCATCAATTGAAGCTCAGAGGGGGTCTGACATCCAGGTTCACCAGACATACTGTACATATTACAGTAACAGTGATTGGAATCACAGCTCGGCCCCATTCACTTAAAATAGGAATAAGTCGCAAACAGTCCATGTGACGAACATGGTATCACAAGACCTGTGAAGCAGAAGCACCACTCTGGGAGCACCACTACCACTTCAATCAACTGTTCCACGTTCCATTTTCCACAAAAAAAAAAAATATGACTGCAATAGAGGTCCATGAACCCTCTATTGTACCGCCATATGTTATTTGGTTGCATCGCCTCGGCAATAAATTGAGTACCAAAGTAAAACATTATACATTCCCCAAAATGGTATCAATAAAAAATGCAACTTGCCCTGCACAAAAAAAGTCTTTACACAGCTCCTTAGACAGAGATAGAAAAATATTCCCAATACCAGAATATGGCAATACATACATTTTTTCAAAGTTATTAACTAAAGTTTTATTAATTCAAATATTAGGTATTAAAACATAACAAAAAAAACCATATAAATATGATATTGCTATGATCATACTGAACTACAACAAAGGTAACAGAATTTTTAATACTCAATGAACACCATGAAAACAACGGTGTTTTTTTTTCACTATTTCACTTCATTCTGATTTTTTTCTTGGCTTCCCAGTACTTTGTTTGGAATATTATATGGTGGCAATAGGTAGTACAATTTGTTCAATAAAAAAAAAAACCCTATGGGGCTCTGTTAACGGAAACTTAAAAATGAAAAATTAATGAAGTGTGAAGAGGTTAATGCAATGTTATATAATACTATATATTATACATACAATATAATGCAATTAGAGATGAGTGAACCAGTCTCTTTAGACCCCAGAGTATAATAGGTGGAGGCCCAGAAGAGGTGTAAAAAAAAAAAAATAACAAACAGTTATACTCAACTTCCCTCACCTGTTCTAGGCCTCTGTCTCTCTGGGTCCTCTTCTGTCCTCCTGGGTGACATCATGTGCCTTAGGGTCATTGCAGTCAGCATGCCCCATGTGACCGCTGAGACCCAATCACAGGCCTCAGTGGTGACCAAAGGGCACATCACGACACCCAAGGGGCTGGAAGAAGCCAGATGAGGACCCAGAGAAAGTGCTGGATGTCGCAACGAAGCAGATGTCGCAACGAAGAGGGAAGAGGAGTATAACTGAGGTTTTTACACTTTCCCTGGGCCTCTACCTATTATACTCTGGGGTCTGAAGAGACCTCAGAGTATAATAATTTCACTTCGAAACTGATTTTATCCAAACCATTACAATTGCATTGTATTGTATGTATAATGTTTTTTATTTCTTTTCACCTCCGCTGGGCTTCCAGCTATTATACTTTGGGGTTTGAAGAGACCTCAGAGTATAATAATTTCGCTTCTGGCTTGTGACAAACTTGTTCGGCCTGAAACAAATCTTTTTTGGGCAAAACCGTTCAAACCAATGAAATAAATCTTCAGAGGTTCGCCTATCTCTAAATTCAGTATTAAAGATCTAAATACCAAAATATTTTTAAATAGTTTCTTTAATTGCAATGTTATTAGGCCACAAGATGTTACTGAACATTAAAACACATCTCACAAAAACACATGCTGCACGACTTCCTGATGTAAACATCTAAATTGATGTTGGCATAAATCCACAATAAACAAGTCTACCTTTATCTTTATTGACAAAGCATGGCATGTTAAAAGATATGACACAGCTCACATCCTATTCAGTCTGATTATAAATGTTTTATGCACTTCCTGCTGTGTCTTTTATAATATTGCCTTTCTTTATACTGTGCCATATTAAAAAGGAGTGGAAGAGTGAAGAAATCAGGCGATACCTTTTAGAGGCTAACTGAGTATATTTATAAGTAAGCTTTCAGGAGTACTCGCTCCCTTCATCAGACATGGTGTGATACAAGAACTGAAAATTAACAGATTTTTATACACATGGTTTTCAAAGCATTTTAGAGTCCTTAAAAAAAAAAATTGCAATCTAAGTAGAGAAGTTATTTACAACAGGTCAAAAAAACAGTCTGGAAACTTGTGGTGCATGAGGGAGGGATCAGTAATTCTTGCTGTTATCTGTTTGCTATCAGGAGGTGATTTGTGTCCCTCACAGGTCATACATAGTGTGATTTGAAGCTGGCATGAATATTGAGTTCAGTTCATGGTTCAAACATAGTGTGACATGAAGCTGGCATGAATATTAAGTCCAAATTGCAGAGTTTGAAATTTTTGCATAAATTTGTACTCCATTTCTTTCCTTTTCTCCTGTGTCTTAAAATGTCCCATTAAAACCACAACCCGCAAATCTTCAATAGAGTGGTTTTCTCCGGAGAAATATTAAAAAGGAATCTATCGTCAGAAAACAACTTATTTAGATCAAATTTTTATTCTAAACATTTTATCTCTTTTATATGATTATCCATATAAAAAGATTCGGAAATATTTTAGGTTTTACACTAGCCACTCACTGAAGCACACACAGTAAGCTGACGTTTTCTGTTTTCTGCTGCTCACTCGTCAGCTTTGCTGTATAGTCTGGGACAAGTTCAGCAAAGGTTGAAGAATTTATAGAGCGCTCTATTGTACTGCTGAAAGCATAGATAAGACAGGACAAGGGCGTAACTAGAAAAGACTGGGCCCCATAATAAAACATTTGACTTGGTCCCTCCCTACGGCATAGCGACCCCTTTCCTGGCCTCCACACAGTATAACTGTAACGTCCTTGCCTGTCCGGGCTTTGGCGCCGTCCTCCGGGCGCACGCTGCGGCGCAGGAGGCGTGCCCGGTTGTGATTCTTTCCTTTGGGTTTTTCTTGTATTGTCTGAACACTGTCCTATTCCCTCACCTCCTTAATTGATTTTCCACCACACCCTTCTCCTTCACCTTGCTCTCCCCCTGCTCCACTAAGAGTTAACTTTAGTCCTGCCTTTGTGATTGACAGCCTATCTTCCTATCAAGTCTGGGGCGGGTTCTTTCTCCCTATTTATTGTTTGCTCACTTTCCCATTGGCGCCTGCTATTGCATTTTGCTTACTGGCTATAGTCCTTGTTCCTTGTTAACTGCTCTTCTGATTTTCTGACCACTGGCTTACCTTTGACTATTCTCTTGGATTTTGATTCTGTACTGCATTGCTCGATTGTTACCGACCCCTTGGCGAGCTGACCTCCCTTTGTTGATGTGCGTCTTGTCTGCGTTCTGTGTTATCACTTATTATAAGGAGGGACTGTCGACTAGTTGCTGGCTGTCACCTAGGACAGATCAGGCAAGTTAGCCAGGGACAGTGGGGGGGGGGGAATTCAGCTTAGGGTCCACTGTCTTGTTGTGCCCCTCCCCCCAAGTTCTCCAGCAGCTACTGGGGAATCGCTCCTCTAGTGATTCCCTTACAATAACACCCCATTTACACACACTATAATGTCCCAAAGTGGCCTCAAGACAGTATAATATCCCTTAGCGGCCCCTCCACACAGTATAATGTCCCTTAGCAGCCCCTGCCCACAGTATAATGTCCCATAACGGACCCTGCAAACAGTATGATGTCCCATAATGGCCCCCTCATCTCTCCTGCACTCAGATGTGACTCCCTGCTGTTTTGGGCCCTCTTAAGTGACGTCACAGACATGGGTTTTTGATGTCACTACAGAGGCCAAAGACAGCACAAAGTCGCGCGCGGAGAGTAACACTGGTTTTTATGTTCGCTCACCCCCCGTGGGCCTCCAATCATTATATTCTGGGGTCAGAAGAGATCCCAGAGTATAATAATAGCAATATTTGTTGGGGTTCGCCTACCAAATATTCTTGCTGCAGGCCCGCTCACGGCCGCCTCCACTTCCCCTTCTGCCTCCATGTGTCCCATATCAAGTCGCTGGGGCCCCCTGGAGGGCAAAAGAGGAAGCGGAGGCAGCCGTGAGCAGGAGCAGGGTTCAGTAAGTAAATAGGGCCATATTAAAAAAAAAAAAAAAAAAAAAAAAGCAGGGGCCCGTCGGGCCCCCTAAGATTGCAGGCCCCATGGCAGCCGCTACGCCGGTACTTATGTCACTGAGACAGGATAATAACACTATACACTGTATATACAAGAATGGTTCTGTATGCATCTCCACTGTCACTCCTTCATCTTTTGGAGAGCGGCTGTACTCCATCACTTGGAGATTGTGTTAATTTATAACATTACTCAGTCAGTTGACTCCCATTTATTTCAGTTGCCTAAAGCACACACATCATGCTGCACTACCAAAACAGGTTCTAAATGTGTGCCTTTAATGCCAGAGACATCAAATTTATTGCCAGCCTATATCCCTGTTTCTTATTGTAAAAAACATGTTCACTATATTGACCCAAATTGGCATATCTATAGTGGGGTCGGGACTTATAACCGGCCAGCTCAAAAATTCATAAATCTGAATGCCAATGTCCAGCTTGGAGTTTATTGCTTTATATGTATTGTTAGAGATGTAAGTATAGCTTGCACACACAGCAGGGCTGATCAGCCCATGCAGGTTCAAATGTCCCATTTGCATTGAGAACTGGGAGATCAAAGCTAATAAGATTATGTTCACAGAGTTGGAGTCCGTTCAACACAGAGTCTATCGGAAATCTTTCAAACCTAACTTTTTAGTCCGGCAATGTCAGGGACTAAACATCAGATACCCGACTGACCCCATTATAGTCAGTAAGGTCACATGGGTCAGAAGCCATTATTGTCCATCATTAGACAGATTTTGTCTTTATTGTTTAATCAAATTGATTAACACCCTTATTTACATTAGACACATTGGATAAATAGAAAAATTAAAAGGATATAGATTTCAATGGGCTGTGGCAGAAATTCTGCATTTTACAGTACCTGGCTAATTTCTGGCTAATCTCATCCACACATTGCAGAAAAAAATCTGCAGCGGAAAATCTGCAATTTCAAAAATGCTCACGTTTTTAAAAATCGCAGCATGTCAATTATACCTACGGAAATGCTGGTGTTTTCCGTATAGGTATAACAGAGGCAGAAAGTCCGCAGCAGAAAACACTGCAGACTTTCTGTGAAAAGTGCTGAGGAAAAAACCACAATGCGTTTCCGCCACAGTCTTTCTACGTCTCGCTACGTGCCTTAGCCTAAAGGTAGTCTGTCAGGGCAATTTGGGACACTAAATCACCTTATAGACTGGGGTTCTAGTGTCCCAAATCAACCTGTAATAAAGCCATCCGTGCCTGTAATAAAAATAAAAAAGCTTTATACTCACTCTGCCGTTGTACTCCTCGAGCCAGAGTGCATGCCTGTACCTCCGGCACTTGCGCAGTGAAGCCGCAGTGTGCGTTCTCAGCTTCACTGAAGAACTGCGTCATCGGACTCATCTCTAGGTAATTATAAAGGTTTAATTGTTTTACTTGTTGGCACAAATGGTTTCTAAACTAGGCAATTTGGGACTAAACCCCTTGTCTATAAGGAACTGTGGGTGGTTTAGTGTCCCAAATCGACCTGATAGGTTCCCTTTAAAATTTAGGGGAGCCATTGTGTCAGCTATCTCTAAGACTTCAATTATCTTTACTGAAGAGGGCCATGCACATACACAGATACCTCTCCAAGAGGGGGTTGTATTGGGGAGTCAGGAAGTTGGGTGAGGTGTGTGTGTCAGAAGTTGGATGTGTAGCCTTCCAACCAAATTCTGTGCCCAGACGCCACCAACAACCTTAATCTGGCCTTGCGTGGACAAAATAAACTAAGCTTACTATTTCAGTCTAACCATTGACATAATGATGATATACTATAGGCATGCAGTAGCAATCCCTATTTCAAGCATAACCTGAGAATTGGACACCATTAATTCATATCACCCAGTTTCAGCCGTTAAGGCAAGTAAGGTCGGGAAGTGCGGTGTCTGGAGGTGCAACCACAATAAAGAAAGAACAAAGAGGAAAATCTAAGTAATTGCAAGGCACATATCAGAGGAATGCAAGGAATGCTGTTCATGGTGTGTCCTACCTTCGATTGTTCTGAGGAATGAATGAATGATATTGACACCCTGTAGAGGGAGCCCACTAGGAGGCCCTGGAGGAATTGCTTAAGTGGCTTCCCTAAGGAAAGCAGCACGCATCCTCAGCAGTACAAAAGTGCCAAGCACATAAATTTTTTTTTCTCTTTTTGTTCATTTATAATAAAAGCCAAAAATCACGGAACACACGACGATTGTTCCCCTCGAATCAAAGAGACGTTTTGTTGGTTTAATCGTCGTTACATACCCAGAATTCCTTTTCCTACTCACACAAAAACCCACTTGCAGCGAGAGCCTTTTCACAGTCCAATGTGAAACTAAGATGGCTAAATAGACGAATTGCTTTGCTGTAATTCACTAGCTCTGTTCAGCAGGACCATTCATTAATGTAACCTTCTGGCTTTAGCCGCTGGTTTCTAACTACATCTGGCTTTAGACCGGAATTTATTTTACTATATATAAATTCTTTATGGACATATTTGACTTAAAGCTACACTCACATTAAAAGTAAGAGGAATGTGCTGGTGTAATCATTACCAGGAGGCAATTTAGAGGGACGGAGATCAGAAATTCTTTCAGTTAGCTTAGCAACCATATTTACTGTTTTATGACTTGTAATTGGTGACCCAGTAACCTCACTATTACCACAGGTTTTTTTTTTCACTGGCATGTTGAATTTACTGCACCTCATAAAATGCAAACAGCCAATTTATTTAGATTAAAATAACATGGATCATTCATGCAAAAAGCGGAAATTGTAATCAAAATATGACCAAAAAAATTGAAGGTTTGGTTTACTGCTTTGGTTTGTTTTTAATATTACCTTAGCTATGCATTGACCAGGACTGCTGCATAAAAATATACTGCAACATAGTAACTATAATAATTCCCTAATAAAGAGTTACACATATATACAACATACATACATATGTTGTATATAAACCTAAGGTATACATATAGAGATTACAAACAATAACTACTGTTCTTATGAGGACCATGCAAGGTGCTACCAAGGTTGGTGGAAGTTCCTGAGCCTATAATGTGGTGGGGGGACCCCCCCTCCTCTAATATTAGTGCCATACAGTAACAACCGCTATAGTCTAACATCCAGTTCCAGGTAAAATAGAATGGATCAGTCATGGAACTACCACCATAGCAGCTGTAGTGGCTGCTATGGGGCCCGTGTCTTTAGGGGGCTTGGTAGGCCCTCTGCTGTTTTTTTGTAATAAGCCGTTACCCACTGGGGGCATATATAAGGGGCAGTATACTGTATGTGGGGGCCATTAAAGTGGGCATTTAGTATGTGGAGGCCAGTTAAGGAGGCAGCAAAATATATGGAGTCTAATAATGAGGTAATATACCATGTGGGGCCAGTAAAGAGGATGTGATATTGTGTGGGAGCCAGTAAAGGGGAAATTATACCATGTGGGGACCAGTAAATGGGGTGTTATACTGTGTGGGTGACAGTAAAGAGGGCACTATACCGTGTGGGGGCTGGGGGCCCCAGTCAAAAGTTTGCTATGGGCCCCGGTCATTGCTAGTTATGCCCCTGGAATATGTCACCAATTTTTATATTCATGTATTAAAACCAGATTAAGTGAAATATGTAAATCTTTTGTCATCTGTTATTATTTTCAGATTGTAGAATTTTTTTTTTTTATTCTACTTTCTGCTATGGTTATTGTGGCTGCCATCTTGCATGAGCTTCTCCTCTGCTCTGTTACCAGAATTTAGGCTAGGACTACATAGCAACTTTGGCTGCAACTCCTATTGAGCAACCAAACATCACCGGGTCGCCTCTCAACCCTTTCGCTAATGTTAGTGAATGGAGTCACATTGCAACCCAAAGATTGTTGTGATCGTGAATTGTAGTCATTACTAGATTTTATTTTTGCAACTAGAAGTCCTGGTTGCGGCATCTTTAGGATTACAATGTGACACCGTTCAGTAACATGAGTGAAAAAGTCGCAAAATAATCCCACGATCTTTGTCTGCATGACGGGATTCACAGCCAAAGTTGCCGTGTCGTACTAGCCTTAATGCGATCCTTTTCATATAATCCAGGCACGCAGTGAATTGTGGGTAATCATGATTTATTTATGCAAACTTCATCAACCGCAGTATGCAAGTAGCATCCACTACAGGGGCAGCTTCCACGTTCCACTTACTTCATTATGCTCCGTTCCCCTATTTCTCATTACCTCAGGCAATCTGATGGCCTGATGAAGGTCCTATAAGGACGGAAAACGTTTACACACATCTTTTGGATTGCATATTACGGTGGATGAATTTTGCACAAATAAATCACAATTACCCAATTTACCATGTACCTGGATTATACTTTACTACTGATCCTGAACGGGGTGAAACCCTCCCAGAGCACCGGTGACTTCCATCATTCTGGAGTACCATGAAAACATTTTATGTACTACAGGATCCTTTTCAGCATAGTCATCATGGTCATATACAGACTGGAACCGACTCATTGAGATCTATGGGAGAGTTTTCTAGACATGCTCTGTGTAAAAAGAGGGATTATATCAACTGTGACATCATCTACACACGTAGACAAAATTGTTGGTACCCCTCGTTTAATGAAAGAAAAACCCACAATGGTCACAGAAATAACTTAAATCTGACAAAACTGGAATTTGCCAAACTACATGTTGACAAGCCACAAAGCTTCTGGGAGAATGTCCTATGGACAGATGAGACAAAAATCGAAATCTCAAGACTATCAAGGGATTCTAGAGAGAGATGTAGTGCCCAGTGTCAGAAAGCTTGGTCTCAGTCGCAGGTCATGGGTCTTGCAACACGATAATGACCCAAAACCCACAGCTAAAAACACCCAAGAATGACTAAGAGGAAAACACTGGACTATTCTGAAGTGGCCTTCTATGAGCCCTGACCTAAATCCTATTGAGCATCTTTGGAAGGAGCTGAAACATGCCTTCTGGAAAAGGCACCCTTCAAACCCGACACAACTGGAGCAGTTTGCTCATGAGGAGTGGCCAAAATACCTGTTGAGAGGTGTAGAAGTCTCATTGACAGTTACAGGAATCGTTTGATTGCAGTGATTGCCTCAAAAGGTTGTGCAACAAAATATTAAGTTAAGGGAACCATCATTTCTGTCCAGACCTGTTTCATGACTTTTCTTTTTTTTAAAAATCCTGTTGACGCATGGTTGAAAAGCAATGTCTGACTTTCATTTGTTCATTTTCATAGAATTTTTATATATTATTACTTTTGGTCAGATTCAAGTTATTTCTGTGACCATTGTGAGTTTTTCTTTCATTAAATGAGGGGTACCAACAATTTTGTCCACTTGTGTATTTTTAACATAAAAACTTGGTTTAAAAAATAGGCAATTTTTGGTGTCACTATTCACAAAACACCTAAATTTGCTGTATACCCCAGGCAGACATATATGCATAGGGCTTATTCACTTGGCGGATGTCAGGTGAAAGAGTGTCCCTTGGCATGGATCATGTAGTGAGATGGAAATGGAATAACTGGGTAGAGATATTTTAAACTAGCAATAAAAGGAAAGTCTCTACAGAATTTTTCTATATCCATGAATGCTCCAACTAATAATATAAGTATATTGAGCCATGGTTTAGTCCTTAACTCAAGCAGTCTAGAATATGTCTGCATTAGATTTAGAGATAAGGAACATGCAAGACAAAAAGGGAAAAAGGCAACAGACTTGTAAATACTGGCACATAAATAATTGATGATGATAACAAGCACATCATATGGTTAACAAGCGTAACTTCTACTGGAAGCGGCTTCTTAATATCATCCAGCTTCCTCTTTACCATGACCGTGGTGCATTCAGATGTCCTTATTTGACATGGAACATTCTGCCAATTACTTGTTATCCAAGAAAAAGACTTCCAAGAAATCAAAAGCACAAGAACGTTTTAACCAGAGTTGAGTCAAGTAGAATTATATACAAGTCTCATGGTATTATCAGTGCCTTTAATAGTGCCAATGGCTTAGCTTTGGTGCTTTACAAGAGATTTCTTTATGTCTCAGAGAAGATGGATTTATAAGTTTTCCCTCATCTAAAGATTTGCTTCCTGAGACTATGGATGTACATAATACAATGGATGTAATGGTTCCTAATAAGTACAGCCGTGGTCTCTAACCTGTGGCTCTCTATATATTGCAAAACCTGCAGAATTACAACTCCAAAGATGTTGGGAGATGTGGTTTTGCAACAGTGTTATTGATAGGGTAGGGAATATTTTCCTGTATGGTGAGCAACTTTTTATCACTGCAAGATAATTGGTTGCTAGGAGCAAGTAATTTTTTTTTCATACAACAATGGGTTGTCAATAGCATATAGGATTAAAGGGGCTATCCAATATATTGATGGTGTATCCTTAGGATTGGTCATCAATATGGTGTCCGTGACTCAACACCTCACTGATCAGCTGATGTCTTTACAGTGCACAGATTCTACACTGTGCAATGTGAAATTATTGCAGCTCAGTTTCCATTCACTTCAAAGGGAGCTGATCAGCAAAACCCCAGCACATCCATTTTACACAGAATCAATTGCTTCCAACTCTGTAAATTGTGCAGGTATCAGCTATGTGTGGGTGTCGAGTGCCAGACCCTCACCAACCTAATGTTGATGGCCCATCCTACAGCTAAGACATCAATTTCTACTCTTGGAGAACCTCTTTAATCCCTAAGTAAAACTGCCCTTCTTGATAGTACGAGCCTCTGGATATTTTCTGATTATTTTCATGCAGTTTTGCAGGCTATAAAGCAGCATGGCCAAAATGTAGAAAAAGGGGAATATTGTGTAACAAGGTTTCTAAGTGCCAGTTAGTTTAGTAAAAGAATGAAAGGAATCTAGATTAGTCAGTGGAAACCCACTCTGGCACAGGGGGAACATATAAACTCCATGCCCCCTAATAGTAAGGTATATCTTATGTGAATCATAAATCACCTCCAATGTTATTGCTGTATTTGCCCAGAAAATGGATTTATAGTTTCTCAAGTGACTAAGAAATCAGAAAAGAGTGACATAGCTCATTGTTTATACAGCACATATTCAACATAAAGTTAACATATGTAGAATGTATTAATAAACCTGAAGTACTAGTTACCATGTAATTTATAGCCTTCTATAGTACATATAAATGTGAAGAATTATTAGCATAAAGACTTTTTTCTAATACTAGGCCACCCAGGACAAGAAAAAAACAGTGCACTTTGTCTATAGGATGTGTCTAGTGAATAGGGTTCAGCTGCAATACCAGACACCACCTGTAGCCAAAAGTGGCACAGTTTCCAGAATTAAAGAAGACCTTTTAAACTTTTACTTTACAACCGCTTTAATACATATGTATATGAATTCACTGAGCTAATTCGTCCTGACTGACTGAAGGATCCTATCTACAGTGAGGATTGCTGGTAGATGAGTCTGACACTAGTCCAGCATGTAACGTGGGCTCCTCTCCATCATAACCAACTTCAGCAGTGATGTCAAATCATGAGAAGCATATAATATTGCAGTGTACCCAAAAAGGACCACATGCTAAAAACTTAACAGTTTTATTAAAGGGAGTCTGTGAATATGCCTTGCAACGCTACCAGATTCAGTGAGACAGTCCCAAATTCCAGGTACTGTCCCGCTCTCCCGGACGGCGGAAGGTATGTCCCGGCTTAAACTTACCTGCTTCCGGAGGACACAGATGAGTAGAATACAAAGGTGAAGTATGGAGCCGTCCGCTTCCTGCTTCAACTCTCTGCTCCCGGTGTCTTGAGAGCAGTAGGTGCAATGTAATGACACCTCTTACATTGCACCTGCTGCTTACTGAAGCTGCAGGCGGCAGAGACAGGATAGAAAAGCAGGGGAATGAGTTGAGGTGAATATTGTTTGTTTGTTTGATCCATTATACTGTGGGGGCACCAAGAGGGGGGCATTACACTGTTAGGGCAACTGGAGGGTGATATTATAATGTGGGGCCATATTGTGGAGGCATACCGTTCCGGGGACACTATAGGAATATTATACTATATGGAGCAGAAAGAGACATGAATGGAATGGGAGGAGCCAAAGTGGAAGTGGGCAGGGCTTGTGGGTGGTCTTATTATATGTAAATTTGAGGCTGCGCACATAGCACATTTTGTCCCGCTTTCAGTCCTTTGAAAGTCGGGAGACATGTTTCAACAGTAAATTGGTTATATTCTGAATCCCGGCACCTTGTAGAGGTGATTCTACAGTTCCAAATATACCTCTGTTTCTCAGCTTTGGAGCCCCATTTTCATGTAAAATGTAGGGAAAAGTGCTTTGCCTGAGAATCTAGTGCAGAGACCAAAGCCCATCTACACCATCTCCACATTAATTTTTTGGTCTCCAATCTTTGCCATGCAGCACAGAAATAATGCATACAATTCAATGGTGTTATCATAGTAAAGGCATAATACACAGTGATGTCACAGCACAAGAATAATGTACACAATGATGTCACAACATATAAATAATCTTTATAGATCTTTATGTTGTCATAGGCATAATTACACTGTGATGTCACAATACAGAGACAATCCACACTGTTCTGACTCAATAGCTTGGCTGCAAATGTGAGGTTGTGAGAGTGTCCTGTAGTTTCTATGCTAACCAGCAATTTACACCAAGATATTTATCAGATATTGTTCAACTCAACTGAGGAGGCGTAGATAAGATTCCAGATGCTTTAATCCAGGTAAATCTTGTAAAACCTCATACAGCAGTAGGTGAAAAATGATGAATCACCAGGAGCTGAGCAGACATGTTGCTTACAAAGAAGTGAAACTAAACTGAGGGGGAGAGAGGAGGAGCTACAGCATCACAGCTAAGGATACAGAGAGAGAGAAGGGACAAACTGCAAAGACAAACACAGTATCACAGATACATGTCAGTGAATTAAGTCCTGGGACATGACACTCCCCCGCCTGAAATCTTTAGATTTCACTGAAAACAAACATTAAATGTCCTGAGATGTCCATAAGGTCCTCTTCAAACCTGAAAAACAAAAAAGAAACATGCACAACAAACAATAATCAACAGTTAGTCCAAATAAACCAATCTTCAGATCGGGAAGCCGCAATTTGCCAATACCTCCACCGACCCACACTGTAATCCACAAGTACACGGTTTTAGTTTGTAAAGTGCACTGTTCCTGGACAGATCGATGCTCCGTGAGATACTGTCAATCTCTTGATGATATACCTCTCGTTGAACACTCCAGATGATAACTTGCTCAGCGTGTTCAATGTCCGCTGTGGTAGGGTGTTTCGTACACATATGCCAGCCATGACACTCCGTTGATCTGTCCTTTGCAAAGCACTGAGCGATGTGAAACAGTCGGGCGACAGCTCTCACAATGGATGACCAGGTTGAGAAACGTTCAAAGCGATGTGGCTTCAGCTTCGCCTTTGGAATCACAGAAGTGTAGAGTGTGGAGGTCATAGACCTGATTTCCTTGTCAGACTCGAGATCCACTAAATCGTAGACAGCATTGTTAGGAGACAAGCAGGGATCTTCATACAGGAAACTTGGAGGCGACAGCCACATATGGTCTAAAAGGTGTGCTGTCGGTGCAGGCCTTGTACCACGGTCAGCTGGGTTAAGTTGTGTGGAGACATAATGCCACTGATCAGGGGCAAAGAAACTTCGAATACGTTCCACTCTGTTTCCAACATACACATAAAATTGTCTTGTTTGATTGTGTATATAGCCAAGGACAACTCTGCTATCAGTGTAGAATGTAAATGAATCAATGGCAATGTCCATTTCATCTCTTATTGCTTCAGCAATTTCTACTGCAAGCACAGCTGCACAAAGTTCGAGTCGCGGAATGGAGTGTGCAGGTTTTGGGGTCAGTTTGGCCTTACCAAGAACAAATCCACAGTGTAGCTCATGATTGGCTCCTAATATCCTCAGATAGGCCACTGCAGCTATAGCTTCCACTGACGCATCGGAGAAGATGTGGATTTCCTTCCTTACTGCCGCTGAAAGGGAGCTGGGTACATAACAACGTGGAACCTGGAGTTGTTCCAATACTTGCAAAGAGGTTTTCCATTTTTCCCACCTTTGTTGTTTCTCAGCAGGCAGTGGAGTGTCCCAGTCCATGTTCTCAGTGGTAAGCTGTCTTAGTAGTAGCTTGCCTTGAATGGTGATGGGAGCAATGAAACCAAGAAGATCATAAATGCTGTTCACAACAGATAAAACTCCTCGTTTGGTGAAAGGTCTGTCACAAGAAGACACTTGGAATGTGAATGTGTCTTGTTCAGTGTTCCATAGCAATCCTAGGCTGCGTTGCATAGGAGGAGTATCAAAACTGAGATCAAGATCCTTCAAGTTGATTGCATGATCATCAGAGGGAAATGCCCTCATTACCTCCATATTGTTGGAGATGATCTTGTGAAGTCTGAGGTTAGCTACATACAGCATTTCCTGTGTTCTAGAGAGGAGATCGATCACTTCTTCACTTGCAGGTAAGGATTTAAGACCATCATCAACATAGAAGTTCCTCTCAACAAACTGACGATCATCAGAGCCATACTCTTTCTCACCTTCATGGGCGGTCCTTCTCAGTCCATAGATCGCTACTGCAGGAGATGGGCTATTGCCAAAGACATGTACCTTCATCCGGTAATCTATGACTTCATTGTTGACATCATTGTCCTTATGCCATAGGAACCTGAGATAGTTTCTGTCATCATCCTTAACAATGAAGCAATGAAACATCTGTTGGATGTCGGCCATCACTGCAACTGGTTCCTGTCTGAAACAGATTAAGACTCCTATGAGGCTGTTGTTTAAATTAGGACCAGTGAGGAGCAGGTTGTTGAGAGAGACGCCTTCATACTGAGCACTAGAATCGAACACGTCCCTGATTTGGTCAGGTTTGCGAGGGTGATACACGCCAAATGATGGAAGGTACCAGCATTCTTCTCCTTCCTTTAGTGGAGGTGCAGGCTCTGCATGATCTCTATCAAATACCTTCTGCATGAAACCTACAAAGTGTTTCTCCATCTCTGGTTTCCTCTTGAGGGTACGTTTTAAAGAGGAAAATCTAGAAACTGCTTGCTTCAGATTGTTTGGTAGTTTTGATCTCGGGGAGCGGAAAGGTAAGGGTGCTACCCAGCTGTTGGAATCATCTTGAATGAATTCCTTGTCCATGAGTTTGAGAAATTCTTTATCAGCTATAGCCGGTGCCAGCTTGTTGTCATCACTTGTTGTATTGAACACTGTTAATCCAAGGGTGTCGTCCCCAGGCAGGAAAGTATTCACGTTGTCTCGGTGATTATGTAGCCACTTACTGCTGCTTATCTTCTCTTTCACTTGGTAGCGATGTGGACATGGCTGAAAACAAGTGCTGCGACCATTTGGTAACATATGCGTCTTAAATGAAGAAATATTGGTGGGCCTTTTCATCCTACCTATGCAGACGTTGCCAATGATAACCCATCCTAGATTGAGGCGCTGGGCAAATGGTGCATCATGTGGTCCATTAATTTGCTGGCGTATTTTGTGCAGTCTGAGAATGTCTCTACCTAGCAGAACTAGAATGTCTGTATTTTTGTCAAGGGATGGTATTTCACTGGCTATAGCCCTTAGATGAGGGTGCTGGAAAGCCGCCTCTGGTGTGGGTATCTCTTCTCTGTTTGATGGTATCTGGTTGCACTCAACAAGTGTGGGCAAAGGTATCTCCAAATTGCCCTTGAGAGAAGCTATTACGAGACCGCTGGCCCTTCTTCCAGAAACCTCTGATATGCCACTACAAGTACCCAAGGTATACGGATAAGTATCACCCTTTAAGTTAAACAGATCAAAGAGTTCTGACCTTGCAAGTGAGTGGTTGCTCTGGTCGTCCAAGATGGCGTATACCCTCAGAGCCCTTTCTGGTTGGCCCTTGGGGTATATATTGACTAGGCATATCCTTGCACAGGACTTGTCACAAAGGTCTTCTCCGCAGACTTCTGTACATGAGGAAGATACTGTGGTAGTATTTGCTGATTGATCTGGGAGAGGGGAACCTCTAGGTGGTGTGGCACTAGGTTGGGCTGGATGAAGAGCTTGTACATGGTCCTCACTCCCACACTCTATACACTTAATAGCAATTTTACAGTCTCTAGCAACATGTTCAGTAGAGGAACAACATTTGAAACATATCCCTAGTTTCTTTAGAAGCTCTCTACGTTCCTGGATTGGTTTCCTCCTGAAGCCAATACACTTCTTGAGGGGATGAGGCTTCTTGTGAATAGGACACAGACGGTTAGGATTTTCTATCTTTTCGTCTTGGTTGTTGTTGCAACTGCTTTCTTCTGGTGCTGATGTAGGTGTAGGAAGAATATCAGTCTTTTTCACCGAAACTGGGCCTCTGCGGTTTCTGTAGTTAGAATGTGAGCTGTCATACTTAATAGGAGGTGAACCAGGAACACTGGGATCCCCATAGGAAAAGCTTGGGTCATTCTTGGATTCTGCAATGTTCTTGATAAACTCACAGAAGTAGGAAAATGGAGGAAAGGAGACTTGATTCTCATTTTTGTATCTTGACCCAACTGTGGTCCACCTTTTTTGAATATTATATGGCAACTTGGAGACTATCGGGTTTACCCCACGAGCAGTGTCCAGGTAACTGAGGCCCGGTAGGAGAGTGTCCGCCTTAGCCAGTAGGAGCTCCATGAGTAGGTCACTAAGTTCTTGAAATTTCTGATGATCCTTACCAGATATCTTTGGAAACCCTTGCAACCGTTTGAACAGAGCATTCTCTATTGCTTCAGGACTGCCATAGGTTTTCTCCAGTCTTTCCCAAGCAGCGGTAAGGCCTGCTATGGGGTTGTAAGTGTGGACGGATCTGAGTCTTTTAGCACGTTCTGTGGACTGTGGGCCAAGCCACCGGATAAGCAAATCTAGTTCTTCAGCTGCAGTAATGCCAAGGTCACTAATTGCAGTTTTGAAGGCACATTTCCAGCCTCTGTAGTTCTCAGGTTGGTCATCGAACCTTGTGAGTCCAGTCTTAGTAAGCTCACGGCGAACCATGTACCTTGCAAACTCTGACATGTCTGTTCTCTCTGACTTTAAATATTGAGTTTATGGCTGAGTAGTAGTGATTACGTTGTTAGTGGGGTTCTGGTTAACAGAGGTAGGTAGTGTAGGGGCTGCGTAGGCATTCAGCCTAGGAGCTAGCTTAAAGTCCATAGGTTTAGCCACATATGGATGTGAGACTGGACGGTTGTTTGCAGTCTGGTGGTATGGTGTCACATTGGTGTTTACCTGAGTATCAGTATATTGCATTTGCTGAGGTGCAAGGCTTTGGGAATCCATGAAGGAAGAAGAAACTGGATGCTGGACAGGCAGGGCATTGTACTGACCTTGAATGCGGTGTGCTTCAGAAGATACTGTGCCCTGTTGCTCTGGAGAAATGTCGTCCCTGACAGGAACATTTGTGGCAAATAGGGATTCACTGCTTTGGCTTAGTACATAGTCTCTTGTGCGCTTGAGGGGATCCTCTGCTTCCACATCACACAAACTGGTGCTGTCGCTTTCACTTCCACTTATGGCCTGTTCTAAAATGCTTAACCTTGCCATGGCTGCCATGAGCTGCATTAGCTTCCATTGCTGCTGCATTAGCTTCCATTTCTGCTTTCTGTTGAGCTGCCTTAGCTTCCATCGCTGCTGCATTAGCTTCCATCTCTGCTTTCTGTTGTGCAAAGGCTGCCTGTATCTTAGTAGCTTCCGCCTCTGCACGTGCTTTTACAAGTTGCTCACTGAGTGTGGAAGATTTTGAGGAACGTGACTTAGATGTACGCTTTGAGCGCTTGGTAGACTCAGAAACATGGGATGCCATTTCCTGCAGTTGCGCAAGTCTTGCCTCTGTCCTTAACTTAGTTTCATGTACTAAGCTGTCTCGTTCTGAATTGAGATGCTGGAAGCTTTGCAATTCAGCTAAAGAATCGTCTGTATGAAGTTTTCTCAATATGCTTTCATAGTCCTCAGCTTTCATTTTATAATGTCCATGCATAGAACAAAGCTGTCGCAGAGCTCCCTCTAGTGGTGATACATGGTATGCAGGCAAGCACATGGCAGATATCTTAGTCTGTATTTTCTGCCACCATTTTGAAAGTTCACAGGAAAGTTCATGCTTTAAACCTTCTAGATTGTCTCTAACCTTCCACGTAGGTTTAATTGAGCGTCTAGCCTTCTCACTGGGCTGCAGACTGAGGTCCATGCTACCTTGTGCTTCAGGGTGCCCTTCAGCCATGATGCAACACAAACAGGATAAATATAACTTTGCTGGAGTGAGATGGCTGTTTGATAGAATCTTCTATGCTGAGGGGGTCTGAGCTGCAGATGCAACTTACGCAATGCTGATTCCTTCTGGCTTCAGGTAACTTGCTGTGACTGACTGTATGTCAGAAGTTGGTGAACTGTCTTACAGCCGTATCTGGCAGTCTTTATGCATCATTTTTCACTGTTCTGACTCAATAGCTTGGCTGCAAATGTGAGGTTGTGAGAGTGTCCTGTAGTCTCTATGCTAACCAGCAATTTACACCAAGATATTTATCAGATAGTGTTCAATTCAACTGAGGAGGCGTAGATAAGATTCCAGATGCTTTAATCCAGGTAAATCTTGTAAAACCTCATACAGCAGTAGGTGAAAAATGATGAATCACCAGGAGCTGAGCAGACATGTTGCTTACAAAGAAGTGAAACTAAACTGAGGGGAGAGAGGAGGAGCTACAGCATCACAGCTAAGGATACAGAGAGAGAGAAGGGACAAACTACAAAGACAAACACAGTATCACAGATACATGTCAGTGAATTAAACCAAGTCCTGGGACATGACACACACAGTGATGTCACAGCATAGGAATAATGTATGTCACAGTACAGGAATAATGCACATAATGATTTCACAGGTACAGAGATAATGCACAAAGTGATGCACACAGTAATGTTCACAATGATATCACAGCATAGGAATAAGGCCCGGTTCACATCTGCTTTCGGGTTTCCGTTCTGGGAGTCCGCATGAGGACCCCCAGAATGCAAACCTATACGCATAAAAAAGCGGTTTACCTGGGATACCCGCGGACCTCATAGTCTATAATGGGGTCCGTGTGGTTTCCGCACAAAACAAACGGAGAGGAAAGTGCTGCAGCACTTTCCTCTCCGCATGCTTTGTGCAGTACCCCAGCAGAAACCACACGGACCCCATTATAGTCTATGGGTTTCCCAGGTAAACTGCTTTTTTATGCGTATAGATTTCCGTTCCCCAAGCGAACTCCCCGAACGGAAACCCAAATGCAGATGTGATCCAGGCCTAACACACTTAAAAATGTAACCATACAGAAAAACACAGAGGTTTTTCACTATGCAAATACAGTATTATGACACAATAGAGTAACAGAATTGCTATTATACAACACATAACACAGCAACAAAAGGATAATGCAAAACATGATGTCATAGAAGAGAATCAAGTAAATGGCTCTAAAGCATACTTGTCAACTGTCCAGAGGGACCGCAGCGTCGCTACTCATGCGGAGGGACCATGACTGGGGCGGGCAGTGCAGGGAGCCAGTCGGAGGGAGGGGGCCAGGAGAGGAGGGGGGCAGAGCTTCGCGGGACCGCTTTTGTCATAGCAGTTAGCCCGCGAAGCACCATTCCAGGCAGGCGTTGGACAAGTTAGGTTGTCCCGCCTGCGCTTTCCCTGCCCTCGCTCAGCCATGGCCTCCCTTGAAGAGCTCCTGGGGCAGCTTAGGGCTGCCGCCGGCGACAGGGGGGAGATCTGGCTCAGGGAGCAAGTGGAGGGGCTGCTCCAGAACGCCCCTCCGCCTTCACCGCCGAGACCAGCAGCAGCGCCCAGGCGGCGGCCTAGGAGGGCCAGACCGCCCAAACGTTTGAGCCCCAACCTAGCGCCGCGGGCACAGCGCCATAGGAGTCCCTCCGGGGCCCCTCCAGGCCGGGCTCCTCGCCCCACTGAACGGGGGGCGTAGGTCCCGGCCTGGGAGGAATCCGACTGGGCGACCGTGCCCCGCGGGCGCGACGGGTGGCCGCGTGGGTAGCAGAACGGCCCCCGCCGCGCCCAGCCTTCCCCATCCACGTGGTGCACAGCCCTCGGTCCCCTCCTGTGATGTTCCGACGGGAGGGGGACCTGATCAGCTATCTCAAGGCTTCCCGGAGCTTTTGGTACCGAGTCAAGCCGGTGGTGTGTCGAACAGCGGGCAGCAAGGCGCTGGCCTTCACCTTCATGGAGCTCACTCCAGGCCTGAGCTACATCCCACGCCCTCCAGAGGTCACGCAGGTCTAGTATTAGGTGGGATCAGAAGGATATAGGGCTGTGGTTGAGAGTGATGGCGCCGGCACGTTCCAGGCAGCCCTTTCCCGAGTCGGCCGGGGGAGCCGGCCAGGGAGGTACAGGTGGATTTCCAGGGGGTTCGGGCCAGCAGACATCACAGCGTTTTGGGTCATGCTGGCAGTTCAATGAAGGCCTATGCAGGTTCGGGTTGGGATGTAAATTTAAACACATGTGCTCCTTCTGCGGAGGCGCATCGCATGGGGCATCCCGGTGTTTGTGGAATCAAAAGGGAAGGGGGGCCCCAGCGGGTGGGCAAGGGCAGGACCCCGGTGAGCCTGGAAGCAATGCTTCCATACCTAAATAAATACGGGGATGGGGTGGCAGCCCGTTTTTTGTTGGAAGGTTTTCGGGACGGTTTTAGAATCCCCCCCAACCATGTTGTTCCCTTTACAATAAAAAATTTGAGGTCTGCTCTAGAACATAGAGAAGTGGTGAGTAAAAAATTAGCCAAGGAGGTGGGCTTAGGCCGCATGGCAGGCCCCTTCCTGACACCGCCACTTGAGGATCTCATAGTATCCCCGTTGGGGGTTGTCCCCAAAAAAGAACCGAATCAGTTTCGGCTCATTCACCACCTGTCGTATCCAAGGGGGGCGTCGGTCAATGATGGGATAGCGCCGAAACTGTGTTCCGTCATGTATACTTCATTTGACGCGGCCGTTCATTGGCTGCGGCGGAGTGGTCGTGGGGCCCTTATGGCCAAGACAGACAATAGAGGCAGCCTTTCGGCTCCTGCCAGTTCACCCTGATAGTATTCGTTTGTTAGGTTGTTTTTGGGAAGGGAGTTATTATGTAGACCGGTGTTTACCTATGGGCTGCTCGATCTTGTGCGCGTATTTCGAAACCTTTAGTTCTTTTTTGGAAGCCGTTATTCGGGACGTGTCCGGGGTTGACTCTGTGATTCATTACCTGGACGACTATCTGTGTTTAGGCCCTGCCGGGTCGGGGGTCTGCGCTGCCCTGTTGGCCACGACCCAGTGGGTGGCAAAGAAATTTGGTGTTCCTTTGGCGCCGGAAAAGACCGAGGGTCCGTGCACTAGGTTGAGTTTCTTGGGTATTGAGCTAGACTCGGTAGCTATGGAATTCCACTTGCCTAGTGACAAATTGATTGATTTACGGGAACAGGTTATTAGGGCAAGACACCTTAGGAAAATACCGCTGAGGGATTTGCAGTCGGTCCTGGGTAAGCTGAATTTCGCCTGCAGGGTCATGCCCATGGGTAGGGTTTTTTGTCTGCGTTTGGCGAGGGCTACGGCGGGGGGTGTCTAACCCGCGCCATTTTGTGCGTTTGACGGTGGAGCATAGAGAGGATTTACAGGTAGGGGCGGCGTTTCTGGAGCAATATAACGGGCGCTCATTGTTGCAAGGGGAGGTAGTGGATTTATTTGATTGTGAGTTGTTTACCGACGCAGCAGGCGGGGTGGGTTTTGGAGCGTATTATGGGGGCAAGTGGTGTGTAGCTCCTTGTCCCAAAGCATGGTTTGAATTAGGCCTTACACGCAATCTCACCTTGTTGGAGTTGTTCCCTATAGTGGTAGCGGTGTCCATTTGGGGTGAAGCGTTTAAAGATCAGAAAGTTCGTTTCCATTGTGACAACCAATCGGTGGTGTCGGCCATTAACAATACTACGGCTTCTTCACCCCCTGTAGTTAGGTTGCTGCGTCGACTTGTGTTGTGCTGTCTTTGTCTGAATGCGTGGGTGGTAGCGGTTCATGTCCCGGGGGTCAAGAATGACCTCGCTGACGCGTTGTCTCGTTTCCAGTGGGACCGATTCCGTTCGCTGGCTCCGGAGGCCGAGAGGGAGGGGAAGGCCGTGTCCCTCGGACTTATGGAACTTGGTCTACGAGATGCCGGGTCCTTAATACGGGCATCGTTGGCTCCGGGGACGTGGAATCGGTATGAGAAGGCGTGGTCTATATGGGAGGCCTGGGCACAGCGCCTTGGGCCAGTCTGTAGCGGGGAGGATAGGGTAGGTGTGCTATTACAATTGCTGGATCAGTGGTCTGCTGAGGGTTGTTCCGTGTCAAAGGTGGATGGGTTTATAGCGGGTCTTTCATTTGGTTTTCAATTGAAGGGAATGCTTGATGTCACAAAGCATTTTTTGGTGAAGAGGGCGCTGAGGGGTTTTAGGAGGGGTCGGAAGTGCTTGGATGGAAGACGACCGGTGACTTTTATGCTCTTAGAGCGCCTGGGTGTGGAATTAGGTAGTTGTTGTAACTCGAGTTATGAGATTGCACTTTTTCGTTTGGCTTTTTTTTTTTGGCATTTTTCGGTGCTTTTAGAGTAGGAGAGTTGGTGTCCCTGGCGGTAAAGCGTGCAGGTGGTATCAGCGTGGGTGATGTCTGTTTAGTGGATGGATGTTTAGAGATTTGGATACGTCGCTCTAAGACAGACCAAGGGTGTAGGGGAAGGATGCTTCGACTGGGGCCAGTGGTGGGCTCGGCTATGTGTCCTTTGCATTGTTGGGCTGTTTTTTGTAGCATGGGTGGTCCCTCTGATCCTGGCCCTCTTCTCTGACACCAGGACGGGTCTTTCCTCTCTAGATTTCAGTTCACCTCGATTTTTAGGCGGGCCTCCAGGCGGCTGGGCGGGATGATAGTTCTTACGCCCCACATTCGTTCCGGATAGGGGCAGCTCCGGAGGCAGCAGGTTGGGGGTTGAGTCCAGAGGTGGTCCGGAGGATCGGGAGATGGGAATCCAATAGGTACCGCCTGTACGTGCACCCTCAGTTATCGGAGATGTAACCTGTGTTAGTTGACCTGTTGTGCCTTGTGTTTCCTTGTAGCTCGAGATTCCTGCCTTGTTTGGATCATCGGTCACTCTTATGTGTTTTGGGGTGTGCGGAGGGCTGATGTGCGCAGGGACGGCCGGCAGCTTGGCATTCCCCGAGAAATCGCAATCGTCCGTTGGATCGGGATCAGAGGTATGGTTTGGGGCAGGGTACTGCCGGAGCTGAACAAGTTTGTAAGGCTGGATCGGGCTCCTGATGTGTTGGTCATTCATGCAGGTGGGAATGACCTTGGTGTCCGCCCTTTCCGGGAAATAATTAGAGACATCAAGTACGATTTGCTGCGTTTGTGGTCATTGTTCCCGGGGTTGATACTTGTGTGGTCAGATATTGTGCCCAGAAGATCATGGTGATCGGCCAGGTCAGTAGATAAGTTGAACAAGGCCACGGTCAAAGTCAATCGGGCGGTGGCGGGGTTTGTTGCCAGGAATGGGGGTGTGTGCATTCGGCATAGGGAGCTGGAACCGGGGGAAGGGGAGTTCTGGTTAAGGGATGGGGTGCATTTGAATGCGGTTGGCATTGACCTGTGGGCGCTGGGCTTACAAGAAGGCGTAGAGAGGGCCCTGGAATTATGGCGGGTCTCTCACACTTAAGGTTTTAAGGCGTGATCGCTGTGGCGGGCAGGGTCCTTGGAGTTGGTGGTTCAGTGGATTACGGGAGGGGGAGTTAATGGTGGGCTCCACCCTCCCGTGTCACAGTTCATTAGTGATTTGGTGGCTTACCTGGCGTGGTGGGGGACGGTTACAGGGTTCAATGCCCTGTGAACTGGTATGTGGTAATGGGGTCATCTTACAATCATGGTGCCGCTGAGCCGATGGTACGGCTAGCGGTAAGTGCATGTGGTAACGCCAGGATGGAACTCGTTTTGGTTAGTAGTTCCAAGGACTCGGGCCCTGTTTTTCCTGTATGGTTATTTATGGTATTTATAAAGTTAATATATTTTAATATGTTTTATATGTTAATTGTTTAATAAACACGGCTGCTGTGGCCGATTTTATCCAACTCCTGTCTTTGTGTTTGTTTTGTGGATCGGGTGTGGGGAATATAAGAGGAGTACAGGAAGAGATACGGCCAGGCAGCGGTGAATAAGTAGGTAAGAAATACGGCACCTGCTAATCTGCATTGCCTAGTCATGAATTTGCTAGAGCTGTCCTGAATTTTCAGTAACAATCCTGGCAAATCTGGGCATGCCCTGGCCCAAAGTATTATGAAAACACAACCCAAAAAGCTCTGGAGTTGTCCAATCCCCACCTAAAACTGTTGTTCTAGCCTGTATGTATATTATAGCAAAATTTATATTTTCACTAACTGCACCCTAACACTTTATATTTGGGCCCCCATAGCTGTTGGGGTCCATAGCAACTGCTAAGGCTGTTACAATGATAGTTATACCCATTTCAGTTGAGTTAGTGATGTGACTAAATATCATAAAGTATAGATCTATAAGATTAGCACATAATGTGTGAGTTACTTCCTCTTCCTTCTCATTACCAGTGTATATGAAATCTTTGCCTCTGCAGGTCATACACAACATATCTCATTGTTCACAGTAAGTTGCAAGTCAACAGCAGGTGGCCAGGATAATTTGGAGGCTTAGATTTGTAATATCATTATTTTAATTATTATAGGCTTTTGGGGACCGACTTTTAACAAATAAAAGTACAGGCTGGTAACTACGATTTTTCTAATTTCTTTAGTGGACCTAGACATAGCAAACTGTACATCTACTACATTTCACTCAACAGGGGAGTGCAAATATAAAATAATTTGGAATAACAGAGATATAGTAGCATACGTTTACCAGATCGATGGGATCTAACTCTCAATGCTCCAGCTGATGACATTTTTAAAGAGGTCATGGCGATCACGTGAACACCGTATCCTCTTTTCAGACCAGTGATGTCACATTCATTGCTCAGATGGTCGTGGTGCAGGTTAGTCCCAATCAAATTCATTGGATTTAGCTGCAATATCAAGTACAATCGCTAGACAGTGTTTACTGCTGTGCCTGATATGCAAGACTTGTTTTAATGCTGGGGATGCTTTATAGACTCGTTTTTGATGGGGGTGTCGCCTCCCCATCAATCTGATATTGATGACCTATGCTAGGATAGGTCATCAATATCCTAGTTCGAGAAAACACCTTTAAAGGGGAACTTTCACCACCTCCTCCAACTCATTGCATCCTTCAATAGGTTCTGGTCTACTGATAATGGCTCAGTTGGAATTTTTTTTTCTATCGCTCCCACCATTCCAGAGCAATCATTGCAGTTAGTTTCAGCACAATTATGCCCTTTACTCTCAAGTCCCTGTCTTTCCGCTCAAGCGCAGGACCACCCACTTGCCAGTAGAGAGCATAATTATGCAGAAGCTAACAGAAATGATTGCTCTGGATTCCAACTGTGCCAAAATCAGTGGAGTGGTGCCTAAGAACACAATGAGCTGGACTTGGTAAAGATTGCCAAAGGACTCTTTAAAGGGGTTTTCCCACCAAAGTCCCTTGAGGAGGACAAGGGGCTTATTTTAACAACTGTCACATGTCTTTTTTCAGAACAATGTACTGGACCATTAGTAATATCCACTAAAAAATAGGACATGTCCTAATTTTTGGCTGTTTCTCCACCCAAACAAGCTGAATACAAGTCAATGGGTCCGTTTTTAACATCCGTAAAAACATAACAGCTGTTAAAAATGGATCAGTGGGTTGTGTCAAAAACAGACCAATAAAGTTATCACAAATGGATGTGATTAACGGACATTAAAAAAACGACAAACAGACAGAAATATGTATGTATGCATATATCCTACAAGCTGCACCGATGATGATGATGATAATGATGGGTCACTCTCTCCCACTGTCCGGTGTGAGTCTTCTGCTGAATAGCATGTAACAATGTTAAAACTTTGTTACTAGAATACATGGTGACCTCTCACCACACCCAATACTCGGAGTTTATGCCCTGCCAGTAGTGTCGTATGGGTTATCTAGGACCCACCAGTCAAATTCATTGTGAGGGCCTACTATACAGCTACATGCAAATATTACATGACACTTGCTGCTGCCTAGTCCTTCCCTGTAATTGTTTCCGTCCTGGGGTCCTATCAGCAGTCTGCTGTCTGGCTCTTACCTTGAACTAGGGCCCTCTTAGTTCTGTGAGCCAGAGATACATGCTCACACATCAGCAGACCTCAGGTAGCTGCAATATACTGCAAGATGATTAGTTTCTGGGACCTGTGCAGTGTGCTTGAGAAGATGGTGCCCAGGGAGGAAGTATACTGGTTGGGTTGACTCTGCACCTTGATGCCTTTTTAGCGACTCAGTATGTTTACAGTATATAAAAATAAACTGGATAGTTTCTTAAATAATCTACCCAATACATTATACTGACACATGGCCTGACTGAGATGCTGTATGACGAGTATCTGTATGAAGTACAAGGATTGCAATGTGCCATGCCAGGGTGATCTGTGGGCCCACCTAGGAGTCCTCTAAAGGGATTCATTTGTTCACTTGTGGGCCAATCCGAGCCTGCTGCCAGTGCTTCCCTGACATGCGATAATCCTTTGATCTAGAGTGTATAGATTTTTAAAGGGGTGCTTAAACTCTTTTATTATTATTTAATAAGGCTGCTGTGGGAACTATAAACATAACAAACTAGTAGTCACCTTTCCCTGGGCCTGTTTTCAGGTATATAAGTCCTGTTTGTGCAAGGGGAGCGGTGCAGACAATCACAGACCTCAGCAGTGACCACTTTACAAATGGCACATAGCTGTTCTGAAGTGGCATTTGTGAAGAGGTGACCTGTGACCAGCGATCACCTGGTACAAACAGTCCAATGACCTATAAACTGAAAACCGGACCTGCTGCTGCTGAAAACGGAGGCCTGGGGACAGGTGAGGATTGGTTTATTAAGTGTATGGCCCCTTCAGCAGCACTATTAAATAATAATAATGCAAAAAAAGAGTCAGAAAACCCCTTTAAGTAGTAATAAATGATAGATTTCAATGTAACTAAAGAATGAACAAAACATAATTCCATTAATTCATTCTTGTCCGTGTTTGGAAATGCTGACAAAGATTATATATCTGGTGACAATGCACACTGGGAATTGTAGTGTAACAGCAGCTTAGGAGTCCCTTCTTACACTTATAAAGCCTCCTATTATAATGCAGCAATTAAATATTTAATGTGATGGATTATAAGATAATTCTAGCAATCATAGAACATTATAATGGAAATTACCAAATGTATCAAAAATGGGATAATTATGGTGGCGGATTTAACTGCAATAAATAATTCATTCAGGCATAGTCGTGTCATTTATTACTCTGTATTCTGTACTGAGGCTTAAAATGCAAAACATATGTTAGTGCACATACAACCATATATTATTTGCTGTGTAACACTTCTACCGAATTCTTCAGTTTGCTTACAAAGAAAATGAACAGGTAAAATATTAATAGTTGTAGACGCATACAGCTAAAAATATACAATTTAGTCTACTGACAGCAAGCACTAAAACAATATTATATACATGTCTGTAAACAGTATTATATATTATATACATGTCTGTAAACAGTATTATATACATGTCTTTAAACAATTATTGTAGAAACATCACTTTCTGATGTCAGGAGCTATAGATTATACAGAGCCGAGCGACACTTCAGCGGTGCTGCTCATCTCTTTGAGCAGGAGCAGTCTGTTGGCTTAGTGAGAAGTTTCTTTTGTTGCTACTGACTGAAAGACATGTAGAGTTTTTTCCAGGGGCACAGCTGCGGTGGGCGACTGGGCTTGTGTCCTGGGTGCTGATCAAAGAGGGCACGAACATGCCATTTTTATGCATTTAGTCATAGGGTCAGGGTAGTGAACTGAACCTTTTCCCCAGGTGAAGAAAATCTTGCGTACAGCTTTGGGTCCCTCAGCAGCTGCAACACGCATTATACAGTTGTGTGTCTTAGCTGTCATAGACTACACCTAAGATGCTGTGATATCTCTTAATTGGAAAGGGGGAAGGAGATCAGAAATATTATTTCACTGAAAGAGTAGTTGAGGCTTGGAACAAACTTTCAGCAGGTATGGTTTGGAAATCTACAGTAAGTAAATGTAAGCTAAGATAGAATAGAAATAATATAAGAGCACAGTAGATGTACCATGGGGTCTTTTTCTGCCATTAATGTGCTATGTTTCTCTGTTAGCTCACATTACAGATGTTGTAGAATTTCTTAATATGCCTTAGAAGCTGCTGATCGCTCCTCAAATGCTGCAGAACATTAAAATCCACATATCAGAGGCTACAGATCATCATAATACACAGTTCAGATACCATAGACTCTCTTAAAGAAGGCCTTTCCCCACTTCCATCTCTTTGCATCCTTCAATAGGCTCCACTTCACTGATCCACTGATGACTGGAATGTTTTCTCTGTTGCAGCACCTGATATGCTAATTTGGCTCTCAGCTGACAGGTGGGCACTCCCTGACTATCTATTCCAGCCCAGGACCACCCACATGACAGTAGAGAGCCTAATCAGCATATTGGGTGTTGAAATTACCAGCATCAATTGCTTCTGAATGGTGAGGGCTAGAAAAAAACTTCCAACTGTGCTAGAATCAGTGGAGTTGCAAGTATTGAAGGATGCAAAAAGCTGAAGTTGATGGAGGGGGTGAAAGGTCCTCTTCAAAACATACCTGAACTGCTGCAAAACTTCACAAAACACACCTCAGATGCTGCAAGACAGCACAGTATACACTTGAGATGCTATAGAAAATCATAGTACACACACAGATTCTGCAGAACATCATAGTACACACTCCAGATGCTACAAAACAGCATAGTATACACCTGAGATGATACAGATTATCATGGCACATTTATCAGATTCTTCACAACATAATAATACACACTTCAGATGCTGAAGAACATCATGGTACACACACTAGATTCTGCAGAACATCATAGTACACACTTCAGATGCTGAAGAACATCATGGCACACACACCAGATTATGCAGAACATTACAGTGCATATTGTACTTCAAATGTAGGACACAGACTTCAGACTTCTAACGTACATACCTAAGACTTTGTTATCTACACCTTAGATGCTGCAGGACTTCTTAATGTACACTGTGTTTTCTATAGGCAGGTATTTCCATTTCTAAACAACCACTTTATAGAGGATCTGTCACCACAGCTGAAGATGCTCTGAATTGTTATTGCAGGTGGAATGGAAGTATGTATTATAACATGCAAGTCAGGAGAGGTGACAGTTCCTGTTACCACAGCCCAGCATATCAACCCATAAATAGGTTTGCGTCACCTGAATCAAACAGTGTTTTGCCCTTGTGAATCGGTGACTCCATTACCCAGATATCATCTTTTTGTCAATATGCAAATGAGCTATTTGGCACAATGAGGGAAAAACACTGTTTGATTCAGGTGACCGTGACAGTGCTGGGTTTGTATCAGTTGCTTCTATTCATGTTTACTCGTGTGGGAGTTGGTAAGAATGTCATATTTATACTGTCAAACAACTTTGCCAGACTCCTAAATACAGAAGTTGTCACAGTTATGCAATCCCTAACAAAATACAGAAGACAATTTTCACTTGATAGAAGATAGATACATTTTTGTTGATCTAATACAACTATTTCTACTACTATCTTGTAAGTGCAGATACAGTGGAGAAGATTTACTAAGGTTAATTTATGGCAAAATACTGGCCTTACGCCGTGCACCGTAGTAATTGACCACACTTTCCATCCATCCTGCCCATCTATGTATATGGCAGTATGAAAACTGGAAAACATTACCAAAGGAAGCTTTGGTCACATTATGTGGTTCAGACACCTTTTTTTTTGGCATGTCCAACAAAGGGGTGGAGTCAAGTCTTAAGATGCAACAATATGGATCAGAATTGCTCTAAAATTCTGGCAGAAATTACTGCAAGCCAACTAATAGGTGATATAAACTAAAGCTGGCTATACACATCAGACCATTTTGGCCAATGAACAGCCAGGTATCTGGCATGTAGATGCTGCGAACAGTCGTTCGTTGCCAGCCATCTTCAGACTTTAGTCTACTGAAAACAGACTGACCATGCTGAATATTTTCTGCCAGCTGTCGGCCTTAAAACACAATGTTTGGCAGGGTTGACAACTTTTGGCTGACCATCAGTTTAGTTTGTTGTCCTGTGAATGATCTGATCACCAATCAGACTGCTGCATGACGGCCACCCGAAATCTAATGTGTATGGCCAGCTGTAGACAATCTAAAGATAGACCAGATTTATCATCCAGCATGAGTCAGTGTGATAAATCTGGTGCAGTTTAAGGCTGTCTGGTCCAATCTTGCCTAAAAATTAGACAGGATTTGTACATCTGCCTCAATATATCCACGGGCATCTGTTTATCAGGGCATCAATGAACCTTGCTACTAACTTGAAGGAGCCACATAAGGGACATTTGTAGTTTGCACATGAACATTCAGTGTTTTTTTTACTTAATATGTGAATAATTAACCAACCAAAAATGAATACTATGTCAGTAATGAAAGCGTTGTGCCATTACTTGGCTAGGTCATAAGCACATGCCGAGTGCACTTCATGGTGGCATTTTCAAGGGCAGCCAACTGCATGCTCAAAGTGTTCTAAAAACAGGTACATTTTACTAATAACACCACACCTGAGCGCTCTGCTTCAAGGTCATGGGCAAGTTGATAATGCCATCAGGTTTCCCCTGATTTGTTACCATGGCAATAAATGCCTGAGGGGTAAAGGATCGGTTGTTTTTAACAAAAGAGTTTTACGTCTCACATCATATACACCCGTAGATGGAAATTAACCTTCTGCTGCGTCTCGTGACTTTACAGATTAATTGGGTTTGATGTAATGACTGCAAGTTCTTCACTAGCATTACATGACAATATTAAGTTAACAAAACAACCCAGTGTGAACAGGTACATATGTATTCACTACCAACTCCATATTCCCCAGCCATAGTGTAGGTGGAAAAAATATTCTTTAATTCACTAGAATGAAAGAACACCACTTTGATGTACACGTGGAGCATCAACAGACCCAGGTAGCTGTGACTGAGAAGATTGTCCTTGTTTGTTGGGCTTATGAAAATGGCGTAGCCCTCCAAACAACTCTGTTTTCGTAATTCCCATAGAAGTGAATGGGAGTTATGGAAACAGTGTAGAACAGTGAGCTACGTTGTTTCTGTAATGCCTATTCACTTCTATGTGAGATGCGGAGACAGCATATCTTAAAGAACTATGCTATTTTCTTAAGCCTGGCCATCGATGACAGTATTCTCTTTGAGGTTGCGGTCAGATAACAGCTGGGGCACAGAGGCTGTGGGGTTCATTTTAGAGATAGTTGGGGGTCTCAGAGGTAGGTATCTATCAGGCATTTATGGTGTATCCTATGGATACATGTCTTTTTTTTTCAACTCGGTGGCATCAGCCATTTTCTTTGGAGTGGCCTGCTGGGGGAGCAGTATATCAACCAGGGATAGAAGTAAACTCGTCAAGCTGATTAGAAGGGCCAGCTCTGTCCTGGGGAGCCCCCTGGACCCAGTGCAGGTGGTGAGTGACAGAAGGATACTGTCTGTGGTGAGCTCTATGCTGGAGAATAACTCCCATCCCATGCATGAGACTGTGATTGCTCTGGGCAGTACTGTCAGTGACCGACTGCTTCACCCTAGGTGTGAGAAGGAGCGCTATTGGAAGTCTTTGCTCCCCGCTGCGGTCAGGCTGTACAACCAACACCGACCTAAATGGAGATCATTCCATACAGAGAACTGAAATTTCTTTCTGCTGTGATTCCTCCCCCCCCCCCCCCCGCTACTTCTTTACCTGTACCTTTCTATCTGTCTGTCTACTATCAATGGGATGCCTGTACCTTGGAACTTTTTTGTATATATTGTATGTGTATTTGTATTGCTTATCTTGCATTGCATATCCTTGCTACTGTAACACACTGAATTTCCCCATGGTGGGACTATTAAAGGATTATTATTATTATTATTTTGTAGGAAACCAATTTAACTCAAAGAAAGGCTCGTGGGGTACTGTTTCTCCCACAAAAGACATGTCAGTGTATAGAAACTTATTTTTATGTAATGCTCCATGGGAAGAAAAGTATGCAATTTCACTCTTACCAGCTAAACAAAAGACACCCATCTGTACACAGCACTGTTTCAGGGTTCTTGCCCCGCATCAGTATAGAACAAGGTTACTGAATGGTCAGACAAGAAACATCCATCCAGTAACCCTATTTGTACTGAAGAGGGGAAAGAACCCTCAAACCACGCTGTGTGCAGGGTGTCTCTTGTTTGAGTTAAAGGTGTTTACCACTTTCTAGATACTTTTCACAAAAATCCATACATGTGTATTCTAAGTGTAATGGCATCATAAACTGTAATCTACCATGGCTTACCTTTTTCCTATGGTAGTGGTCTAAACATAGCACTGCATCAAATGTTCAGCACAGTACAATAGAGGAGATAGCTGTGCCATCTTGGATGGGATGCTCGTGTGTGTCCTGTATCTGTGCCAACACTGAACTTGCTGAATTCAACAGGCCTGACCAGTGTGTATAGAGGCAGCAAGACTGAATGACATGCACTGCCTTAAGTGTACATTGTGAATTACCAATATCTTCCTATTGCAAAGTAAATTCTGCTGATCTTAACGTGGATTTAACAGGAGATATATAGTAGCTGTCATTGGAATGCTTTATTTAATGTATATGGCTAGATTTAGCATGCAGATACCTGCTACTACTAAGTGACTAGACACAGTCACATATGTTCAAACCTCCATGCAGAAAACTCTATGGCAGTCTATATGTAACATCTCTGCCTGTTCGGGTTTCTGCGCCACCCTCCGCTCGCATGCTGTGGCGAAGGAGGCGTGTTCAGTTTGATTCCTTGAGTAGGGTTCTTGTTGCTCAGTCTGAACACTGTCCTAGTATCTCTTGTTTGTAATCGAATTTCTACCACACCCGTCTCCTGCACCTTTGTTTCTCTCTGCTCCTCAAATGGTTAATCTCTGCTTTCCCTGTGTGATTGACAGCCTATCGTCCTATCAACTCTGGGGCGGGTTCTTCCTTCCTATTTGTTCTTTGCTCGCATTCACATTGGCGCCTGGTATTGCTTTTGCGTACTGGCCTTTACTCCTTGCTGTTTGTTACTAGTATTCCTATTCCTGACCTCTGGCATTGACTTGACTACTCTCTTGGATTTTGATTCTGTACTGCTTTGCTTGACTGTTACCGACCCCTTGGCTAGCCAACCTCCCTTTGTTGTTGTTTATCCTGTCTGCGTTCTGTGTTGTCACCTATATTAAGAAGGGACTGTCGACCAGTTGCTGGCTGTCGCCTAGAACAGATCAGGCAAGTTAGCCAGGGACAGTGGGTGGGGGGGTTCAGCTGTAGGACTCACTGTCTTGTTGTGCCCCTACCCCCAGGGTTCTGCAGCATCACTGGGGAATCACTCAACTGGCAATTCCCTTACACTATACCTGAGCAAGGACAGGGCCATGTGAGATTGGCTTGAAGGAGTTCTAGGTCATCACCATTGCAGACAGTTAAGTAGTTCTTCATGGTCACTGTGTCTTCTGGGTTGGATCACAAGGGTTGGAGGCTAAATCAACAACTACCAACTTTGTAAAACAAATTGTACCCTTATTGTGAGCCCTTATCACCTGTCACAGACAGGCCCCCCCAGAAGAAAGTGGGCCCACTACATCACTAGTGGATTTATCTTAGGACTAATTAATACTGGCCTTCAGGCGCTGACAGATGCTGAGAACAGCTTATTGGTTGGGGTTGTTGGACACCCACCATCTTGATGTGATATGAATGACCTATCGTGGGGATTGGTCACCAATATGTTTGACCTGGAAAACCCCTTTTAACAAAAGTCCTCAACGGGGTGTGGAATTTGAGAATCAAAAATACCATGTTGTGCCCCCACAGATAGACAATAGATTGAGGCTTGCAGATGATATTCTAAAGTGTGGAACTAGAACTGTAAGGTGGAAATGTGATCAAACAAATCTAAGGTCAGGGCTGGCAGAGTTCATGCTCTAAGGGAAAAAAAGACCTTGCACGTCAGGGCAGGCATCAATTAGAAAGGTAGTCAGAAAATAGTCCAGGTCAATCCAAAAATAGCAGACAAAATAACACAATAAGGATTATGATGTAAGGTATGGGCATCAATCGCTTTATGTGTCCCTGGCCCATGGATGATGCATGGTGGACACATCGCTATAGAAACCAATGGAGGTACAAAGAGAGGTTTCACACCTTGTTATTATACCAATATTTATAATGAATGACTTGATCAGGGGGATACATTTGTCACCTGTCCTAGTAGAATCCCTTTAAAAATAGTATGATTACCCTAGACCCAGAACCTCAGGACCTTTGAGTACCAGCCTGTAGCAGGAACATTCCAGTAGCGTACGGGTCTATTGGCATGTTTGCACATTCTTACTGTAAAGTTCTGTAAGTCAGCCTTTTGTAACAAGAAACACGGAACTCCTTCTAGTCTGTCTGCATCATAAAGGGATTACATTTTCTTTGATCTATGAGAAAATGTAACATCAAAGATGTGAAAGAATAATAATTAAGCATATTCCAATTCCACTACAGCTCGGTGGCAGCAGGAGGATAGAGGAAAAAATATATTGCAATCATCCAAAATTTTTTTAGTCAGCTTCTTATACTTGGTGCCCTACATTAAAGTTGTTTTGTATTTGGGAAATGGCAGCACAACAGACATGGACGTCCTGCTCCGAATCTCCAGCGTGCTGAACGTCATTTTCCACATAAGGCTCTTAAAGGGTTCTTTCCTATAGTGCCGAATAATTCCCTTGTACTAAGCTGATTAAACGCTATGCATTTTATATCTCAGTAAAATTCTTCTTGGTTTACGTTTTTGACAGGAGCTAACACTGAGAAATCTCTCAGATTATGCATGAATATATAAGAGAAAACGGTCATAGAGTTTGTATGTTATGTTCATGTTAATGTTTCGATTGATAGAAATGTATTGTCATGATCAGATGTGATACATTCCCAAACACATAAGGTGGTTGTCCCAGTCACATGACAGTAGGGTGCACTTCTATAAGAAGCTGCTATGCCACGTGGCTAGGCTGCAGACACCATGCAGACCTAGGATTAGTACTGTTTGTAAACAGAATCATTGAGAAGTAGACCTTAAGGGTTTTTTTTGTAGCCCCTAATGCGTATTTAATACTGATGACCCATCTGATCTGTGGGAGTCTGACACCTGGACCCAGTGGCGTAAGTACTGCCATCGCAGCCGTAATGGCTGCCACAGGGCCCACGACCTTTTTTTTTTTTTAATAGGCCATTACCTGGTGGAGTAACCCCAGCAGGTAACGGGCCCTATTTACTTACCTATCTCTGCTCCTGCTCACGGCCACCTCTGCTTCCACTTCTGCCCTTCCCATATTATGTCACTTGGGTCCCCTGGATGGAAGAAGGGGAAGGGGAAGCGGAGGCGGCAGGAGTGGGAATTGGGAAGTAAGGCTGTGAGCCTTCATCAAGAGTATTTGTTGAGCGAACCCCAAAAAATACTGATATTATTATGCTCTGGGGTCTCCTCAGAACCCCGAGTATAATGATTGGAGGCCCTGGGTGGGTGAGCGGACATAAAAAACAGTGCTACTCCCCTCTCCGGTGTGACTCCCTACTGTCTTTGGCATCTGTGACGTCATTGAAGAGGACCGAAAACAGCAGAGAAATGTGCCAATGCGCAGGAGAGGTGAGTACCACTGTTTTTTGTCACTTCCCCTGGGTCTCTGATCATTATATTCAGCTGTTCAGGCAGCCTCCAGAAGCTGCTGCAGTGGGCTGGGAGTATGTGCAGTCCACTTCATCACTTCATTCAAGTAATAGGAGCAATGCTGCAGCTCTGTACACTGTTTAGCAGTGGTTCTGTGGGAACTGCAGCTCCGATGCTATTGCTTGAATAGAAGCAGACTGCATGCACTCCCTGTCCACCTCAGCAGCTTCTGGCAACCTCTAGCTGATCTGTGTGGGGTCTGGGTGTCAGACCCCACAGATCAGATAGTGATGATCTATTGTGTAGATAGGTCATCAGTATAAAATATGTATTAGGGGGTTGGAAAATCCTCTTTAAGGCTAAGGCCCCACATTGCAGAAACTCAGCATTTTTTGTTGCAGATTTTGCTGCGTTTTTTTGGAGCCAAAACCAGGAGTGCATTTAACAGAACTGAAATGTCTAAGAAGCTTCCTATTTATTTCCTATTCCCTTTCAAGCCACTCTGACTTTGGCTCAAAAAACTGCAGCAAAATCTACAACAAAAAATGCTGCATTTCCTCAATGTGGGGCCTTGGCATAGAGGGGTTGCAGGATTAAAAAAGACATGACCACTTTCTTTTAGAAACAGCACATCCATTGTCCATTGGATGTACTTGGTATTACAACCCCCTTATTGAAGGGACTGGGGCAGAGCTGCAGTACTACACACTAGCTGTACACTGGAGTGGAGCTGTTCCTAGCATAAAAGCAGCCATTTTTTCCTAATTGTGGAAAATCCCTATAATAATGCATATGAAACATTATATAGTTCCCCTCAACTGTTTACATTATAGCATTGTGGGGTGCAGTAGTTGCAAACTTACCACAATTCCTAAAATATGAATATTCTGTTCACACTTCCATAAGGGTGTGTTCTGTCAGTTTTCCATTGATTTTTGATAGCAAAAGATGTTCTGACACTTGACCAGTTTCCCCACTGGTCTCTGCTTCTTGGTTCCTCTTGACACACAAGATAAGCCTGTCAGCCATTCACTGGCTAAAGTAGGTCGATGTTGAGTCCAGACCCCGTTGTCGGTATCCTTTACGATATGTACACATTTGCGCTGTCCTATCTGTTTTTCTGGCCTGTCACAAGACCAGCACTTTATTGTCCAGCGATTTCTGATGGATTTGCACTGCAACCTAAAGGTTCATCTGCCACATAAAAAAATAACACTATTCTAAATGGCATAAGGCAGGTTACGTGCTCCATTACATTTTACATTGGGGCTCTGTAACGTCAAGTTATGCTTCTGGGTGTGGGGGAAGTAGTTCAAGGATCGTCAAAGGAAAGAAGCGACCAAAATGCTTCTGTACCAGGTGGTGGCATATCCCTAGAATAGGCCATTAATAGTTGATCAGTGGGAATGAAGGTTCTGTGGTGCTCCATAAAGCACATGTCCCTGTCATTGGTTACTAGGTACAGCACCATACATTTAGTTGTGGTTGTGCATGGTATTGCAGCTCAATCATATTTACATCAAAGGGACTTAGCAGCTATGTGTTGCAATAACAGGCACAGCCACAACTAAATATACTTTATTGCCTGGTAAGCAATGAAAGGGAGGTGGCACTCACTCGATCATACCAGCAGGGGCCAGGAGTTTGACTAAAGTTAGTCCTGGAAAAACCCTTTAAATGAGATAACATTCCTTTATACTAAGGGTCTACTGACATAGCTTGTTAAGCTCCAGCTACATGGAGCAATAATCAATACTGTATGTGACCAGGCATTCATGAGCACAGTCGTTCAGGCACATACAGTTCTATTATTGCTGGCAGTACATCCCTGTTTACACCAGGGGATATGCTGCTGACAGACTGCATAAAAGTTGTGATCAGCTGACAAATGAGTGTTTGCTTGTTTGTCGACTGATCGAGAGCATTTACACGGCCAGTTATCAGGCATGACCATTCCTAGGAGCAGCGCTTCCTGCTAACTTCCCTGTGCAATAAAGCCTTAACATTATTATTAACTCTTTGCTCTACTGGCAAATATAGTTCCATATTTTAACTACTGTAAAGTTATGTTTCGTGGTTCGAAACCTTCTACATAAACCATTCTATTATCCAGGTCTAAGAAAATCAATTCACACACACTATATAGAAAACAGAAATAAACTGTATTGGTTTGTTTCCAAGCAATGTACTGTGTAAAAACTGGCGTCCCAAAAAACTCTGATTTAAAAAAGTCACAATTTGCTATCAGTTTTACTGCAATAAATGAAGTAAAGAAAACGACAGTCATCAGGAGGGCACTGTATCTCAAGACTGTGATGGCCGATCACGCTCTTCTCTTATAAATCAGCATTTAATGTAACCTTAGGGGATGCCTTCAATAGATCAATATTTCCATTGTCTAATGATCTTTTACATGTGTTCCCATCATAGATGCTTCCAGTTCATGCACTTATGTTATTGAATCCTGTAAACTGGGTAAGGTGGAATTACAGTATATAGGGCCGTGATGGCGAACCTTTTAGAGACCAAGTGCCCAAACTGCAACCCAAAACCCACTAATTTATCGCAAAGTGCCAACAAGGCAATTTAACCTTAAATGATCCAGAATCTGTTTTATAGTGACCGAGCAATGTTATTACAGCCTGTAATAATATCACATGTCTGCTATAAAACAGATACTGTGTGATATAAATAGTGAAGGGCCCCCACACAGTACAATGTGCTCCACAGTAGCCCCCAGACAGTACAATTCGCTCCGAAGTGGCTCCCAGACAGTATTATATGCTCCGGAATGGCCCCCAGACAGTATTATATGCTCCAGAGTGGCCCCCACTCAATATTATATGCTCCATAGTGGATCCCACACAGTATTATATGCTCCATAGTGGCCCCCACACAGTAGTATATGCTTCACAGTGGCCTCCACACAGTAGTTTATGATTCACAGTGGGCCCCCACACAGTAGTATATGCTTCACAGTGGGCCCCCACACAGTAGTATATGCTTCACAGAGGCCCCAACACAGTAGTATATGCTTCACAGTGGGCCCCCACACAGTAGTATATGCGTCACAGTAGGCCCCCACACAGTAGTATATGCTTCACAGTAGGCCCCCACACAGTAGTATATGCTTCACAGTGGCCCCCACACAGTAGTTTATGCTTCACAGTGGGCCCCCACACAGTAGTATATGCTTCACAGTGGGCCCCCACACAGTAGTATATGCTTCACAGAGGCCCCAACACAGTAGTATATGCTTCACAGTGGGCCCCCATACAGTAGTATATGCTTCACAGTAGGCCCCCACACAGTAGTATATGCTTCACAGTAGGCCCCCACACAGTAGTATATGCTTCACAGTGGCCCCCACACAGTAGTTTATGCTTCACAGTAGGCCCCCACACAGTAGTATATGCTTCACAGTGGCCCCCACACAGTAGTATATGCTTCACAGTAGGCCCCCACACAGTAGTATATGCTTCACAGTGGCCCCCCACACAGTAGTATATGCTTCACAGTGGGCCCCCACACAGTAGTTTATGCTTCACAGTGGCCCCCCACACAGTAGTTTATGTTTCACAGTTGCCTCCACACAGTAGTATATTCTTCACAGTGTGGCCCCCACACAGTAGTATATGCTTCACAGAGGGCACCCACACAGTAGTTTATGATTCACAGTGGGCCCCCACACAGTAGTATATGCTTCACAGTGGGCCCCCACACAGTTGTATATACTTCACAGTGGGTCCCCACACAGTAGTATATGCTTCACAGTGGCCCCCCACACAGTAGTATATGCTTCACAGTGGGCCCCCACACAGTAGTTTATGCTTCACAGTGGCCCCCCACACAGTAGTTTATGCTTCACAGTGGCACCCACACAGTAGTTTATGTTTCACAGTTGCCTCCACACAGTAGTATATTCTTCACAGTGTGGCCCCCACACAGTAGTATATGCTTCACAGAGGGCACCCACACAGTAGTTTATGATTCACAGTGGGCCCCCACACAGTAGTATATGCTTCACAGTGGGCCCCCACACAGTTGTATATACTTCACAGTGGGTCCCCACACAGTAGTATATGCTTCACAGTGGCCCCCCACACAGTAGTATATGCTTCACAGTGGGCCCCCACACAGTAGTTTATGCTTCACAGTGGCCCCCCACACAGTAGTTTATGCTTCACAGTGGCCCCCACACAGTAGTTTATGTTTCACAGTTGCCTCCACACAGTAGTATATTCTTCACAGTGTGGCCCCCACACAGTAGTATATGCTTCACAGAGGGCACCCACACAGTAGTTTATGATTCACAGTGGGCCCCCACACAGTAGTATATGCTTCACAGTGGGCCCCCACACAGTAGTATATGTTTCACAGAGGCCCCAACACAGTAGTATATGCTTCACAGTGGGCCCCCACACAGTAGTATATGCTTCACAGTAGGCCCCCACACAGTAGTATATGCTTCACAGAGGCCCCAACACAGTAGTATATGCTTCACAGTGGGCCCCCACACAGTAGTATATGCTTCACAGAGGCCCCAACACAGTAGTATATGCTCCAGAGTGGCCCCCACTCAATATTATATGCTCCATAGTGGATCCCACACAGTATTATATTCTCCATAGTGGCCCCCACACAGTAGTATATGCTTCACAGTGGCCCCCACACAGTAGTTTATGATTCACAGTGGGCCCCCACACAGTAGTATATGCTTCACAGTGGGCCCCCACACAGTAGTATATGCTTCACAGAGGCCCCAACACAGTAGTATATGCTTCACAGTGGGCCCCCACACAGTAGTATATGCTTCACAGTAGGCCCCCACACAGTAGTATATGCTTCACAGAGGGCACCCACACAGTTGTATATACTTCACAGTGTGGCCCCCACACAGTAGTATATGCTTCACAGAGGGCACCCACACAGTTGTATATACTTCACAGTGGGTCCCCACACAGTAGTATATGCTTCACAGTGGCCCCCCACACAGTAGTATATGCTTCACAGTGGGCCCCCACACAGTAGTTTATGCTTCACAGTGGCCCCCCACACAGTAGTTTATGCTTCACAGTGGCCCCCACACAGTAGTTTATGTTTCACAGTTGCCTCCACACAGTAGTATATTCTTCACAGTGTGGCCCCCACACAGTAGTATATGCTTCACAGAGGGCACCCACACAGTTGTATATACTTCACAGTGGGTCCCCACACAGTAGTATATGCTTCACAGTAGGCCCCCACACAGTAGTTTATGCTACTTACCTAGTCCCACGAAGAGCTGCAGTCCCACGAAGAGTGTCCTCCTTACGTCATCACACCTGCTTCGGGGCAGAGGTTACACTCTGCAATCAGTGTAGGCCGTGGTCCTGTGGACCAAGGCCTACACTAACAGCTCAGCTTAAAGAAGCGATCACTCACTAACAGGGAATCCTGTACCGGATTCCCCGTTAGTGAGCGATCATGGTGATGGTGCGCGTGCCAACTGAGAGGGCTCTGCGTGCCCTCTCTGGCATGCATGCCATAGGTTCGCCATCACATCATAGGCTCTCCATAAGGAACTAATTATTGGGTACTTAACCGAATATTGTACTGTAATACTAATAGAATATAATACAGGATTCCATATACAGTGTAACACTGCTCTTGAATGGAGAAATATTCTGGAAGAGATAGAAGTCATTGCATTTTCATATTTCATATGCCAACACAGAACCAACAATCCTAATTTTCAGTCATTATTACCATCAATACAGAAATAGAAATGCACATATTTCATTTGGATTAAGTGTGAAAGCTAGGTATCCATCAATGATCTCAAGAAACATGGCTACAGGAAAGGCTATAACTTAGGTAGCTAAGAGACAAATAACCTAAGCTTTCCACCATTAATAGGGCTCTACCAATGCAGACATCTCCAGAGTTCATTAAAGGGCTTGCCCCTGTGGACAATCCTCTTTTCTTGGGAGGGTCTCTTGACAATAAGCTGATGACAGGGTATACCGACCAATAATCAGCTGTGAGCTGCTTGGGACATTGCAGTAAAAATACCTTGTTACATGATGGCCATTAAAATTCTAATGTAATACATGGATTGCCTAGGTTTGAGAAAGAATAATTCTTAAGTAAAGACTTTCCTGTCTAATTTGTAGACCAAAATTGGGTCCACCATATTTCCTATCTGATGTATTAAAAGAGTATAGGGGGAATTCATAAAGACCTGGGTATTGTACACTGGTCTTGCTGTCCCTTGCAATCATGGATGATTCATCTGATTCACGATGAGGCGCAGGCCTCCTGCAACTTGCGCTGGTTCTTGCACTTCAGAAGAAATCCACGCCAGCACAAAAGTGGTGTAAATAATGATCAAAGTGGTGCAAGTGATGGCCCCTTTTCAAGACGCCACTCACTTTGAGAAAAGTGGAAAGGCCAGAGCAAAAACACTAGAATGATAGAGGATCCAGTCACTGGTAAAGTACAGGTACTGGTAAAGACCCACAGGTAGCTCTACATTTTTTTTACCATAAAATGTCAAAATGCAATTGCCTGTTTTTTTTAATTTCTAATGTTTGTGGGATGTATTGTTGATGAAGCTATGACTTACCATGTGCATTTTACAAACATTTCTACTAGATAAATAGTAGACATATCCAAGTAGTACAACTCTATAATGTTTGTTCTGATGACTAATGGTGGTATATGTCCAGGAGATAATGACATTTGTGGTTATATTCATATTACGGACATGTATTAGACAGCTAAGTGACACCAGGATTAACAATGACTTTCCTTATTGTCCGTCCTGTTCCCATTATAACCACTTACAGTGACTCTCAGACCTAAGAGCTTCCAAATCAATTAAAAGCCATTCCATCAGGAAGATTTCCCGTTATCCCTCAGGAAATAGAGCACCGCACTTCCCATATAGGAGATATGTTCACTGTCAATGCACACCGCGAATATTGAAGGTTATTTGTTGCCCTGTATAAAAGCTGGCACTAATTGAATTTAAAGCCATGAACGCTCAAATACATTTCCTTTAATAAGAATGGGTGGCGAGGGCACAAGTCATGATAACTGTTAAATAGAGACAAGGAATTACTCTAATATAAGCTATATTAAATAAAATGTTAGCTTCCCTAACATCCCACCAGCAGCACAATATTGGGGTATTTCTGCTCCTGTGTGCTGGTAGGACAGAATGGAATTTTTAATGAACAACAAATAGTTAACCGTAACTCCTCACCTTCTCAATATAAGGAAGGCAGTATCAACCCCCCAGCATGTTTTGGTGGGACAGTTGGAGGGAAGGTTATACCTTCCCTGTAGTGAGGTTATTCAGATTTCCGAATGAATTTCCCCTCCTCTCTCCTGTTTGAGTTTGGTTTGTCTATCCTCCTGTGAGGACTCTTTTCTGCCTTTGGTTCCTGCTGGAACAAAATTCAAAGGTTAAAACTCCTTGTCTGTCTTTCCTGCCTCTGCTGCTTAGTCTGCTTAGCTGCAGTGAAAGGCCTTTTTTCAGCTGTTGCTTATAATGGGCCGGCCAGATAGGTCTGCTGCCTTTAAGTATCCACGCTGAACCCTTTGTGGCTATGTAAGCGTTGCATTCCTTGTTTTATTGTGATGCAGGGCGTTTCCTGCTACTTCTCTCCAGCTCCCGTGTGGGGGCGCCGGAGTCCAGAGTACGCTGGCTTGCGTGCGTGATGACATCTTTGAACCTCCTTCAGGTGAGCTACTAGGTAATGTTTTTTTATCTTAACTTCCGCCATTTATTTTATAAAATCTGTGCGGGGTAGCTTGTTTTCTTCCAAAAAAAAAAAAAAGCTGAAGAGAAATAAAGGACTTTTATTTTCTGTGTAACATGTCTCAGATATTGGGAGAGTCTTTGCTCTCTATTTCTTCTATATAAGTCTGCTGCTTCCTTTCCTCTGCCTCTTTGTTGTTTGGCAAAGAATGTGCATGCTGGGCATTCTAGTTCAACAGACTTGTACTGTTGCGTTTTTTTCTGGCTTTCTTGCTATTTACTCTTACGCTTGCGGTAAGATATCTTCCTCTGCGTCTGGTGGTGATGAATCCTCCAGGTAAGTCTGTGTCTAGGCACAAACATCTAAACTGTCGCTCCTGTGAAATTCCCTTGCCTGATGGTTGCAATTTCAATACATGCCACCAGTGCTGCTTTGGGCAGCCCGGTGGCTCAGTGGTTGACACTGCAACCTCACAGCGCTGGAGTCCTGGGTTTGAATCCTGCTAGGGGCAACATCTGCGGGGAGTTTGTGTGTTCTCCCTATGTTTGCATGGGTGTACTCCAGTTTTCCTCCCACACTCAAAGGCTTGCTGGTGGGGGGTATGGATTGTGAACCCTATATGGGACAGTGACTGTCTGTGTCTGTGGAGCGCTGTGGAATATGATGGCGCTTCTGTCATACGATCTGATGAGGTATTCAGGATCATAGAGAAAGCTAATTCTTCATCTGAGGATTCAGATACGAATATAGAAAAAACGCTTTTTCCTCTGGAGAAAATTCAGAAATTACGGAAGTCCATCGGGTCAAGGGACCATGATGTTGACCTGGGAAAGCCTCTAGTTCCACCTCTAGGGGGCCTAGGGCCTTCAATGTGGACGACATGCTTAAAAGAGCTATGTCCACCGAGTGAAAACACCCAGAGAAGACCTGCGTGTTATCCAAGAGGTTCAAGACACTCTTCCCAATAGCTGAGGACCAGTTGGGTCCACTACCTAACCTTGTCATGGCAGTCACCAAATTGTCCAGGCGAACACTTGTACACTCTGAGGACGGGTCTAGACTTCAGGACCCCATGGACCACCAGGCAGAGTGCTTGCTAAGGAAAAAGAGCTGAGGACCAGTTGGGTCCACCACCTAAGCTTGTCATGGCAGTCGCCAAATTGTCCAGGCGAACACTTGTACCCTCTGAGGACGGGTCTAGCCTTCAGGACCCCATGGACCACCGGGCAGAGTGCTCCCTAAGGAGAGCGTATACAGCTTTCTCTGCACAGTGTTTGATTGGTATCGCTACTTGTGAGGTAGCTATGAAGCTGTGCTCTGGCCTCTCTTCATTAAAAAGAGATATTGATTTGGGGGTCTCCAGGGACGAATTGTTGTCCTCTTTGAAGGGTATAGCCTTCAGGTGAAGCTAGCTGCCAAGTCTTCTGCTGCCCGTCACCACCTATGCTTAAAACCTTGGAGGGCGGATTATGCCTCAAAATTTAATATTTGCAGGCAGAACAAGATACAAGGACTAGTGGGAAAGGAAGGAAAGGCCTTCCACAGTCCTTCTGTGGACAGGGCAGACAGCGTCGTAGAGGACAGTCTCCTCATAGACCGCCACCTGCAAGAGGTCACGTGTAGACGTTCTAGGTTCCTGAGAGGGAACTCCAACCGTCTTTTTTTCCGTGATGACAGGAAAATCAGAGAGCCAATTTTCTGACTATTACCTTCTCCCTCCCTCCAAGACATAAGTTCCTGTGGGGATAACATATCATGGGTCTTGGAGATAATCAGGTCCGAGTTTCGGCATAGTTTTTTCTGTGCCTCCCCAGGACAGTATTATACAGACCTCTCGCCTCCCTGCTGTCCAGCACAACGTCAAGGGTCTGGAATTTATTCCTCAGTGTTTCTGCTTCCAAAACCTTCACGAGACTGGTTGATGATAATAGACCCACGATACCTCAGCAGAGCTATCTCGGGAAAAATTTCTGTATGGTAACGTCTGTGATATCCATTCTCCAGCAAGGAGATTTCATGGCCACTCTGAACCTAAAGGACGTGCACCTCCACGTCCCTATTCTTCCTGCTCACAGGAAATACCTAAGAATTGCAGTGGTTGTAGAGGGTCGGCTGAAGACACTTCCAATTCACCGCACTTCCAGTCGAGATAACGTCAGCAGCCTACGTATTCACCAAGTTGGTATCCACGGAAGCTGAGTCAGTGAGAATCCAGAGGTTCATGTGTGTTCCTTATCTGGAAGACTGGTGGTTAAAAATCTCTCAAGAGAAGGCCTACTACAGCATCTATTCATCACGATTAATTTCCTCCAACAACTGGGATGGATTATAAATTGGGGAAAGTCCCAAATATTACCAGCAACCCAGAAAACATTTCTAGGGTTCATACTTGATTCAGGCCTAATGAAAATATCTCTTCCTCCCTCCAGAAGGGAAAGAATCATCAAGGCCGCAAAATTCCTGCTGGCTTCTCGGCAAATCACCATCAGGACAGGCATAAAGTTTTGGGATTGATGTTATCAGCTGCAGAAGCAGTCCCTTGGGAAGTCCTGTTGGCCTGGAATCGCAAAACCAGTGGTCTAGACAGTTTTTTTCCTGTCTCAGGAAGCCCACTCTTCCCTCAAGTGGTGGATTCAGCTAAAAAAACGGAAAGTCCACTGTCCAGCCTCGCCTGGACCCTGTTGACTACAGATGCATCACTCACAGGTTGGGGAGCCCACCTGAACGACTTTCTGTCCCAAAGGCATTGGAATTCCCTCGAGAAGATGTCATCCAATTGGAGAGAACTCCGAGCAGTACGACTGGCACTGCTTCACTTTGCTGACCAGTTGAAGGACAAGACAGTCCGTGTAATATCGGACAATATGACGACCGTCCTTTATTTAAACAAACAGGGAGGAACTCGGTCACAACCTCTTCTAAGCGAAGTGGGGAAGATCTTCAGTTGGGCAGAGAAGAACTTAACCCATCTTTCTGCTGTACATATCCAAGGGTCACTCAGTGTAGTGGTGGATCAATTGAGTCGTGGCATCACTGTTCCAGGGGAATGGTATCTCCATCCAAAAGTCTTTCAAGCAATCACCATGAAATGGGGTCATCCAGAGATAGACCTGATGGCAAGCAGACTCAATGCCAAGGTAGAGAAGTTCTGCTCTATACAAGGAGGACAATCCCTTGGCTGTGGGTGTCCTGTCCATCCCTTGGAGGTTCAGGCTGACATACATATTCCCTCCAATCTCCATGATACCAAGGGGTATTGATGAGAATCAGACAGGACCAAGTCTCTGTAATCGCCATCATTCCAGTCTGGCCAAAGAGAGCTTGGTTTTTCCCATCTCATTAAAATGAGTCAAGGGATATATTAGAGGCTTCCCCCGATTCAGAACCTGGTGTATCAAGGGCCCAGGCTTTGCCAGGATCTGAAATCCTTCAATCTGACAGCCTGAGGATTGACCTGTCCTTATTAAGGGACTCTCAGGAGTCGTCTTAAGCACTCTCTCTCTCTCGCTAGAGCAGAGTCTACAAATAAAAATTACGTCTGGATCCGAATTATCTTCATCTCCTGGGCATCAGGTAGAGGAATTGAGAGCTTGGATCCTTTCATTCCAAAGATGCTGGAATTCCTTCAGGACGGCTTGGACAAGGGCCTTAGCCCTTTCACTTGAAAGCTTAGGTTACTGCCCTGTCAGCCTGCATAGATAAGCAGCTATCTGCAGATCTGCTGCTTAAAAGATATTTTAAGGGTGCATTCAGGCTTAGTCCGCCTGTTACCCACCCAATCCCTCAATGGGATTTATCTACTGTTTTTAAGGGGTTATGTGATTCCACCCTTGGAGCCTCTAGAAGAAGTTGAGATTAAATTTCTCACACTAAAGACAGTGTTCCTTTTGGCCATAACCTCAGCTCAGAGAGTTGGTGAGTATAACTAAGATTTATGCCAGGGTTCCTCTCTAGGGTACCCTCATATTCTAAACTAAACCAGGTTATCTCATTACCAGTTTTTCTATCCCAGTTCGTCATCTCCGGAGGAAGTTAAACTTCATTCCCTGGATGTGGCCAGATGCCTCGGAATTTAAATTCAGAGATCTCGGCCTTTTAGACGGTCAGAGAATTTTTTTCTACCATTTGCTGGGAAAAATAATGGGCTCAAGGCCTCTAAAGCCTCCTTGGCACAATGAAGCCATAAAATTGGCTTTCACTTCACAGGGGTTAGACCCCCCTGAGTTTGTTCGAGCTCATTCTACAAGAGCCATTTCTACCTTTTGGGTGGAAAGAAGCTCTGTTCCTTGGGAACAAATTTGTTCGTCAACTTCTTGGCGCTCTCTCCATATCTTTGTTAATCATTACAGATTTAACACCCGGGTTACGGAGGCCACTTCTTTTGGCCATTCCGTGTTAAATTCTATTCTTCAAGAGGGCCCTCCCTAGGGTTCTACTTGCCAGATCCCCAATATTGTGCTGCTGGTGGGACGTTAGGGAAGTATAGATTATGATGTTAATCTGTTTTCCCTTAGTCCCAACAGCAACACAAGGCGCCCTCCCTATGTGTTATGTATTTGTCTTTACAGTGCCTTGCGAAAGTATTCAGCCCCCTTGAACTTTTCAACCTTTTGCCACATTTCAGGCTTCAAACATAAAGATATAAAATTTTAATTTTTTGGCGAAGAATCAACAACAAGTGGGACACAAGGAGGGATTTTTTTTTTTTTATTTTTTAAAATAAAATGCAATATTATTCAGCCCCCTTAAGTTAATACTTTGTAGCGCCACCTTTTGCTGTGATTACAGCTGCAATTCGCTTGGGGTATGTCTCTATCAGTTTTGCACATCGAGAGACTGACATTCTTGCCCATTCTTCCTTGGAAAACAGCTCGAGCTCAGTGAGGTTGGATGGAGAGCGTTTGTGAACAGCAGTTTTCAGCTCTTTCCACAGATTCTCGATTAGATTCAGATCTGGACTTTGACTTGGCCATTCTAACACCTGGATACGTTTATTTGTGAACCATTCCATTGTAGATTTTGCTTTATGTTTGGGATCATTGTCTTGTTGGAAGATAAATCTCCGTCCCAGTCTCAGGTCTTTTGCAGACTCCAACAGGTTTTCTTCCAGAATGGTCCTGTATTTGGCTCCATCCATCTTCCCATCAATTTTAACCATCTTCCCTGTCCCTGCTGAAGAAAAGCAGGCCCAAACCATGATGCTGCCACCACCATGTTTGACAGTGGGGATGGAGTGTTCAGGGTGATGAGCTGTGTTGCTTTTATGCCAAACATATCGTTTTGCATTGTGGCCAAAAAGCTCGATTTTGGTTTCATCTGACCAGAGCACCTTCTTCCACATGTTTGGTGTGTCTCCCAGGTGGCTCTTGGCAAACTTTAAACGAGACTTTTTATGGATATCTTTGAGAAATGGCTTTCTTCTTGCCACTCTTCCATAAAGGCCAGATTTGTGCAGTGTACGACTGATTGTTGTCCTATGGACAGACTCTCCCACCTCAGCTGTAGATCTCTGCAGTTCATCCAGAGTGATCATGGGCCTCTTGGCTGCATCTCTGATCAGTCTTCTCCTTGTTTGAGATGAAGGTTTAGCGGGACAGCCGGGTCTTGGTAGATTTGCAGTGGTCTGATACTCCTTCCATTTCAATATGATCGCTTGCACAGTGCTCCTTGGGATGTTTAAAGTTTGGGAAATCTTTTTGTATCCAAATCCAGCTTTAAACTTCTCCACAACAGTATCACGGACCTGCCTGGTGTGTTCCTTGGTCTTCATGATGCTCTCTGCGCATTAAACAGAACCCTGAGACTATCACAGAGCAGGTGCATTTATACGGAGACTTGATTACACACATGTGGATTATATTTATCATCATCAGTCATTTAGGACAACATTGGATCATTCAGAGATTCTCACTGAACTTCTGGAGTGAGTTTGCTGCACTGAAAGTAAAGGGGCCGAATAATATTGCACGCCCCACTTTTCAGTTTTTTATTTTTTACAAAAGTTTAAAATAACCAATAAATTTAGTTCCACTTCACAATTGTGTCCCACTTGTTGTTGATTCTTCACCCAAAAATTTAAATTTTATATCCTTATGTTTGAAGCCTGAAATGTGGCAAAAGGTTGAAAAGTTCAAGGGGGCCGAATACTTTCGCAAGGCACTGTATAATTACATACTGGGGGTTGGTACTTCCTTCCTTATATTGAGAAGGGGGAGGGGTTACAGTTAACTATTTGTTGTTCATTAAAAATTCCATTCTGTCCTACCAGCACACAGGGGCAGAAATACCCCAATATTATGCTGCTGTTGGGACTAAGAGAAAACAGATTAACATCATAATCTATACTTCACCACTATTAGAGATGGCCAAACTGATTTGTTCCGGGCTGGGCTTCCCCCGAATATTCCAAATTGTTCAGTTTTTAATGAACCTAAATAATTTGTCTCGGATGAATTATAATGGACACCGTGACATGCATAAATTATTATACTCTATACGTAAATTATTATACTCTGGGGACTCTTCAGTGTCTGGCACTCTCCTGATGACGTCATGCATCTGGGTTAACCACTGAGGCCTGTGATTGGACCACAGCAGGCACATGGGCACGCCAAGTGTCATGATGTGACTCTGGACGCATGACATCGCCAAGGAGACCGAGAGATAGTGCAGGCCCAAAAGTGGTGTGGGAAGGTGAGTATAAATGTTTTTTTATTTTTTTAGACCTCACCTGGGCCTTCACCCCAGAGTATAATAATTTCAATTCCGGTTCTATCCGAACTTGTTTAACCCAAAACAAATCAGCTCTGTCTCAGGCAGGTATGCTGGCCATACACATTAGATAAATGCCATCTAAGTGTGCCGTCATGGAAAAGACGGCTTACAACGTACCCAATCCTGTTTCCCCCAAGAGATAAGCATTGGCAGAATAGTCCAGTTCAGAGTCCCCCCATCAAAATAAACACACATGTGGAGTTTATGGGGACTTAATGAGCAGCAGTCTCACATGTATGGTCACCATAACATAAGACACCACCATCACTCCTATAGGAGAATAGGCACCATAGGCACACCCTTTAATGAAGCCACACCTCCTAACCCATGTACCAGACAAAAGTGAGTGGGATCAGGAAGAAATTAGCCCCCGTGTTTTCTGCAGGATTACTACAATACTGCTTGTGTTGGGAACAAGCAGACAAACCTGCAGACTAACATCACAATGGCAAGTTTTTCTTTTGTTCACAGAAATTATTCTTTTCTAGGTTTAGTGTTAGGTTATTGTAATATTTATAACAGTGTGCAATTTTTGTAGATTTTAGACATGGTTTCAAAGAATGACTGGACTGTTAACAGGCTCACACTAGGCCACAAGTGAACTGAGAAATCTGCCCGTGGGCCCCTGAGCCAGGGTAGGCCCACAACACAGTACAGTGCTTAGGATAGGCCATCAATATTAGATCTGCAGGGGTCCCGGGTGTCGCAGATCACCAGTACTGAGACAGCGTGGGTCACAGTACTGTTTATACACAAGTACACTGTGGGACAGCACTGCAGCACCTACACTCGCAGCTATAGTTTGTATGGTGAATGAGCAGCTGTCTCTTTACCATTGTCCTGCAGGGGTCCTGGATGTCGGATCCCCGCAGATCAAACACGAAATTTCCGAGCCGACTGAGCATGCATGAGATTTGGATCGCGATGATGTGGAGCGGCGTCAGAAGGCGACAAGAGAGGTGGCGCTGGAGTTTGAAAACTGCGTGTGACGTGAGCACAGGGGACGCCCCCTGTGCATTTTGCAGAGTGGTGGAACGCCCCCTGTGCATCCAGAAGAGTGATTTGCATAATCAGAAAATCAGAAAAATTAAGAAAACGGCGGTGCGGATGAAAAAAAAGAAAGGTAGGAGACGAATAGCCTTTTTAAAGGCTATTACAACGTACTGTTAGTTAAAAATTGATTTGCCAATGATAGAATCCCTTTAAGGATAGGCCATCAATGTTAGAAACAGGATAACCCCTTTAACTCTAATAACTCTATCTTAGTTGCACCTTAATAGTTTGCACCAAGAAGACCAACCATTGAAAATCCCTTCCAGCATTTCCTGTTTAAAATCCAAGGGTGTAGACATGTGAAAATCCATTCCCTCATTTTCTAAACATTATGTAATCCTACCAGTATTTCTCTTCCTCCTGTTATTTCTGACACTTTAATGCCATCTCTCCTGTTGTTGACACAGCATGATTAACGTACAGCTACAAATTTAATACCCTTGATCCTACAATCACGGGAAGAGCAAAGGAACGGTTTTATGTCACTGTACAGACACAGATTATCAGTTAAATTGCAGGTATCGTGAGCCAGGGAAGTTTGCTTTATCAACTGTGATATTATCCAAACTCACACTGAAGAAAAATTTACTTTGAAAGTCACTTTAAGAAATTAAAAAGTCCTGACGTCTCATTTCCAGGTCAAGCTCAGTTGTGGCAAAGCAATGGGATAAAAAAAAAAAATTGTAGAAAATTTTTACCAATTTACTTTGGGTTAAGCCACACAGCATGACAAGAATTGCATGTCAACAGTTGCTAGTTCTGTGACAGAGATGTGTTCTCACCAGGGATACATATGATGTAGAAGAAGATTATATAACCATTTCATTTACCAGGAGGATTGTGGAAGGATCACATTGTATGGCTCATGTAATATCTATCCTACTGATATATCCCATATGGGGGTCAGAGGTAAAGACTGGAAGGTCTCCTGGGTGTTATATATATATATATATATATATATATATATATATATATACTAGAAACAGGCTAGGCTAGGCTAGAAACACAACCCTAATGAGATTTACAGTCTAATTTTTTTATCAGACATTTATAACCTATCCAGTGAATATACCATAAATGTCTACTATAGGAATTTCCCTTTAAAGAGAAGCTTTGTCTTGGAGCCATGTTAAAGAAATTTTCCCACAATAAATGATACCATTTTATATATAATTACCAATATATTTTCTGTATCTTCTATACTTTTTCATAAAGTTATGATGAAGAGCTGTGGCCGGTATACACATTTACAACACAACATTGTGGCTCTAGTGCAAACCACTAAGCTTTTGTGTTCTCCACAAAACATATTTTAACATATTAGTGGGCCCATTCAAAGGCTTCATTAGTGCCCCCCCCCCACATAATTTAATGTGCACTCAAGTGGCTCACACAAAATTCCCCCTGCCATTCAATCAATATATTACATGCAATTCTTTTTAAAAAAGTAATACTCACCTAACCCTGTTCCCACGGAAGCTGTCTGCAGGCTTCGGCTGTAGTGATGTCGATGGCCTGGCACTCATCATGCCTCCTTGTCACAGGCATCATCATATATAACAGTTTACTGATATGTCTATTTTAGCACACAGGAAAGCCCTTAAAACAGCACGTACAATAACTGTTTAACTGGTCTGTAATTCCCCATCATTAGCAGCAGATGTGGGGTGGGAGTCTCCTTCTCCTCCTACATGTTGTCTCCTGGAGTTACCTTGGCAATTTCTGGTAATTGGCATGTACATCGAAAAGTTTCTTTGCCGTCTCCATCCATATTTTCCTGTAGATACCTGGGGGCTTCCTCGAATTAGGAGACGAGCTTCCCCTAGTGGGCTGGGTGAGAGATTGCTATACCATGAGCATGATCATTAACTGACTGGACCAAACTGTTCTTCTGATACAAAATTCCAAGTCCCATGCAAGACATTGTTTTAAAAGAAAACCTGCTGGCTACCTACCATTAGAGGAACCCTAAAGGGATTGTCCAACTATATTCATAAAGGGAATAAGGCCAGGACCGGATATAAAGGAAAGAAATAAACATAACTCACCCTTTAAAGAGGACCTTTCATGTCCTCAGACACATGCGGTTTTACATATCGCTAGAAAGCCGACAGCGCGCTGAATTCAGCGCACTGCCGGCTTTCCCGATATGTGCCCCAGGGCTGGAGATATCGGCAGTGTAAGTTTCACAGTTTACTGTCAGAAAGGCGTTCCTGACAGTCTAGCTGCGCTGTGAGAAACGCCCTCCATGACAGTTCTCGATCATAGACTTGTACTGGGGGGGCGTTCCTCACAGCTCAGCGTCATCGCCGGGCAGTAAGGAACGCCCCCTCTGACATTACAGGGCTATAGACAAGTACAGAGAGAGGGGGCGTTCCTTATAGCCCAGCGATGACGCTCAGCTGTGAGGAACGCCCCCTCCTCGTACAAGTCTATGAACGAGAACTGTCGGGGTTCCTCACAGTGCAGCTAGACAGTCAGGGACGCCTTTCTGACAGTAAACCGTGAAATTTACACCGATGATATCTCCAGCCCTGGGGCACATACCGGGAAAGCTGGCAGTGCGCTGAATTCAGCGCGCTGTCGGCTTTCTAGCAGTATGTAAAACCGCATGTGCCTGAGGACATGAAAGGTTCTCTTTAAATGTGCTCCATTCCAGCTGTAGTAAATTGAGATCCATCCTTGGGTCAATGTAGCCCATCACTGACCTATCCACAAATGACCAATTGTGTACAAACTACCACCGAGAGCAGTGATTGTCTGCAGCGGTCATGTGACCACAAAAGAGATGTCACCACTTCTGCTCCAGCAAGGTGACCAGTCTGCCAGCACTAGAATCAGGGGCATTTTAAAGGTAAGTTATGTTTATTATTTTAGTTTAAAACATGTCTTGCCCTTATTATCCTTTTGAATATAGATGGACAACCCCTTTAATAATTAACTGCATACTTTATACATTGAATGTTATGCAGTAAGCTCCCTCTATTGGTGGCTGCAGGTAGCCAGCAAGTTATATTTTAGATCTATGTCTATGCAGAAAATTTAGATTTTTATATCAGAAACACAAAGTTCCAACCGCTAAAAAGATATGTTAAAAAATAATCAGCACAGAAGTATAGACCTAAAAACAACATGGTGACTGACCTGATGATATAAGATATAGATTCACATTGAAGGAATATAATTATAATAAGTGAACAATGACGTATCATCGGCGGCAATATACAGGGTCATATAGAGTAGCTCTTTAGGTGTCTTCTATTAGTCATATAACACCCCCCCCCCCCATTTGGTTTGTAGCTTTCACACAGACACTATGCCTCCATCATGTTATCAGGATGGCAGATGATGAGATGGGAGAAGTGGCTGTCGGATAAATTAGGCTCCTGTGGTATTATTATAGCGATTATGATCATTACAGGCCTAGTGGGATTACACTTTCCCTCAGGGGAGGAGATTGCTATTTTCAGACAACAATCCATTTTCTGTATATACATTCTTCCAATTGCAGGATGCGGCTGAATTCAGATCTCACAACATTTTCCAACCAAGTGAGCCAAGAACTAGAAATTTTGCTGATTTCTAAACACTGGCAAGACTAAAACAACAGCATTACGTATGCCAATATCTCCTATATAAACAGAAGAGTCCTATTATTGGTTATTTCCACTTATTTGTCTATTTCTGACCATGTACAATTCCAGATTATTTTGTAAGTTTTTTAGTAGCATTTATCTGACTTTGTGGAGACAGGGTCGTGAAGTTGGATTTGGGACCAATTTTAGGTGGAGTTGGAGTTGGAAAAAGGTTACCAAAGGCTACAAAATAAAATAATTAATAATTTTAATTATATCATATAATTATTCATATTGTATAATTAGATGTATAGTTTGTTACATAGAAGTTTAGTCACTAGCTTTTTAATGAATTAGTTGGAGTCAGTATGTGTGTAGTATGGCAGCTCAACTCCATTTACTTCAATAGAGCTGAGCTGCAATATAAGACACAACCCAAGGTGTCGGCAAGGTGTCCAAGCCTATACCGGCTTCCAGTTCACTGTGACCTACCAGACAGACAGGCTTTAGGCCTAATTGTCTCATAGGCCAAAGTACAGTTCACTAGGCAGTGCACACTGACCAGCAACACTCTCCCGAATGGCTCCAGATTTCTCCCCTTTATCTGCTCCTGGCTGCTCCATCTAAGAGCCTAGTCACACGAATGAATTTCTCAGAGCATGCTCTATTTTTACCCATTTGACCATTTTACCTATAGAAATGAATGGGTCTGTAAAAAAAGAAAAAAAAAAATCACCATCAGGTCTATGAAAAACACAGCCAAGACTTCAGTTGTGTGAACAGATCCTAACAGCATAGTGACACACTGTCATCACTACATACACCACCCAGTCAGCATCAGGCTTTTTCAGGGCCTATGCTGACAACCATACCTTCCCAGTAGCTGACAGACATTTCCTTAGTCAGCTACAGCAACATGTCATTGTGATACTGCAGAGCATCACAACCCACCTTTAGATGACCTGCACCATACATGCAGCACATAAATAGTATAATGTCAACAGCATACACGTATGTACAAGCTGAAATGAATCACTCTCTCAGATAACCATCTAGTCTATATAGGATAACATGTAAAAATCTGCAAAGATTACAGCCTTAGTCCTTTTACTGTAAAGGAGAGCATAGATTTCACCCCCTTGCAAACTTGCAAATAATATTCCAAAATTAGATTTATGCAAACAAGCTTTTACTATATCAATATGAGAGCAGATGTTAGAACCAGGAAGGAATTTTGCTGGAATTACTTGTTGTGCCCTGGTTTTACTTATCCAGATTATGTTTTTGTTCTATATTATATTAGTGTTTTTGATTCTGATAGTGTTCTGTGTTTTCATCAGGCAAGCGTAATATGCATGTGTTATTTGCTTGTAAGCAAATGTTTCCCTGTGCGTGAGTCTGTTTAGGATTTACGGTTTGCTACAGAACTGTACGGAATCCAACCTTGGAAAATACTTTGGCTGCTTATTAGACATGAAATATCATCTTAGTGTTCCAAACATATGCGGTGATTTGCGAGAAGTAGTAAGAGGACCTCCCCTAAAGGTCGTCTTCAGTTCTTGCCATGTGGTAATAAAAGAGGCCATCCCATTAGAACAACTGCCCCTTCCCCCCATGATCACCAGGAAGCTAAAGTAGCTATATCTCTGCAAAGGGAAGGTTGTAAATCATAGCTCCCATTGATATTAATAGATGGTGGCTCCAAGTCCTCCAAAATATGATCTTGCACTGACTCTCCCCCATACATAATGGAGAGGGTCTGGAGTGTGGGCATCCTTCCTTTAAATTGTACAGTCTAAAGGACGGGTGAACATGTATTGAACAAAAAGTGGTGTTATTGGGAAGGAGGGCTATATCAGTGTCTGCTTTTTGACATGGCGCTCAAGTGGCAATCGTGGCTGCAGAAATCACAATCAAAATCGGATTTATTGTGTCCAAATACCCTTCTATGTCATAGGACAATGTTATTTATATCAGTTTGAGGTGCAAAGTAAGATGAACCATCATGCATACATCATACATAATAATGCAACCATGGCTTGAGGATCTGTACACAGTGACCCAGATTTACTAATACTTGTGCTAAGTGTTAGCTTAGGCCATCTGAAATTGGTCCAGATTTATCACAGTGGTTAATGCTGGATGATAAATCTGACATAACTTTAGAATGTCTTGTCTATGTTTATACCATGTATTAGTTGGCTTACTTTGAGACGCAAATTTGGCTCATCCTGGTGAATTTTAATCAATGCCCCTTTGCTGAACAGCCACAAATTAATGCAACACATTGCACCAAAAATGCACCACATTTACAACATGTCTAGTCTATGTCTAGTCATAACCATAATAGCAAATCTGGACAGTATTTACACATCTACTATATAGTGTGTTTTATGTGTTGTGACTTCACACAGAAAGGTCTGTGATGTCATCGATGATTAGTTTGGCTACAATTTGTGCTCAAGGGCTTAAAACACAAGCTTTTATAAGTAACCTGAGTAGATAACTACATTTTTTGCAGATCCTGGGTGTGTTTGTGTCACAGTGAGACAGATCTATGAACTACATAAACAATTATTTGAGGGTTTAGGAATTACAGGGACTTTGTGTGCTACTGTGTGGTGATCTTTACTGCCTTGTATTGCAAGATTGTACTCCTATACCAGCAATGCTTCTAGGGTAGATTAGCTGCATACCTCCCAACCGTCCTGGATTCTGCGGGACAGTCCCGGATTGTGGATCCTGTCTCGTAGTTCCGGTCAGTGGGTGGTATGTCCTGGATTCAACTCAACTGCGTCCAGAGAGGATGCAGATGAGTTGAATACAATGGTGAAGCAGGAGATGTCCGCATACAATTCTTGCTTCACTACTGTGCCCCTGCGTGCTCTGGCCCTGGGAGCTGTAGGCACGATGTGATGACGTCACTCACATCGTGCCTGAACACTCCAGGAGAAGAGACAGCAGGGGAGCGAGGAGAGGAAAGTATCAGTGATTTTATTATCTTAAATTTCTTTGGGTGGGACATTAGACTGGGGAGAGATAAAGGGGGGGAATTAAACTGGTGGCAGATGAAGGGAGGCATTAAACTGGGGGCTGATGTAGGGGGGCAATTAAACTGGGGGCAGATGAAGGGGGACATTAAGTTGGTGACAGATGAAGGGGGGGCATTAAATTGGTGGCAGATGAAGGAGGACATTAAACTGGGGGCAGATGGAGGAGGGACATTAAACTGGTGGCAGTTGAAGGGGGATAATTAAGCTGGTGGCATATGAAGGGGGGACATTAAACTGGGGGCAACTGGAGGAGGACATTAAACCGTGGGGGTAGCTAGAGGGGGACATGTCTGCCTCTAGTTTCCCCCAGTTTAATGTCCCCCTCAAGCTACCCCCACAGTTTAATGTCCCCCTCCAGCTACCCCAGTTTAATGTCCCCCTCTAGTTGCCCTCAGTTTAAACTAGGGCACAAGGAGAAGGACTTCATACTGTGGGGCAATTGGAGGGGAACATTATAATAAGGGGGCATATAATGTTAGCGTGACTGTAGAAGCATTATACTGTGTGGGGACACAAAGAAAAATGGCGAGAATGGGTGGCGTCAAAACAGAAGTGGGTGGAACTACATTTGCCGCGGCACGTATAGTGCACCACACATTTTGTCCCTCTTTCTGTCCTTTGAAAGTTTGGAGGTATGTAGCTGTGTAATAAAGCATCAGAATACACCATTCTTTTTTTCCTCTCACATTTCTTAGAGGACAGGTTTCTTATGACTGTTAATAGAAAATAGAGGTGTTAAATCAGAGACATAAACAGGTAAAGGATGATACTAATACCATAGAAATCTATAGGTGTCTTATGATGGGCTGGCCTAATACAGCTCGAAAATTGTACAGAGTTTTAATAGAGCCTTCTGTCCACAAGAGTCACAGAAGGACCCAGCAATGTAAGAGAATATTCACACAAAATTTGTATAGCTAAGTGTAATTTCATTAGCCTGGAAATATGGACATATGCAGGAGGTAGTTACATGGTTAAAAGCGCTCCTTGGTATATGAGGTCTGGTACACGGCATAACTCACCGCTCTGTGCTCCCCAGTCCTCTACTGCTCTGGGTGCTATTGTACTGTGCTGCAATATGTTGGCACTATACAAATAAAGTTATTATTATTACTGGACTCTCAAGCATTCAAGACATCATGGTGTTGACTGGCATTAGGACCCTGAGTGTGATCGCACATAGCGAAATGCAGCTAAAAAACGCTGCAGAAGAAAATGCAGCGAAAACACGTTGCATTTTTTTCTGCAGTGTTCTTCATTGCGTTTGTGCTGCATTTTCTCTGCGTCTTTCTTCCCCCTATTTAGTATATAGGGGAAAAAGCAGCTTTTCCACAGTTTTTTTTTTTTCTGCAACCAAAATCCCATTCACTTTGCCAGTACTGTAAAACTGGAATTTTTTTTCCGCAATTGCCAAAAAATGCTATGTTTCTGCAGCGCCTAAACTTATTTTCTGTATTCAACTGTGAACTGATCAATAGTGGAGAATCCTCTTCAATGACTTCACCACAGCCAATAATGCCAGCCCAAAGACTAAGCAAGTCACAGTTTGCCCCTGGTTATCTGTGGGTGTTTACTGGGAGACAGCTCATGAAATGACAAACAGAGAAAGTAATGGAAAGACATAAACATTAAGTTTGGAGAATTTTGCCACCTCTGCACACAAAAAGTTGACTTTTTGGGGAACAATAGACACTGCTGAACCATTTGGAAAATGAAAACAGTCCTTGGAACACAATGAAGTTTTCAACAAACAAGTGGCCGGTGAAAGGACTCAACGTCACTCCAGTATGGCAGCCGCTTATAATAAGAAATGGATCCACATGCTGAGTTAATCAGAAGTAAACTTTTCGTTAGCTTTTAAGCCATTGTGTTGCGGTCACAGCATGAGAAGCACAAACCAGTTCCTGCCAGCTCTGTGCTGTAGTCTGTTCCTTCTTTATATAGTCTAGGCAGGTCACAGACATTGTTAACGGCAAAACTTCAGATGAAATACTAGTGGTGTGCAAATCTAGAGCACTTCCTGACTTATACAATACAAATCTGCAGCTAACTAAAAAACCGTGAGAACTTACAGGGATACCACTAAAGGGGTTGTATCATAAGCTCAACTTATTATCCCCTTTGCACCAGATAGGCGATAAGTATCTGATCACTGAGGAATCCCACTGGATGACTGAACGGGGGCCACTGTTGCCATAGGGCCTGGTGCTGGTGCACACTTTGCCCTATGGTTAAAGCGGCCCTGACTGATTGTCAGCACATACACTGCAGAGGATGTCAGACAATAGCATGACAAAAGGCCTTTTGCCATGAATGTGTTACTCTTAAATTTTTGCATCCATATTACAGCTGATTTTTTCGACTAAACTATTTGTTTACTGATCCGATCCCTATGCTGCTGTCACTTTGGACTGGCAGACCCATGATCAGGTTGGGATACTTGCCCATAATTTGGGCAGAATAATGTAAAACTGGCCAAGTGCAGAACTGTCCAGAAAAGTAGTCGGAGTTAGACTTCATGCAAACAACCATAGTTGTGGTCTGTGTGCTATCTGTTATTACAGGTCTGTAATAATGGATAGTATATGGACCTTTTAATTTACATATCCAAAGTTTTTAAGGATCCATGTGGGGACCATAGGACTGAGCTGCAAAATATATTGTTGCAGCTTAGTCCATTTATTCTAATGATAGGGTCCATGAAAAATATGGACAGCACACACATGCCATCCTTGTGTTGTCTGTTCCGTTTTTTCATTTTGTTTGGGAACATAGAGCCTTAAACAGAGGAAATCAGAGACATAGCCTGTAAACAAAGCTAAAGTTTATAGCAAAGAGGCAGGAGTACAGGATGGGATGTATCAAGGTACTGGTATGTAACAAGGTGTTACTGCAATGTAAAATCCACCACTGTGGCACAGGGCCTTTGGACTCTTCAGGCACCAGAGCTTTGGTGTGACTGCTATCTCTATCCCTGTCAGTGAAGTACAGGGTCCATTCACATGCAGCAACTGCAAATTAGTCCTAAAAATGTGACTTGGGTTGCCTATAAACACATTCACTATTCAAGAAAGAAGACACTGTATTTGATGTAAAAGAATTATTTGAAGCTTGACATAAAAATGTATATTTGGAAATGTTCCAGGATGTGCTTCCATAAGGAATGCTCTTTATTTTAAGCTACCTGGTCTATTAAATCTATGGACAGACGCGGTAAATATGGTGACACTTTGAAATGGCAAATATAAAGAATGCATATGTTGATATAGCATACCTACTGGTGGAGTATACAGTGTGTGATCGGCAGTATAGAGGATATATATAAACAGATGCAGTTTGTGCGATAGTGTGAGAACTTCCAGCAGACATGAAATACACTGACAAGTGCCAGACATATGGCGAGCAGGTGGAGTGCACACGGTGCTCACTGCACACTTCAGCTGAATTTCATTTACGTTTCTGTTTTTCCATGGAAGAATAAATAATCCTTTAATCAAGTATCTGTAACTATCTTCCTGTCAGGCTTCCCAGCTTCCCAGCAAGCCCATGTATGCTTCCTACAAGAACATCGTGATGGGGATAAGTCATGTCCATCAACTCTGAAAATCTCTGGAGTCTATATCTGTTAAGATTTTAGTCTGTAAACATGGGGTATTTCAATTCTGCTCCCTGGACTCAATAGCAATGAGTGATTTGGCTGGAGTTTGCATAAACCACACTCCTTTTAGGTCAGGGCAAACCAAACTTGCTAGACTTGTTTCTGAAAATTTGGGACAATTCTGGCAACCTTGGGACAGATGGCAAGTAGTTTCTGTAGTCTCTAGTGCAGAGGTCCCAAAGTTTTCGAGCTCAGGAGCAGCTTTGAAATAAAACAGATTATGGAAAACTACAATGAGTGTTAATAAAATAGAAACATGTATCATATATCATATAATTGACATTGGTTTTTTTTTACATCCTAGTGGTAGCTGCCAGTGATATGATTTTGACTCTGGTTCCAGGTTTCAATGGTGCGATAAGATATCCTTGATACCACTGGTGTTTGCATTTGGCCACAGCTGGGGACCCGAATGGGGTGGCCAAGAACCATGTGGGGCTCCAGAGCCATTAAATAGGTTCCCTTTAATTTCAATAAAATGGCAAGCAGAATATTAAGTTGTAACTCCATCTGCAATACATAATGCAAAGAATATTGAAATAATCCTGTAAATTTAGGTCACCAATTTCAGAAATATAGAAAACAGCTAATAACTGGATATTATCAGTTTGCAGTCAAAAAGACTGAAAGCATATCAAAAGCCGGCTTTCACACGGTCAGTGTTTGGTCAGTGATTTTCATCAGTGATTGTGAGCCAAAACCAAGAGTGGGTTGAAAATATAGTACAGGTGCAAATCTTTCCAGTATACATGATCTCTGTGCAGTCTCCACTTCTTGTTATGACACACAATCACTGATGAAAATCATTGACCAAATGATGACCATGTTAAAGCAGCCTTACTGTATTCCATGATAGAAGATGTAGAAAAAGGCTCCTGAACCCGCACCCACCATTATGCTCCACACATGAAAATCAAACAACTGGGTTCTCGATGAATAGACTGTTTCTGTACCCCCTTATTTTAGTCTTGGTTTACTTGTGAAACCAATCTAAAGGAATTATCTGCTCTAGACAATTATTTTCCAGTAAAAGGATCTCTCAACAATTTGATGACGGGATCCTATGATTTATGTGAAACTAGTGCAGCACCACCACAGGAATAATATTTCTAAAGCAAAGTGTTTTAATTTGCCAGGGATGTAACTATAAAGGTTGCAGAGTTGGATCTGGATCCGGGCCCTGAAGCCTAAGGGGGCCCAAAGACTACATGAACAAAACACCACTGGAGCCCAAGAGCATCAAGTTACACCCCTACAAGGTGCCCATTCAAATCAATAGTTTATAGTCCTATGTTATAACAACATATGTATAAATTAAGATAGGTAAAAAATATATAACATTGGTGGCCATGTAATACCCCCACACAAGATGGTGGTGCAGTGTAGTAATGTCAGAAAGAACCACCCGGCAACTCATATACTGGAACCAAAGTTTATTGGACTCTATTGTAGATATACAGAGCAGTTTTTAGCACAATGTCAGAGCACTCCCCAGAAATAACTTCAATTACTTAGAGTTTACACTAGGCAATGGAAAACACTCCGGTTCCAACAGACAACAATCCCAATCGCATGCACAGGTTCCGGTACTTCATGACAGAACAGGCTGCTTCTCCCCAAAAGGATTGATGGCTCCTCTTATATAGCGAGCCTGCACCCTAGTGTAACTGAAAGTCATGCTCATTCTGAATGGGGTCATACTACAGGAGGTGCCAAATAACTTCCACCATGGTTCTCCACCTAGGCACAACTTCAGTTCTGCCTTTCCACCTTTACCTGCAAGAGAAAACAGCAACCAACACATCACGGTGCAAAGCTCTAACTTGGCATAACACAGTGTTTCAGTTTTACTCAGAGTGTTCTTTTACATCTCCGTGGACCTTCGGGTGTAGTTTATGTATTTTCCTAAAAAATTTCTTTAAAAACGTAATATTTGTGTAAAAAAAGTAAAGTATGGAAATCACAGTATAAAGATGCTGTACTGTATTGTGGTGTAAAATTACTACTAATAGTATCCATATTCAGATATGTTCCCTTATATCATATAGTCGTACACAGTGTCCCCTGCACATAATGGCCACGTGTCATTCACTCTGCTGATGATAAATGGACTGCAGTGATGTTTGACAGGGGATACAATGTTACACGCACTTCCTTTATTTCCTGACATTATGATGGATGCTCCTCACATGCCACAGCCGAGACACTTTAGTACTTCAATTAGGATGAATCCAGGAGAGTTATGGAGAAATCACCAAGTCTCAGCTGTATTCCCTGCCACTGTAAACCCATTACTATACTCCTGGGCCTGTGAGAGGAAGGAAGTCCCTGTCTATCAGACTAGTTACTAGAGATAGACCCAGAAAACAATCATCCAGCAGACGGCCATGTGCAGCCACTACTGGGTGTCGGAAATGAAGAAAGAATTCATGGCCTTAAAGGTTCTCTGCTGCCTTGGTTCAGACCCTGCCAGATTTGTCTGTTGTCTCAACACACAGGAAGTGCTTAGAGATGCCTGCTCAGCCAATCACAGAGGTGCATCGCTGCTGTGGCCAGTGATTGGCTGTGCAGGAATTTCTAAGCATTTCCTGTGTGCCGAAAAGCCATTGGCAGCCTCGGACTTGGAGCAGCAGGGAATTGGCGGGAGGTAAGCAATTTTTTTTTTTTGTTCTACAGAGAATAATTCCATGTGGTGACTGCAGGCACAGTATAGCAGCACTTGGGCTTCACTTATAAGTAAATGAAACACTGATTAATTATAGGCTATTTCTCATTACTGGATGAGTGGTATCTATTGTGCCTATGGTGAAGAGTTGCTGTGGGGTGGGGGTGGCTATGATGCAAAGTGGTATTACATTCTGACTGCCTTGGGGCGGGAGGTGAAATGAGGTGTGACAGTGTGGTATGTGTACCTTCTGATTTTTTTAGGGGAGGGTGGATTATGTGCAACATCTGATTTCCAGGCAGTGGAGGGGGCAGTTACTTTTAGTTATGTCCTTGCCTATAACACAAGGCTTCAGAGCAGTCATTATATTTGATATGGTGAAAGTCTTATTTGTAGTATTCAGTCGTTAGAATTGGAGTCATGGACCCAAATGGGGCATGGATACTGTCAGTCTTTTCTTTTTACTTACAGCAGGAATTTTCCTTTATGTATTCTAAACAGAAGTATCTGGACAATAACCCAGACGAATTTCCAGAAAGGAAGTTCCAGTAAATATCAGTTATATTCATCATTGAAACTTTCATCTCGCTCGCTGCTTTGGCATTCTTTCTTGGCTGCCTTGAAGCCGGATGGAAAATGACAGTAATAATCTTCAATCAATAGATACATCTTGATATTTTATGTTTGCAGCAAACATCCCTTTCTGGCACTAGATTGCTGACGTGATATATGGCAGGAACGACCCTTTGTATTGCTGGTGATGTATGGATAGGGAGACGAATAAATGGGCTGGGTATATGGCAGGATCCTTTCTATATATTCCAGCCACATTTGCATGATATATGGGTAATCGAGGGGAAATCGCATCCCACAAAGTTTACAATCATGAATAATAAGCGCCTCTTTACTTGCCATTTGAATGCTTAACCATCTGAGCATTTTATGAGATGAATATGTTAAGGCGGCTGTGTGCATTTTGCTGGAGACTTTCTGCCAAGTCAAATCACCAGTTATTGATCTTGTGCGGAGGAAACCTTGCGTATGGTGAAAGACGGGCCATTACTCTGCAGAATTTTTACAGCACTATGATTAGATATATTTCCCCCGCACCTCATAAATACCTAGGATTTCTGTAATAAAGGGAAACACTGCTGTTAACCTTTTAGATAACTATAATATACTCCTATAATACCCAGCAATATCTTAATAATGTTATCAGGGCAAATAATACCACTTTTTTATGGTTTTGGAACTCATAGACAGACAGTGACTTTACTTTAACTAGCACACGTTTGGTGCCACTTTTAAGGGGTTGTCCACTTCATACAAGATATTTTTTGTTACAAGGGTCCCCAGGAATACGTTGATCATAGAGTTTTCCACTTCTGGGATTCACAGAGATTTGCTGTAATCTATGGGTGTGGAACACAACAGCAAGTATTCAATTTCTCTGTAGTCATGTTAGATGGCACACTGTGTAGTGCCTTTTGGTGACGCCAAAGGGGTAGCTATAGGGAGTGCAATGGTAGCAGTCACTACCAGATCCATGACCCTGAGGGGGTCCCAAAAGTCTACCTACCACATAAAATATAGCACTATTCTAAATGGCACAAGGTAGGTAGGGGCCTCATTACATATTTTGCATATGGGCCTCTGGGTGACAGTCCCTCTAATAATACATAACAAAACAATGCCACATTATAAGAACTATAATAGAACAGTGACACCCAAGACCATGGGTTGTGGCCAGCATTGAAACTTATTTCCATTCATTTGAATGATGCTGAGTTGCAATACCCAACACAGCCCATGAACAAAAGTGGTGCTGTTTTTAGAAAAAAATCAAACCCTTTATTCTAATAATGCATTAAAGAACACTTTCAAAAAATCATTCCTGTTATGCCTTCCCAACCCTTCTAGTTCCAGAGAAAATTATGTCAGGGTCCCAGAGTTGGTTCATGATCATTAGTATTATTTTAATGCTGCTGTTTCATCGATGGCCGGGAGACCTCTTGGGGGTTTCTTGCAGATACAAATGTTTTCTGTTCTTTGAAAGTTTAGTTTATTTTAAAGGTGTTTTCCAGTTTAGAAAACCCATTTTCATTTCCCTATTATGGAATATTATGCAGTCAACAGAGCAGGATTCTGGTCAGGATTCTCGTGTCTTGGCCAGAGTGAGCAGATATAAAGAGTGTCTCTTGCCCTTAAGGACTTTTCCTGTTGTGCATTACACAGACAACCTATTGATATGAATAGAGACTGTATAACATACAGTACTTGCCAACATTTGCGAAGAAGTATGTGGGAGAACAGTGCATGTAGCGTGTCAAGAAAATTTTTTGGGCAAGGCCATGCCCCCTTCTTGTCACATATTAAATGATGGGCCCAGGAGATTTGCCTGCTCTTTCAGGAGCCCAGGAGGTCTCCTCTTATTTCTGGAACCTCTCGGGCATTCTGGAAGAGTTGGCAAATATGCGGTGTAAATCCCTTAGTTTCTGCTATAGTGGCACTGCAGGGAAATTGAACACTTTCTACCAAGTTTCCCCACAGATTACAACTTATCACTGACTAGGGAGTGGGGTGAGACCTTGCGTTCAACTGATTATCAAGGGATCCTTCGTCTTCTTGAGTGTCTTCCGTCTTGCAATGTCATCCCAATGACATCCTTTGTACATTGATTTAAATGGGTGGCTCCGATCCATGAAAACAAGTCTGAATAGGACATGCTGTATAAATATTGGAACAGAATGGAAAATTGGAAGATACTAAGATTGAACACATGATCATATGCTTGTAGCTTCACAATGTTGTTTACAACCATAAAATATATTGTCCAGCTTACGTAATTCATAATGTATCTCTTGTTCCCATTCTATACAGCCTCAGGCATCGTCTAAGTTGAGAGGCATAGTTTAAGGAATGTCTGAATTATCTATACAGCATCTTATAAGGATAATGTGACTGTCACAAGGCAAAAGGTCAAGCACTTTTCTACATGAATGGAGTTTAAGCTATTGGTAGCATGACAGGAAACTGATCCGGATTATACTAACGTTACATTCCTGCTTGTGACAATTGTCTATAGAGTGTAGACAGTTTATACCACTGAAGCTGTATGGTGATTGAGAATGTTACCAAGTCTTGTGTTATGTCTGATTATATAGGAAAGAAATGTATAGGATATTTTTGTATCAAATATATTAAAAAGATCCTCCATATGAAAAGGGTTGTCCATGATTATGTGTGATATTCCAGCTCAGCCCCACTCACTTCAATGAAGCTGAGCTGTAATATTAGAAACAATCCTTGGATATTAGTGGTGCTGTGTTTGGAAGAATGTAGCCATATTTTATGGACACTAAACCACCACCATATCCTTCTGGACCAGTGGTTTTATGTTCAAAATAGGCCCACAATAAATCTGTCCATGCTGGGGGTGATAAAAAAAAAATCCCCAATACTTACCAAGAGATGAGTCCTCAGTGGATTTATTTTTGCTGCTTCTGGCTCATTCACTGCTCTCTGATGAAGCATTTGCTGGACATCTAGTGCAATGAAGCAGAGGTGTACTGTCTTGGCTTCACTGAAGAGCACTAGGCGAGTCATCTCTTTTTTCACAGCATCCTGCCCAGTACACAAAAAATCTACAAGTAGCGCAAAACCACATCGGTATATAGACCGTGCAATATTGGGCTCTCTCCACTGCTGCAGAGAGTCCAGTTCTGAAAATTCCTCTGTGGGGAAACCCTCTGGTGGTAGTTCCTCCCTCCCCTAAAACAAAGAGAAGACATAAAAGTAGGGGAAAATGGGGGGCACACCAGAAAACACAGTATGGCGCTTACCCTTTATGCAAAAGAACCAAAACAAACAACATGACAGGTCCCAACCACAGAAGGCCCATTGCAAACACCTCAGCCTTAGGGGTTTGGTGAGAACTCCCACCCCCACAACTTTACAGTGCCATAGAACTTATGATAAAAAATTTCCGATGCCTCCAGCCACCTCCCACTGCCATCAGGCTTATTAATCCTCAAATGGTCACCAACTTTTCAGACCAGTTAGTCTTTTTTCATGGAACATGTGATTATGGACCAAAATGTAATGATCTTTAATTAAAAATGCCTGAAAACCTCTATAAAGTTCCTGCCACTAGGTTCCCCCTTCTAGCTAATTTACAGTTAACTTCCTATTGCTAGGATAGTTTCATCTCCATAGATGCAAGAGGGATCACAGTGAGTGGAAGAATGAAGGGCTAGTCTCTTCACACAGTGAATGTAGTCTGCAAACTGCTCTATGCAAATCAAACATTCTGCAAATCTCACAGTTTACAATGTAAGAAACAAGTCTTCTGAGTACTTGTATCTACTTCTAGCTGCTTGTATGATTATAGTTGGGATATTATTCACAGAGAGCAAGCAGCTTTCCTGAATGTGCTCATAGATTGTTTTTTTCCTGTGTTTTAGCTGTTTCATGCCAACATGGTGATACATGCCTGCATCATGCCCCATATTTGCAGTTCAGTTTTACGAAATGTCCTGTATTATGGTCACTTGGGCTTTCCTTAGCTATTTGTTTGCTATTGTATAGTTACTCCTGGAAGAACAGCAGAAGAGTATCAGCAATGGATATGGGAGGGGGAAGACTGCTCCTTATTATACACACCCATAGCCTCATAGTATGGAGGCTTATACACACTGCTCAACAACTTTTCATGAAAACTCAGGTACACTTTAAATTGATTATCCAGAAATAATAAACCTTACCAGTGCATTCCCTCCACTGGTTAAGCTTTATTACTAAACTACACCTGAGTCCTGTTTACTACCTTTGTAGAGGACAGCTGGGGAGACCAGAAATCTCATTCCTGTGCCTTCTCTGCAGTTGCTCTGATTCTTGCTGATTTCACCAACCCCCCACTACTTGGCCAATTGAGTTGAGTGGAGTTGGTCATATGATTGAGACTTAGAGCATCAGCCAGGGATGCAGAGGACCTGCTCTATAACATACTACCTACAGATTAGACTGCATTTTCCATGTGACAAGGTCCCTTTAATGATAAAATTCTGGGTCCCTGAAACCACCACTAGGGGGAGCTTATCACTGTATTTGGTATAGTTTTTCCTAGACAGCTGCAGAAAGCAAGAATGTTATCATTTGTCTCTATAGCTAAGTGATGGGAAAACGAGGATTTGGAGCTCTGTGTCAGTTAACCAAACCCATGACCCCAATTAACATACTGTATATTGGAACATTTTAGATGAAACAGAATTGTGCTTAAAATGTCAGCATTCATTTTAAGTTTGTCTTTATGCCCTCAGCCAACCACAGTGAAGTAGATTCACTCTGATGAACTGGCAGCCTGGCACTCGCCCCTGGCAGTCAGTAGTATTTCAATGGCCTGCAGTAGGCAATTTGTGGCATAATATGCTGTATATATGCTCTACTAAATTTTATAGTTGGAAACAGTAGCAAATGAATGCGGTTTATCTGATATTATGGCCATAATCCCAGCAAGTTTCAGAAAGCTCCTAAGTTACGAGTCACCTTCACAACCTCCTCATTCATCCTGTGACAGCTGAAACGGCTTCATTATTCCTGTGGCATATAAAATAAAGCAAAGTGCAGCTGTTCCTGCGCTCAGTGAATAATACCATTACATCTATATTTGTGTGGTGCTGACAATGTATCCTGTCTTACACAAACTGTAAGGACCACTAGAAGGAATATATACAGGGTCAAAAAAATCAACATATGGCTCTGAGGCTCTATATCAGGGGTCAGGAACCTTCAGCACTCCAGCTGATGTGAAACTACAACTCCCAACATGCTCTATTCACGTCCATGGAAGTTTCAAGAACAGCAGAGCAAGTATGCATGCTGGGAATTGTAGTTTTACAACAGCTGGTCCGTATTATGGCAAACTGAACCTTCCAGTGGGTCTGCTGAACTGGACTCAGGTCACCATAGGATCCTGTGATGATCAAGGTCCAATATATTAGAAAGCCAAAGGCTAAGACCCCACATTGCAAAAAACTTTTTTTTTTTTTTTTGTTGCAGATTTTGCTGCAATTTTTTGAGTCAAACCCAGGAGTGTCTACAGAAGTAATAGGAAATATAAAGGAAACTCTTATAATTATAATTTATATTATAATTATAATTCTTCCTTCTGCTCAATCCAAACCTGGCCCTGGTTTAAAAAAAAAAAACGCAGAAAAAACTGCAACAAAAAAAAAGCAGCTTTTCTGCAACATGGGACCTCAGCCAAAAGCTCCATGTATAGTCCCTGGACCAATATGACAGTCAAGTGGGAGCACATGGACTCTATTAGGGTGACAGCACACTTAGTAGTGTAGTGGCCAATGGTCTCACATTTTCTTGTTTAAAACTGCTGCATTGTGTGCTGTTCCTGTCTGTTTTGCAGCCCGTTCTCACTGACTTCAGTGAATGGGACCGTGGAGGCCGTTTGCTGTTTTTTCTATTTTTTTGAGCCAAAGCCAGGAGTGGAAGCACTTAAACTTCTCACTTCTGCTAAATCCATACCTGGCTTTGGCTAAAAAAAAATAAAATAAAATAACTGCAGCAAAATCTGCAACAAAAAACACAGCATTCTGCAATGTGTGAGATCAGCCTAAGGCTAGGTTCACACCAGCGCCTGGATTCTGTTCGGGGTTTCCCTCCCTGAATCCACTTGAAAAATGTGGAGAGAAAAGTCCTGCAATCAGGGCTTTTCTCTCCACATTTTTCAGTCTATGGGGTTCACAGGACCCAAAGAACCAAAACCCGAACGCAGATGTGAACCAAGCATAAGGGTATATCTTCAGGTTGTTTGAAGCCAAAACCAGGAGTGGATTGAAAGTTAAAGGAAATGTATCACTTGTCCTCTATATTTTGTCTCCCACTCTTCACCTGTTTTTTGTTCTAAAAATCTGCCTACAAAATCCTGAATATGTGAATTCACTCATACATACACACAGCAATCTAGGCTGGGTTCACATCTGCACCAGAGTCTCTGTCGCAGAAACCGCTGGAAAGAAAAATCCTGCACTGAAAGTGGCGGACTCCATAATAGTCAAATGGGTCCGAGGTGTCCATGTGTAACTGTATGTTTTAGTGGTTCAGCTCTCCATCATTCGGGTTCCCCAGTGGCCCCAAACGACAGAGACTACGGCTCTAGTGTGAACGTTAGTGTCAGATAGAGATCTGGCCAATTTCTGCACAATCCTTGTGTGTTTCTACAGAGGGTTGTGTATAGTATATGCGCTGCAAACCATACAAACTGCTAGTTCAAGGCAAATGTTACATGTTTGCAGCATTTGGTAAACCCTAAATATGTTATAATTAACTGACCATGAGCAATGAACTTATATAAAGTAAAAATAAAAAGTCACATTATCACAAAACACCAGCATATTGTATATCTGCATGTTTAAAGACTGTGTATAGCTTTATTATTTTGCCAATTGTCAGCGACTGACTAAATCTCATTCCATACAGTTGCAACAGTGCCACCAACAGGTGAGAAAATATACGCCACATGAAAACTGATCAGTCATACTTAATATGTTGATATTATTGGTTACATAACTATCTATCCATTATTGATCCGTCCCCAGTTATTCTGCAGAGCTGTACATAGAATACACTTTGCAGGTTCCTATTTATTAAGCGTACACACAAACTAGGCCTATTGTATAGCAAACCAATTAACAAGTGAGGATTGGGTATGGGAGAAAACCATGCTCACATGGGTAAAACACAATCCCTACAGTAACAAAGGGTTTAATATTAACTAAGCAATACTATTTTCTTGTCAAGCAGATATAACCTTTTTACTTGAATATATTTTGAGAGGATCTGCTGGATCAGACACAGATTGGTGGAAATCTGCTGTTCTCACCCAATGAATGCACAGACTATCTGCTAAGCAACATCTTATTATGTAGAAAGCCAAAAGAGACCATACATCATGACTTCAGGTAAGATTTAAGAGGGGTTGCTAAAATATAGCTAATAGAGGGGCATCATGAATGAAGGGTTCCCACCTATAAACTCTATATGCCTAATAAGAGCTATTTTAGGATCAGTATAAATTGCATTTGAGCCTACCATTCGGTATACATGTGCAGAAAGTATATGTTTAACAGAGCCATCACAGACTAGGCTCTCTCCTGAATCCCATCTTACCTCACCTAACACACATTTAGTGTCTCACACACCAACTCCTTATGCGGCAAACTGCTGGAGGCAAACACAAAATGGGAGCAGTAGTTGTTGTCATCTGTGGTCAAAACACTAAATAGACTCCTCCAGCCCACCTCCTGAATTGGTGCAAGTGCTGAGGGGGCTTGCAGGGTACCTGATGGTGGTGGTAGTAGTTCCCTCCCAGTTATTAATTCTCAACCTCACTGAGCCAGGTGATGGTGGCCAGAAGGGTCCATGATGGTAAGTGCAGTGAATGTGAATAACAGCAGTTGCAGTTGAACAACAGGTAGAACTTTACTAAAGCAAATCAACAGGAACAGGTGCAGCTTCCAGATAAGTGAAGTAGTTCAATGGGAGTCCAACAGTAGGATCTGGTATGAGCCAGGTAATGGATACTCAGCCAGGAATTCCCAGTATCAAGATGTCTAAGTCCATTGCCTAATATCTCCAACTTCTGTATAACTATACTTTCACCTCCCCCACTATATGGGGGTTAAATGAATAAGTGACAGTAGTATCCTGTGGGATGCAGTGTCCATTCTGTTAGAGCCTAGGGCATCTCAACTTCTCCTCTCTGTAGGCTGACAGCAGAATCTTCCCTGCCTCAATAATCAAGATGGACAATGGCTCTAAATAGCAGGGATCTCCACACACATCCACACTCTCTAGTGGTTGTCATGGACTGCCATGAGGTGACTCAAAGTGTGCTGCCCTTATCCCAACCCAACCATAGCTCTCCCAGAAGGAAGGGTGTACCTTCATCCCGCGTAGAAGGACCCTTACATAGGGAGAAACATACAAGGAAGCATACAAACTATGTACAGACAGTGGCATATACAGTATTCCAAACAGTGCAAAAGTTTAGCAATGTCCACTGGCATGCTGCACATACTGCGCCCTCTCTATATGGGTGTCCTTCTTCTTATTCTGCTTTCTCAAACTCAATACTGAATTCATCATCTTCCCCCACCTCACACAGCCCCCCTACCTGCCCTATCTATCAAAGGCACCACAGTTACCACAGTCCCACAAGACCGCTGCCTTGGGGTAACCTTTGATTTTGCCCTGTCCTTCAAGCCACAAATTCAAACCCTCATCACCTCCAGCTTAAAAGCCTGTGTCAATTCTGCTCTTTCCTCACCCATTCCCTGTTCATTCACCACTTATACTACTGCAGCACCTTTCTCTGTGGCCTACTAACAAATGCTCTCGCTCCTGTCCAATGCACCCTCAACTCTGCTGCTGTAGGACATAACTACCACTATAGCAGTCATAGCAGCTATGGGGCCCATAGTATAAAAGGGGCCCTACCACCTGGCTTGGCACACAATGAGACAAAAAATGTAAGCTAAAATTCCTGGAAATTCCTATTAAAGGCGACCTTCATTGTTGCTGTATTGCTGCCATTCTTGTCTCCTGACAGTAAAACGTGAGATCTGATGGTATTGTTGCAACTGTATGCTGGTCAAAGCCTCTCCAATATAATGTAAGTAGGGCTTAGGGCAATGTTTCCCAACATTTTCAGACTTAGAGCAACCCTGAAAAAAAAAAATCCTCAAGACACCCCTAATAAATGATTTTTACCAAAAGATTAAAAAAAAAAAAAAAAAAAAAAAACATCTTAAAGACGCAGATAATGTTGCATGAAGGCATGTGGTCAACTTCCCAACCAAAGTATCAAGACACTCTGGCAGGTTTCCAGGGCACCCCTGTTGGGAATTGCTGAGTTAGTGTGTAGTATGCTTGCCTTGTCAACATTCAGTACTGCCTGGTCTACCAGCTGTATCTTCCAGCATCATCATCATATGTTAGGTGGACAAAAACACCAGCAACATTTAAGGTACCCGTTATCAGATTTAGGGCTCATGCATATAACGGTGTTCATGTTGGACTGTAATGTTCATGCCAATGCATCATCACATGACTATGGGCTGTATATCACATGACTACGGACTGTATATCACCTGACTATGGACTGATTTTTATCCACAGGAAGCAAGCAGAATGAATGACAGTAAGCAGTTACTGTAGAAACCAGGAGGAATTATTATTGGAAAATTGTAGAACTTTTTATTGTACAAACAATAACATTTGTATCTCAATATTGGTCTGAAAATGAACAACCCCTTTAAAGGGAGTCTGTCAGCTGTAAATTGGCCGCCGGGCCCCCGCCGGGCGGGGGGGGGGGGGACCGATTATAAACCTAATTCCCGCACCTTGTAGAGATGATTCTACATTTTCAAAATATGCTTCTGTTATTGAGCCTTAGAGCCCCATTTTCATATAGAGTGCTTTACCTAGGAATCTAGCTCTGAGACCAAAGCCCAGACAAGTTAAGCCATGCCCCAAAGGACATTCCCCCTCATTTGTAAAATTAATAAAATAATGATTTACCTGAAAATGAGGCTGCAAAGCTAAATAACAGAGGCATATTTGGAAACTGTAGAATCACCTCTACAAGGTACTGGGATAAGGTTTATACAGAATTTCCTGCTGATAGACTCCCTTTAAACTTTTTTTTTTTACAATTCTACTCCACCGCTCATGCCCATTGACTGTGTTTGCGATTGCAGTTAATCCCCATTCAAGTGAATGAGCCTGAACTGCAATTAATATGTAAATACACCTCTAAGTACCCCAATTATTTAGGAGCATTTTTGGAAACTTTTACATGAAATCAATAATGATTATTGCACAGGAGGTAAAAGTGAAAAGTACATGTCATATATTGCCATCAGGACACCGGGAATGCCAATAATTTACTGTTATGGACCAAGGTTAAAGATTACATTTGTGCAGTTGTTAACAATCAAGTCTATTGAAAAGGTCTTCAAGGGCTCTGAATGACCATTATATACTAGGCTGGGGAGGGCATATTGTTCCAGGGGGTCTGCTCCGACTCTGATGTTGTTGTCATGGTCACAATGTAATACTCCTATAGCTCCTAGGATGACGCAAAACACTCACTCATTTAGACCTCCTATATGCATGGCGGATGACTCAGAAGGATCAGAGATAATTTCCTTTGTCGATAACCAACATGTTGGAATCTGATGTCAAATGAGTTCATAATTGTATGCGATACAGTAAGAATTGTGTGTATAATTTATCAAAATATCAATTGTAATAATCCATATGACTGATCTCTTCTTTTATCCATTGAAATCCTCATTGAACACCCCCTTCCATGTCAATCTAACAGGATAGATATTCAGATGTAGCCTTTTCACTTTGCCGATCCCTAAAGATCCAGAACGTCATACAACCTTAAGCTTTTAGAATTATTTCCTGGCAACCCAACAATTTTATGGACTTTGGTGTCTTGCTCCATATATGTAATGCAGACATCTTATTTGGAAGTTTACTTGTGGGATCAGAAGAGAGTCTAATTCACTACACAATAGTGGGTATCAGATATGTAGGTCAAACGCCGAAGGTGGCAGAAGATTTCTCTGCTTTTAAAGAGGACTTTTCACCACCTCTATCCATTCAAGTTCCTACCATCTCTTAATAGCTGCCCCCCCAACTGATTCCAGCACAGTTAGAAATTTCTCTCTAGCCCCGCCATTCCTAAGCAACAAGTGCAGTTAGTTTTGGTGCCTGATTGAAGCTCTGTAATGTCAGAAGGGCAGTGTCAAGCAGGGGGTGTGATTCACAGCTCCAATCGGCGGCGGCCGGGGCCAACGCCCAGAACCACCCCCCGGGCGGGCCCCCCCGGGCAACCCCCCCCGGGGGGGAGAGGGGATAAAAAGGAAAAAAGAGTCAAGGGAAAGGGGGGGCGCCCCCCTAATATTTATTATTTTTTTTTTTTAAAAATTGGGGGGTTGGGGCCAGCCCAATTAAATTTATATAAAAAAAAAATGAGGGGGGCAGAAAAATATTGGGGTGTGAAGGGGGTTTTTTTTAATAAAAAAAAAAATGTGTTTTATATTAAAATTAAAATTTTGGGTGGGGAAATATGGGTTTTTTTTTTTTTTTTTTTTTTTTTTTATTATTATTTTTTTTTTTTTTTTTTTTTTTTGTTAAAGATTGTTTTTGTTTTTTATTTTTTTTTGTTTTTTATTTTGTTGTGTGGTTTTTTGAAAAAAAAAAAAAGGGGTTTAAGGTGGCCAATTGCAAGTTGTTCTCCTATTTGAATCTCCTCTGAAGAGTGGCATCATGGGCTCCTCAAAACAACTCTCAAATGATCTGAAAACAAAGATTGTTCAACATAGTTGTTCAGGGGAAGGATACAAAAAGTTGTCTCAGAGATTTAACCTGTCAGTTTCCACTGTGAGGAACATAGTAAGGAAATGGAAGACCACAGAGACAGTTCTTGTTAAGCCCAGAAGTGGCAGGCCAAGAAAAATATCAGAAAGGCAGAGAAGAATGGTGAGAACAGTCAAGGACAATCCACAGACCACCTCCAAAGAGCTGCAGCATCATCTTGCTGCAGATGGTGTCACTGTGCATCGGTCAACAATACAGCACACTTTGCACAAGGAGAAGCTGTATGGGAGAGTGATGCGAAAGAAACCGTTTCTGAAAGCACGCCACAAACAGAGTCACCTGAGGTATGCAAAAACCAATTGGGGAAAGCCCCCCCCATTTGGGAAAGGGGGCCGGGGGGCGGAAAAAAAAAAAAATGGGTGGTTGGGGCTAAAAAAAAGGGTAATGAAGGGGGGGCGTCCAAAAAACACAGCATTCCAAGAAAAACACTTGCTACCCACTGTAAAATTTGGTGGAGGTTCCATCATGCTTTGGGGCTGTGTGGCCAATGCCGGCACCGGGAATCTTGTTAAAGTTGAGGGTCGCATGGATTCAACTCAGTATCAGCAGATTCTTGAGAATAATGTACAAGAATCAGTGACGAATTTGAAGTTACGCCGGGGATGGATATTTCAGCAAGACAATGATCCAAAACACAGCTCCAAATCTACTCAGGCATTCATGCAGAGGAACAATTACAATGTTCTGGAATGGCCATCCCAGTCCCCAGACCTGAATATCATTGAACATCTGTGGGATAATTTGAAGCGGGCTGTCCATGCTCGGCGACCATCAAACTTAACTGAACTGGAATTGTTTTGTAAAGAGGAATGGTCAAAAATACCTTCATCCAGGATCCAGGAACTGATTAAAAGCTACAGGAAGCAACTAGAGGCTGTTATTTTTGCAAAAGGAGGATCTACTAAATATTAATGTCGCTTTTCTGTTGAGGTGCACATACTTTTGCACTGGTCAAATTTTGGTTTAATGCATATTGCACATTTTCTGTTAGTACAATAAACCTCATTTCAATCCTGAAATATTACTGTGTCCATCAGTTATTAGATATATCAAATTGAAATGGCTGTTGCAAACACCCAAATATTTAGAACTAAAAATGATTAAGATTAATAGGGGTGCCCAAACTTTTTCATATGACTGTAACAGCATTGATTGCTCGGTTATGGTGGGGGCTAGAGAAAAAATTCCAGCTGTACCAGAATCAGTGGAGCAGCGACTATTAAATGATGTAAAGAAGAGGACTTATTGGAGGTGGTGAAGGGTCATCTTTAAGTTCTTACAATGACAACTCTGTAGCTCTACTTATGTGGCCCAGATTTACTAACCGGTCTGTGCCTGAAAAATGGTTACAACTGTATCCCAAGCTGGCACAATTCAGGTGCATGATATTTCATCTCCAGCACTTTATGTGCCATTATTTTTAAGATAGTGGGTGGAGTAAGGCAGGAATCTAGGTAGATCCATGAGATTTACTATCACTCATGCCAAAAAACTGACCTGAGTTATATGAATATAACCATTTTTAAATTTGTAGGTACGTAAATGTTAAACATATTTGTAAATATCAATAAGCAAACATTTTGCAGAGTTTTAAAGATTTTCTGTAACCATCTATGGTGACAGTCTCTAATCAGTGGATATGACCATGAATGCAGGATCCTTCTATGGTCTGGCATTTATCATAAACCCAGTCATGATTTCCTTATTGTGGCCTGGTTATCAGGCAGGGGCGCTGCATGTATGAGAAGATAACCCAACCACAAGAAGGAAATCATGGTTGGTATTCTGACATATGCCAGAGCATATAAAGTTTCTGCATTCATGGTTGTATGCATTGGCAACGGATCAAGACATCAGACTGTCACCACTAAAATCTTGAAAATTTTTAATTACTTTTGCAAAAATCTTTGATTTTTAATTGTCCCCAAACTGAAATGTGGATATGTTCATGGGAAAACTAGAGTGCACAAGAATTATTAAGAGGCTGGAGTCACTTGATAATTCTGGTGTATCTACCACTTGTGGGGGAATGGAAATGCCATTTGTAATAAATTCCCCCTTATGTTTTACAAGTAGAGGTATCTATCATTTAAATATTCCATTAGGGCCTTCTATAGGATGCTGTTTAGGACCATGGATCTTACTGACACAATGCTATAATCTCAGCCTTCCCCACCTCCTAACAGTTTAATAGGGTTGTTTGGTCAACAGCTATTGTATTCTACTGATGAAGAAGAATTTGCGCTTCTCATGTCTACCTGTGACAGACCACATAACATTCTGTCCTTATGGCAGATAAAGAAATTAGACTTTACGAGTCATGACTCCAATCATTGCCTCATGTTAGTGCTGTGCTACTATCTATTATCTATACGTGTGATACAAAGGAGAAATAGTATCTCATTACGACTCTTGTCACTGGCCAGATTGATTGTCTACTCTAGCATAAAGTCCACTGACATGAAGTTTGATTTTCTGTCTTCATTCTGCTTGAATTCATTTGGAAAATGCCTCTCCCAGGTAGAGCAGGACATAGACAGCTGTCCTGATGGATATCCCCTCTAGAAGAACTTGATCAGTTACAGAGGAGCCTTTACTGGTATTCCAATTATGACAGTCGATACAATAGACAAGGGAGCAGACATTTTTGGAAAGGCAACAAAGGTCTGGGCCACAACAGGAGGATGTTGATGAATGCTGATTTGACACCAAATGGTGGTCAGAGGTTGTCCAGAGCCCATTCTGAGTGTTGACTTAGAATGGGCCGTGTATTCTTTAGATTTTTCCATACAAACCCCTGGTCCTACAAACAGTACAGCATATTCGATACTGATCAGAACAGCACATTTCAATATGCAGTCCTAGATCTCCACAGACTGCACACTGAAGCTTTTGTTTTTGTTGTTTTTCTAATCTCTTACAACCACCTCCAAGAGTATAGGACAGGATCTGTATAATACCCAGATCTAACATCAGGGCTGTGCAGGGGATATTGTTTCGAGGGGTCTCAGTCTCACCCTCACGTACCCGCCAGTAGTAATCCAATGGGACCTTGACAATTTCCTTTATATTAAAGACAAACCAGATTAATGGCCTATCCTGAGGACCAGTTAAGTTGAAAGCACAAGCCCCTTTAGCCTCCTGTTCACTCCTTCCCCAGGATCTACCAAATATGTGTTAAAGAATCTACAGGTTACAAGCTCCATAAGTGTGGGAAAGAGGACAACAATCTAGCTGCTCACATGCTGTACAAAGTGTAGCGGCGGTTTTAGGTACTACCCTATTGACGTTTATGGGACAGCACTGCAGTACCTAAAGCTGCCGTTACGCTTTGTACAGCGAGTGAGCAGCTAGATTGTTATCCTTTTCCCCACACACAGACACATGGATCTTATAATCTGTAGGCTCTTTAACACATATGTGCATGTAAACATTACTAGAAGCCACTCTGTCCTGGAAAAGCTCATCTGCGGGTGGACCCATGCAGATCTAATATCGATGACCTATCCTAAGGATAGACCAACAATATTACAGAGGTGGATTACCCCATTAATTAATACTGTAAATATTATAAATTATTATTATAGAATTAATTATATGTATAGTTTGTTACATAGTTACTTTCCTAAGAATCAGTCACTAGCTTTTTAATGAATTAGAGGATTTTTACTGCTTCTGCCTGACTATGGCTGTCATCCATTTATGAAGGAGTTAGTCGGGTTTGCTAAAATAGAGGTAGTTTGGCTTACTGACTCCACAGCCCTGATTGTTACCCCTTAACTTCAGTAGTTGGTAAAAGCTCCCCCACCCTCTCCCTTGGTTGGCTCTCCAAATAGCATAAAAGCTGTGTAAGTACTGCAGTAAATATAACCCCGAGAAAGCCTACTCTTCAGATCAGAGAACATCCTAGTGATTTGGCCAGATGAGAGCTTATTGCCGGCCCGTGGCACATAAATAACAGAAATGAGCAGGTGATGCAATTTACAAAGCACCTTCTATTGATCGGTGAGGCTCAGTGTTTCCTGACAAAGGAGTATTACAGTCACTCCATCGACAAAGCGAGCCTTGCACCAGCACAGCACTGATAAGGGTATGACGTGTAGGGCCCATGACTGTGTAGGAGTGTGGACAAGGGGCTGTAGACCAGTTATAAAGGTCACTGACCTCCGCTCATCACATCTCTGCCACAGCCATACTCATTAGAAGGGAACTATTGTAACGTCTCTGCCGTTTCGGGTCTCGGCGCCGCCCTCTGCTCGCACGCTGTGGCGAAAGAGGCATCTTCAATTTGGTTCTTTGTGTAAGCTTCTTGATGCTCAGTCTGAACACTGTCCTAGTTCTCTTGCTGTGTAAAGCCACACCCGTGTAATTAGGAACATTTCTCTCTGGACTGCATAGAGTTAATCTCTTCCTGGCCTGAGTGATTGACAGCCTGTGTACCTATCAGCTCTGGGGCTGGTCCCAGACTTTCTATAAACAGGTTGTCAGCCCTCACATGGTTGCCGGTTATTGCACTTGTGTTTTGCCTGCTCTCTTTATTATTTCCCTTGTTACCTGATTTTCTGACCACTGGCTTTGACTTTGACTATTCTCTTGGATTTAGATTTTGTACTGCATTGCTCGTTTGTTACTGACCCCTTGGCTTGCTCACTCTGCTTCTGTGTGGTTTTGTCTTGTCCTGTTCTGTGTGTCACTTACCCAGTATAGTGCTTGTCTTCAGGTTGTCCTTTTACCATTTAGGGTAACTGTGGCAATAGGAAGGGACAGTGGCTGGGGTGAGATTAGGGCTCACTTGTCTCTGTCCTTCCTCCCAGACCGCTGCAGTAGTGTCAGGGTATTGCTTCGTTTGGCAAGACCCTTACAGAATAACTGGCCCATACATTCTGCCATTGCTTCCCATAGGGTCAGCATGGATCCTATTCAGGGCCTTGCAGCCAAGTTGGAAGGTTTGGCAGTCCTGGTAAATGAGCTTGCTAAACAGGTGCAGACCCTTACTGATGCCGCTGCAGCATCCCCAGTTATTTCTGCCCCTTTTAGGGTTAAGATGCTACTCCCCGACCGTTTTTCAGGGGATCGTGAAAGGTTTGAGACTTTCCGGGAATCCTGTCGCCTGTATTTTCGGATTAATCCACATGCATCCCAGGCCCAAATGGTGGGAGTAGTTATATCCCTCCTACAGGGGGATCCACAAGCTTGGGCCCTTAAACTCCCTCCAGGGGCTGAGGAGTGGACTGACTTTGAAAAAATTTTTTTGTCTTTGGGGTCTATATATGCTGAGCCAGACCACATTGGTCTTGCGGAATCGCAACTCCTCACCATGCGGCAGGGCAAACGCTCTGCTGAGGAATATTGCGCAGAATTCCGCAAGTGCAGCGTAACTGCAGGTTGGTGTGAGTCAGCTCTAAAGGCCCACTTTAAACAAGGCCTGTGTGACCGTGTTAAGGAGCTCTGGGTTGGTCACCCAGATCCTCCTACTCTTGAGCAGGCCATGACTTTGGCTGTCCGTATTGACCGTAGGATCCGGGAAAATGTTAAAGAGAGAATAGGGTCTGCTTCTTCCAAGTTTTCTGTCTCTCCCTCACTCTCTCCTGAGAAACCTGTTATTTCTCCCATGACTCCTGGTGAGGAACCTATGCAACTGGGAATTATGGATGCCAAGACGCGACGAGAGCATCGTCTCAGGAACAACCTCTGCCTGTACTGTGGTGCTTCCGGTCATTTTATCAGTGACTGCTCGATCAGACCTCGCAGACCATCAGAAAAACTTCAGTGCCTGAGTGGTAATCAGAAGAACCACTCAGGCAACCAGGTATTTGCCAGTAATAACAATAAGATGTTGTTATCTGTGTCTCTGTCCTCTGGGGACAGATCTGTTTCTGGCCAGGCCTTAGTTGACTCTGGGTCTGAGGCAAACTTTGTCACATTCTCGTTTGTCTCAGCTTTAGGCATTGAGCTTTTGCCACTTGACACTCCTCTGGCGGTTACTGGAGCGGATTTTGCCCCACTGGCCAGGGGTAAGGTCCGATTCAAGACCCCCTTAATCACGTTGCAAGTGGGTTCAGCTCATTCAGAGGTCATGAGCTTTTTTTGTTATGGAGCATCTGTCTTCCGATATTATTTTGGGGCTCCCCTGGTTGAAGCTCCATAACCATATTTTTGATTGGGGTAAAAGGGAGTTGGTAAAATGGGGAGATCAGTGCTCATCCCACTGTATTGTTTTGCACACCTTAAATTGTGTTACTGAGGAGACTGTCTCGGCTGCAAAAGGTGGGAAACACCAGGTGAATAAAAAATGTTTGCCTGGCCCACCAGTGTCTGTGGTTGTGCAAAAAGACCCTGAATTGAAGGCAGAGAAAATACTGGGTCCTACTAAAACTGGTTTATCTGGTGAGGGTCCGGTGGCCCCTCATAAAGGGGGGGGGGTACTGTAACGTCTCTGCCGTTTCGGGTCTCAGCGCCGCCCTCCGCTCGCACGCTGTGGCGAAAGAGGCGTCTTCAATTTGGTTCTTTGTGTAAGCTTCTTGATGCTCAGTCTGAACACTGTCCTAGTTCTCTTGCTGTGTAAAGCCACACCCGTGTAATTAGGAACATTTCTCTCTGGACTGCATAGAGTTAATCTCTTCCTGACCTGAGTGATTGACAGCCTGTGTACCTATCAGCTCTGGGGCTGGTCCCAGACTTTCTATAAACAGGTTGTCAGCCCTCACATGGTTGCCGGTTATTGCACTTGTGTTTTGCCTGCTCTCTTTATTATTTCCCTTGTTACCTGATTTTCTGACCACTGGCTTTGACTTTGACTATTCTCTTGGATTTAGATTTTGTACTGCATTGCTTGTTTGTTACTGACCCTTTGGCTTGCTCACTCTGCTTCTGTGTGGTTTTGTCTTGTCCTGTTCTGTGTGTCACTTACCCAGTATAGGGCTTGTCTTCAGGTTGTCCTTTTACCATTTAGGGTAACTGTGGCAATAGGAAGGGACAGTGGCTGGGGTGAGATTAGGGCTCACTTGTCTCTGTCCTTCCTCCCAGACCGCTGCAGTAGTGTCAGGGTATTGCTTCGTTTGGCAAGACCCTTACAACTATCACATGGAAAAAGCTGTTCAATCTGCAGGCACCATGTTATAGAGCAGGAGAAGCTAAACAGATTGATATACAGTTTTTTTTTGTAATAGATTCAGTATAACATCATTTATCCAAGTGAAGGAGGTGGCCATGTCAGTGACTGACAACCCCTTCTCTATGACTGTGCACACAGAGAGAGCTGTCAATCACTTCATTACAAAAACTTAGGCTAACGCTAGGTTCACACTAGCGTTCGGGGACTCTGTCCCCCATTCTGCTTAAAATAGGCATAGAGAAAAGTCCTGCGGTGATTTCAGTATAAAAAGTGCGGAAACCCGGCAGACCCCATAAGGTCCGTGGGTTTCCGCAGGTAACCGCTTTTTAAGCCGATAGGGTTTCTGTTTTTCAGGTCCCCAAGCAGACCCGAAGAACGCTAGTGTGAAACTACCAAAAGGCCCTACGTTGCCTTACGCAAACACTTTCCCTATAGATTTAATAAGGGAAGAAAAACCACAAAAAAACACCGCAAGAATGAAATTTTTTTTCCCACAGCATTTTTAGCTGCGATTTGCTATGTTGGGACCTTAGCCTTAAAGGGGTATTCCCATCTGAGCACTTATGGGATATTTTGTGAATATGTTATAAACGCCCGAGATGGGAATACACTTTAAAGGGTACATTCACATGCACCAATGCCTGTTCCATGCATGTGAAGGCTAACCTATGTACAAGAAAGTTACCATTGCCTCTAAAGATATGGCTGCTTCAAACAGGTTTCCCCCTAGTGGCAAATTTAAAAATACAGCCACAAAAAAGTATTTAAATTTACATGAACCGAGGTTGAGTTTACACAAGGTGTTTTGCTTCAGTGAATTTATGAATTTCCATTCACACATTGCATTACTTGTGCAGAATGTTTTAAACTCAGGCAAACAAGTTTTGTATAAATTATAAAAAAAACATATATACAGAGGCTGAAAAACATAAGGTGGAGACAATGTGCTGCCTAAATAGGTGCATGACTTTTCCAGTGAATGCGTATATTTAGACAAGACATTTTGCAGATTGCCCTGGTTTTACAATACAGTTTTTGCCTGTTTATACAGATTAAGAATATAATTTATATCATCACAGACAGCATTATAATGACAGAAAATATTTCTGAAAAGCTGAAGCTATACAATACAGGAAACAATGGTATCAGGTCTCCCATACTCTCCCATAGAAGTCAATAAACTTCTCCAGACACTATATGGTTTATGTGGCTTCTGTAAAGGATATCTCAGAATGCTGTTACATAATCATGCCAGTAAAATGATGTCTCCTATATATGATAAACTGCTGATTTGTTGGGGCCAGATCGCTGAGACCCCCACTGAACCTGAGAACTCGGGTGAGTGTTTTACTCCTATTGAGAATACAGCAGTAGACACAGATGAGCCCCTGCTCCATTCATTTCAATGGGAGTGCCAGAGATAGCCAAGTGGTGTACTTTAACTATATATCAGCGCTTCCATGAATGGATGTAATGAATGTAAAACACCCATTCTCAAGATCACTGGGGGTCTCAGCAATTTCACCCCCACCGATCAGCAATATATCCTCTATCCTATGGATAGAGATTAAATTATTTCGTGGCATATCCCATTTAATAATGCAGAACATCAGTTCGGACAGGATGGTTCATAAAAATGTGCAGAAAATAGAACAAAATTTACAATCTGCAAATAAAAACAGATTAGTTAAAAAGAAATAGTAATGCGGTAGATGCAAGGAAACAAAGGGAAGGATTATTATCAGAAACCCATGAGCGGAGGGGGATCTCGTGCAAAACACATTACACAGTTAGCAAACAGATTATTAAAAGGGATAGTACGTAGGTAAATGAGTCACACTGGCCTGCAGGGGCCAATTTAATAGGGTCATTTAAGGACAAAAATAAAAGTCAAGAAGAGAATCCTTTTAGATGCAGGCAATAAAGGGTTAGTTAATTATTACGGTCATTAGCCGACACAGCCCTGTTCACATTCCAGGACATTTGCACATTTTCACAACAAACCTTCACGTGCTGAAAGTAAAGATTGTGCTTCTTAATAAGTACATTAAAGAAGAACTCCAGTCATCCAATGATGACTTATTTGGCTCTATATATGGGGAAAAAATACTTGCTCTTACTTTTTGTAGGTTTATTCAATAGTATTTTACATTATTCAGTCTTCCTGTAACAGAAGTGAGTAGCTTATACATATCAGAGCTGCAGTGTAAAGCACAGGGGAGAATACAGCAGATTTGATTAGTGGTGGGTTTCAGACCACCCTATTTGCAGTTTAGAATATTGTGACGCTGTACCATGATGGAACAGAACTAAAAAGAAGGCCATAGTGAATATATGGAGCAGGTGTAGTGGCATAAACATTGTACTATGCTTCCTCATCTTATAAATTCTGTTATGAGTCAAAGGCTTCATGATACCTAACAGTAGCAAGTGACATTGCAACCATTAAAAGGGAGGGACCTGACCAAGTTGGATTTTTACAAAGGGTTGTAACATCTCTTTACAGCTTTCCCATGGCAGAATATTGATGCTGTGTTGTGGCTTTATTGCAACTCGCAGGAGCAGCGGTGTGACAATGGAACCCTAATCCACGTGGAAATCTTTTGATGTCAGAAAAATAGGAAATGAGGGGTTGTGCATCTTTTAGCCATGAGGCAAAAAGGGAGTCACATTGAATCTTCTACCTATACCTCAAAGATTGTGTGGGGGTCATGTACAACATTCTAGAATTTCAGTGCCCTGTACTAGACAGGATGAATATAGTTTACTATCCATACTGTAAGTGTGTGCTCTTGTTTCTGCTGATGTGTGTCCAAAGTAGCCCAAGGTTTATACAGAACGCTTACTGGAAACACTGGGGTAGGGCCATCTTTCAGATTAGTGTTTTTTTTTTTTGTTTTTTTTGTTCAACTAGAACCTTGCAAATTCACAAAGCAGGTAGCAGAAACATGGCGGTGCAGAAAACATTCTGTATTTCTTTCTTCTTTAGGTATTGTAACCCCCTTGCCTACGTTAGGTAATATCATGAATGGAGAGGGTTTGCGGTGGTCAATAGTGCTGCAGGAATGGCAAAAGGAACAGTCACATTGTTCTTCAGCTAACCAGTTGCTGCAGCAGTGAACATCCGTACATCCAGGTGGCATGGAAACAGCTTATACATGAATGTGTAAGAACATATTCTATTACATACATTTGAGGCACATTTACCCTTACAGGTCAGGAAACAACTGTAAGCTATGTTGCATCTGTCACTACAATCAATAAAAGCATCGTGTCAATTACAGATATCAGATTTTGCTCTCTTACTGAAAAAAAAAAACAGACCAAAAAAAAAAAAACCCCACAACACACCAAGGAGGAGCTCTGATATGAAACTTTATATGTGTGAATGTAATACATGATGATCTATGCAAGAGATTCCAAAATTACCATGAATGGTGAAGTTTATTGGAGAAAAGTGAAAGGAGGCTCTAAAACCCTGTTGGGCAGTTCTAGCCTGGATAAAGAATGAGATACAGTTGGGCATAGAGGTATACAGGCTCTGTATGGTATCCTGCAGCATACTCAACCACAGATTGCAGTTGGGGATGTAGATCCTACACTCTTGTAAGCTGCCAAAGCTGGCGTCCCAGATGGTCCCATAAATGCATCATTGGAAATAAATCTGGCAACCAGACAGGCCAAAGAAGTGTTTCAATGTGGCAGACACATTCCTAAGAAACCCTTTCTGTGTGTGGGCAAGCATTATCCTGCTGAAATATTCCAGTAGGAAATCCTGCCATGAGAGGCAACACATGTGGGCACAGGATACCCTGCACATATCACATAGCCATTAGAATCTTTCATATCTCTACTAGGGGTGACTGTCATATGTGATGACTTCCCAGATGATCACACCAGCAGTTAGAGCAGTGTGTCCCATCACATCACAGGCAGGATTGAAATACTTACCACAAGGCCCCCATACTCAACCTCGACTGTCATCAGACACTAAACAGAACCTAGATTCATCACCAATAATGATAAAGTTCCAGACTATAGCAGTCCAGGTTTCTAGTTCAACAAATAGGACAGAACAACCTGGATGGTGGGCAATTTATTAATATGACCATCCTGCTCCAATGTGTCCACTCTCAAAGTCTCAACTTGGCAAAATGTCTGAATGCATCGTAGAAACGTGTTTAGCAGTGAATGATCTCTCACCAAAAGGTACACTAACAAAAAGTAGCCTCAGAGCCTTTTCATAGGGAAGCGGAGATAGCACATTTACCCCTTCTTGTGGGAAGGCCCAGTAATCAGACCACTCCTGTAACCACTTACATATCTGCCTGAGACATAACTGCATGTAGGGTTTTGCTTTGTTGGCTTTTTTTTTTTTTCTTTGTCAATGAATGTAGTATTACCTGAAAATATTTCCTTGCTGATACATTAATATGGAATTCAGAAAGTGCTTAGTGTAAACCCAACATCAGATTCTTTTTTTCTACTTTTATTATAATACTTTAAATTTTTACAGTTATGAAGTGCAATTAATAAAAATGTGAACAGAATGACAACATTTTCTTGGTGGTAACCAGATTTTCAAGAAACAAGCATTGTATGTGCGTTTTGTAATAAATACTGATAAAACTGGTGATTTACCATATTCAGGTAACCATATTTGCCTGATGTGAATGTAATTTGGATACTTGGCAACTTTTTTAAGCCACCAATCGTTGGTTTTAAGACTAGATATTTGTCTGTTTCTACAGTTTCTATGCAGACGTAAGCGTGTCTATGGTAACAGACAATGGAAAATATTTATTAAGACTGGCGTCTCCACCGTAAATGATTAAATTTAGTGCAACTCCCATGACACTTTCGCGTCCATGAAAGAGGCATGGAAGGTGCAGACTCCTGCAGCCAACTGGTGTTTAAAAAGTCGCAAAACCGAGTTTTGCGCCATCTTTACACCAGAAATCTGGCATAAACTTAATAAATCTGCCCCAAAAGGTGAAGCACTTGTAGTGTGACCCTAAAGTCATACCTCCTCCTTTATGCTCCTAACATACATTTGGTAGGTTAGCGTAAAATAGGGTATGGAAGTGATGACAGAGGGATCAGACTACACAGAATTTGTTGGCAGTTACCATGACGGTAGAATATTGTTGACTAATACCATTTACACAGCGGCTTCATTTTCAATTTTAGATGCATTTGGAACAATATAAAAATGGGAAAACTGGTTGCAAAAGTAGACATGGGCTTTATATCTCAATGTCTGGTAAGGGTTCCATACACGTGCAATTCAGCAATTTAGTCACAGTTTCCCCAGTACTGTGAGACCAACTACATATTACAGATAGTGAGCACATAAACTGCTTGTTTCAATAACTTTATTTATAATAAACCAGGAGAAGCCCTTAACGACGTAAGTTTTTGTCCCTACGGACACCATTAAAAGAAAAACATTAGCAACAAAAAAAAAAGGAGTGTTTTATTTGCGGTTGAAATCAAGATGCATCTCTACTCCCAAAGTGGATTTTAAGTAAAACAGTGTACAACGTCTGTAATAAAAGGATATATATTTGATACATCGTCTTTATCATAGTTGAATCTTCTGAATAAATCTGTATTGAACAAAAAAGGAGAAGAAAAAAAAAAGGTACGTACACGTCTTTACTGCAGCTTCAGGAATGTAAAGAGCTAAATATCCAAACAGGATTTTTTTTATTCCGTTTTATTTTGCTATAAAACTAAACTGTCTGCGGAGTGTCTTTTTTTTTTCCTTTTAAATTTATTATTATTGTCCTGTTTTAAATCAGTAGTTTAACAAGAATTAGAAAAGATGTAGCTCTGTTCAGTGTTTCTGACAAAGTAGAAAGGGTGAAGACATAAATAAGGCTTTAATTTTGGCAAATCTTAATTACAAATGCCTTCCGCTACTTCCTCAATGGAGAAATCCCTTTGTGGCTTCATCCTGGTAAAACAAACAAAATATTTGTAAAAAAAAAATAAATTTCAGTTTATATAAAGTATTAAAAAGAAAATAAAAATAAAAAAATACAACATAATTGATAACAAGCAATAAAATAAAAACCTTTATAGGAAACTCGTACTAAAGTATAGGCATCACTGGCTCCTGAGCATCAAAAATTTTTAGGTATTACTGGGGATCTGACTGTCTCTGCCAAACCCTTTAGATGCTGCAGTCAATACTGACCACTGTAAGCCAGCTGTCAATTACATTTATGCCCATGTGGTCAGAATGGTTTATGTGTATGGGAGGCTTTAAACCCCAATACAGAGGAAAACTGGAAATGATGCCTACCACAACCAAAGGAATCCGACTGTCACTATGGCCAATGGCTCTGGTTTTTGTCTGCACTAGTTCTTATATGCAAGACCTGTTAAAGGGAATCTGCTCTCTCAACAATGGAAACACAGATTCACAAGGTGAAAAAACAGATTTAGGAGACCCTGAACTATCAGCAAATCTGGGTTGATATGCTGGGTTGTGGTGACAGACCCTCATTAAAAGGGGTTTTTCTATTCCTATCACAGGCTATCAATATTTGATCATGGTGGCCCTTACTTGCAAAAGCCCTATCACTACAGGTGGCCTCAATAAGGCCTGTGATTGGTCTCAGGGGTCACACATGGCTGAGGATAGTGCAAGATTGACCAGACACTGGAGTGCCAGGGATAGGTAAGTATGCATTACACAGTGCCTGGTCAGATGATTGGGTTGTCTGTGTAATGCAGGACAACACAGACCCTCTAGATGACCTAAGAACTCTGCCCAAGAGATTATGATCCTGGACAGAGGACTTCGACCCCCTCTAACTGTGAGTTAATAAATCTTGCAGCCCTCCTCCTGCTGCGTTTCCTTGTAAGAACTTTTCTTTCATACACACAGGGAAAGATTTGCTAAACTCCACTGAGGAACAAGGTTTTGCAGAGACAGTCTTCCCCTAAGCATCCAATAAAACCTTTATTTCAATTGTCTGAACTACTGTAGAAAAACTAGAAACTCAAAATCTTATTGTTTGCCAAGGGCATAACATTGTAGGAGTATGTAAAAATACATAAGCTTGGTCTAGCAGTAATATTATATGGTGTGATGAGAAATACGAGGCAGTAGATTTGGCTCAGAGAACATTTATAGTAGTAATTTAACTGTGCTACATTTTAATTACAGGTGAACCCTACGGAGGACTTGTATTTAAGGGCGCATCATAGACACCAATTACAGGACAGATTGGGAAATCCCTCTATTATAGTGGCCACTTATTTCTGGCTGATGGGACACAAATGAGAAGGCTGGAGAAATAAGAGATTGATATCATGCCCTGCCCTGGAGATGAAGACACTTCAGAGAAGACAATGTTATTATCTTCAATATTATTTACAGGGAGACTACGCATTCAGTTGTAATTTACGTAAACCATGCCTTGTGTGATTGTAATATAGTTATGCGAAATCACCCTGCTGGGAATTTGATATAAAGAGCATCGCATCTGCTATGAAAATCTGCTTGGCGAGATAAGTGTGCCAATGAAACATGCCAGCAGCAGCTGTACACAATCTTTACAAGACCCTCACCAAGACTAGACTGATTACTTAGGCCCCTATGATGCCCATGCACCTTCTATAGTGATCTTCTGAATGCTCTTTTAGCTGACAACCATCATACAATGATCCTGCCATCTCACATAGGATCAACCCAGTCATGGCCAGATATCTTAGTGGGAAGTCTCACGATGACCAATTAAGGCATAGAAGATAGGGTATACTATTCACAAACCTAGTCGATAAGCTAGCACAGACCCAACTTGACTATGGATTACATTTTGGCCATTTACTTGAACTGCCTTCATGTTCTGCTACATTTCCTCTGAACAATGATCAGTGGTGTTTCGCTGACCACAGGGACAGTTCTACTTAAGAAGCAGTTTACGATATTAGAAGAGCAGCAGCACTTTTGTCCATATGTATGGTATTACAGTTCACTTGAAGAAAGCTTCTATTACCTATTATTTGAAAGTGTTCTCGTCCCTTTGTGAGCTGCTGGTTCACTGCCTGAAGACACTGCTGTAGTTGCGTCACTGTCTGGCTTAAACTTGAGGATATTTTCTCTTTCTTCTGCTGTTCATCCTGGAGTAAAACACAGGTATGTAAGCTTCCATGTACAAGTATAATATACCTCCAGAAAAGGGTGACAGCCAGTAGAAGACTATTTGTGGCCAGGATATTAAACCCTACAACTCCCTTAAGCTGTTGCCTTACCATTTCTGAAGAGATGTCGCTATTCTCTATGACATTGGAGTCACCCGTACTGTTTAGGATTTCTAGCTGAATGAGATCTAGAGATTTCTGAGCCTGCAGAGAAGAAAATCCAAACCGATGTATTAAGTGAACATGAAGTTGAAAATAAAATATTCTCTATCGATACTGAAATATACACATAGGGATTAATTTATCATGGCTTGCTTTTTTGCATAAGGGGGCGTTCACACTACCATTGGTGACCGTCAGTAGTGTCCGTTGCTATTGTTCGTTACAAGATTTTAGCATCGGACACTAGCTGAAACGTCAGAAATCCGTTAAAATTTCCATTCATTTCAATGGGTTTTTATATTGTGTCTGTTTACACCAAATCTGTCAGAAGTCCGTTTTTTTTTCGCGGACAACAAATCCTACATGCAGGACTTTTTGTCCGTTTGAAAAAAACAGATTCTTGACGGACAGCAAGTGTCCGTTATTTTTTTTTAACATTGAAGTCTATGGATAACAGACAGTAACTGATAGCCATTGTCCGTTATTTTATGTCCGTTTTTTTCCTGCGCATGCTCAGAAAGGAGAAACAAAAAAAAAAACAAAAAACAAAAGGACCGTGTTAAAAAACGGACACTAACTGATGCTAATGTGTCTGTTTTATTAACTGAACCATTAATTGGATCAGTTAAAAAAAACGGACACATTAACATCAGTTAGTGTCCGTTATGATAGGTGTCCGTGTTTTTTTTGTTTTTTTTTTAAACGGACACCTTCATAACGGACTCCAACGGTAGTGTGAACCCTGCCTATGTGAGAATTTTTGAGACTGAGTTTTGTGCCCTGCATGGGGGCAAGCACGTCGGATTTATCTTTTACACTAGTTTTCTGGTGTAACGGACGACATATCTACATCAGCAAAGAGCTTGTGTAGATTTCTGTTTAGGTGCACGGACGATGCATGCACCTCTTCATAAATGAGGTGCTAACTCTAGTGGGGCAGGGATTATCAAGACCAGCATGGAAAACACCAGTCTTCATAAGTCAGACCAATAGTATAAAGAAAGAAAAGCTACATGGTTGTGGCTTCCCACCTCACAGCTCAGATACCCTTCTACAGTTTAGCGGTTAAGGGATTTCTCAGCAGTTATGTTGTACAAACCGTAATAGCCTCAATTATTGTAGAAAACCAGGATGCAACCTCTATTCCAGGACACAAATTTATTAAAGACCAAAGTGCACTGCAGATTTTCTGTCACAGAATTGCAGGCAGAAGTCCACAGTGGCAGCAAAGTGGATGAGATTTTACAAAATTTAACAAAAAAACAAAAACAAAAAAAAAATCTGTGTAGAGCCCGCTGTGCAAATTGACCCGTGGTCCAGACTTTAAATCCACAGCATGTCAATTTATGCTGCAGATTTTCATTGCAGATTTCAGTCTTTCCACTGAAAAGCCACAGCAATTACGCAGCAAAATCCTTTCATGACTCAGTTTTTGCAATTGCAGAATTTCTGCAAGCATGCTGCGGATATTGCACGAAGGAAAATCCACAACATATTTGTACCATGTAGACATAACCTTAATAGGGAGTCTGTCAGCAGTAAAATCTGTATCAGACAAAATCTGTATCACACAAGTATCTACAGTTACTTGCAGAGCAGCTTCTACACTTTCCAAAGATATCTTTCTTATTCTGCATTGCAGCTCCATTTTCATGAAAATCAGCATTTTATTCCTATGGAAATGAGCTGAAAAGGACTTTAGAGGCGTGCCCTGTCCTATAGCAGAATTATCTAGAGCAGAGACTGATGCCCCAGCAGTAAAAGAAACACCCCTAAAGCCCTTTTCAGGTAATTTGCATAAGAATAAAATGTGGATTTTCATGAAAATGGAGCTGCAATGCAGGATAAGAAAGACATTTTAGAAAGTGTAGAAGCTGCTCTACAAGTACTATCATTCTGATACAGATTTTCCTGCTGACAGACTCCCTTTAAGGAACAATGGAGCAGGTAAAAGGTATAAAAAAAGTTATATCAGTTACAAAAATGCACACACCTCGTGTAAATCACTGGCCACTTTCTGCCTTTCAGTCTGTTCTCCTTCCAATTTTTGCAATGTTTCATTCAATTGAGTCTTCAGCTATTGATGTTCGAAGACAAGGAATAACATTAAAATCACATATTGGAAAATTAACAAGAATCACAAGGAAAAAACAGAACATAAAGAAAGTTAGAGTAGAACTTATGCTATAGGACACCTGTTACTAGGTAGTCAGCAGTCAAAATGATCTGATGTCGTTGGCATTCTGAAAACATGGCGCACACTAATCAGCATCACATTAACCCAATAATCACTGCATAATTTACTTAAAGGGAACCTGTCACCATGAAAAGTAAGTCTAATCTGTAGGCAGCATGTTATAGAGCAGGAGGAGCTGAGCAGATTAATATATAGTTTTATGGCAATAGTTTCAGTATAACTTGACATTTATTTCTGTTCTTTCTATGCTTGGAAATAGTAATTGACTCAGCTCAGCTACTCCTGCTCTATAATATGCTGCCTGTCGATTAGACTGCAGATTTTCATGGAGTCAGTTTCATTTTAACAGGGATTTTTTTTTTTAAGTTTTCCCCTAGTCAATTCAGGGTCCAACTGCTGGGACCCACTATGATTATGAAAATGGGAGTCCTGCTCCCTTGACTTAACAGAGCGGCAGGTCAAACATGTATGCTGCTGCTCCATTCAATCCCTAGATGGATATAGAGTGCTGTACTCTGCTATATGCACAACCAGCAGCTCCATTTATATGGGGATATGAGTTATTCCTGTTTTTATGATTCATAGGGCTTCCAGCAATTGGAACCCCATCAAACATAGTAGTTATGCCCTGTCATGTGGATAGCTATAATTTACCAGAATACCTCTAACAGTGCACAGCAAATGCCATGGTCAAAAAAATGTTATCCATCTGAATTTGTTTGACAAAAGGTTCAAATACGATTAAAGTGGATCATGGGTCAAGAACCTAGCTAAAGCAATGCTTATGTGATGAGAACACACTGCTATGCCTTTCTACAGCAAACCACCCTTCCTTCCTCAGGTCTCTGTAATCCCGACACAGGTGGTAGGCTGCTAGCAAAGCGTGTAGATGTCTTGTACGTCGATAAAGTCTTCTTCGCCGTAATTCAGTTTTTCCACTTTGTTACTGAACCAGAGAGGCATCTCTAGCAATGTTCCATGAGACAATATGCTCCTATGCCAACATCATCAACAGATCAGTATTACCCAATATTTGCAATTGTTATCCTGTATTCCAAGGTGATGCCTGTCCTAGAACCTCTTCTACTGGAGCTTAGGGCAGTCTATGGAGAATGTCATGTGCTGCCCTGCTCACACTTTACATAATATGATACAGAGCATGGAGATGTGACACATAACCCATTCTCCTGAGCCACTGAATCAAACATTGCAGCGCCATAACAGCACCAGTGACAGGTAGGATGGTAGGGTTGCTGTAATCGGCAACATTTTTTGGCATGTTTGATTTACTGAAGCCATATACATCAGTACAGTAATATAAGTTAGATGTAGCAGTGAGTTAATGTGTTCTACCAGCTCAAAAGCCATCTTACAGAGTGCAACAAGCTTAATGCATGCAATGTGTTAACCACTCCAAATTTTTATGGCATAAGAGGATAAGTATGGTGTTTAATAATGTATAGAGGTAAAACAAGCAGAGACTGAAAGCTTGACAGAGGGAGAGCTCCACAGTACACCCAACAGGATAGATTAGCAGACAGGTAGGAGTGGGGAGCTCAGATACACAGAAGAGAGACTGGGTCTTACCAAGGTCAGCTCTTCATTCTGCCTTACTGCCTCTGAATATGAATCGTCAAGCTTTCTTTGCAACTCAGTCAACAGATATTTCAGCTGAAACGAAGTTCAGAATTTTTAAAGCAGCCTTGTAACCCAAGGTCACATGGGGTGGTGAGTTGCGGATTTTAAGGGGCTGTCCAAGATTTAAAAAATAGAGCTGCTTTCTTCCAAATACAGCAATACATAGTTTACAGGTTGTGTGTGAAATTGCAGATCATTCCCATTCACTTCAATGAAGCTGAGCTACAAAATCAGATACAACCCATGGATACAACTTGTACTGTTTCTGGAAGGAGCAGTAATATTTTTGTAACTCTGTACACTCCCTTTAAAGATTGGCAGCCAAATGTGAATATACTCAAGTATATCTGTGGACTACATGTCTAATAAGTCCCTAAAATACTTATTATTGATTTCTATGATTGATTTAATACCAAAGAGAATATCAAATTAATAATAGAGCAGAGAAGCTGCTGGAGATGGAATTCTCTGCAGGTTGTCCACAGAGTACAGTCTGGCTGCTGCGGCATATGCTGAATACAGGCTTTGCTAAATACAAAGCAGGGCATCAGTGGGACCTCTACTTTTGGACTGATTCTAGAAGGGGTTTGAAAAAAATTAAAAGTACCCCGAGGAACAGCTTCATATGCGAATCCTAACACACTAAACTTAGCATTTTACAGTACCTGCAAAGTGGAAAGGTTTCTGGGTAATCCCATCCACACATTGCAGAAAAATATCCGCAGCAGACATGCTGCGATTTCAAAAATTGTCAATTATCCCTACGGAAACGCTGGCGTTTTCCACATAGGTATAATTGAAGCAGAAAGAGGGAAACTCTACAGACTTTCTGTGAAAAGTGTGGGAAAAAACCCGATTAGTTTCCGCTGCAGTTTTTCCCACTTTTTGGCTGCGGCTCATTATGTCCTTAGCCTTAAAAACATTAGACCAATAGCCATTTTTTCCCTCTCATATCTGGGTTATTGCAATACAATTTGATTTTATACTTTTAAGTTAGGAAACACCCGACGCTATAAAACCGGAGATTTACATTTCATACTTAAGGGCCAGACTGGTTTAGAAAACGTGGTTGGGGAATATTGTGGGCACCCAGACTGAGGCTCCATGTAATCTGTACATTACATGATTTAACTGAGAACGGTGTAATGCCTCCACTAACCTCTAGAGGCACTGCAGGAAAAACAAATACTTGTGGCCTGGTTTCTCTACATATTACAGCTAATAGTTGAAGGTTCCAGCAGCAGGATGTTACTGCATTGGCTTATTATCATGAAACTAACAAAAAGGGAATTATCCAAAGTTCAAACCTAATTAAGTATGGGGACATGAGGCGTGAATACACCACAGAATGTCCAAAATTGGGCATTTTTGTGGAAGCTCACCTTCGGGTTTCTCTGTGAAAAAAGCCAAGGGTGGAACCCACAGCGATCACTAACATGCAGCTGCTGTCACTTTATACAGCAGGTTTTGGTCGCAGCATGTGGATAAGATCTGTTTAAATCCCACCCCCCATGCTGTTACTACAGATCACAGCGAATATCACTGCGAATATTCACTGATCACACTGTTTACAGAGACATTACAGGTGTGTGTATGCAACATGAATGAGAATTTGCCTCTACTCTAGCAATCGTTACTGGGTCCCTAGAGCCCGAGGGGGCCCAAAGATTTCTCTACAACACAAGACATCAGTATTATACATAGCCAATAGTAAGTGGGGCTCCGTTACAGATTTTGCATTGGGGCCTGGTAGCTTCAAGTTACTCTTCTGGCATTATCTACAGTGGGGGAAAAAAGTATTTAGTCAGCCACCAATTGTGCAAGTTCTCACACTTAAAAAGATGAGGCCGGCCTGTAATTGTCATCATAGGTAGACCTCAACTATGAGAGACAAAATGAGAAAACAAATCCAGAAAATCACATTGTCTGATTTTTAAAGAATTTATTTGCAAATTATGGTGGAAAATAAGTATTTGGTCAATAACAAAAGTTCATCTCAATACTTTGTTATATATCCTTTGTTGGCAATGACAGAGGTCAAACGTTTCCTGTAAGTCTTCACAAGGTTGGCACACACTGTTGCTGGTATGTTGGCCCATTCCTCCATACAGATCTCCTCTAGAGCAGTGATGTTTTGGGGCTGTCGCTGGGCAACACGGACTTTCAACTCCCTCCAAAGGTTTTCTATGGGGTTGAGATCTGGAGACTGGCTAGGTCGCTCCAGGACCTTGAAATGCTTCTTATGAAGCCACTCCTTCATTGCCCTGGCGGTGTGCTTGGGATCATTGTCATGCTGAAAGACCCAGCCACGTTTCATCTTCAATGCCCTTGCTGATGGAAGGAGGTTTGCACTCAAAATCTCACGATACATGGCGCCATTCATTCTTTCATGTACACGGATCAGTCGTCCTGGTCCCTTTGCAGAGAAGCAGCCCCAAAGCATGATGTTGCCACCCCCATGCTTCACAGTAGGTATGGTGTTCTTTGGATGCAACTCAGCATTCACTCTCCTCCAAACACCACGAGTTGTGTTTCTACCAAAGAGTTCTACTTTGGTTTCATCTGACCATATGACATTCTCCCAATACTCTTCTGGAACATCCAAATGCTCTCTAGCAAACTGCAGATAGGCCTGGATATGTACTGGCTTAAGCAGGGGGGCACGTCTGGTACTGCAGGATCTGAGTCCCTGGCGGCGTAGTGTGTTACTGACGGTAGCCTTTGTTACGTTAGTCCCAGCTTTCTGCAGGTCATTCTCTAGGTCCCCCCATGTGGGTCTGGGATTTTTTTTTCTCACCGTTCTTGTGATCATTTTGACCCCACGGGGTGAGATCTTGCGTGGAGCCCCTGATCGAGGGAGATTATCAGTGGTCTTGTATGTCTTCCATTTTCTAATTATTGCTCCCACAGTTGATTTCTTCACACCAAGCTGCTTGCCTATTGCAGATTCAGTCTTCCCAGCCTGGTGCAGGTCTACAATTTTGTTTCTGGTGTCCTTCCACAGCTCTTTGGTCTTCACCATAGTGGAGTTTGGAGTGTGACTGTTTGAGGTTATGGACAGGTGTCTTTTATACTGATAACAATGTCAAACAGGTGCCATTACTACAGGTAATGAGTGGAGGACAGAGGAGCCTCTTAAAGAAGAAGTTACAGGTCTGTGAGAGCCAGAAATCTTGCTTGTTTGTAGGTGACCAAATACTTATTTTCCACCATAATTTGTAAATAAATTCTTAAAAAAAAATCAGAGAGTGTGATTTTCTAGATATGTTTTCTCATTTTGTCTCTCATAGTTGAGGTCTACCTATGATGTCAATTACAGGCCGGCCTCATCTTTTTAAGTGTGAGAACTTGCACAATTGGTGGCTGACTAAATACTTTTTTTTCCCCACTGTATATATATCCTTGAGCATAGGATGTTACTTCAAATTCTGTTTGGTAATACTTTAGCTATTTCTGTTTCCATATAAACTAACAACCCACCGAAATTGTTACAGCTCCACAGTAGCTCCCACAAGGTTTGTCATACTGTACTTATTTCCTATATCAACAAACTGAATAGTAAAGAGGTAACATATCCCTACATGACAAGGCAATTCATATTAAAATTGCCATGTGGTAGTCTGTGATAATCCCTGAGGAATTTGTAAAGGTCACCAATTCTGCACATAAACAGAATTACTGCACAACTAAGGAATAGGTGAATGCATAGAACGAACATGACAGGAGAATGCATCTATTTACCTCTCGTACTTCAGACACATAAGTCGCTCTTTCATTTTCTGCCTTTTCCAGCTCTGTTTCCAAATGTTCCTTTTCTTTTAACAACTAAAAACAACAAACAGATAAAATAATTGGTTTACAGGGCACCACCACACAAAAAGTAATGGTCCCTAAAACTAATTTTCTTGGTGTATCTTTATAGCACTGGAGTACCTTTCTTAAGGCATCTTATTTAAGCACAATGGGGCAGATCTATTCAACGGTCTAGAAGTAAAATGGTCTTAGTTACCTATAAGCAGACCATCACAGTGCGCACTTCATTTTTCCAGAGCGCTATTAAAATAAAAGCTGCGTTGTGATTGGTTCCTATGGGAAACTAAGCTATTTTCTCTCTTAGTTTAATAAATATCCCCCAGTGTGTGCGTATCCATAGAAGTCACTCCCGGGGAAAATGAAACTTGTTACATTCACTCTCAAAACGTACATGTTCTGACTCCTGACCCCGACTTTGCACTTTATCCAGCTCCTGCTCCAATGAATGAACGGCTGACTTTGCCTAAATGCAAAACATAAATAAAGTAGAAAATAATCCTAAACAGCAAACTAAAATAATGATATAAATATTCTATGAAGAATAAGTAGTGATCAATAACATACTGCCAACACAAGAGAATCTGACCTGCTACTGTAAAATGTATGGCTTAAAGGGGTATTCCCATATCCTATCACTAAGATATGTAATCAATATCTGATCGGTGGTGGGCCCAGAATCCCTCCTACCGCAGCCTTAGAACTGTACTGCAGTTTTCTACACAGCAAGTGGCTCCAGCTGTCAGACCCCATAAATTAACAATATGCAATCACTTTCTGATATTACAGGAGGACCCCTTTAATACAACTGCTTAGGTCAAGCTTTAAGACTTACTGTCAGACCTATTAAAAAAATTTCTATACCCTTCTAAAAATCTAAGGGATTAAACATGTTGATCAACTTTCATTCATAACAGAAGGAGCTGAGAATGCTTTCAAAGGAGTTTCACATTGACAAAATATCCTTAGGATAGGTCCAACCAAAAAGCTCACATGAGCATCAGAATGAAATAGGCATAGCACTTGCTGGGAAATTTTGTCCCTGCTGGAGGAGATCTGTTTTGCATATTTTCTCCCAGGATGCATTGCTCTCAAGACTTCCTACTTTCAGGATCTCCACAATGAGAATCAGTTATTGCTGCACATTGTACTGTCCAGTAGCAAGCTCTTGCCATAGAAAGCCCAGTGTGGCCTACTCTACTGGTATACAGTATGGTGATCTTCTTAAAAGCAGTCCCTTGCAGCCATTGGTTAATATTGCCTTGTTAGGTTGTATTATGTGATTGTGGTCATTTAAGATGCACCTGTGTACTCTAAAAAGGAAACAGGGATTTTACGGCAAAGCTGCACAATGGACACATAATCCAAACCAGGCAGCAAGCCTCAGGCATTATATCAGATCAACAAATTATATGTAAAAAAATTAAATGCTAGTGCAGATATGATGATCCAACAACTGCAGTCTCACATGGTTCTCATTTAGAACTGGCTGTCATACAGTAATTCTGTTACACAACTGCTCAATGCAGAAGTCATGGCTTGCAAAGCCTTAGGCCCCCATTCACATTGCCTACTGCATGCTATTGATCCATACCTTAGTTCCCTGTGGTGCACATTAGTAAAGCAAAAGTGTAAGATAACATTTTATTCATTGTCTTTTACAGCCTTCATAATATACTATAAAAAAACCAGTCATGAAGGCTGGAATTGGGACAGGAAAATAGAAAGTCTGGATTCTGCACCAAATACAAGGCTTTCAAGAGACACTATCCAAGAACATCCTCAATAAGTGTTATTTGACGTGCAACTTTACTATGGGTCATTTACCCTTTTGTCTTCTCAGAGCTAGAAATCTCCCATTCACTACAATGAGACTGCATTACATTACAGTCCACCTGCTAAAAAGAAAGGTTTTTGATGCTTCTAGACCAAAATATCTCAATGTCAGAAGACAAAGGGCTAGCTTTTAGCTTCATTATAGTGACTGGTAAGGGTCTCAGACACCAACTGATAACATAAGTTGCGTGGTGGAGTATAGCATGTGGCTATATTCATCTTTATGGGACTGCTAAAGAGAAGCAGAGTACACCTCATTACTCTCTGCAGTCCCACAGAGACAAATAAGCAACAACGTGTATGTGCAACCTGCCACTCCACTCAACCATGGGACACGGGATCTCCATTGTAGTGAGTGGTGTATCAGCAGTTGGACACCTGATAATCTCTCCAGTGGATAGGTCATAACCAGAATCTCTCTATGAAAAAGTCTCAGTGGGTCTGGTTACAAACTGTATGTTCTGACTCTTCAGTAACTAGTATGTACCGTGTTTCTCCGAAAATAAGACCTAGCATGATTTTTCGGGAGTTTTGGAGTATGCTTGAAATATAAGCCCCACCCCGAAAACAAGCCCTACTTTGAAAATAAGCCCTAGCTTCAGTTCATTAAAAAAAAAAAAAAAGTGTCCAGACAGCTATATATGTAAAAAAGTAAACAGAATACAGCAGAACAGATACAGTAGACCCTTCATCAATGAAAGCAGACACCCCAAAAAGAATTGCACCCCAACAGAATAACATATTGGCTATAAGGTAGTGCTGGTTTCTCACACACAGATCGGGTAGTCCCACTGGCATGACTACATTGTGGCTGCCTCCGGAACACTGAAGTGGAACGCTGCTGCAATGGCAAGGCGCCTGAGACAGGAGTGACACAGATCTGTGTGTGAGAGCCCATCCACCATTAGCACTTACCAACTCTAAATTGTTTTGGGTGTAAGGGGGTCTGGCAAGTGAAAATAAGCCCTAACCCATCTTTCAGAGCAAAAAATAATATAAGACCCTGTCTTTTTTTTCGAAGAAACACGGGTAGATGCACTACACTGAGAAAAAAGCTACATAGATGACGCCGCTTTACAAACCTCTGTCAGCTCATTCTGAGACTCCTCTAGCTTCACCTTCCACCGTCCTTCCTCTTCTTCCACGCTACGCTGCAACCTTTGTAAAATTCCTTCCTGTAAACACACATAATAGCAAGTCAAACAAAAGTACACACCTGTACAGGATAAAGCAATAACTGTGATACAAGTCAGAAAGAATGTATACCGTCTCCGCTAGCACAGATTTGTACTTCTCACACTCCAGCTGCAACAACGTATGGATTTCCTCCCCTTCCTTCAACTTCTGCTCCAGTGCCTAAAAAAGAAGCAATTTCTGGCTAAATTGAATGGACATACTAGGATTAGACCTGCAACATTCCCAGGTGCACTGAAAGGATTCCAAAGTCAGATTAATAATGCTCCCTCCTAAAAGGGGTTTTCATACACAGCACATTTATCATCGAATACACGTATGACAGCTGGGGGTGATGGGGGGGGTGGGCGATAACCATTGCAGCGATTGTGGAGATCCCAGAGGTGGGGCTCCTACTGATCATATACAAACTGAAAAAATCTACAACAGGAGCCCTTATATGGGAATCTAAGCTAATGTGCAGTCTCCTCCGTCAGAATGAATGGCTTACATTAAAGGCTGGGGCTACACATGCTGGGGGAAAAGCTGCATTTTTGTTGCAAATTTTGCAGGTCAAAGAAAATAGTTACAGGAGGGCCCTTTTAAAGAAGTCAATTACAATTCCCAAGCAACAGGGAATCCTGACAAAAAGACCCATACTCACTTTAACCTTTTCGGCTCCACCGCTTTCATGCAAACACACTTTTGCTGCCTTCTCAAACTCTTGGATCCATTCACAATGCCGCTGAGGGAGAAAATAAAAACAAAACAAAAAAAACACCATAAAAACTTTTCAAACATTAAAGTAGTAAATCCATAGAGAAACTTGATTTTATGTTACCATCAATATAAAGCTGACCACCCTAGTTTTATTACTAGTATATGGAAATAGTCACATTAAAGGGCTGGAAAGGTTTTCTCATTGACATGATGTTCTATCCCAGTCACAGTTGCGGTTCTGATGAGCTCTGACAACAGAGAGTACACAGAGGAAAACTGCGGACTTTCTGTGAAAAAGTGCTTTTTGGCTGCGGCTCGCTACATGGGGCCTTAGGTTCTGATCACAGTCAAGCAGCACAATTATATGTGGTCTCATACAACAGCAAGTGCACAGGACTAGGAGCTCAGTCTCTAGCATCACCATAGCTGAACATGCAGACAAGGATAAGAGGGGTGCCCTTCGTGATGTAGGATGGTGCCCTTCGTGATGTAGGATGGTGCCCTTCGTGATGTAGGATGGTGCCCTTCGTGATGTAGGATGGTGCCCTTCGTGATGTAGGATGGTGCCCTTCGTGATGTAGGATGGTGCCCTTCGTGATGTAGGATGGTGCACTTCCTATGAGCGACTCTTGACATGGGATTCCCTGCTAGACTGTTAACCTATAGAGGTTAAACAATCTGTTCTCAGCTTTGTGCTCACTGCAGTTTTACTATTTTACTAGGTGCAAGCACAGACAGCTTGATAACCTTGGAGACCCCCTTTTCTGTAAAGGTACCCTCGACTTTGCGTTACATACATATAAAGAAATGTGCTGAATGTCTAAGGACTTGGAAGTTGCACTTGTTTGAGATCTAACTAGATTAGAAAGGAGGATAAGGAAAATAAAAAATTACCACTTTTCACCACATCCATCCAAAAATCCTACCATATAATTCTTACCAAACTAGAAGAAACAGACACATTAGGGAAAATCTTCTGTAGAATTTCCCGTGCCTCATTCTCCCCCGTATTCTGCTGTCTCTCCTGCAACAAAACAGGATATTACAATCAGTATCAATGTATAAAACTCCAATGATATAAGACATAAATATGGGTAAAACACACAGATGTTATGTTGCAGAGGATATGACAATCAAACATATGCATTAGCTAGGAAAAAAATATTATGCTTTGACATGCACATGAAACATCTTCTAATTTCTCTCAGACGTCAGGGCACCCACTCCAGCACACCGGATGCAAGCAAACACTGGCATTCCTTATCGGGTATGTTATATAAATAGAACTACATCCAGATACAAGATAATGCAGTCTAAGGCTAGGGCCCCATGTAGCGAGCCGCAGCCAAAAAGCACTTTTTCACAGAAAGTCCGCAGAGTTTTCCTCTGTGAACTCTCTGTTCCTATTATATGTCTACGTAAACGCCAGCGTTTGCGTAGGTATAATTGACATAATGCAATTTACAAAAACGCCACTGTTTGTGAAATTGCAGCATGTCCCCTGCAGATATATTTCTGCAGTGTGTGGATGGGATTAGCCAGAATCCTATGCACTTTGCAGGTACTATAAAATGCAGCGTTTTCCACCGCGGCGCTTTCACAATGTGGGGCCCGGTCTAAGGGTTAGCTATCCACAAAGTTGTGCTGCCCCATCTGTATATGGTTGCCTATGTGCAAGGAGCCTATCTGATCAACCAATGAAGCATAGCCACAATGGCTGCCAGCATCAAACAACGCTGTAGACCTGTCCTGTCTGCTTTATCCTGTTGATGATACCAGAATCATTGTAAAATATATAATCATCTATGGGGAAGCGATATACAAATAACAGAGCAAATATATAGGAACAAACCCTGCATGCCACACCAAGCTGAAAATGCATGCACAATACAGTATAGGTTGTCACAGATCTATCCGAAAATATTGGCAGAACCAGAAAAACCCTGACTATAGAAAAATCTGATTACCAGTGCAGTCTAAGATATGGAATACACCAGTCCCCTCCAAAAAATGCTTTGTGAACCACTTACAGTGCAGTTGGAGGGGATGTTCATGGTATAGTGAACGTAGCTGCTTTTGTTTTTTGGGTGTCATAGTGCAATCTTGATACTGAGTAAATCAACTGTTATCCTGTATGTAAAGGACCTGTTTGGCGCACAGCTCTGCCTGCCAGAGCACCCATTTTTTTAACTGTTTAAGGCTCTGGTCACACTAGCATCATGGCTTTAGTTTATAAAGCAGCCATGACAGTTACATTGAATCCAATGTTCAGTTCTACAGACTACGCTATCATTGCTGCTACAGGTACTGGAATCCCCAGCAGTAGTGTGTATACAATCCTAATCTTATCCATGTGTTCATATTACTGCCTATGTTAACTGCACTACAGGTGGACAAAATAGGTCTCACACACTAGCAATCTTTTGGCTACTTGTGATTGAAATTTATCAGTATATACAAAGATTGGATTTATATTTTTCAGGAACACCTGTATCAACATAATACATACAGCACACTCCATACATCATGAACTGAAACCATTTCTATAAATTATAAAATACAAGATACATTATATGAGGAGCAGAATGTCTTGTCACCAGTGGCATACAACTAGCAGACACTCTTTGCAGTGAAAGTAAATACATAAAATATAAAAGTATAATAAGATATATTGCAGATAAATCCCCACTCCATATAAGTCTCATTACCCTTCTGAATGGTAAAGTGCTGCAGAATATATTAATGCCATATAAATAAAAATCATCATTTTGCAGCTGGGGCTAGAGCACCGATTTTGGCCTCTAATCCGGTATAAGAATTTTAGGAAGGTTGCCATAAGCTGCACAGTTTTGCACATAATGTGCGATGACAACATTAGACAAGCTGATCCAGGGTTTTAGAATGATTGAGGGATTTTGGAGTCGGGAAGGAATTTTTTTTCCCCTGACATGGAACAATTGTCATCAGCCTTATGGGTTTTTTTTTTGGTTTTTTTTAAGCTTGCTCTGGATCAACACTGTATGTCATAGGTTGGACCTGTGTCTTCATCCAACCTCATCTACTATGTTATTATATAGTCCAACCTGCCCATTCACATACAATTTATATTGGTGTCAGGGATAGGGATTGTAGATTGTGAGCCCTATAAGGGACAGTGACTGCTAATGTCTATAAAGTGCTGCGGAATGGCACTATACAAAGAAGCAAAATCAATAATATACACGGAATACTAATAAAAAGTAATTTCATTATTCAGGAAAAAAGCATGTGCTTTATTCAGCCTCTGAACGGTGACATAGACTTGCATATAAAAAAGTGGCTTCTGGATGATGTGTGAATCAGCAATTTCAATGGCTGAAATAAAGTTAACATTGCATTTGGTATGTTAGTGAATTGTTCACTTTGGATGAGTATGCTCTGTACTACAGGCCAGGACGTAAACCTTTGGCCGGAATGGGACTTTAAAGGTTTTTTTTTTTTTTCTTCAAAGCTTAAATATTGATGGCCTATCTTTAGGATAAGATATCAAAATTTGATCATTGCAGTCAGACACATTGGCAAGTGTACCTGGTAATGCATTAACCAGTACAGTATGTACAAAGCAGAGACTAAAACAATAAGAGGATAAAAACACACCCTGTGCCCCCCATCATTCTGCTGTTGTACTGTGATGGCCTAAAAGTAGTTCCAGAAAACCTTAGATCACCTCCACCAATTCTTTGCCTTGTTTAAAAGGTGCCGCTCCTCTGAATTTGGCACAGTGAGAATTTTTTCTCTAGCCTCCACCATGACTGAGCAATCAGTGCAGTCAGTTTTGGTGCCTGATATTCTAATTAGGCTAATATTGCTAAGACAGTGATGTCCGATAAGAGCAGACAAGGGGGCAGTCTTCTGAACTCTCTTACAGTGACCAGAGGCAGGCACTTCAGAATTGCACCCCTTGCTTGTTCCTGCCTGAGACCACCCACTTGACAATAGAACCCTAATTATCATATCGGGCAACAAAACTAACTGAACTGATGGCTTAGAAATGGTGAAGGCTAGAGAAAAAAAAAAATGTCAACTGCATTAGAACCGGTGGAGGGGCGCAAAAGGATGTAAAGAGCCAGAGTTTGTAGAGGTGATGAAAAGTCCCCTTTAAAGCCAGGGCCCACACACAGTGGACAAACTTCAGAATCTCAAGCAGCAAGAACTACATCCATATGCAGCTAGTGTAGACAGCAGTAGGTCAGCCACTGGCAATTTCGCATAGGTAATTCACTGCAATCACTGCCTGTATGGCCTCAGCCAAAGGTCTGAAATGACTTCTATAGAATATTATGACAGATTCCTCTGTAGCAAGTCTGTGTTTCGGACCACTTTATACACAGTATTTGGCTGTTGTATGTAAGCTGCTGCACAAAGATGCTCAATTTCCAGTAAACTAACAGGTGTTAATTGTAAAGATCATCTCCTGCTGAATTCGCACAACACATATGAACACACTGGCATGCCCATGAACACAAAAACAACACACAAAAAAGGAAAAAACAAACTAGATGAGCAAGTGTCAAGAAAGAAGAGATAGGAGGAAGAAAACATACAGTTATGATTGGGAGACTGTTGACCGCAGCCAATCATGGCTTTACTTTGTTACCCCCACCAGTGATGTGGTAGTACAGACACGATGACGTAGAGCGCCTCTGCTACCCCACCACTGTAGTGACTAACAAGAGTACACCGCTGCTCTGGCTGTAGCTTTATCTAGGTATTCATGTGGGAGAACTGCATGCTGATCCTGCCACCACTTACACTACAGCCCAAATTCTGAATATCACTGCGCAGATTTCAGATAGTGAAGGGCCTCCAGTGCGATAAAGTTGGGAAATCTAAATTTTGAGCCACACAAAAATTCACTAGCCATGGATAGGGGGGCTAAAAAATTTGTCCAATACTGGAGCAATAGGTTTGATATGTTCAATATGTCCATGAGATTTGAATGTTATATCTGTGTTGGGTGGGTGCACCACACGCCCTACCATGACAGGTTATCAGGTAAGAATCAAAATACCCTACTACACATAAATCCCTTAGTCTAAAGTGAACCTCCACCTTTTATTACTACATTGTTTTGTTTTAGGTGAGTGCATTCATGAAGTATCTTTATAGCAATCGGAGTTCTCTTTTCCGATATAGTGCATAGACATACCATGCAACCACCACTAGTGGGAGCTAATGAACATTAAGGACCACAGTGTTGATATAATTCTGCGCCTTCTCCACTGCTTTTCAAGTGAAAAGCTGTAGCTTCCTAAACAGTTGGGTGGAAGGAATTGCGAGGAGCACAGAAAACATTAAAGGGTATGTGGCACTAAACCAGTGTGCAGACCATTGAATGGGGTAACAGAAGGTGAACCGCCACTATCATGAAGCGATGACATATCCAAACAGCAGGTCATCATTTTTTAACTTCATCAAATTTTCTCTCTAGCCCCACCATTCCCAAGCAATAAGTGTTGCTAGTTAAATGCTATTTAGGCGCTGTACTGTCTGGTGGGAAGTGTCAAGCAGGAGCAGGCAAGGGGGTATGCTAAATTCCTCAAATTAGAGGTGAGCAGTGTAAGAGCTCTGAGTCACTCCCCCTTGTCTGATCCAGCCTAACACCACCCACTTGACATTAGAGAGTCTAGTTAACATATAATACAATGAAAATAGCTACACTGATTGCTCGGAAATGGTGGTTGGGGGGGGGGGGCGAGAGGAAAAAAACAAAACAAAAAACAACTGTGTCAGAATCAGTGGGGAGGAACATATTAAAGGGTAAAAAGAGTTTGAGATGGTGAAGGTGGTGAAAGGTCCTCTTTAAATTAAACGGGTTGACCAATATTGAGACCCCAATGTTATTGTTTGAGCAATAAACAGTTGTACAATTTCCCACTATAGGTTCTGTATCAATTCCTCATGTTTTTGGATCTCTGCTTGCTTTCATTCATTCTGCTTACTCCCAGTGGATAAAAATCGGTCCATGGTCATGTGCCATACGGTCCATGGTCATGTGCCATACGGTCCATGGTCATGTGCCATACGGTCCATGGTCATGTGCCATACGGTCCATGGTCATGTGCCATACGGTCCATGGTCATGTGCCATACGGTCCATGGTCATGTGCCATACGGTCCATGGTCATGTGCCATACGGTCCATGGTCATGTGATGGACACACAGGTGCACAGCTCGTTACCAGGCAGATGTCTGATTACTGCGCTGTAACTATAACGGGCTGTGCACCTGTGTGTCCATCTCATGACCATGGACTGATTTTTATCCACTGGAAGTAATAAAATGAATGACAGTAAGCAGAGATCTATGAAGCCGTGAGGAATTGATATAGAAATGATATTGGAAAATTGTATAACTTTATTATACAAACAATAAGATTGGTCTCTCAATATTGGTCTGAAAGGGGCCAATTCCTTTAAAGTAAACAGCTCTTAAAGAGGACCTTTCATGTCCTCAGGCACATGCGGTTTTATATACTGCTAGAAAGCTGACAGTGTGCTGAATTCAGTGCACTGTTAGCCTTCCCGTTATGTGCCCCGGGGATGGAGATATCGGTGCCGTTAGTTTCGGCACAGATCTCTGCCCACTGTCCCACTGTCAGAAGGGCGTTCCTGACAGTCTAGCTGGGCTGTGAGGAACGCCCTTCCTGACAGTACTCATCCATAGTCCTGTACTGTCAGAGGGGGCGTTCCTTACCGCCCAGCGATGACGCTTAGCTATGAGGAATGCGCCCCCCAGTACAAGTCTATGGACGAGTACTGTCAGGAAGGGCGTTCCTTACAGCTCAGCTAGACTGTCAAGAACGCCCTTCTGACAGTGGGCAGAGATTGGTGCCGAAACTAACAGCACCGATATTTCCAGCCCCGGGGCACATAACGGGAAAGCCGACAGTGCACTGAATTCAGTGCACTGTCAGCTTTCTAGTGGTATATAAAACCGCATGTGCATGAGTGCATGAAAGGTCCTCTTTAAAAGGGGTATATTGCATACTATAAGATTTTTTTCATATCCAAAAGGACTGGGGATGATTGATAGGAGCCAGCAGTAGGACCCTACAAATCATGAAAACGGTGGCAGATACGCACTCTCTAAATGGAGCAGCAAGTCTGACATTCGTGCTGACACTTACTTCTATAGAACTGCAATAAAGTATAGCAGTCGTCTAGCATTAAATGGAGGGGAAACTGTGCAAGTGGAGTACCTCTTTAAGCTCCCTCTAGGGGTGGCTAAAAATATCTATGCCAAAGAATTAGAGCTCTATGTCGGAAAAACTAAACTCCTACCTCTATAAAGATATAATTAAAAAATGGCCTAAATAGATGAAAATAAAAAGTAACACAATCTGATCACTAATGGTGGATATTCACTTTAAGGGAGAGATGTACACATTGGTCCATCTTGGCAGCATCAGCATGCAGTTTTAGAAAATCCATTCCACCACCTCAGAAACCGAGCTAAGAGTCCGCAGAGAGAGCAGCCGTGCCCAGGTACAATCTGCGCTATGTCCCCACCAGCATTACAACCTTGGCAGTCTTGTTGACTCTCTCTTGTAGCATTTTTTCAGTTGATGCCAATGCCTCCATTGCTTTCCAGTTTTTCTCCCGAAGGTCCTAATTGTTTTTAGAAAAAGTTATTTCAGTTGACCCATATACTAAAACGTCTTCATTGTTCATTCAGTATTTTACATTATAAAGGGGCTGATGTGTCTTTTGCTTGCCCAAATTCATTAGACTGTAGCAGTGCTTCACACACCAAGGCCAGAGATATGGAAGATCCCACACAGGTAGCTTACAAAATGGAAGCCTTGAGAAGATAAACCAACTGTGAGCAAAAGGTACTGCGGACACATTAGTCAGTAACCCTAATGGTCTACACATAATAATATATCACATTAAGGGGTTTCTTTAAATGCAAGTGTATGATCCACCCAACCACCTGATCTTCACAAGTATGGCAGTGTCCTCCTAGAGAAGACATTTCTGCATCATGCATTACATGGCTATGGAGCAGAAGCAAATATCATTCAAGAATTCCCTGAAGTGTACAGAGAAGGAGAGGATTGGCTGTCATGCCTTCATCTTAAACATTGGGTAGGAGACCTACTCTGCTTTGTAGGAAGAACTTCTAAAAGACTATATTTTTTGTCTCTAGAAAAACCCCAGTTTATTTGTCCAAATAGGGCATACACCTTACACAATGGAAATAACTATATAAAGGTGGCGGCTGCTGCAGCAGGCCCATGCCCTCCATGGTTGGACATTCCTTCATAAGTAATGCATGATCTTGATGGAGCTTTTTCCAGGGATCACAACTGGTGATCTGGGATTAGAGAAGCTAGATCTGAGGGGGACCACCAAAGATGGTGAATGCTTCTACTTTAAGAAATGGCTCTTTTTATGACACACCCCTTTAAGAGGTTATCAGTCTTTAATTATTTCTAAGCTTTTGTCTCACAAAAGGGACCAAAGTCAATGCAGACGGCAGACATCACTGTGTGGAAACCGCCATAGACAATTCTTGGCAACTTAGCATTACTATCCATACTGGAAGCTTGATCTCATACTGCGCTGTTTCGCTCATGGGAGGGTCTCATTTTTAGAGCCCAATTTGAAACGCTACTTTTTTAGGGTTTTAATTTGGTGAAAATTTTGGCCTAATGGTTCTTGTGAAAAGAGAAAAGGTTTCAGAAAGAAAGAGCAGATACCAATCCACCAAACAGGGAAAAAAGGAGTTAATATTTACAACAAAAAACATAAGCAGTTTTGAAAATGCATGAAATAAAACAATTGTGAAAAAAAAAGACAATTTCAACAATCGACCAAGTACAGTAACTGCTCCAGAAGGGATGGGGTATAAACACAAGCATATTGCGGAGACTTATGACTGGTCTAAAACAATACCCTGTATTTGTGGCCCATGGTGGCCAATCACAACACATCTTCCATTTCTTAAGGTGCTCTTGAAAAAAGAAAGCCACACTGCAATTGGTTGCTATGGGAAATAAACCATTTCTATTGCGTTTCATAATAAGGTGAAACCTTTTTGAGAGGACCAAACCTCCATGAAAATGTGGTCTTCTGGGAAGGTGGTCTTCTCAAAGGTGACAGCTCATATGGAAAACGGAAAATATGTCACAGAAAACATGTTCTGGGCAAGGAGGTGGCCTTTAGGAGAGGTTTCACTGTATATTAGAATGCTTCAGAACTTGACATTCCTATAGCTTTAGGCCCCATGCACACCACCAATTTTCTCTTCAGTGTACTATCCAAACTGACCTATAAAAGTCAATGGGGATAGTTACACGCTTGTTTTTATTAAAGATCTGTATGTCCGTTCCAAAAAAACTCAGTATTCACATGACCATATGTCAGTTTCTTGGCTGTGAAAAACTGATGAATTGTTCCATTTTTAAATGACTGTTTTGCATCAGTTCTGTGTTTTTTATGGTGGAATTTATCAGTTTTTACCAGACAATAAAAAAAAATAAATAAAATGAATTCAACGTTTTTTTGTTTGCCTTTTTTGACCCAACCTACTAATCTGTTTTTTTTTTAAAGATGTGAACGAGAATGTGAATACTTATTCATCATCAGTTAAAAATGGACGTGTAATGGACATTAAATACATAGGACAGCACATGGATAACATTTCGCCATGACCTTCTGACTACTGCATCTCCAGTGGTACTATGTGAATGAAGCAGTAGTCTACGACCATGACGGCGTCTGTACTAGACATCAGTAATCCAATGTGTATGGAGTGCATTTAAGCATTGCATTCTGAAGCCTTGCCCACTCTCTGCCTTTTCCTAAGACCTGAGTAATTTTAAGCAGAGTGGTTACTAGACGCAATACCCGCTAACCCCAATGATTGGGCATAGTATTCCTAGCAACAACTGGCTCAAATAACCCAAATGCTCAACTCTAGCAGGACTGGCACTGTGCTGACAGCAAAGGAGGAAAACAGCTTGACAGCAGTCACTCCATGACTTTCCTCATTTCAGGCTGTTAATTGGATTTTTCTAAAAATAAATTTAGGTGAAGAACCACTTAATGCACAAGGGTAAATGACAGCCCCCATGGACATCACATCACAGCTGGTAACAATGAAAACAGGATCTGCCAAGAACTGATAACTACAGACATCGTTGGATGGAACATAGATCCCAGATGTATATCCCTACTGAAAGATCATAGGAGACATGGCATGGAAATATAAATCTAGGGGCTAGGCTTTAATAACACAGTGTGACTTGTCCGTGATTCGTGAATAAGTAGTATGCAGGCCATAAATGCCTGATCACCGTGGGACCGACAGCCAGACCCTGAACTTTTCAGATGTTAAGGGCCACTTCTGACGCTTACACTATACACTGCATGAGCTGGAAGAAGATAGCTCTGGTTCCTATATACTGGCGAGGAGCCAGTACTGTAGCTTAACTCTGCCAGTACCACAAGCTCTGCTCCACTATCTGCTTCCAGCTCCGTGCAGTGTACAATAGGGGCATCAGAAGTGGCCCCGAGCCGCTGACCCTTGTGAGAGCTGCCTGTCATCCACCCACAGATCAGCTATTTATAGCCAGATATGGCTGCCAAGATAGTTGGGGATCTTGCTGGAATTGACAGATCAACTTTCATCCTTCGTGTGTGTATGATCAGCCTACGAATATACAGAAGGAAGGATAAACGACATTAGTTAGAAAAATGTAATATACTTCAAAAACTCCATGTGCTTACATTGTTCTTCTTCCTTTGTTGCTCTACGGCAGATTTCTGAACTTCTAGCTCGGCGAGCAGCTCAGTTATTTGCTTGTCTTTTGCTGCAATTCTATAAAACATACATTATATGTCAGGTGACAGTAATGAGCTTTACTGGTTATCCTACCAGGTTGTGAGTACCAAAAAAAACAAACAAAAAAAAAACACCACAAACCTCACACCTTTTATATGACCAGTCATCCATTTTTGTTTGTGCAAGTCAAATTATGATCAGACCACTGAATTGTAAGGTATAGCATGTGCAAGTCTTTTACATGCTATGTGCAAAAACGTGAAAATTTACCTTTCTGACACTTAATAGAAAAATATTTTGGTGGTATGCCAATTTTATTGGCTTTCAAGCTCTCTCTTAAATAATCACTAACTTTTCAGACAACTCAGTCTCATTCCACAGCATTCTGGACCAAAATGTAATCCACTTCAATTAAAAATGTGGCCGATTTCTACCTTAAAAAAAACAACTAAATTTCCTGCCACTAGGCGTCTCCCTTCTAGCTAATTTGCAGTTCCATTTAGTCTTGCTTATCTCAGTGAGTGTAGAGGGCAGTCCTTTTCCCTCTTCACACAGTGAATGGAGAGAGGAGGGGTTGATTCTCCTCACAGCCTGCACAGGCATGTTGCTCTGTGCAAGAGGCTGACAATTCTGCAAATCTCACAGCTTCTCACAGTCTTCTATGTACTTGTATCAACACTTCTGGCTGGTTGTGTGATTACAGAAGGGATATTATTCACAGACAGCAAGTAGTTTTACTGCCTGTGTTTGTTTGTTTTTTATTGTGTTTTGCCTGCTTGGTTGAATGTATTTGCCTTGTATTTAAAGTCCAGTGTTCCTAGATCTCCTATATTAGTGTCACTTCAACTTTTCTCAGGTATTTGTTTGCAACTGTATAGTTACTCCTGGCAGTAGGGCAGAATTATTATCAATGGATGTAGGAGGGGAACAGAATAATCCTTATTATACACACTCCTTGTTTGAGAGACAAGTGTAAATAATCATTGATTATTAGCAGCATAAAATCTGATAGGACATCATGTATGAAGGATTATACAGCTCGAGAACAGACTGCCCAGCAAGACCCTGCACATATTTGAAATTGCATGAAAACTCAGGTACCCTTTAAAAGAACTGCTCATATTTCCTATTACCTCTCCATTTGGGCTCCCTCTTAGCCAGAGCAGAGAGCAACCTTATGCCTCTCACTCTGGAGGTCCTAGCATATCTGCACATAACAGGAGACAGGTCTGTTTAATCACTGATGTAAAACACTGTCTATTTACCAACACATGCAGTCGCTCAAAAGCAATTCTGATGGAAAATAAATTACCCAAGTGTAAAGAGAAGTGTGGGACACTTTACTTACACTTCTATTAATTCTTCACCTTTAGCAGCTGAAGAAACCTGAAATTAGGAAAAGTAGTAAGAGTAAACAAACATTTATCTTTAGCCAGTATTATCACATAACTGAGACACAGAGCTTCCCTAAAATCCTTATCCTGCAACATGACTGCAGGATCAGACTACACAGAGTTTGTAGTCTGTTACTATGGAGACACATTGATCTGCATGAGAGCTGTAGATACAAAATAAGGGAATTTTTTTTTTTTTTTTTTTTAGTTATTTTATTTTTTACCTTAAGGCAACATGAAGCTGCTTCATTTAATGGGGGTTATCCAAGGACTGTTTAAAATTTAATTCACCCCTGTTTTTATTTTCGGCAAACCTCAAGCCTCCAGGGTGGTTATGACTATGAAACACGTGATCAGAACCAGCACCTGGCACCCAAATCAATCTGCCTCCTCGCCAACGTTCACAGGTAAAAGTTAACTGTACAATAGGGACTGGAAAATAATTCATTCTGATAGTAAAGCCAACCCCCACAGTACAGGTAATTCCTGCGAACATGGGAGAGGAGTCAGATCAACTCAGGTGCCAGGTGCTCTGATCATAGCACTCAGAAACAAAACCAACTCGAAACCCATTTAATGTTAGATGCATTGGAACACAAAAATTGGTTGTGAAGGAGATCATAGACATTAAATGAAGACTGCACAGGAGTATGATGCAGCTTATTTTAGTTTTTTTCTCCTTCGGCTCTCCTACAATTCACAATAGCAAAAAAAAAAAAAAAAATCCATTAAAATGGTAGAATCTATGCACAATTCATACCTGTTGTAGTTGTTGATCATGCTTCTTTTGTAATTCACAGGCCTGAATTTTCAAAATTTCATTTTCATTTTTCAGACCCTATGAAATGGTTAAAAAAAAAAAAAAAAAAAAGTCAGTGCAGTTCCTGACATCATGGATGCATTCAATGCGGCTGCTCCAGGTTTATGACCTTACCGTTAGTTCCTGAGATGTGACAGCTATGTTTGCTTCTCTGTCCGATAGAGCAGCCTCCATGTTCTTAATTTTCTCATTCTGTTGTTCCACTCTATATGTAGGAAAAAATGATTCAGTAATAAAAAGGGAAGGACGATGTTATTTAACCCTTTAAAATGACACAATTCAATTTTGTGCTAGGACATCACAACTGGAGTTTCAATATTTGTGGCCTGGTACTCACTTCAGGCACACTACTGTGCCTACATAGGACATAAGGGAGATTCAAGTGCGTGGAAACCAACTGATACTGTAATCTTTCCCTTTCTACAGTCTTCTAGTGACCATAGGAGTGTGAAATAGGAACTATTGCTTATGTGTCATAACCAAAATCAATCAGAGAGAATGTGTGGTCTCTCATAGCTGTTTTTTTCTCTCTTAAATGGGGTGAGCATTCTAGATAAGGGTTACAGATTAAAACAAATAACTTAAGAAATACACAAGATGACACTTACATCCTCTGAAGCTCGTGCACTCCAGCTGAAGATGAATCTTGCTAAAAAGGTAAAAAAGCAAATAAAACTGTCACCAACTCTGAACGATACTCAAAAGGAACATCTTTAAGGAAGTCCACTGTAACCTGGAGAACTACCATAAGTAGTTTATAAAAACACAATGTAAATATCTTACTAAGGACAGTTTCCAGTTCTTTAAAGTTCTAGGTCTGAAGCCTATGGCTGCTCTGTTGTGGTGATGACTGCATTTGTTGTTTTGCTCTTTGTGTTCTCATATGGACAATATGTCTATCTAAATGGTAATGTGGATCTGCACAATACTGCATGTGTCCGTGGTAAATATGAGAAAACACAAAACAGGCAGAACTTATTGTCTTAAAGAGATTCCATCACTTGCAAAATGTTGCTCAATCTGCAGGCATCATGTGATCAAGCAGGAAGAAACTTATAGTTTGGGAGGAAATATTTATTATAACTTGTCATTTATCAATTGAAATCTCTGTTCTTTCAATTCTGAGAAGTCAAGGAGGCGGTCCTAACAGTGACTGACAGCTATCTCTATATGCACAGTCATCGAGGGGATGCTGTCACATGAATCAAATGCTTTTTGTTGCTTCCCAATTGGTGTCTCAATTGCTATTAGCTTTTTTTCTGCTATGTTAATGATCTGTTTGGTACGACAAGGACTTACACACCAGAGAGCTACCTCCCTACTATGACAGATAGGGCAGGGCAGTGTACATGTCAACCAAAGCAGAGATGGAAGGAGAGAAAGACTGGGAAAACATAGCTATTTGGTGCTATGAAAGCAACGGTGACTCCATCATTGCATGGAACAGCTCATTAGAAAATCAATAAAAAAGCTAATATCTCAGCAATTGAGGCACCAATTGGAAAGCAGAAAAATATACATACAATGTACTGTACCTGTTGTAATTTTTGTTTGACGTCTTCAATATGAATTCTCAGTTGTTGACTTTCCTTCTGTAGATCCTTCAAGAACAAAGAGCATACACAGTCATTAAACACCTTTCCTTATGGACAGGGTGTTGTAAGGATATGCATCCTACTGGTTTGTGTTATCTGTCACCTACAGTATAGCAATGAATGTTTTTAAGGTGTAGACCCATGATTCGTTGGAGGAGATTTATCAATCAAAAAGCACCAGAAATCTGGCATAATTTGTGCCAAAAAACTGTCTAACATGCTGCGCACTACATTTATCAATATATTTTTGATATTTATGACAAAAAGTGTGTGGCCTAAGAGAAAAGGGGTATGGCCTCCCTGGAAATGGAAACTCATCAGCGCCTGTAGTCAGAAGAAGGAGGACGCTCTTTGTGGGACTTCAGGTAAGTAGTAGATAATACCATGCGGGGGCCCAAAGTGGAGCATACAATACCGTGCGGGGGCCCAAACTGGAGCGTACAATACCGTGCGGGGGCCACTCTGAAGCGTACAATACTGTGCGGGGGCCACTCTGAAGCGTACAATACCGTGCGGGGGCCCAAAGTGGAGTGTACAATACTGTGCGGGGGCCCAAAGTGGAGCGTACAATACTGTGCGGGGGCCCAAAGTGGAGCGTACAATACTGTGCGGGGGCCCAAAGTGGAGCGTACAATACTGTGCGGGGGCCCAAAGTGGAGCGTACAATACTGTGCGGGGGCCCAAAGTGGAGCTTACAATACTGTGCGGGGGCTACTCTGGAGCGTATAATACTGTGCGGGGGCCACTCTGGAGCGCATTGTACTGTCCGGGGGCCACTGTGGAGCACATTGTACTGTGTGGGGGCACCTTCACTATTTATATCACACAGTATCTGTTTTATAACAGACATGAGATATTACTACAAGCTGTAATAATATTGCACTGTCACTATAAAACATATCCTGTGTGGTGTAAATAAATAGTGAACATTAACCACTTCCGGACCGCCCATTGGGTTTTTACGTCCAGAAGGTGGTTGTCTAGTTCTGCAAGGACGTACCGGTATGTCCAAGCAGAACTCAGCAGCTGCACGAAATTTGTGATCCTCCGGGATCAGAGTCTGTTAGAGCTGCAGGACCCAGATCAGCTCTATAGTAATGTGGAAGTAACATGCAGGAGGCTGTATTCCTCCTGCAACTGGGGCTAAATGAACCAGCCCCAGTTGCAGGGAAAATCAGCCTCCCCCCACCAAAAAAAAAAAAAAAAAAGCGATCAGATGTCCCCAAAAGGTTTATTATAGATGTAAATAAAATAATTAAAAAAATAAATAAAAATAAAACGTCATTCTTAAAGGTTATAGCCCCACCCCGACAACACCATACAAAATAAAAATTACCGTAACGGAGAGTAAACACTATTTTATAAAGTTTTTTAGTAGCACTGTGTGTTATTAAATAAAAAAAAATAAATAAATAAATAATGAAAAAGTGAAAAACAGACAAGTTTTCCCTCTTTTGTTTATATTTTCCCAATATAAAAAAGTTAAAACACATGCAAAAATAAAAACATAAAAATAAAGCCTAATGTGTCTCCGAAAAAAAGACGCAGAAATTAGTTGAACAACACAAATGATAAAAATGTTATAGTCCTCAAAACCTCACATACAAAAAACTTGGAAATGTGCCTGGTCTGGAAGGGGGGTAAAGCATCTGGTACGGAAGTGGTTAATTGTTCAAAAGTACCAAATGCAAAGATCTACAAAGTTGTTTGTATTATTTAAAGCTCTGTAAAGCCCCATTTACATGACTGTATTTTGCGGGTCTGTAACTGTCCGCAATTGTGGATCTGCACAGTATTAAGATTACATTGCCGTGTTGGCACTTTGCGATAATTTAGTGGGTTTTGGGTTGCAGATTGGGCACTTGGTCTCTAAAAGGTTCGCCATCACTGGTCTAGGATAATTTACAGATAGGTTTAGACAGTGCAAATGTTATTAGTAGACAGTGTTAGTTATTAGCACTATTAGTAAATCTACCCCATTATGTTTTTTTAAAAAAAATGTTCCTGTCTCTAAATATTGCAGTTACGTATTTGTTATGGTGCCCGCTGGTGTTCTTTTAATTCCATCTCAGAACATCCACCTAATGTGCCCAACGCTAGTGAGAAGAAACTACTTCTACTGTACTTATTCTTACTGGCTGGTTTACAAAATAGCAAGTGTCACCTGTAGACTGTGTATGGGAGGATCTGGGCTGTGGAACTGAGCTTATGCGTCAAGCAGTACATTATGTGACTATTCTGAAAGAGATGAACACCTGGGGGGCTCCATAACAAGATGTAACTGTAATGTTTAGGCATATAGACATTACTCCAAATGAAATATTATATGGAAAGTTACATAAGAATGAAATATTAAAGAGCCTTTGACAGAACTACCGTGGAGATACATTCTAACCATCAGGACAAAGATGTTACAGCCTCTTCATTGTTTATCTAAGCAATGTGGCACTTATGTACAGGTCAGTGAACCTGGTACTGCAGCTAATATACTAAGCAGTCTATTGTCCCTTGTAAGTAGCATTACACAGCATGGAAATACCACTGTTATGCTCTACAATAGGATGACTGATAGGAAATATCTGTCCCCATGAATACTTTACGCTAAGTTCACACTAGCGTTCGGGTTTCAGTTTGTGGGGTCCGCTTAGGGATCCCACAAACGGAAACATAATCCACTTAAAAAAAAGTGGTTGCCCGCAGAAACCCACTGACTATTCTATACACTATAACCCTATAGACTATAATGGGTTCTGCCAGGTTTCCGCCCGAAAATGGCGGAAAAATGCGCAGAGAAAAGTCCTGCTTGCAGGACGTTTCTCTCCGCATTTTTTAAGTGGGTTCCGGGACGGAAACCCCGAATGGAGAGTAAGTGCTAGTGTGAACCTATCCTTATGGCAATTATTAACTGAACGGAGATTAGTAAATTACCTCAATTTGTCTTTCCTTTTCTAGGATTACCTTCTCACGTTCACTAAACCGTGCTTCTATCACCTTTAAGCTCTCCTCCTTGCCCTTCAACCTAAAAACAAAAAAAAAAAAAAAAAAAAAAAAAAAAATAATAATAATCTTAGACTTACAGAAACAGACTATAGTAAACATGACGGATGCCGTCCTCCATCAAGTTTGTTAAATTTTCTAATAGAAAAAAAAATCCCTGCAGCTTGACTATCTTCAGTCAGGAAGAAAGCTTCTGTTATGTTTTTTTTTTTTTTTTTTTTAAACACATTGAGATGAATGCAGACAGACACCCAACAGATGGGAATCCGTCCGCATCTGTCATTCAGTATCTGTTGCTCATCCTGTGATGGAAGAGAGCAATGGACATTAAATAACGGTAGTGTGAAACTATTTAAGGCATTAGCATAAAAGAAAAGGGCACTAATATATACATACTGATTCTGAAGCTCCTGAACATGTGTAGCAGTGGAGACCTAATGAAAGATACAAAAAAAACAACAAAAAACACAAAACTATAAAAGGAATGCCACTAAAAAGAAAAATCTCAAAAAAATATAATGCCGAAAAATGTAAAAAGTATATATCAGATCATATGCTATTTCTAGAAGTGAGATATTTTAGAATATGAAAACCCACAACATCCCCCAAAATTGCTCCATTTTGAAATCCCCAACTGTACTGTCAACTACACTATTCCATGCCAGACGTATATTAGCTGGGTTCTTTTGGTCTTCATGTGACAGTGGAAGGTTATAGACACATTAAAGGGAGTCTGCCCACAGAACCCAGCCTTACAGATTCACACTGATTCAGCTGACTATAAACCTTGTGAATCGGTGCCTCCGTTGCAGAGTTTTTGTCAATATGCAAATGAGGGTGTTGCTACTTGCCGTTTTGGAGCAATGGCAACACCGTTGTTGCGCCAAAGAGCTCATTTGCATATTGACAAAAACAGCAATATCTTGCAAATGGAGGCACCGATTCATAAGCGGAAAGCACAGATTAGGGTCGCCTAAAACAAGGTATTTACAAGGCTGGATTAACATGCTGGGTTCTGGTGATAGACTCCCTTTCCGCCTCAAAATTCTCTCCAAAAACCAGCCCAAATTTTCTGCTCATTGTTTTTAATATGAGGCAGTGACGAACACTTTTTTTCATAGAGCTGAAAAAGCGGCCTCCTGCTTTTTCTTGTTGTACGAGGCCTTACACTTTATTAGCTTCATTCTACATGAGACCAATCACACTTGCAAACCTGGGGCAGAAACCAGACGTTCAGCCTTGGCTTCTGCTGCAAGTTCAACGGGGCTAATTTTTGGAGACTTTTCTGAGGTGGAAGACCAACTCAAATTCATCTTCAAATACAACCATATGACTATACCCTTCTATTTTGCTAATCAGGAACTTTCCTAAAGGACATGTTAAGGTACAACAAAAATGTGAACAAAGTCTAAGCTTTAGGATTTAGACTTTTTGACTGACTTTTTTTTTTAGATAGTGAACAGTTAGTTTGGGTGTTACCTGTTCAGCCTTCTCAAGCTGGCTACTTGCCAACACTTCCGTCAGTGCTTCTACTTCTTTAGTTAATTCCTTTACACAATGAAAACAAGACAAATGGGAGACAAGACCACAGCACAATGGCATGCAAAACAAAATGGAAGAGCTGTTAGCCCATTTACTAGCCATTTTCAAATTAGACCTCTTCAACAGCAAACATATTCCTTTAATTTGCAAAAAATATATTTTAGAAAAAATTATTAGACATTATTACCATCATTACAGAGTGTAAAAACACTGTAAATGGGCCAAGAGCTAGTCTGTGATGAGGCAAATAGAAATATACAACTGAAAAGGTAAGGTATATGAATGAGTGTTCACACAAACTGGAAGAATGACAGCTAAACCAGTCAATTTCACCTAATGTACATGGTGTTATTCAGACTCTAGCCAACAGAACGTGGTGAGGAAGAGGGTAGGAAATGTTGGATTTCCATAAGCCCAATTGTTTTCTTCTCAAGGCTGTCATCAAAGGTGCTTGGCAACAGCTTATTCCCGTCTACCTATCTGGGAACACATGCATGCTCAGCAGACTCAGTCATGATTATGTAGAGGGGAGTTGGGAGAAATCGTGGTTGGCTAAATGAGCATTCGACAGACTGCTACTGTAGGTGAATGGCTTAATCTTAAAACTGTCCCAATACATGTAATGGATATCAACACGTCAGATTTATGAAGAACTGCATTTTTAAACAGCAGTCTTCATAACTCCGGAGCTCACTTATGTATGTCTCTCATAAATGAGGAGCTCCTTCCACCAGACCATCCACCTATAGGGGACATTTGCGCCAGCATATAGCCGGCAAAGTTTTCCAGCATTATTTACATCAGATTTCTAAGAATGCCCTTGCCAAGTTTTTTTTTTTTGGGAAAGTGGTATAGGCAGCCAATAAAAACTTTGCGCAACATTTTTATATCTTGTACATCAGAAAACTGGTGTACAAAAAGCATAATAAATCTGCCCCAACCTTTTTGAAGGGAACAAATGGGGACACTGGTGATTCCATTTGGAAGCCAGAAATTGTCAATCAACCCCAGCACTCAACCTTATCTTATCTAGAAGTCAGGAATGGAACTGACGATAGCGAGTGCGAATACGTGAGTGCAAGTTCCATCTCTCTACAAGGGTGTGGTGATTCGATGAGGTCCCCTGCAGCAGGCCCACTTGGTTGCTTAGTAAATAGCGTAGCTAACGCATTTTTCAATAAGCAGTCATAAGACAATGAATTTCCATATGCACTAGATAAATAATATTAACACTACCGAAATGGATCCACTGTAGATAAACCCAGTGATCAGCATTTATCTATCACCTATAAATAAATGGGTGCCAAACTGAACACCCTTAGAGGGCAGCAAAGAGAAGCTATAAAAAGAGCAGATTTTCAGGAAATACCTGTACAGTCCTGCCCTCCTTGTCTGCCCTCAACTGCTCAGTCTGGAGGAGACCTTCTACAGACTTGATCTTGCCATCCTTCTCATGGATCCTGAGGGATATTTAATCAACATTTTACACAATATGAATATCAGGTTAATTTGTGATGACCACACGTCTAGCCACTTGCCATGAGTTTATAGCACTAGCCAGTTAAAGATGTACTCACACAGACCCCCCCCCCCCAGTCTCTGGCCTGTTAGAAAGGTACACGATATAAATTGCAGTGAAAGTAATAATAATCTAACCAGTGGCTGTATTTATTATCTGCTAACTTCTGGTCCTCAGCTGTGTCATGTGACCAGCAGTAAATTGGAGGGGCTTATGTGTGGACAGGAAGTCAGTTCATCTACTCATTCCTATGAGACTCACATCAAGACTCTTAAAAAAGAAAGAGTTAAGAAATAGACTTCCTGTCCACACGAGACGCTGCATCAGCTGGAGTGCTTAATACTTTCACTACAATATATATCATGTACCTTTCTAATGGGTCAGAGAATAAACTAAACTATTTTGCAAAAGTGCTTCTTTAAGCTGGTGGCAATGTTTTCACAAAGACATGAACTGTCAAACTGGATCAAGTCATGATATGCAGATAACTAATTGTCTGTGGCAAAGGGATGGCCTGTTACCCAACCGCTGAAGGTGAGATGTATTACATGGCAGCCATAGAGATGAATGGCCATCCATGTAATACCTGACTAAAGTCTACCAGAACAGAAGCTGCTCTTACAGGGATGGTCTTCAAGAAACCCCCATAAAGCTAAGGCCACACTTTGCGGAAATGCAGCGCTTTTGTTGCAGGTTTTACAGCATTTTTTTTTAAGCTGCAGTCAGGAGTGGATTTCAACAGAAAGGAAATGTTTAAAGAGCTTCCTTTATATTTTCCATTCCTTTTGTAGCCACTCCTTACTATAGCTCAAATAACTGCAGCAAAATCTGCAACAAAAAACGCTGCGTTTCCACAACGTGGGGCCTTAGTCTTAATGCAACCATGAGACACCAAATCAAAAGGTAAAATTAACAAACTTACACATTCTGTAGGTCTTCAACCACAGATGTGAGGGCTACCTGAAAAATCAAGTCAACACATTACTGTCATATTATCTACCAAGATATCCAAAGTTTAGTCTTTCCATATATACTGTAAGTAACATTTTGGCGATTTTCTATATAATTCATTTAAAGGATTTCAAATGATTATGTCTTCAAAGCAAACCTATAATTTCTTAAAGGTTTTGACATGTAAGGGTAGGTTCACACGGAGTTTGTTTGCAGACTGAAAAAAAAAAACTGCTTTAGAAATTAGGAAGTAGTTTTCTGGCGTTTTTCCTCTAGCACACCGTTTTATGGATGGGCATTGAAAATCTGCTTCAAAATAACTAGCAGTATTTGAATAACAGTGTCAAAAACCTTGTCAGGTTTTTTTTCCGCCTCCCATTCATTTCTATTAGGTTTGCAGAGTGGAATGCACCTTAAGATAGGTCATGACACTTTTTTCCTCTGGCTGAAAAACCAGTTAGAGGAAGAAACATGCTACTGACGCCCATAGAAATGTATGGGAAGTGTTTATTGAGGCAGCTTCTACCAAAAAAATCCACTTGCAAAAAAAAACCTCTGTGTGAACTTACCCTTACAGTGCTAAGACCCCCACTAAATACTATACCTACTGGCTATCCCTAGAGCAGACCACCCAAAGAGAAGACTCTGTATAAAAGTATATTTTGTGTGATGGCCTCACAGGGGCTTCTAAATAAATTAAAGATTTTTTCTTCTTAGGTTTGAGGTATGTATAGCCAATAGGAGACAAATGTACACCATAGATAAACTCCTCACTCCTTTCTAATGGGGAAGCCATAGTGGACAGGGACACACCGAACGCTGAATGTGATAGTGGAAGTCTGACTAAACCCTGCAAAAAAAAAAAAACAAAACAAAAAAAACCACTCCTACGCAGCTTGGTGGATTAGCACGGACTCAAATAACCCTGCTGTGGCGTTAAGAGGCAGCTGCTCTTGCCAATCTGATATGTAAGAAAGGGGAGATATTAACCATGTTATTATACATCCAATATGGCAGCCACCACATTAATTTGGAATTCCCTGGTGATCACCTATGAAGACAAGCATTAAATGATCAATAAACTTTTCAGACGACTCTCTCATTCAATAGAGCACGTGATTCTGGGCCGAAATGTAACGCACTTTAATTAAAAATGTTTCTGCTTTCTGCCTGAAAAAACTCTCTAAGTTTTCTACCACTAGGTGTCTCCCTTCTAGCTAATTTGCCGTTGCCTCCTTTGTTAGCCAGGATGTTTGTCCATAAAGATTGTGATTCCATCTTGCTTATCTAATATGAATGGAAGAGGAGGCTATTTTCTCTCTTCACGCAATGAATGGAGAGGGGTGTGGGTGATTCTCTCACAGCCTGCACAGACATCTGCAAACCATTGCTCTGTGTTGAGGACTAAAGATTCTGCAAATCTCACAGCTTACAATGTAAGAAAACTCTTCTATGTACTTGTATGGCTGCTCATATGATCAAAGACAGCAAGCAGTTTTACTTTGTGCTCTTAGATTGTTTTTATGGGTGTTTTAGCTGCTTGCCTGTGTGTATTTGCCCTGTATTTACTGTTTAGTGTTCCTGGATGTCCTTTATTATGGTAACTTGGGCTTTTCTCAAGTACAGGTGAATCTCAATAGATTAGAATATCTTTGAAACGTTTATTTCAGTAATTAAATTAAAAAAGTGACCTTCTATATTTTCTAGATTCTTTACACACAGAGTGTTCTATTCCAAGTGTTTTATTTCTGTAAATGTTGATTATAGATTACAGGTAATGAAAACTCAAATCTAAGAAAATTAGAATATTGTAAATTCAGTGTGTCACCTGCCAAGGTTTCCTAAGCCTTTAAACGGTCCTTCAGTCTGATTCAGTAGGACACACAATCATGGAAGACGCTGATTCTGTATTGAATTACTGAAATGAATGAACGTTTCAAAGATATTCTAATTTATTGAGATGCACCTGTATTTGTTTCAAATTTTACAGCTATTCCTGGCAGAACATTATCAGCAATGGATGGGGATGGGGGGAGGGCAGACTGCTCCCTACTCCTGCCCGAAAGAGAAATGTAAAATGTGTTTCAGCCATAATGTGATTATTAGCAGCAGAAAAACTGATGGAAACAATGTTTGAAGGTTATACAATCATAGAACAGACTGCGCATCATGAAAACTCAGGTACCCTTTAAATATATTTCTCAGCTATTCCATGAGGGATCTTTTTCTTCTTTACGGATATTAAGGCCGGGGCCCCACGTGGCGTAAATGCTGCAATTTGCCTTCGGCAGAAACGCCGCAGAAAAAAATTGCGGCGATTTACAGTCAGAGCAAAGTGGATAGGTTTCTGCCGAATCCCATGCCCACTTTGCAGTAAAAACCGCGCTGAGGACACGCAGCGATTTCCAAAACCGGCACGGTTTTGGAAATCGCAGCATGTCAATTATACCTACGGAAACGCCGGCGGTTTCCCCATAGGTATAATTGAAACAGAAAATCCGAAGAGGATACCTCTGCAAACTTTCTGTCTAAAGCACTGCAGGAAGAACTGCGATGTGTTGCCGACGTGGCTTTTCCCGCAGCGCTTTTTTTGCTGCGGGACGCCACGTGGGGCCTTATCCTTAAGAAGGAATTTCAATTTGCCAATTTGTTTCTTTTGGTATCTCCAGATTCTACATGAATGCACATAGCATTTCAATAAAAGACGCCTTATTTGTGGCAGATGAGTAAACTTGCAATTGACATCTATCCTAAATGCAATGGTGGAACAAGCACCCTCATATGCACAAGGTATGAGATTGTCAGATTATACACAATTATTAGTCTGCAGTGCATTCAATTTTCAGTGCCTAGTTAGAGGACCCAGGATTGTTTGCCTCAAAGGTTAGTCACCAAAATCTGGTGACTGATGGGGAACCTACTAAATACGGCCAATTGCTATATGGGATGATTATGTTTTATATTAGGAAAAAAGCAGTTTACCATTTGGCAACCCTAAGCTACATTTACCTTGTGCTACTAGACAACTCTGCTGAACTGGAAACAACCAAAAGCCCTTTTTATGGTGCACTCGGCTAACTATATCAATGCAGATTTGCCACCTTATAAATGTACCTACACTGATACTCAGCAGAACTGGTATTCTCAGGAATGATAAGAAGGACATTCAGATAAGGTGAAAAGGAAACATCTGGGGTGATGGGTAACTGAACAAATTTGTCTGATAACGGAACTGGAAAGACCATATATGTATATTGATCACATGACTGTTATGTAACTGAGCTTGCTTTTAAAACTGTATTGAACTACGCAATAAAGTAGAAACTGTTCATACACGATACCTGTGTACGTCTTGTTTCCCGAGCGCTCGAAACTGGTTATCTATTTAATTAGGCTTACGGTGACATCCATCCCGGGGGAGATTAACCCCCAACAGGATGATTATGTTTTATATTAGGAAAAAAGCAGTTTACCATTTGGCAACCCTAAGCTACATTTACCTTGTGCCACTAGACAACTCTGCTGAACTGGAAACAACCAAAAGCCCTTTCTATGGTGCACTCGGCTAACTATATCAATGCAGATTTGCCACCTTATAAATGTACATACACTGATAAAGGAAACCCCCACCATTTACCTAAAATGTGGGACCCCAGGCTTATCAATGAAATGTCTATGGTTGCACCTTCTAAATCAAAGTGTAACTGAGATATGAATGTGTCTGCTATTGCTTAATGCTTTAATGTTATACAGACTGCAAATATGGATGTTTCATAAAAAAGCAAAAATATATATTAATAAAAATTACCTGGTCATTGTGTATTGCTTTGAGATTCTGCAAATCCATTCTTAAGGACGCATTTTCATCCCTCAGTAACTTTATAACAAAAAAAAAAAAAAAAAAATAATGGATAAAAAGGTATATCGCCACCAATACGTGATTTTATCTACTTCATAATGTGTAATATACAATAAGTTATATATATATACAATTATAATACACAATTTGTTGCAGAATCGTCTGCTACTATACAATCACTTTAATGGAACCTGGAGAAATCAATATACCATGACAACCCCGTTCAGATAAATGCGTCAACATTTTGCTGCTAGCAGTTCAATTCAGAAATCTTAACGTACAGTAAAGCATCGAAGTAACATGCATGTCACTCACTTTAATCTGGCATTGACAAGGTTACTAGATATTCTAGTTTATCAGATTGCTATAGAAAAGTATATAGCCTACTACCATCACATTTCTTTTGAGCACTGGATATTTATTGCAACTAAGTAATGTAGTGAATGGTTACCCGCAAATCTTCTTCTTTGTTTGCAACCTGTATAAGTCCAGTCTCCAATAACTCCTCAATAGTTTTGATTTTCTCATCCTTTTCTTGCAGGCTTCAAAAATGGAAAATTACAAGATGTCACCATAAAATATAAAAAAGTGTATTTAAAAGGCGTTATCCAAGACCTTATCATTACTTTGAGATTATTGGAGGTCTGATACTGGACCACTGCACAGATCAGCTGTTCTAAGCATAGTGTACAGAGCCAGAAACAGACAGTGCTGTACACTGTGTGGTGGGCCAGGCTGTGCTATTACTGCTCAGTTCCCATTCATATGAATAAATCAAACTATCTACATCCAACATGTGCTTTTGGAAACAATAACATGTAAGACAATCACGCTGCAGTGGAAGGAAATCTCAACTATTGACAAACATACAGACTTGGCTTCTTTTACTTTTTTAATGGTATAACACAGATTACCTAAACTAAAAAAAGGAACCTGACACACACATTTCTGGGACGCTAATTCATCCATCGGTCATCATGAATTTGTGGCTCAGTGTCCAAAATAGCATTATCTTAAAGCTATTCATGGCTACAATTAAAAACCTTTATATTTATCTGGAGAAGAGTCCAGCAAGTCTCACTGGAGTAAACTCTCGTGGTCCCAGGGTCAGTAAACCTCTTCAATAAAATAAATATACATCCTGGCTACACATGCGCTCGAGGTGTGGTGCATGCACAGTAAGGCAAGAGGGTGTACTAATCTGGCTTTAGTAAAGAACTGCACTGGAGCGGGATAAGTATAGACTTGTCTTACTTTTAACAGCGGTCATGGACATCATTAGGATAAGGCTATTTGGGGCAAAGCCACCATTCCATGAGGACTAAAACTCTGTTACAGGTTCCTTTCAAGATGAAATAAAAATGTAAAACTATAGTACACAAAGCAGAGTCACCTCTTCTCCAGCTGAACAAGCACTTCTTTATTTGCCTAAAGGAGAAAAAAAACCCCAAAACAATTAACAGATGCAATACACGCATACATTACTACCATGTACAACTCAGAAATCTGGTCTGGTTACTTACCTGCTCTTGAGACTGTTCCTGCAGCTTCTGCAACTGTGCCTTCAATTCAGTATTAAGATGCTGTACCGCCTGAAATCACAAGGAGGTGGTAAAGGTTTACAGCACACACTGAACAACGGCATACTGTACATAGTTATTCTCCAATGGCAGTCAACAGCAGGGGGCGTACTAACGTAGATGATCTATGAGATGACAACGCTAAAAATCTATGAGGAATTGGACAGGTATGGAAGGCGCAGCCCAAAGAACTTTTCCCATCTAATTTTCGTGCTACAAAAGAAAAGCTTTTTTTTCTGCAATGAAGAAGCTGTAAAGGCAACCAGATACATGTGCACGTGTAGAAATCATTTATTAGGGAAAGATCTTCAGACAGAATCCTTTTACTGTTAGATAAAGAGCCTTTTATCGGGTATACGTTGCATGGAACTCTTCACGTGTGCCTCTATCAGAAGTGTGATGAATCTCAGCGTATGAGCCATACAGTGAGATTGGCCACTAGGAGGTTTTTTTTTTTTTTTATATATAAACAAAGTAGTATACCATGGACTAAATGTTTTAGTTTATAGCTTTCTATTCAACACAGAAGGATCTACTACACTATTCTATACAGTCTATTACTGATACATACCAGCCTGTGAAATGCAAAATGGACACTTTTGCAATAGGCAGAGTCAGTGAGGACCTATATGTTCAGTATCTTCATTGTAAATTTGCCCAGCACTAACGCCCAACACATAACAAATACCAGATGTGAACAGGCCCCTAACTTGCATTTACCTTGTGCTCCTCAAGGTTACTGGTCACTTTCACTAGCTCAGCCTCGAGTCTCTTTTCCAGAGCTTTGATCTTATCGTCTTTTTCCACAATACTAAAGGAAGGAGAAAATGAACATATATATTCAGTGCAATTTTATCAAGGACAGATCTGTAAGTGCCATTTGGTAAGTAATATAGATACTGTATAATCTCCACAAACATTTAAAGCACTCCCTAGTGTTCACGATCTTGTGGCTAAATGCCAAAACACCAGATATGGGGGATCACAGATAGTCTCGGATCACAAACCAGACCCCCTCTTTTTGCTCAGATAACAGAGCAGACAATGGTAATAAATCTTTAGAACGATAGCACTGTAATGGGATAACTTGATAGAAACAAGATTTTTTAAATATACTAGCACATACCATATAGCGAGGGACCTGTGAGCAGTATAAGTGGACCAGGACTGTTACTTTATTAATTCACATCATGGAGCAAATCTTATTATTATTAATGTGGCTTTCCACAAAAAAAAAAAAAAAAAAAAATTGCGACTTTTGAAACCTGCACTGCAGGTATGCAACTTAGCGTTACTGAAGTAATCAGTTAGGTTCACACTAGCGTTTGGGTTTCCTTTCTTCTGGTCTGTTTACCCGTGGACCAAATAGACTATAATGGAGTCAATCAGGTTTATGACAATTTTATACTGAAATCGACGAAAAGAAAAGTCCCACTTTGAGGACTTTTCTCTCCGCCTATTTTAAGCACAATGGGGGATGGAGGCCTCGAACGCTAGTGTGAAAAGTTGTACACGACTATAAGGCTGGCTTCACACGGCCAAATTCAGGCTGCCAAATACAGTTTGTATCAGCCCCATTTACCAGCCCATTTACTGACTTTGAAAGAGATCCATGTCTAAGCCTAGCTACAGATAAGTTAATCAGGAATCTGAGAAAGCTGGGTGATACTGTAATATTGACATCCAGCCTTATCAGAAACAAACCATTAATTATATATATTTTCAAAACCTTATGACCTGCACAACACACATTTACAATACTGTTCACATTCCTTTATATGCTTCGTTCTTGTGTAGAATAGTTAGTATTTTGGTTACAAATAGCAGCCTACAAGACATATACCTCTTCTCCAACTGTTCCAGCGTTTGAGCCGCAGCAGACTGAAACAGAACATACACATTATTAATATAAACTGCTGTCAAGGCAAAACATAAAAGCAATGTGAAAGCGTACTTCAAATTCTAAAACACCTACTCATACATGAATCGTATATGTGAAAATAAGAAAAAGCAATATATGTTATTAAAGAAATATGCTTCAATCTCCAAATATCATGCTGCATTACTCCCCCAATCCCTTGAAAAACAGTCTTATCATTAAAACACAGCAGTAGTAATACTAGTGTCTGTGTGTTTATTTGTTGGGGGGGCAGGATAAGGTACCTATGCAAACCCTACCCTGACTCCCAGGGTCCCCTACCAATAATGTATTAACTACATTCTGCCAGTCTCTGTTCACTAGACCTACATGGGGAGAGGCCAACCATAGTGATAGTGAATGGTGGTTGGTGGATGGTGCCAGCTAACAAAATATGTATGTAATTAATGTTATTATAACAAAACCTGCTATGAAAAGGCACCCAAAAAAAAAAAAAAAAAAAAAAAAAAGGTCTGGAGTACACATCTGCACCTGACTTACCTGTTCACTCTTTGCAGCCTGCATCTTCTGTAGCTCGGCCTTTAGTGATATGTTTTCTCTCTGTAGTGTCTGGAAGAGATTGAAATGTCAAGGTGACAACTAGAACCCACAATCTTATATGCAAGCTGGTTAAGCAGACACATCCACACGGAGAATGAATGGAGAAGTGGCCACATATGTCCACGGGAGTGGGTCCGGGGTGTTGGACCCCGAATGTTCAAATATTGACAACATGACCTAAGGATGGGTCATCAATATTTAAATGCTGGAAAACCCCTATAAGCTTCTATATTATTTAACAGCTTATATATTACCTTTAGTTCCTCTCCACTGTTTGCAAAATTGGCTTGTTCAAGGGCAACCGCATCCTTCACCTGCTTAATCTCCTTGTCTTTCTCATCAATGCTGCAAAGACAATAAAACACCCCAATTACTGGCGGAAATGTCACAAGCTGAAATATACAGAAGCTGTCACTATAAACAATGTATACTGTGTCCTGGGGAAGATCCCAATCACTAAGGCAACAAGCAAAAATAGTACATGTTCCCTTGTTTTCTAACTACAGGGTGCAAGCCAGAGACACCTTATTTATCACTCTCTAAAAAGCCCTTCAGCAATGTGCCACTACCAGTATCTGAGAGACATGGGTGTGAATGAGCATTGCCCTTATATGTGATCTATACACAGTATGGGGGCACATAATTACAATCTGTAATACTGATATGGTGGTACAGTGTTGCCATGACTGCTCCTTCCAGAAACATCTACAACTCAAAGATGTGTCTAGTAAGTCCTGCCACCCCCTTGTCACGAGCTACTAGTGAAATCTGACAGTGAGCAGCAAATGGAAAACTAAAGCTACAAATGAAAGCGACCTTAATGCATTCTACTTGTCTTAAAGAATAAAATGCCAGTCTTAACCCATTAGTGACCGGCTTGTTTAAAGCCCTGACGACCAATCCATTTTTTGTGTTTTTCACTTCTTTCCAAGATCCATATGGTATGAGTTTAGCCATTGCACTTGCTAAATCTGGATGAGCTGATACGGCATATGTAGGGGGAGCGAATGTAGACATACCAGGTACCATTGGGACTAATTTAGACATTACCTGGCAGAAGTTAGGCTGTTATTCTATGTATATTGGCTCCCCTTGCACCTACTTCCCATATCACAGACTAGCTTGACTGGGGTAACTTTTTGGGGGGCTGTGACAACCCATATCACTTATTCTAATAATTCTTTTTATCTTGATACGATATTAAAGGTTGCATTAAGCGTCCTAATATGTGTTGGAATACATGCCTTTGGCATGGCCTAATAGGATTATACTAATGCAGCCCTTGGGGCCTTCATCAGGCTCCCAGCTTCCATGTAAAAGGTGAGAATGAGATTGCAGGGGACTCAATGACTCCAGGAGGGAGCACCCTCCCTCCAAAACCCCATAGATGCCGCAGACACTATTGACCGTGGCATTTAATGGGTTAAATACCTAGGATCAGCAAACCGAGTGAATACACTGGCGGGCACCTGCACCACCGTAAGGGACATAGAAAGTCAATTGCGGTGGAATAATGCCCATTGGTGACCAACGTAGAAAGCCTATTTGTCGGTCACTAATGGGTTATGTTTTTGTTAAGGCTTCTTTATCTCACTTAATACTTGGTCCCTGCTTGAACAACGTGAACAATTTATATAAACCAAGCGTGTCAAATCATTCAATTTCACCTTTTCAATGTACTTACGTTTTCTGTAGTTGCTCAGCAATGACTGATGCTGAAGCCTGAAAAATGAAGAAGCTTGGTGTAAGTTAACCCTTAGTATACAAGTACATATACAATTGCTTTGCAGGGAAGGGAAGCTCTCAAAAACCACAACACTGGAAAGGAGAGGGTTAGTTTGTTCCCACAAACCACAGGCTTGTTGTTATGGGCTACATGCTCATAGCTTGCATATCTTACCTGGACTTGTATTTGTGCAATGTACTTTTGTATCTGAACATTTAGAGATTCATTCTGTTTCCTGAGATCCTGCAATAAAATAAAACAAATTCACTTATTTGTAGGACAGATATATGCAGTTTTAAACAGTGCGTACTTGTAAAAGCCATTCATAAATCTGGTATATGTTTAGACAGTCTAATCTAACTTTACACCAATTTGTTGTCTTAGATTAAGACAAAAAATGCTCCAAGATTTTGGAATACGGTGTCGCAACTTCGGACATGTCAACTGTCTGATAAGCCATAATCCTTTTTTTATACAGGTCGTAAATGGGTCTAACACACTCAATAAATGTGGCGTAAGGCATGTTAAGCAATTTTGGTATAATTTGTGGCAAAAGATTATCTGTTAAATTTCCATATTGTCTTTTCAGTGATGCGAAGTCTTTCCCTAGCAGGAGTCTCTCCTGACAGCAATGGCCATACAATGTACATGAACAGGCCCAGTCTGCCAAAGTGGTGTCATTTCTACTTATCAGTTCACTTCGAGTGACCCAGAAGAAACCGCTCTATGACACTCTATGTCCTTAGTGGATGTCTTTATGTGGAAGCGGGAAGGAAGCAGAACAGAGCTCAGTTCGAATGTATCATATGTAAGTTACCTATTACAGTTTTCACAATTTTTTATGCTAATATTTTTAAAATTTTCCAAGTAATTTCCTGCATTAAACCCCCCCCCCCCCCCCAAAAAAAACCCACCCCCCCTGAAATCTTGCAGTTTTCATTCTGTCCACCGGGCCTCTTTATAGACAAACTTCCTGCTCTGTAGAGATCATGTTTAAGTAGCTTTCTCATTTTCATCACAGGCAGAATTAAAAGGAAAGGTATCATGTTAAGGATCCATTTACAATGACCTCTGTACAGGTCACAGAGCATGCCCACAACAACTCCTGAAAAGCAGCTTCGGCAAAATGGTAGCCCCAATAACTATATACAAAAAAGTACAACAAAACAATCTAATATCAGACAACAAAAAACAGTGACAGTGTCGGTATTGGTTGTTTGTCTCTTTTTACACACACCTTTCCTAACTATTCCATAGTTAACATGTTCCCTACCTTGAGCTCTTCCCCATTGTTCGCACAATTAGCACGTTCAAGAGCCAAGGATTCTTCCATCTTTTTTAATTCCATTTCCTTCTCCATAACCCTAAAACAAAAAAGGTCATATCAGAAAAACAAGACTATAAGCACCTTCTACTAACAGAGCTCCCGGGGTCACACAATCTGCTAAAAACAAAAAAATTTCACAATCACACAACAGAACCAGCAGAGCAGAGAGTTACTTTTCTGGATACAAACAGTATATACACAGGCCATATTAGGAGCTTTCCTAAAACCATAATAAAATACGCAAAGAACAGGAAGTGAAAAATGAACAAGTGACAATATATACTGAAGATATCCTGATCTTAGACGAAAACGTTCTTATGATAGATGCACTGCAGTCAATTGTGTATCAAAGCTTTTCCTAACCCACTGCATAGCTACTGAAAAAGTATATTCTCTTTCTCCCAGATGTCTGCTGAATGGGCAGAATCTCCCTGGCGTAAAGTTACTGCTGTGCTCAGCACTCAGAGCCAATCAGATGTCTTCTCCTCCCTTACATTCTTCTGGTTTACATATACCCGCAAGTTTGTCACAAAGCTGAAGTTATTTCCATTCTATAGTAAAGTGTTCTTTTTTTTCTGTGTTTTAAGTTATTCAGGGGTGTATGCAAGAATTTGCAAAAGGGGTAGTGGTGAGCTTTAATGCCCACTTAGTGCCCCCCACAAACTACAATGCTCTTAGTTCCCCACACAGTAAATTGTCCCCTACATGCCTCCACACAGTATAATGCCTCACACATGGTATAATGTCCCCTTTTAGAGCATAGTATAATTCTCCATTGTAGCCCCCCACACAGTATTGGGTCCAGGGAGTGAGAGGCAAGCATGCTTCGCAATATTCACCACTCCCCCTTCCTTCTTTGCGCTGTCGTAGGCGCACCACATCTCACAGCAAAGCCAGCACAAGTGGAAGAGAGGGAGTGGGCAATCTTAAAAGCAGTGAATATTCAGAACTAATGACAGAAGTGCTCATGGGTCATCAATGGGGCCTGGTAACCATCATCATTATCATTTAGGAGAGCGTCATCTGCCAGTGCCAGCAAGGGAATTGTTTTAACCAAGAAACCAACCCTGTGTATGCACTTGTGGTTACTAACCTTAAAGCATTATAACCAGTCAACCCCATTTATAACTTTGGTGACACTTACTTCTTCTGTAGTTCATCCACTATCACTGAAGCTGAAGACTGGAAGAGAAAAATAATAACACCCTTATTAAACCAATCAATTACACTGTAGGAGGCAAAAAAAGACAATTTAACAATAACAAATCATCTGGAGAACACAATAATAGAGAGTTATTTTGCTATCAATCAAGCAATATCATTGTCTTATTTATACTGATGGCCATGACTCCATTCTGAAGACGCCAAAAAACACTGCCCACAAATCTGGCCCACGACTCAAAAACATACTAAATACTGAAAAGTTTTCTCAATCCTAACGTTAAAAGGGGCTTTCCTACAAAAATGGTTTCTAGTGGATGCGTGGCCTGTTCTCTACTTGGAACTGGGAGCAAACCAGTTTGTTAACTAGATGTATAAGAAGGGAGTACTGGGGTTAGGTCCTTCTAATCATTACTATTCGGAATGTACACCTGGAAGGTAAAAGACTGTATAAAAAAAAATAATTTTTTTTTTTTTTTTATAGATTATGTCCTTGTGTGACTGTGATGGGACGTAAATAATCTAAATGCCTGACTGCATTTTTTAGGAAATCACCAGCTTCTGGATGGGCTGCCCCAACATGCCTGAAAAATAAGTGCAGCAGAGTATGTCTGAAACTGAGCACATACTTCCCCATTCTTCATGTCTTGTTGACTTGACGTACATTGAAATCGCATTCTGTCCATCCATTAAGCAGATCAACTGCAAACTGTTACCAACAGAATGGCACTCGTATACATCAGGTTTAAAGGGATATTCCCATCTTGACAAATTGCTACCAAGATGAGAATAACTGCGCTCAATTACAGACAACCTAGTCGGGCCTTATGGAAACAAGCAAGCAGTGTTGCTCTAGGCCATTACAATTGAAACTGAACAAGAACTCACATCCTCACTCCTCCTGCTCATTATCCTGAGTTTGGCTGTAAGACAACTGGCTGCAGCAGGAGCTCCCCACCCCCATCTACACTAACATCAACAAGAAATTAACCTCCAAGCAGGATTTTTACAAGACTGTTTGCTTTAGAAACAATAGAAAATTCTGCAGATTGCCAACCAGTGAGGGCAAGATTATTTACCGTTTACATTTACCATTCATCTCTAGCTGTAATGTTCATTTATAACGCCATAAAGTCTGTAGACCGAGCCTACAGTAACCGAAAAGAACACGACACAGGGGATTTGTAAAGGTGACACAGTCAGCTACTCTGAGTATCAACACTGCCGTCTTATCTCTGAGTACATGGATCAGAAGACACATCATCTTGCTGGTGTTCTTACCTGAGCCTGCATCTGAGAATGGTATTTCTGTATCTGAACATTGAGGGAGTCATTCTGCTTCAGTAAATCCTTACAATGAACGAGAAAAAACTCAAATGATTTATGCTGTATATACAAAATCTCCTACATAATCAAAGGCTGACAAGAAAAGTCCAAGACGATCACCTAAACTGAACAGACTTATACAATGTTACATTTTGAGCTATTTCACCTAAATTTTTTGTTGAAGTGGTTTTCCGGGTTGTAAAAAGATTATTAAAACCCCTTTAAATGGCATCAAATGAATACATAAAAAATGACCACCTGTCAAATTCTGTATGCCTTTTTTTTTTTTTTTTAGCCAAACATATTTTTACTAGCCCAGACAATCCCTTTAAATTCTATGTACACTTTTGCAACAATGGTCCAAATTTACTAATAGTTAGAGAGAGTGTAAACTGTGGTTTACTTTAAGTCACAATTTTATGACAAATTTTTTGGCAAACTTTCTTGCATTTAAGCCAAGCCCCTTTATTCTGGGAAGCCTTGCCCACTTGTCAATAGCAAGTCAAAAAAACACTAGATGCACTAAGGGCATCACATTTATGCAAGAGTCTAGTTGCAAATACAACAGTAAATTTGGGCCAATGTTTATTGCTTCAATGCATCCATAATAAAAGAAACCTTACAACCAGTCTGAGTATCAGCCTACACAGTTGTGCATCTCCAGGTTTTCAGACTACACAGTGTATGAGACAGATTCTGCATTTTAAGTGCTACTCCCATCTGCCCCTGCTTCCTCTGTAAAGGAAAGAGATATTTGTATATGTTGCGTCATTAAGTTTTTTGGGTTTTTTTTGCTACTTAAGCTATTTTACAAGCATTAATAAAAACGGACTGCATATGTGCACGCCAGTAGCAGCAACGCCACATGCAAGTGATGATAAATATCACAGTCCAATAACATTAATATATCCACCACCAAAATCTTAAAGGGGTATTTCATTAGGATATGCCTTCACTTTATGATCTGTGAGGGGGACATCTGGAGGCATCACAATCCTGAGAATGAAGAAGCCATAATGCTGAATTTCTGCCACGTCCCCTTCTAAGTTTTCCTTGCACAGCAGTGCTCCTGGAAACCAGTCTGTGCAGGGATCTGTAGCCAGCCCCATTCACTTGAATGATACTCCCTCCAAAGTGGATGGGTTGGGGTGCTGCTGTGCATAAAAATAAAGGAGATGCGGGGGGCGTGGCTAGCGCTGAACATGGAGGGTCGCATGTGAGCGGAGCTCCGGTTAGAGCCGCTCATCTATCCTGAGTTACATCCTGACTTACCGGTGCCCGGGGTAGCCGTCCGCAGGAACGCACATTTGGGGCCCTCCTCTTGGTCCCGGGACTCCCGTTCTGCCGGTATCCTCCTCCGCTGGGTGGTAGTCGGTGGCCGCTACACGTGGCCGGCGGCTGGACACTTTCACCTGCGCCGCCGGAGCCGCTCTGTCCCGTGCCGCGTGGGCTTGGAGCTGCCGTTGTGGGGCTGCGCTAGTGGACCGGCCTGGAGCTGTGCGGGCACTGCTGAGGCCGCTGAGCCTGCTGTCGCCCGGGTGGCGGTTTCCCCTCTCTCCACGTGGTGGGCGGCCATCTTCATCCTGATCGGGTCGGCCATCTGCTGATGGGGGGAGCGCTGAGTCTGGAGTTCCTGTTTGTCACCCCGCTGACTGCTCTTCTGGGAGGCTTTTCTTATAATCCAGTGAAGGCTGCGGTATGTACCACTGGACTGTTGAGTTACCATATGTCCTCCTATAGTTCCTCCTGGCAGCCTATGTACTTCATCACTCCGCTACTGGCCTTCTTGGAGGCTTTACTTATAATCCAGTGACTGATGCTACCGGCACTATTGGATCGTTGAGTTACCATCCGTCCCTTCTTAGTTCCTCCTGGCAATTTGTCTATTTCACTGCTCTGCTGACGGCTCTCTCGTGGTGATATCGCTCATAATCCAGAGTCTGTTGCCATCGATACTATTGGACTGTTGAGTTACCGTCTGTCCTCGGCTGGCTGACTGGCCCTGGTGGCCCGACATAGAGGCTCCTACTGTGCAACTGCTATTAGCCAGAGACCTCGTTTATAATCCTCTGGGACCGGCCCGGTCTTGCTACCATCACACCTCCTCCTCTGCCAACATATCCACCTGTACGGAGCGCAGGAAGAGCGGCCGCCGACTCTCTAAAATGAGTCGCCCGCAATCAACCTCTGTCTCTGATCGCCTGAGGGGGTTCTCCAGGGCAGCATCCTCTTCTACATCATCATCGCTTGAGGCAGCCTCTCCTGCCCTTCCAGAGGAGGACCCCGAGCCCACTTTAAAGCAAGTTACTGGGCAGCTACTGGAGGCGATCCATGCCGGCACTTCCTCGCTGACCGGGAAAATTGAGGAGGTCAAAATCGACCTGGGCCTGCTCCGCCAGGACTTTCAGACCTTGCGAGGCAGGGTGCGTGAGGTGGAGGATCGGGTCTCTCAGGTAGAAGACACTGTTAACCCACTTCCTGCCAAGTTTCAGGAGCTGGAGAGAGCTGCAAGTTTGTGGACACAGCGTGCGGATGACCTGGAGAATAGATTGCGACGAAACAATCTCCGTATCCTGGGCCTGCCGGAGCGGGCGGAGGGTGAAGATTCTCGGGCCTTTGTGGAGGGGTGGCTGAAAAATGTCTTACCGGAGGCTCACTTCTCGCCAATCTTTGCAGTGGAACGGGCCCATCGGGTTCCGGCTAAGCCGCCGCCCCAGGGCGCACCTCCTCGACCCTTGTTGGCCCGTCTCATAAACAGCACGGATCGAGATACGGCGCTGCGGGCTGCACGCCAGGCCGGCGAGCTTAAGTACAACGGAGCTGCAGTAGCCATGTTTCCAGATTTCTCGGCGGCGCTCCAGAAGACCCAGGCATCCTTTGTGGCCGTTAAGAGGCGACTGAGAGAAAAGGCTATACAATACTCCATGATTTACCCAGCGCGTCTTCGGGTCGTCCATGACGGCAGGTCCCTATTCTTTACTTCGCCAAAGGATGTGGAGGACTGGCTATCTCTTCTACCTCGATCTCCGAGACAATGATCCTGACGGCGTGTGGTGAGAGGTCCGATCGGACCATACATAGGGACTTATGTATTACGGGATGTCCTTGTTTATTGTATAAGTAGTTTTATGAAAAGTGCGGTTCTGTTATTATAGTATCCTGTAGCCTTATAATTACCTGGGCTGGCGACCCCCGGGGTGCCGGTGTATGCTACTTACTCATGTGAACCTGGCTCTGTTGAATAGTATATCCCCTAGCCTATTGATCATCTATACCTTTAAGACAGTGCCCCGTATACCAACCACTTTGGGTGCACTTCTTCCCCCGTAAATTGTAGCCACGGTTAATTTAACGCATATTGTTTGTTTATGCCAGCAAGATGTTTCACACCCTTTAGGGGTGTAATGGTTCATTTCGTTTGTATATTGTTCTTAGGTTGCTGCACACCACTCTGTGTCTCACTCAGCCACGCACTACACACTCATAGCCGGGTCACTTTTGGGGTCCTGAACTGCCATGATTACATTACATTCTTAGACGACCATGGCGTCCTTTAGTGTACTATCTTGGAATGTGAGGGGCCTGGGCAGCCCACGAAAGAGGTCGTTGTTTTTTTCTCAGATTAGGAGGGCTGACCCACACCTCATATGCCTTCAGGAAACTCATTTGGTTCCAGACAATTCCAGACGACTTCAGAAGCCATGGGTTCAGTGGGCGGCTCACTCTACACATACTTCCTATTCCAGGGGGGTGTCCATTTTGGTGCATCGTAGACTCAGGTGGGAGCCAGGCCTCATTGTAAAGGACCCCGAGGGACGATACGTTTTTGTCCAAGCCTGGGTTGACTCTGTCCTGTATGTTATCCTGGGTGTGTATTTGCCACCGGCGTCTGATCTCGCTGTGCTCCAGCAGGCTGCACAGTTTGCGACCCGATTCCCTGGGGCTATTGCATTATGTCTGGGTGACTTTAACAAAGTTATGGATATTGCCTTGGATCGGTTCTCTGCGGAACCGGGTTCCCCCTCTCTGCCTCGCCCTACTACAATGGCCGGAGTGATCCGTGAATTGGGGTGGTTGGATTTGTGGCGGGTCCGGTTTCCGGAGGCCCGCACCTTTTCCTGTCACTCTGCCAACAGACATACTCTGTCCAGGATTGACCATGCTTTTGGAAATACGAAAGCATATTCTTTGTTGCAGACCATATCCTATTTACCCAGGGCAGTGTCTGATCATTCCCCGTTGTTGGTCCAATTAAATAGTAGTACGGCTGCTAAGCCACGACAGGGTTGGCGAATCCACCCATTTTGGTTGAAACTATTTCTACCACATGATCGAATACCTGATCAACTTCAGACGTTTTTGACCATTAATTCCCCAAACACTTCTCCGCTCCTCTTATGGGAAACTATGAAGGCATATCTTAGGGGTTGTATTAAGTCCTCCATTTCCTTTGTAAAGAGGGAATCCTCGCTGTTGGAGACCACTTTGGCGACCCAGTGTGCCCCGCTCGAAGCCGCATACGTGGCTAATCCAACTGATGAGGCTAGGTCTCAATGGTTGCAGACGGGTAGACAATATCTGCATATACTGCATGACAAGGCACGTAGGTCTCTGTTTTTTAGCAAACAGAAGTTTTACGAACTCGGTAACCAGTCAAGCAGCTTTCTAGCTCAACTGATACATCAAAACACAGCCTCACCTGCAATACTACGAGTGCATTCAGAGACGGGGGAGGTACTGTCCAATAGCTTGGCCATTAGTGACAGATTTTATAGGTATTACAGTGAGTTGTACCTCTCCAAGCTTAGAGTCACTGATGGAGAGCTTGCTACCTATTTGGGTTTGATCCTCCTTCCTACATTGTCAGAAGACCAACGTGAATCTTTAGATTCCCCTTTTACGCTAGAGGAGCTATCGGGAGCCCTGGCAGATATGGCAAAGGGCAAATCACCGGGTCCGGACGGTATCCCGGTGGAGGTTTACGCCCAGTATGGGGGCCTGCTTCTCCCGGTGTTGCTTGAATGTTACAATGCTGCCTTTGTGGGCCGCAGACTCCCGGAGTCCTTTTATGACGCCACCATTATCCTGTTACTTAAGCCTGACAAGGATCCGCTGGACTGTGGCTCATATAGGCCTATATCACTGCTTAATATAGATTATAAACTCCTTACTAAAATGTTGGCGAAAAGGCTAAATTCTGTTGTTCTCGACCTTGTCCATCCGGATCAGACAGGCTTTATGCCTGGAAAATACACATCGGATAATCTTAGAAGGGCTCAGGTGATAACTCAGATTGGGGCATCATCCTCACATGACTGGGCGGTGGCTTCTTTAGATGCAACAAAGGCGTTCGACTGTCGAATGGCCTTTCCTATTGCAGGTGTTGCGGGGATACGGATTTGGAGAGGGGTTTATTACCTGGATTTCCCTTCTATACTGTTCCCCTAGAGCGGCGCTGTCAATTAATGGCACGTTGTCTTCCTACTTTCCTTTGGGTAGGGGTACAAGACAAGGATGTCCATTGTCACCGCTATTGTTTGCTTTGGCGGTGGAACCCTTGGCGATACTGCTTCGGAATGACCCCATATATAAAGGCATATTGATAGGCACCCGGGAGGAGAGAACAGCACTCTATGCCGATGACTTACTCCTGTTTATGAGCGACCCCTCCCGGTCCCTGCCCAGAGCCATGGCTATAATTGACGAATTTGGTAATTATTCTGGCCTGCGAACCAATTGGACTAAGTCCTCATACATGCATATTGGCCGTGCATCAAGTGTAGCTGAGGGAAATGTGGTATGTGGATTGACTACAGTCTCAACTTGCAAATATCTGGGCATCTTTATATCTAGGGACCATAGGTGTTTTTTGGAACAGAACATTTTTCCACTCATCTCGCACTTTAGGGTTAAGTTTAATCTTTGGGCTACACTGCCTTTGTCGGTGGCTGGTAGAATCAACCTTGTTAAAATGATAGTACTACCCAAATGTCTATATGCTATAAGCCATTCTGCTGTGTCCGTGCCCCTTAGATTTTTTAAACAAATGGACTCCCTCATTATCTCCTTTATATGGGGAAACTCTAGATCTAAGCTTAGGTTGTCATCTCTACAACGACCGAAGCAGCTCGGGGGCACATCACTCCCTGATCTGTTTCTTTACTACCTAGCAGGACAGCTCCGTTTTATTAGGAAGTGGCTCTCATCTGATTCCCTACCGGGGTCCGAGGCACATCTGGCTCACCACCTGGGTTTGCGTAATTTGTGGCCGGTGTTGGAACACCCGGCCATGTTCAGGGGGAGATTGTTGCCCATCCATACCCTGGCTGGACAGGTCTGGCGTCAGGCGAAAAAGGTGTCCGCCTATTCTGATATACCTGCGGAGACCCCGCTTTGGCACAACCCTGGTCTGCCGACGTTATTTGCCCTGCCTGGCGCCCGGGCCTGGTCGCAGTATGGCGTGTCCTCTCTCAGTGACCTGTATATACAAGGTGTTTTTAAAACATTTGACTCGCTGAGCTCCTCCTATGGCATCCCTAGAACACAGTTCTTTAGATATCTACAGATTAGACAGGCACTCTCTTCTCAGTTCCCGGATCGATTGGACAATATATCTGAGTATCCGCTTATCGGCATACTTCGCTCACAGGGCCCTGGGGGTTTGATATCTACTTTATATGCACATCTGATACAGGCCAAGATATCCACATTGGACGCCCCGACCCTGACGCGGTGGTGCATCAATATCCCAACTCTCACAAATGAGATGTTTCAAGACATCCTTGAATCTCCTCAACATGTGTCACCTTCAGCTAACAACAAACTGATTCAAACATATATTCTACACCAATGTTACTTGACACCTTCCCGTCTCTACAAAATGGGACGTCTGCCCAACCCAGGATGCCTTAGGTGCCCTTGTCTACAGTCAGACTTTTGGCATATGATTTGGGAATGTCCGATCATACAATGTTTTTGGAAAGGGGTCGTGGATCTCCTGGCGGAAGTTCTGGCTAAACCTATACCATTAACCCCAGAGATATGCCTTTTCGGTGTATTAGATGAAGAATTATGGCAACACCATGTTAGAATCCTTTTGAGGGAGTCTTTATTTTATGCTAGGAAAGCTATCGCACTGCGATGGATGGCTCCGAAACCCCCATCAGTATCTCAGTGGAAGAAACTTGTTAATACTGTTCTTCCTTATAACCAGATTGTGTATAAAGGGAGAGGGTGCCCTCAGAAATTCCATAAGGTGTGGGGAGCATGGTGCAATTCTCCGGTAACCCAATATACGGCTCCCTCATTGCGTTCTGCCATTCATTTACTCATGCCGTGAGGGGTGCGAGACACCGGGAGTATCCACGACCTCTCATTTTGGAGAGTATCCTTGTTGTTACCTTTGACTTATTGACTGCATGTTTTGTACATGATAACTGATGTATACTGTATTATGCATGTCCTGATTATATCCTCTCTGTACCGAGTCTGAGTTGTGGGGTCCGCTGGGACGAGGGCCTGGCGAGGTGGGATGTGGTGTGTTGAGTGAATTTACATTTAATTTCTCGTTTTCTGGTGCGCAACATGTTATGTATATGTTTTGATTCCTTTTCTTGTGTCTGATACGCAATTTTCAATAAAACGAGTTAAAAAAAAAAAAAATAAAGGAGATGCAATACTAAACTATAGGGCAGCCGCTTAATTCGCAGGATTGGTGTGGGTCTCAAAGGTGAGACTACTTCAGATTTACACATTAAACCAATGCTTATTTAGTTAGAGTATAACAAGTGACCGCAGAAGAAGAGTATTAATGAGCAGTTCCCCCATAGTTCAGTGTAATCTCAATTCACTAGTTAACAGTGCTATCATTGATGTGTCACTGAAAAACAAGCTATCCAATGTGGTCACCCCTATAACTAAGCTGCTCAGACAATAGATAACAAATGAGCAGCAATAATTTAAGAATCTGTTCTAACGGTTAATAAAGACAAAATCCACTGAAAATGATCTCCTGATATGTCAAATATATCGGAGGTCATATCTGCAATCTTTGACCACCATCAAAAAAAGCATGCAAACTCCATTGGCACTACCTTACATTCTAAGTGAAGAGTCATTGAGATAAATGACTGAATCTCTCTGAACAGTGCAAAAGGGGTTTGAGCCTTAAAAGGGAATGTTTCACCAGAAAAGTATTATTTATTTATTTTTAAACAAGCATATTTTCAAAGAATTTTGAGTGAGGTTTCTAAAAATTTTCCATGTTATCAATATTTATTAAAAATCCTACAGTTCTGACTCTGGCCACTAAATCAAATAATATGCTGACACTTCCTGTTTTTTTAAGCAGATTAAGCAGCCCCCTCACTTATCAGCACACTGAGGATTACAACTATCATGTATATAAGACACAGAATCCACCAGCACAATAGGTGATTTCATAGCTTATCTACTCCCCACCTCTGTGCAATGACCTCTACAAATGTCTCAAAGCATATGTAGAAAACACTCCCATAGAAGCTAAAAAAAAAACACTGCTATATAAGTCTAAAGGAAAAAACAAACACAACGTGGTACATTAGCCTTAAAGGCGTTTTTCAGGCAAACTTAACGCACAGGAGGCCGGGAGTAAAAGTTCACAAAGGCAGCAATATTCACCTACCATTCTCTTTATAGTTGATCACACTCCCAGTACTTTATGGGTTTTCCAGCTTGCCAGAAAAACCCCTTTAATGCTAGAAATTGGTGGTGGTGCATCTCCCTTTGGGGGATTACTGCCGAGATATGATATAATGGGCATGCACATGGTGTAACGTTCCAAAGAAATAAAAAATGGACAAATAACGTGAACAAAAGCTTTTTTTAAAAAAAATAAAAAAATAAAAATGTAATGAAATATTTCACATGAAAACATCTCCATGACAAAAAGCATGACAAAAATGGCATGCATATACATTTGTTCCCCTCCTGTGGTTTGTTTAACACCCCCAAAATTAAAACTTCCCAGAGAAAGATTTCCTTCTCAAGTCAGCTTTTAGCAAAGCGAAAAAGTGAGAACAAGAAACCTATATGTGAATGTAAACCATAAAATTGTGGAGTGTATTATGTGGTGAAAACATAGATCACAAAAGAAATCAAGACCCCAATGTACACCAAATGCAATGGAAATATGAAGTTGTGTGGAAGGATCTCCATAAGACAGTACCTGCACCTGCATCTGAAGGCTGTCATCCTGCCCTTCATCCATAAGCTGCATGATCCTCTGCTCCATCTGCTGGTTGGTCACTATAGTATCTGTCAGTTTGCTATGCAAGCTCTGGACTTCGGCCTCTTTGGATATAAGTTTTCCCTGCAAATCTGAAGCAGAAACATTATCCCCAAAATAAGCAAACTATAGGACACCATGGACAACAGAAGTCTATTATATATGTACAACATACGGTACACAGACATCAAGGAACAGAAAGTTGTAATGACCTTGCTGGCCCATTTCTAAATCAGACATCCTTTTCCTTAGGTAGCTTTCAACTTCTTCCCATCTTCTCTCTGCGTCTTGCATCTGAGCCTGGAATGTGAAAAAAAGTGTATTAAAAAGACAAGAATGTCTGGCGCCCGTCACCCAATAACAGCAAATAGCTATAGTTGTTCATGAATATATTGTAGAACTCTAACCTTTACCACCCCAATCACCTTTGGCCTCATTATGCATCCTAATTGAGACCAAAAGTATTTGCAACATTGTCCTCCATAGAGAATGTTATTAAAATGGCTTTACCAAGATTTCAACTTATCACCTATTCACAGTGCATGGATGGTGGGAGTGTGACCGCTGGAACTGCTGATGAGAACAGGGGTCCCATGTCCCTCATATATGAAGGGAGCGAGAGTCAAGCACAAGTATTTCGTTATCTTTGGCAGTCCTATAGAGATGAATGAGCACCAGCCTATATATTCAGCTGCTTCTCCATTCATAAGAAGGAATACAAGAACATAGTTTTCATGACCACTGGGAAGGGGTCGCTCTCCAGTTGCATTAGATTCAGATCCCCCAGCAGACACTTATCTATCCTGTGGATAGGTGATAATTTAAAATCTAGGTATAAACCCTTTAAAAAGGGATTCGTATACAAATATTAGAAACTGATATCAGAAATTGAGGGAGAAAGTTGCAAAATGTTTGCACAAAAATGGTTTCTTTTTAAGGTTTGCACTGCACACACCACTTTTCTCAATGGGAAGCATGGCAGGATTGAGCCTTTGGTCAGATTGATTATTATTTAGTGATGCCAGGAATCTATGCCAGCATGGCATAGATTTCTGTTTATGCGCACGGGCCACGGAGGACGCACCTAATTTATGGCAAAGCGTGCATGTTGTCATAAATTGGGCGCAAGTTCCAGTGGGGTAGGAATCAAGGCCATTGTGGAAACCACTAATCTTGATAAATCAGCCTTAATATGCTTAGCAGTATTTCATTTTGCCTGTGGTTATGGCAGCATGAAACTGATGACCAGTTCTCTTTAAAGAAACTGTCCAACATTAGAAAAACATGGCTGAGTTCCAAAATACAGTGCCACACTAGCCTACAGACTGTAATATTGCATCTCAGGTCTATTCACTTTAATAGAGTTGAGCTGCAATACCAGACAACGCATAGACCAGTGTGACATGGCTTCTGGAAGACAGGCCACGTTTCACTAATCCTGATCAACTCCCTTTAAGAGCTCTGGACTTTAGTAGGAATCCCAGCAGATTGTCACTTACAATGTCGCCTTTGAACAGGTGACTGGTATTAGTTGGAATGCCCCTCTAAAACTACCTTGAAGCAAATTGATTTACCTATGGTACAAAGTCATAAAGGTCCTTCAAACCCCTCTAAGATTCAGGAATTTCAATGACCACCAGTTCTTACTTCTTCTACATGGTTATATTCTGCTCTGCACTTATAACCTACAGATCATTCCAATAACCCAGAGAACCAAGTTCCTGGTAGGATTGCAGTATCACATAAATCTAAGCATGAAAAATTCTGCTCTTCAATACACTGCACCTTTAGTCCAGCAACCGTCTGCTCATGGTTCTTTTTCTGCAGCTCCTCTTGTGCCAAGCTATTGTTCTTGTCAGTCAGCTCTTTGACAAGTCTGGCGTAGTCCTGACGGAGCTTAATAAGCTCATTGGATTGCCTGTAAAAAGGAAATCGGTTGTAGTAGTATTTGTATTAGGATCACTGGCCGTATTAGACTATTACAGAGGAGGAATACATACTTGCTTTCCATCTGGTTGGTAGCAGAGCTCACAGCATCTCTTAGGATACCATTTTCCTGCTTCAGGTGCGCAATTTGGCTTTCCAACTGATCGTGGACCTTCTGAAACTGAAAATACACAGTACAATATATTAAGAGTCAGTATAACAAGTTAATATACGCCACTTACTAATATATCAGTTTTTACATTCTGCACCACTTTTTGAAGTCACACTCGCTAGTACAGAAAATCTGCCATCCTGTCCTCATCTTGGCTGCTGCTAGAGGAGCATGTGTGAGTACTGTCCCTCCTCCTCCATGCAAACACACTGCTCCGTCCCTGTGCAGGACAGGAATCTAGCACAGGCGCATTCTGTTTGCAGATCACATACCCCTTCAGAGGCAGACATTTTAAGGATGCGAGACAGACATTGCAGGTCTGCCAAACAAGGGAGCGCAACCTCAAAAATTAAGAAAATGGAGAGGAACCTTGAAAAGTACAGGTTACCAAGTTGGCTATATTCATCTTAAAGGGGTTAGCCAACTTTACAAAACTGAAGGCTATTCTTAAGATAGGCCATCAATTTGAAATTGTCAGGGGTCTGTTGGGACCCTGCTGATCAGCTATTCCATGAAGTACGAATCTCCCAGTATTGCTAACATGGTGGACACTGCCCATTTGCCATACTTTTAGTAGTGGTGGTTATGGGTACAGTAGCAGAATCCCATTCAAACGTATAGGGCACTGCAATAATACTGATAACTGCCACTATAAAAAGTATGGCGATTTAGCAGCGTACTACAAAGTGTGTAAACAATGCCGGGAGCTATGTGCCAAGAAACAGCTGATCTGCGGGATTCCCGACAAGCAGATCCCTGCTGATTAACAATTGATTACCAATCTTAAGGAAAGGCCATCAATTCTGTAAAGGTGGACAATGTACCTATATTGGTTAAAATAACTCATAATGGCCAACCCCAAAAATAATCCAATACAACAATATAAAAGTTGACTCCAATGATGAGGTATTTCATTACAGCACTGTACACAACACAAATAAATAAAAATATAATGAATATGTAAGTAGGATAATTAAATGTAAGAATGTAATTCTCAATATTTTAATAAAAATGAAAGCAATACTTTGCAGATCGCTATTTATATATTTATAGGGTATGTTTCAATGTTTTCCAAATTTCCTAATATAGTCTTCATATACAAAGGATAAGCGTTACTTTAAAAATATACTAAGAGTCTAAAAACAGAGCCCGGCCCACACAGCTTAGCCTCATTTCCTGTGTCCGTCTCTCTATGAAATAAGACAAAGTAATCTGCGTTTCCAAGGACTCAGGTTATTTATAAGTACATATCTACACACCCAGGTACGCTGAAGGATGTCTCGGGGGCACCATCTGTTCTCAGCTTACATTCTGCTTTGGTATTAAATGAAGCTGAGCCATGGTTCAGTCCACAGCTATAAATGTAACATCTGCGTGTGGGGTTATTTAAAGTGGTAGCAGGGATAGAGCGGTCATCAAGCAATAGTACATGAGGAGGAACTAAGTAGGAGGAAATGAAAGTGCTGTACAGGGTGGGAAGAAACGGAAATAATGGGAGAAAACCTCTGCACAATATACTACCATATAGTGCTTTAATTCAGGCAATGAGCTGCTATTTAGAAACCGTATCCTAGTTCATGCCAGCACAGCCGGCTTTCAAACACTGCAGAAAGTGGTCTAACATGTCCCAAATACAAAAACGTCACATTATTAAAGGGATTGTCCAATCCAAACTATTGTCCACATTTTGCCAGAAAAATATAGTATTTTACAGAGCCAACAGAATTCAATGGGCAGCCAACTAATAGTTACACAGAGCAAGGCTCCCTCACAGACATGGCTAGTCATAACTGGATAACATATTTAAAGGAAACCTGATATGTCAAACAAGCAGTGTGATCTGCAGGCAGCTTGTTATAGAGCAGTAGGATCTGAGAAGACTGATATATAGTATTGTAGGAAAAGAGTCAATATAACCTGTATCCTATTTATTTTAAAGGTTTAGGAGTCCAGTGGGCGGATTTTCTCAGTGACTGACACCTTTCTCTGTATGTATGCTTATCAATCACTGAGTCACTTCATCCACTAGACTTCTAAGCCTAGAAGGAGCAGAGATATAAATATATATATATAAATAAATTTTATATATATTTATATGGGAATATATATATATATATATATATATATATATATATATATATACACACACACACACACACACACATATATATATATATATATATATATATATATATATATATCCCACAAAACCGTATATAATCAGTCTTCTCTAGAACATGAGGCTGATGGGCTGGACTGCATTTTCACTGTCCCTATACAGATTCCCTTTATGCTTAAAGAGGCATTCCCATTTTGTAATGTTACTGCATATTGCCAACACGCCATAACACCATCACTGGGGAAGGTCTGACCTCTGAGCCCCCAATACCAATCCTGACAATGACCAAAGGGATCGAACTCATTCAACATTCCTCTTGTACAGCAGCAATCTCAACAACTTGATACATAGAGAACTACAGCATAGCACTTTTCGCACGGCTGATCTGGCCCACCACCCAAATTAAAGGGAGAGATTCTGGAGACTATGGCATGCTATACTTGACTCAACCACAAATCACGAATGGAGCCAGAAACTGCTGCAGTGGAAATACATTACTGGTTACATCTTACTCTGGCTTTCAATAGCTAGCCCCATGGCGATTAGGTGATCAGCACGTCAGCTACTTTAGAGAATTCTTATCAAGATGCGACAACCCTTCTAAAATTAAGACTGCTCCCCAAGGGCAAGTCACACAGGATCGCTCAGTCTCATACAAAGTGAAGGCCGGAAGCCTGAGAATTTAATATGCACAAGGTCAGTTCATGTGAATGTATAAACAAAACTGTTCAATAAGTGAAAATTTCCTATTTTTAAATACATCTGTCTAGTATGCATGTCTGCAGACAATTGTTTCCACAAGGAGTGCCCATGTGGAAATACAATGGTGTGAATTGCACTATTATGGGCCCATGTGCAGCCCGTTGTACATATGGACCAGAAATAGGTAAATCTGCATTAGGACTAAAGGGGTGGAAAAGATCTTGAATGTCAACAGGTCTTTTTCAGTGAAAGAGAAGGGGAGCCAATGCAAACAATGCACTGTGTTCCCCAACATTTATATAGCTTTTTGACAGAAGTATGTTTGGCATGGTAAACAGACTTATTTATAGTCTGACATGTAAAAGGACAGTGGCAATGAACTGTGCTGTGTACATCATGTACAGAAAATAGGCCATAGGTCTCATGCTGATAATAATGATGCTGCGTGAAAAAGAAGAAAATAAGTTTTATATATCTTATGCTATAAAAAAAAAAATTAAAAAATAAAAAATCAACATCTAACTGCAGCCACCCATCTTAACCCTTTATGGACGCAGGATAGTTTGTACATTAATGTTTGGCGACTTTATTCATATTTTCCTTCCCGGCATACCAAAATGCATAACTTTTCTATTTTCCTGTCGCCATAGCTAAGTGATGGCTTATTCTTTACGTGAAGAGTTGTACTTTCATTTTCCACCATTTTCAGGTACATATAATGTTTTGATAAGCTTTTATTAATGTTTTTTGGGGTCCAGGGTAAAAAACTCACAATTCTATCAGTTTTTTTGCATTTTGTTTTCTATGGCATTCATAAAAATGACATGGCAGCTTTGTCCAGTGGGTCAATACAATTCCGGCGATACCATATTTATACTGCTTTTATTATGTTTTACCACTTTTACAAATAAAACGTCACTTTTTGAAACTGAACAATTTTCCTGGGCTCACCGTATTCAGACAGTTATAATTTTTTTTTAACTGTTTTTGTTGACGGACATACGTGAGAGGATTCTATTTGTGTGACAAATTGTACTTTTTATGGATACCAATGTTTGGTATGTATGACTTTTGCATCACTTTTGATCGCCATTTTTTGAGGAAAGCAAGGTGACCAAAATACATTTGGACATTGCAGTATATATTTCTTTTTTATGCTGTTTACTGTACAGGATAAATAATGCTTTTTTTGGATAGTGAGGACTTGTATGCACATGCGGATACCTAACATGTTTGTTTGTTTGTTTATGTTATGTGTTATTTTTTTTTAATATAAAGGGGGGTTTTTGAACTTTTTATTTTTAACCTGTGCCCGCGGCATTACAGCGCCGTACAATTATGGAGGTGAGTGTTAACTATACACTCAGTGAGACACAATAGTAGGGTGCAGAGTGGGTAGGGGTTACACGCTCATTTTATTATGTCACCCTGCCATTATATCCAGCGGTAGTAATGCAGTGACTGGAACAAGATCAGAGCAAAATTCATGAATTGCACATGTAAATCCAGTATAAAAATGTGCGCACACTGAGCGAATCCACCCAAAATCATGATTGCATACATGATTGCATTTTTTCAGCAGATTTCTCATTTCCTTACTTTGACCTGCATATTTTGCGCTTCCTGGTAACTGTTATGTATCTTGCTTTGGAGAACCCCATGCTCTTTCTCCAGCAGGCTGATTCGTTCTCTTGCTTTTCCTTCGACCAAGTTTGCTTTTTGCTTCTCTGACACCAGTTCCTTTAATGAAATGAATTGATAAATACATTATAAGTCTCTGTATCTTCTGTAGAATAAAACAACCACTATTGCACACTTATGAAATGCATTAGCAAAGGTAAACCGTTTTTTTTTCATAAATCAACAGTACAGGCAAAAAAAAAAAAAAAACCTCGGCAACATACTTCACTAAAGCTGCCTGTGTCTTTATTTACGTCTGTTTTTACTCAGCCAGTCCATGTAAGGGTATGTTCACACGGCGGAAAATGAAGAGGAATTTTCTTCACTTTCCGCTGCCAGCATTTTCGCCGCAGTCTAGCCGCCGATGCAGTGCATCAGCATTCCGTCGTGGCATCCCGCTCCTGATTAGGCCCGGATGAATTAGCCTAATCAGAAGGGCGTCTTGAGCAACGGACAACACCGGCAGAATCCGCGGCAAGATCGAGCAGGACGCTTTTTTCCCGCGCCCTGCTGCGATCTCTGCCTCCCATTGTTTCCATTGAAAACAATGGGAGGCAGATTCTGGAAGAAACGTGCTCCGGATTCGGGGGGCGAACTCGCGGCAAATTCCTCCGTGTGAACACACCCTATAAGAGGGGCGATGAGATACGAGGCTGTCTATAGCGTTAAATAGGTCATTTCTGCCAGGAGAAAGATTAAGGCACACTCATACAGGAAGGGTTGTCAATCACAGAGTAGGATTGCATTGTAATGCATTGTAGTTTTACAGGTGAAATGCATTCATTAGAATGGCCAAACAAGCAGCTTTTCTGACATAGTTTTCATATGATTTTCACAGCACCTCAACTGCACTGTGTGAATACATAGTTACTATTAAAAAGGAGTTATCCAGGATATACATTTTTTCGTAAAGGAGGCCGGGGGGAAAAACAAAACAAAAAAAAAAAAAAACACCACCATAATCACCTGTCTCCCAACGTGGTCCAGGCCTGTTGCTTTTTATGGCGGAAGTTCTTGCCCCTTGCTGCACGTGACCGCTGAAGCCAGGTACAAAAAAACAGAAGTCCAACCAGGGGATCAGGAGAGCATCGGCGGCGATGGCCCGAGAGTCCAGGGACATGGCCAGTCAGCTCCTGGTGCCCCCGATGGCTCAAGTAGGCGACCGCGGTACAGTTGTCCGACTCTGATCGGATGCCCTTGGAGGAGAGAGGTCCAATTAGACAGGGCTAAGAAGATGGCTCTCAATTCCAGCAGGGTAATCTGTAGGGAGGCCTCTGCTTTGGATCACAGCAAAGAAAGTGCTGATGGTACAGCATGATGGCAATGTTGAGGTAAGCGTCGCAAATGTTGATTGACAACAGGAATTCACGGTCTCCAGGGATGCCACCACCGACTACAGGGACTCTATGCATAACCTTCAGACATTGACAGACTAGTTGAGCCCCTTCAGGTCCAGGATGGGGTAAAGGGAGCCTTCCTCCTTATGAACGGTGAACAGGTTGGAATAAAAACCCTGTAAATGCTGTGAAGCGGGGACAGGGATAATGATGTCCTGCTGTTACAGAGTGGAGACGGCCTGTAGAAAGACGGCAGCTCGGGCGGGGGAAGAAAGCAAAGTGGATGGAAAAATCTTCCATGAGAAAGGGAGGAGAACCTGATGGAGTAGCTGGTTGACGCTGGCAAGCCAGATCTCCTAGAAGTACAGCAGCCAAGGAGCCTCGAGTGGGGGAAACCTTTATGTAGAGAAGAGGAAGAGGAAGGCCTGGAGTTCACCTCTTCACAAATGGCACAAGACTGCTGAGACCGGTCAGTCAAGTGTTTTTGTGAAGAGGTCACCAATGAGGCCTGTGACTGGCTCCAACGGTCACCTAGCATAAACGAGCCATCACTGCTGACCTGTTCCAGCAGACACTGCTGGAAACTGAGGACTGGGAAGAAAGCTCCATTGCAGCACCTGTACCAGTGTCAGACAACCCCTATAAAACACATCCACCAACAAAACTATATAGTCAATAGAAGCCATACTTGACAAGAGGATACAAAAGGAGCAGCAGGTTACCTGTGAGAGTTGTCTGCATTGCTCCTTCATTAACGTTGCTTCATCTTTAGCTGCGGAAAGTAACTTTTCCTTTTCCTGTACCTGAAGTAAAGCCGCAGAATCTCCCTTATTTGCCTGAGGACAATAATGAAAAATATATAGAGAATATTAATATTAAAGAAATTAGTATAAATTTCCCAAGAGGGTAACTGAGTACAGTCTGTAATAATCTAGTTATGAGAGAAACTTGGATTTTCTGTTGTTCCCACTATACTTGCCAATAATAAAATGGAACAATAGGCGAAGAACGCATTCTGTGATACTTCCTACAGACATTGGCACAAGCAGTTATACAAAGCTGGAGTTCACCCAACAGAAGGGAAACCCACCCACACTAATGAGTTCAAGTGTTATTCAATCCGGAAACACCATGTTGTCACTGGTGACAAAGAGCTGAAAGTAGACCCCAGGCATTTGCTTTACTGCTCAGAGGCAGGGACAATTCACTTACAAAGACGACAAAGTACTATGAATATGTCTGGTTCAGATGTATTAGATGAGGCTTTTAGCTACAAATGGGCTTAGCGGCGGCACAACAGCACACAGAACACAGTCAATTAAAAGGATAAGTGATAGTATATCGCTAGAATATGCCATCGGATTCTAATTGGTGGGAGTCTAACCCCTGGGACAGCCACCAATACAGAGAATGGAGGAAAAAACAGTGAAAGGGGTGCAGCATTAAAGGGGATTTCCAGGATAAAGTTAATGATTACCTCTCCTAAGGATATCCTAGTACATCAACAGATCAGAAGGAGAGGAGTTGGGGGTGACTTGGCCAGGACACAGAGTGGAGCCATATGCTTCTAGCTTCGTCCTCTGTGCATGTCCCAGTGGTTCCTGATTAACGGTGGTGATGGGTGTCAGACACCCACCCATCTGATATCAATGACCTATCCTAATCAAAGGTCCTCAAGATCTTTAGCCTGGAAAAAATTTTAATACAAACACCCTTTCTCGGATTTTCCCTGCACATTCTCAGGATTGGTGTGGCCAGAACCCCACCAGAGGGTGACAAAATATCCAAGTAATATGGTGTCATTTAATAAGATGGGAAAATACACATGCAACAAAAAATTCTGACCATGTAGTCCCAAACAGTAGGAAGCCATGATTTCTGAAACAGAAAGGGCTGCAGGTGCCACCTGAGACCACAACAATCGAAGCACCATTGATTAAATCCTGTATGTATATACATGAAATACATTATATATATATGTACATTATACCTATCTATCCGATAGGAAAACCATTTTAAGGATATGTTCACAGCACACGTTCTGCAGATTTTCCATGACAAAAAATACGCAATGTAACTGTATACACATTGGCCTAAATACATTTGTTTCAGATTTGCCGCTGATTTAATTTCACTCTACGCATGAAATTTGTATGTTCTTCCTGTGTTTGTGTGGGTCTCCTTCGGGTGCTCCGGTTTCCTCCCACGTGCCAAAAATATACCGATAGGTAAATCAGCTTCCTGAAAAACATCTGACCCTTGTGGATATGTCATTAAAGGGGTTGTCCAGGAAAAATTGGACAACCCCTTTAACTTTTAAATCAGCCGGGGGCACTGAGAAAAAAAAAAAAAAAAAAAAAATTACACTCACCTGTGCCCGATGCTCCAGTGTCCTCCCGGCGCGTCCTGGTTCTTCTGCTCCGGCGGCTTCTCCCAGGTCTCTTCCTGAGTGATGCTGAAGCCGATCGGCAGCCTCAGGAAGATACCCGTGATGTCACAGGTAGTGACATTGCATGCCCTTCGCTGATTGGCCTCAGCGGTTACGTGACCGCTGAGGCCAATCAGCAGAACTCCGAAAGAAGCCCGTTCAGCAGAGGGACCATAACGTGCTGGGAGGACACCAGAGCATCGGGGACAGGCGAGTATGATTTTTTTTTTTCCCCCCACTGCCCCCAGCTGATTTAAAAGTTAAAGGGGTTGTCCATTTTTACCTGGAGAACCCCTTTAACCACTTCCGTACCACCCAAAGAGACTATATACATCCAGAAGGAATTCAGCAACTGCACAAAATCGTGTAGCTGCTGAAATGGGGAGCCAGAGGTAACTTCAGCCAGAGCTCCCATAGAGAAGGCAGGGAAGGTTTATTACCTTCTCTGCCATCCAGATCGCCGTGTATATAGCGCTCAATGAGCACTGTATACAGCACTATGGGCGCCGCCATCTCGCGGCTCCCCTCTGACTCGGCAGTCATGTGATCTGCCGGGATCAGATCAGTATCTATAAGAGCTGCTGGGTCCTACAGGACCCAGATCAGCTCTATAGTTATGTGAAAGCAACGTGCAGGAGGTTGCATTCCTCCTGCAACTGGGAATAAATGTACCAGCCCCAGTTACAGGGGAAATCAGCCTCCCCAAAAAAAAAAAAAAAAAAAAAAAAGTCATCAGATGTCCCCAAAGATCTATTATGACCTTATGGGGACACAATGTAAAAAAAATAAATAAATAAAAAAAATGTATAGAAAAGTAAAAAAAAAAAAAAAAAAGTAAATAAAATTTAAAAAAATAAATAAAATAATACGCCAATAAAACACCGTTATTACAGGTGCTAGCCCCACCCCCGACGACACCATAAAAAATAAAAAATTACCGTAACGGAGAGGAAAAACTTTTTTTATTAAGTTTTTTAGTAGCACTTTGTGTTATTAAATAAAAAAAAATAAATTAAAAAAGTTTTCCCTCCTCTTTTGTTTATATTTTCCCGGATATAAAAAAAAAAAATTAACACACATGCAAAAATAAAAACAACATAAAAATAAAGCCCTATGTGTCACCGAAAAAAGATGCAGAAATTAGTTGAATAACGCAAATGATAAAAATGTTATAACCCTCCAAAACCGCACATACAAAAAACTTGAAAATGTGTCTGGTATGGAAGTGGTTAATATCCGCAGCATGAGTTGACATCCATAACACAGGATAGTTTTTTTTTGTTTTTTTTTTGTGTGTGTGTAGCATATAGATGAGATTCTTTTTTAGACCTCCACTCTTGCTACTGTAAAACAACGTGGATTTTCTGCCAGCAATTTCACAGACAAAATCTGAAGCAAATATGTTCTGGAGGGAAACCCTAAATGTGGTAGTACTTTACAGTATCAGAGCTGTAGATACAAAGTGCAACTTGATATATTTAAACAAGTACTGATCCCACCACACACCTATTAAACCATGGTGCACGGCGATCACATGAATGTCAATCCCTGAAGGCCCCCATTTGAATGGAGGAGAGGCGCACGTGTGACCACCGCTTCATTCACTTCTATGGGACTTCAAGAAAGGCGAGCACCATCAGTCCCACAAAAATGAATGACGCAGTGGCCAGTACTCCAGTGATCACTTACCCTCTAAGGTGCTCAACTTAAAATTATACCTGAGGGCCTCAAGCAAACAATGTCAAACTGGTATCAGTACACATTTTCTTACCTTGTTAACTATCTCCTTCACAGAACTGGACTTCTCTTTCAGCATCTCCACCACAGACATTGCCTCATCTTCTGAGAAAATCAGGTGCCTCATGGTTGAGAGAAAATCTTTAAACTTAACCTCTGCATTTTCTAAGAAATAAAAGCATACATATAATATTATATTTTACTGAAAACACATTTACTAAATTGTATTGCTTGGATTGAAAGGGTTGTCTACTGCAGACAACCCCGCACCCAATGAGCCAGACCATGAAGCTAATGCATGGACAGCTATTCTGAATAGCCCGCATGCAATGCTACTTTCCCCTGCAGCAGCCAATGCTTGGGAAACTTCTGACCAGTCATGACTAATCTCAGCCATAACAGTGGATTGTTAAAGGGGTTGTCCAGGGAGTTGGAATTTACTTACATGGTATGGGAATAGCAGATGGCTCAGTAAAGCCAGCCCCCATAGCACATGTAATTAAAACCTGTGAAATCGGGGGACGGAAGGGATGGAAAGACCGAGGGGCATACTGCTGCTTAACATGAACTGGGGGTCGTGATGTGGCCAGAAACCACGGGTCCATCAGCAAACACCCGGACCAGGTAAGTAAGTTACAACTCCCGAACGACTATTTTAAGGGGAGTAAATGACAGGCCACAGTTATCAGCTAATCAGTGTTCCAGCTGCCATTTAAATGAGACAGTCTGTATTCTGCTGAGAGACTAACGGTCATTGTCTTGCTTTACTATTGGATTGTTCTGCTTTCTCCCAATATCGCTTCTTTCTTCAGTGCCACTCCTATCCACTGGCTGTGTTTGGTACTACAGCTTATCACACAAAGAAAATTTTTAGTTCCACAATCCAAAGCACGCTATTGTTAATATTTAGTAAAGATGAAACACATAGTTACCTTTTCGCTCACCTTTGTCTGTAACATTCTTCCCTTTCTTGCCCCCACTCTTCTGAACTACCTCTGTTATCACTGCTTTCTCAAAGCTGGCCATTTCCTTCTTCTCCACCACGGCTGCGTCCGAGTTGTCCATCAATGGGATGTATACTGTAGGTTGAATTAGTGGCTCATCTACTAAAGCTGGAACTAAGAGACAAAATTTTGCTTTAAGAACTAGTTCAGGGTTACATTTCAACCACAAATAAGTGCAAACCTTCTAATATTACACTAAACAGCTTCCATCTCCTAGCACTGGAAGATGACAAGTGTCAACACTATTGAGTGCCAAAGAGATGGTCATTTTGCCCCCTCCACACAAACAGTAGTCTATGATTATCATTGGATGTGTATCAGATAAACCTGCCTAATTTGATTGGTTTGGCTCACTATCTAATACGTACGGAGGGCTGGATTTGTACTCTCACCTAGTTCAATACGCAATCACCATTCAGCCAAGCGTGCATGTGCGAGTTACAGGAGATATTGGCTACCTACAGTTACCTAAAGCTTATTGTCTGCTTCTGCCAGTCCACCTATATTATCCAAAGCTACTACATACCACTTTCTGCTTTCTGCTTCTTTTTTGGTGCAGACTTCTTTCCAGATCCAGATTCCTGTGGCTTCACTTCAGCCAGTGGAATGACAGATTCTTGCTTCTTAGAAGGTACCACTTGTTCAGTTTTTAGCTCTGGTGTGATAGGAGAGTCATCTGAGCGAGAAATAAGGAAAATCTTTCCTGTGTTTATCAGGTTTGACAAGTTTTACAAGACAGTAATAAATGAATAGAAATAAGTGATCCCCCAAATCTAGACTGGCTATAGATTACCTATGGCATATCAGGTCTATTTGGAGAGGCATTTTAGGGAGAGGAGGTGGAGATAAAATGTTTGCCTCTTGTGTCATATGCAAAAAAAATAAAAAGGGATCAAGGTAGAGGATGACATTATTTCTTTTTGTTGTCTCCCTTTAAAAACAAGTGCCATGTAGAGGTTCACGCACTCTTCTAGTGTGCTAGTAACCTCTTCCTGCCATAATGATCCAGGATGCCACTTCTTATCCCACATAATGCGGCATGACACACCGTTTCCTTTCATCAGCTTAGCTCTAAGGAATGGACTTTTGTTAATGACATGATACGTCTGTCTGTTAACATAAGTGAAGTCAACTTATTATGAGCTTACAACATAGAGAACTTTAGAGTAAAAACTGCAGCGCCCACGTCTACTGCATTATGTCATTATTTGCTTACTCCTCGAGTTTCTTACACATGTTTTGTCAGGGCTTTGTATTTTTGTAAAAGATTTATCCCAAGAAAAATATTTAAGCACATATCCACAGGACAGATGATACGTGTATGATCACTGGAATCCCCCACTGATCACTAGAAAGGGGATCCAAGGCCCTGTTCTGGAGGAGTTTAATAGGAGCTATGGTCACGTATGAGTATTGCCGATACATTTAACATTTATGGAACTGATGAAGAGCCAAGCAATCTCCTATAGAGAATGAATGATGTGGCAACATTTCACTACTGCTCCGCTCCAATTCTTGCAGATTAAGAGCTCGGGATTCCTCTCCTGGCGAACACACACAAACACAGTACAGGTCCTCCACTGGTGCAAGTCACATGGGCCATATATATTTGCGTTTGAGCTGAAAATGTCCCATTTCTGGCCCTTTTGGACCAGAGTTCTTCCAAGTAACAGAATTACCTCCTTATCAGAATAAATTGTCTAGTTACACTTCGCACGCTTCATCATATTCCATATAATAGATGTGTCCAGAACTGCTCTAGTACAGGGTCCATTCACAAGGTACTGCCATGTTCATGAGCTTTTAAGAAGACCTGAAAAGCCCATGATATACACCAGGATAGGTGCTGTCACCCTGAGCATTGTGGGGTTTTATTCATCCAAATCCGTTAAGCCATTCCAAAGATATAAGCCCTGTTAGTGTTGATGATAAGTATAGTATTGCTAATGAAGTTGGTGGTAACACTTTGGGTGAAAACACTACATGACATATAGTACACAGAGACCCTGCCCCTAAGAAAAACCACTTGGCTAGTAGACCCTAATTTGCATAAATGCTACAAAGGCTTATATCTTTGGAATGGCTGAACATATTTGGATATACAAAACACCAAAATGCTCAGGGTGACAGCGCCTATCACATGATCTATGTCACTGGGCTTTTCAGGTCCTCTTTAATTGACCAGTTGAGCAAATAATTCCAGTGAGCCAGGACCAGAATGTAGTGACCGGCATCAAACTGACATGATAGGGGGTAGATGAGGAGAGTATGCAGCTTTTATGTTTATAACCATAATACGGGCCTATTCTGTAACAAATAGTTCCCTGCCTGACAAACCCTTAAAGGACAGGAATTGAGAAACACTAGGAAGTAATGTAGGAAACGCTTACAAAACATTAAGATCAAATACCTCGCCCATTCTTCTGCTTTTTCTGTCCTTGCTTTTTCTTTGATACAGTTATTTCAGGCGGTGGCGTCGGCTGTTTAGTTACAGGAACCGGTTCCGGTTTCTTCACGGGGACTTTAGTCCCATTGATTTCTTTGTTGACATGCTCCTCAACCACCGGCTTTGGCTGCTTCTTGTCCTTCTTCTTCCGTTCTCTTACATTGGTAGTGTTCTCTGTCGGAATTACAGGAGCTGGGACAACATGTTCTTCTTCACTTGACAAAGCATCTCCCAGGTCAAAGTCACGTAGGGCTGTTTCAGAATCCGACTCGTGAAGGTTTCCATTTTGAGTTTCTTTTTTCTTGTTCTTTTTTTTGTCAATTTTCTTTTTATCTACCTTTGTGGAAGGGAGTTTCAGGTCCTTCTTCTGTTTTGCAAGAACCTCGTCATAAGAGGTCTCTTTCATGAAGAGGCAGAAGAAGAGGACGCTGACCAAAATGACCACCAGTGGGACCAGGATAAGAAAATGCTCGTAAAACTCCATTGTGCTTTCTTAATGTTGTGCAGGTCTTCTTTCTACAAGAATTAACAAAATAAAAGACATTTAATAAGGGCACTACAGAGACACATTAGAGATACTGAATATTTCATACAATTCCAACCAAATTTATTTTTATATTTATATGAATGCAAAAAGGAATATTCCCACAATATTAGCATCTCACCCATCAGAAGGCCTCATTGGGCTTTGCAGCTGGGATCCCACCAATGTCATGTAAAGGTGGTTTTTATACTGCTCAAAGAAGTGGTCGCACAGCTACCACTACCTCCAATCTACTGAAAACTATGGGATAGAGAGAAAGTCACTAGCATATGCAAAGCAGTCGTAACTTCCCTTTTACAATGCAGGCTTTAGCTACATGAAGATTAAAAGGAATATGTTCACCTGAGACACAGGACAGGCCATAAATGTCTGATAGGTGTGGGGCCTAGAGGTGGTACCCATGTCTACGTCCAGAACAGAGGTCCCCAAACCCACCCGGTAAGGCCTTGCACCACCGTATCCCGTTATCTCTCTATTAGCTTCTATGCCACGGAGGCTGGGTTTACACAATGTTTCTCTCCACAATGTGCAAATGCATATAATAATGTGAGCATTTAATATAACATGACGTGTGCATTTTTTAGCGAAACGAACAATGTAAACCCAGCCTAAGATGATTTAGACAATTTCTGTGAATATTCCTAATGTTGGAATACCCCATTAAAGTGCATACATATTGGCACTACAAGCTTACATTGGTGTTACCATCAAGTGCAGGTGAAACTACATAAACTTTGACGGAACCCTTAAGGACCCCATTACTAGTCAATGGGATGCAGTGATTGCCCTATGGATGTGCCATTGAAATATGAGGTCAGGACCCTAAAGTAATAGTAGTTGACCTTGCTTTCCTGTACAAAAACATATGCTAGTGAATACCACTCAATCGTATGCCAAAGAGACACCTTTTGACATACAGATGTAGCAGAGTTAACCTGAACTTCTGAACCTGGTTAAACTGCTGCAGCGTGATATGTTACCACAGAAGTCAACACAAATCAATGAAAATGACTTTTCACTGGTTTTTGTGGTCTTGTGTTACACGCTGCAGCATTTTAACCAATTGCAGAAGTTTGGGTTAACTCAACTACATCTATATATTGGTGCAATGAGAGACTAAGATGTGAAATAACCTTACAGTTGGGCTCCAAATAACCTACATCCAGAGTTGGACGAAGCCAGTGTTGGTAAGTGATGGACCATGGACCTACCTAATCATATGTAAGTAGTTTTCAATGCATATCTTCACTGTCATATTATGTAATGTATGATCATTGGAATATTATTGACCAAGAGGTATACATTATAGGGCTGAATAACTAAGTGGAGGTAACAAGGATGGGGGGGGGGGGCACAAAAACTCTCCTAAAAAGAACTTGTTTTATTCAGTTAGCAGATGAAAATCACAAAAAAAAAAAAAAAAAAAAAACAAAAAACTATTTACACTTGGTTTACAATATTACGTTGGTGACATAAGCAAAAAAAAAAAAAAATTAAAAATTCTGAGCTCATCACACTGAAGGACAAAAAGTACTTTTCACTTTTACATGCGAGTAACCGAGTAAGCAAAGCTGTGAAAACACAGAGGCTGATTTAGCTAAGCCGACTTATAAAGGATAACAAGTTTATGCTGCTCTGCACTCCATGAACCCGACAGCTCAGACGTGGATTCATATAAAAGATGCCAGCGCCTGCGAAACAAGTTTCCTTGGGAAGATCATCGCCACTCATGTACAGAGCTGCAATGTTTCCTCCTCATAATAAAAGAGGCCAAACCTGGCATTACAATCAGGGTGACATAATAGCATTAGCACATTCAATGTACTTCTAAGCTGAGAGCATATCTCACAATAAAATGGCACATCTGCTCCAGAAAAATGAGACACAAAAAAAAAAAAAAAAATTCACAACTGCACTCGATCATCAAAAAATGTCAATGAATACAGAAATGACTCAATGTGAAGACTCATCTGAATTTCTGAAAAGGGCAAAAAGAGAAGAAAAATAAAAGGATAAAAAGGTCAAATACTTTTTGCGGCGTAACAAAAAAAAAAAAAAAAAAAAAAAAAAAAACAACAGCCTCAAGTAAACTTCTAGAAGAGCTACCAAAACAGACACACATTGGGAATACATTCCTTTAATCACCGTCACAAAAAAAAAAAAAAAAAAAAAAAAACTAAAAAATATCCAGAGACTGAAAAAACTGTGAATCGTCATTTAAAGATGACCTTTCATATCCTCAGAGATGTGCGGTATTACATACTGCTAGAAAGTCAAAAGTGCACTAAATTCAGCACTCTGTCAGCTTTCCCGGTAGGTGCCCCGCTGCTGGAGATATCAGTGTGGTTTGTTTCGCCAGTTAAGGCAGGTTTTACATGCATGCAGCTGCAGTGTGGCCTAAGGTGGTTTTCCAGGCTCTGGATATTGATTACCTATTCTTAGGACAAGTCATCAATATCAGATCTGTAGGGGTACGACTCCCCTGACCAATAAGCTGATATCTGCTGCCATGTACCCAAAAGTACACAGTATACAGAGCCAGCTTCATCCACTGTACAATGGAAGCGAAGTTGCAGTAACCTGGCCCTCTGCTGTCTACTCTGTACACTGTGTAGTTCCAGCACTGCAGATGCTGCTATCAGGAGCAGAACTAAGAACAGGTCATCAATACCCAAAGTCCAGAAAACCCGTGGACTCTCAGTATCACCAAAGGGGGGCATTATTACAACATACTTCAATAGGTCCACTAGCAAATAAAACATGTGCAACCCAAGAGTTCAGCACCTGAGGGACTCAATTTTAAGGCAGAGTAATAGGAAGCTAGAGCACTGCAAAAAATAATTTAAGTCCAATGGTCTGTGCCAGAGAGAATCATTGATTTATAGGGAACCTGTCACTATGAGAACGCTGACCAAAGTGCTGTAGTGGCAGAAGGTCATTACATATAGATGTTGAGAGAGAGTCTGGAAGATCCTTAAAAAATCTTGCATATAAAGTGAATCTGTCACATTAAAAATGCAGTCCAATCTACCAGCAGCATATTATACAGCAGGAGGAATGTGCAGAGTGAGATATAGTTTTGAAGAAAAAGAAAAAGTATTCACATTCATTCTGATTTTAGGGATTCTGAGTCCAGTGGGAGGTCCTACTCAGTGACTGACATTTATATATGCATATTTATGCAGGGAAGACTGTCAATCACTGATAGGACCACCCACTTCATTCCTAATTCCTCTGACCTTGTACTGATGCTATGTTCACAACTGGGCCCGGGTGTCCTACAGTGGACGCCAACAGTGCCTGAAGAACCCCACTGACTATAATGGCATCCATGGGAGTCTCTATTTGGTTACTGCGAGGGGGTCTCCAAACAGGAGCTCCGGCACAGATGTGAATCCAGCCTGAGATTGCTATTAATAAATGACAAGCTATACTGAATCCTATTTCATAAAGCTACTGTATGTAACAATCTCCTGCTCTATAGGATGCTGGCGGAAAAGATGGTTCTGATGGATCTACTCTATTTGTGGATAGCCACCAGTCACAGCATCACGCAAGACCAGGGGAATATGGGTGACAAAACTTTGCTACTATTAGAACAAAAAAATGTGTATTTATAGGGGAGTATAAATTTACATTAGGGTGCCCCGCTACTAAGTCTGGATGGCACAGATTGCATAAGACATGCAGACGTCACAGCTCCACATTCCCTCCAAGCACTGTTGACTGCGTGCTAGGAAGATCCATCCCTCGTCTGCAGTCACTGTGTCCTCACCCCTTCTGCCCGGGCTCTGCCAGGCTCTCACTGCCTTCTACAAGCAAACCAGAGCTAAATAAAGCAAGCCCTTGTGAAGCACAATGAGCGACAACTCAGCCATCATGAAATCCTTTGCTCTTCACTTGATTAACCTGATCCAATCAGACTATTTGCTGAACACCATAATCTCCGCGCTCCACATGCCCTCTAGGTAAATACTTTCCATTCTTCCTCTGCTCATGTCGTAGCAGACATATGTTCCTGCAGATTTGAGGGTCCATTTTACTAACCTTAAAAAGGGCCTCTCTAATAAAAATGCTGGTGTAAGGAGGTGTGCAGGTGGTGGCACACAAGGTTCGGAGCCACAAGATGCACAGTAGAAACACTTACGGGAGAAAACCGCCAAAATGCAGTATGCAGTGGAATATACCAAGAAAATGACAATATTACATATAATCTAACAGAAAAAATGGATAAAATCAGAGGCATAAAGCACATTCAGGGATACAATTTCAAGCTTCCCTATAAACCGGAATGGGCCTTGTACATGGGACATAACACATGTTGGAGCAGATTTACTAAAGTGTGTGTGTCTAGAAGTTGTGTAAAATGCACTAGAATTTGGTATATTTTTGGAGCAAAATGTTACTTCTAGCTTAAACCCATTGCTTTCCACCTAACTTGACAAAAGAGTGCGACTTAAAAAATGATGAAAAAGGAGATTTTACACCAAATATACACCACAATTTTTGACTAAAATTTTACCACAAGCTAGGCCAACCAGTAGGTGGTGTACGCCATCAGACATCATGTTGCCTCTATTAGTAAATGTGGGCCACAGTTCCTGGTTTAACTATGGGAAGGGATTCTTTGCTGGTTTTATTGATTCTGATCATAGACATCTGCAAATTTATTTGGATCGCGAGCCAGATTTTAGAGAAATTGCATATAAACCCGGCAGCAATGTTACAAGGTGACGTATTACTACAGCCAGCTGAAAACTCTTAAAACAGCTTTATGACAATATAGACATGTCAGGTCCTGTCTATATCTCTCTCATATCCGGTTAAAGCCTAAGAATTATCAGCTGGTGCCTCCATGAGTTCTACAAGATATATTTTAGAAGATCACACTGGAAATTAGTGGAGGCTGGACCTCATTCCTGAGCTTCAGAGTTCCCCAAACCCATTTGGTGCCCCATGGACACCAAAAGTACTAACCAAGGAATCTGGATTCTGTGTGGCTCACCCATCATTTTCACCATTAGCAGCCATATAAGCAAAAAACGTGGAAGAAGATGCTTAGAAGGGAGGTGTTAGGTTTACATATAACTTTAACCAATATGGGCCCAGAATTATTGGGAAATTAGAGAGCAGTAGCATGCCAATATATGACATGTACACTGGTGGAAAAAAAGTACTTAGTCAGCCACCAATTGTGCAAGTTCTCCCACTTAAAAAGATGAGGCCGGCCTGTAATTGTCATCATAGGTAGACCTCAACTATGAAAGACAAAATGAGAAAACATATCTAGAAAATCACATTGTCTGATTTTTTAAGAATTTATTTGCAAATTATGGTGGAAAATAAATATTTGGTCACCTACAAACAAGCAAGATTTCTGGCTCTCACAGACCTGTAACTTCTTCTTTAAGAGGCTCCTCTGTCCTCCACTCATTACCTGTAATAATGGCTCCTGTTTGACATTGTTATCAGTATAAAAGACACCTGTCCACAACCTCAAACAGTCACACTCCAAACTCCACTATGGTGAAGACCAAAGAGCTGTGGAAGGACACCAGAAACAAAATTGTAGACCTGCACCAGGCTGGGAAGACTGAATCTGCAATAGGCAAGCAGCTTGGTGTGAAGAAATCAACTGTGGGAGCAATAATTAGAAAATGGAAGACATACAAGACCACTGATAATCTCCTTCGATCAGGGGCTCCACGTAAGATCTCATCCCGTGGGGTCAAAATGATCACAAGAACGGTGAGAAAAATCCCAGAACCACATGGGGGGACCTAGTGAATGACCTGCAGAAAGCTGGGACTAACATAACAAAGGCTACCATCAGTAACACACTACGCCGCCAGGGACTCAGATCCTACAGTGCCAGACGTGTCCCCCTGCTTAAGCCAGTACATATCCGGGCCCATCTGAAGTTTGCTAGAGAGCATTTGGATGTTCCAGAAGAGTATTGGGAGAATGTCATATGGTCAGATGAAACCAATGTAGAACTGTTTGGTAGAAACACAACTCGTCGTGTTTGGAGGAGAGTGAATGCTGAGTTGCATCCAAAGAACACCATACCTACTGTGAAGCATGGGGGTGGCAACATCATGCTTTGGGGCTGTTTCTCTGCAAAGGGACCAGCACGACTGATCCGTGTACATGAAAGAATGAATGGGGCATGTATCGTGAGATTTTGAGTGCAAACCTCCTTCCATCAGCAAGGGCATTGAAGATGAAAAGTGGCTGGGTCTTTCAGCATGACAATGATCCCAAGCACACTGCCAGGGCAATGAAGGAGTGGCTTCATAAGAAGCATTTCAAGGTCCTGGAGTGGCCTAGCCAGTCTCCAGATCTCAACCCCATCGAAAACCTTTGGAGGGAGTTGAAAGTCCATGTTGCCCAGCGACAGCCCCAAAACATCACTGCTCTAGAGGAGATCTGCATGGAGGAATGGGTCAACATACCAGTGTGCCAACCTTGTGAAGACTTACAGAAAACGTTTGACCTCTGTCATTGCCAACAAAGGATATATAACAAAGTATTGAGAAGAACTTTTGTTATTGACCAAATACTTATTTTCCACCATAATTTGCAAATAAATTCTTTAAAAATCACACAATGTGATTTTCTGGATTTGTTTTCTCATTTTGTCTCTCATAGTTGAGGTCTACCTATGATGACAATTACAGGCCGGCCTCATCTTTTTAAGTGGGAGAACTTGCACAATTGGTGGCTGACTAAATACTTTTCTTCCCCACTGTATGTGCTCCGATAGTAAGAGACCTGCTTCAGGGATAGATTCTCCAATTATCTTGTGGAGTCTAATTTGGTCACGAGATGCTAAACTGGGCACGATCCAGCTAGATCCAGCAAGACCATGATACTTGACTGACAGACAGCATGAGAGGGCTTTTAATATACTGAACTGAAGCCAAAGATATCCAACATCAAGTCATGACTGCAGACACTTTGCTGCCTGAATATCCACCAAAGAAAAAAAAGCTGGCAGTATTACTTCTCCATCCTGTTCACACTCCATATTCACATCCAGTTTTACTAGTGTGTAACATCTACAGTACCCCTGAGAAACTTATCTACATAAATATATAGCCCTATAAAATCTTCCCTATGATATTTATCACATATATTCTGCTTTTGTCTTCTGACACAGTCATAGAGACATCCTATCAATTACTAAAACAAAGAGGAGAACCATCAGTCAGTGGAAGATTCAACATAACCTTTTATTATAGATATGCTAGGCCTTATAAAACCCAAATTGGTTGTCATGAGGCCCAAACCCCTGTAATAAAACTGGCAGAGCACAGAAGCAGGAAGAGTTATCATGGGGACTCAATAAGAGTCCGTAATTTCTAAGCCTATACACCCATTACCTAGAACCATTTTTAAACCCACCAAACTACTGGTGGTTTGGAACACGGATCCAAGAATCAGATGGGTATTTTCCATCAGAGTGATCACAGAGGAGGGGGTGTGCCCACCTGAAGAAGAACGCTTATGAATGTCCAACATGTGTCCTCACAAAATAGTCATACACTAGATATAGTAAGTAATGTCACCATGACCAATCTTTCACTTTTATCACTGAGAACTCTAAAATGTGGGATCAAAACCAAGGTCCTGTGATCCCAATCTAGCCGACTCATTTAGAAATGTGGGAATTCTGGACTTCATTCAATGAGGATGTTCTGGTGACTGATTCTTCCTTCTCATTAAAGGAACACTAGAATAAATATTTTTTTGCATACAGTCTTATAGAAATCCTTCAGGGAATACTGAAAGGTTAATCTCCTGATCGGTCTCATTTTTCACCAGGGAGTGGCTAAAAGGTTAGACTTAATCTTTTCTACTCCTGCATGGGGGGGGGGGGGAGGCTCCTGCTGTAGTCAGTTGTCTTACAGCCAGACATGGGAAAGCAATAAGGAGGATGGAGGCCATCAATGATCACCTAAGAGACACTGGGAAGACTTCTTTAAATACTTTATTTCTCAGTTTTACTTGTAATAGTAGGCATATACATGATCAAAGGAGTGAAGATGGAGGAGGAAATTAAGGGAGGAAGTGCTGACATATTTATGTTCAGTGTTCATTTTTTTACTATATAAAATTTCTTTAGCACAGCACAAATGTAACACATGCCCAGAGACTTAGTAAGTGACATGGTAAATACCCTATCCTATAGGATGAGATTCTCCTCTGAGCTGCACCCTCCCTAAATAAGACGTTGAATGAAATAGTGCTGAGTAATGGGGTATAATTATGACCGGAACGCTCCAGGCTTAAGCCTCCTTGCAAGGCAGCTGAGGACTTTTGCGGAGAAGTGTGAAGCCATGTTGGAAAGTGTTTCAGCAGCCTGTCCTATCATTCTTAGAAACCACGCTTCTGTCAAATATAGATTTCCCTTCCTAGGGAGGTGGCCTCACACCATAAAAATAGACCTAACTTGCTTCAAAGTCCTCAAACATAACTTGCAATATAAAGCATACTACTGTACTTTTAGTGAGCACTACTTGTGTGTATTATACCACAGGGGCACTACGACCGCTACACCTCTATGGCGGTGGTTTATTTTGGTACACCTTGGTTACTTCATTCTATACACAGTAAGTTTAATATTCTCCAGTGGAGACATCCTGGACAGATAGTCATATCGTCACAGAAAGTGATGTGCCATCATTGCCATAAAACCTACGAAGATAGTGGGAATCCTTATGCATGGCATATCCAAAGCAGACCAGTCCGATTCTTCAAAACATTCAAAATATAGAATACCCATTAAAAGGGGACCTTTCACCACATCCATCATTTGCATCCATCAATAGCCACCACTTGACTGAATCCATTTGTGTTAGTTTCAGGATGAATATGCTAATAAGCCACTCTTCTGTCAGGTGGGCAGTCCCAGACTATCTGCTCCAGTCAAGGACTTCCATCTGACATTAAGAGAGCCTAATTAGCATATTGTGTGCTGAAATTAAGGGTAGGTTCACACCTGCGCTTGGTGTCCGTCCGTCGCCAATCCAGTGAAAATCTCGGCGAACTGGATTGGCGTCGGATACAGACCGGTCAGCGGCGCATTGGTTAAAAACCCATTCATTTGAATGGGTTTTTAAAGCAGTGCGTGGGTGTGCGCTTACACCCTCTGCGCTGCCAATCCTTTTTTTTTCGTCGGAAACAAAGTCGGACATGCAGGACTTCGTGTCCGACGAAAAAAAAAAGGATTGGCAGCGCAGAGGGTGTAAGCGCACACCCGCGCACTGCTTTAAAAACCCATTCAACCGCTGACCGGTCTGTATCCGACGCCAATCCAGTTCGCCGAGATTTTCACTGGATTGGCGACGGACGGACACCAAGCGCAGGTGTGAACCCACCCTAACTTGACTGCCCATGAATGGTGAGGGCTAGAGTACAAATTCCAACTGTGTTGAAATCAGTGAAGTCGCATGTATTGAAGGTAGTGGTGGTGAAAGATCCCTTCTTAAAGGGAGTCTATAATTGCAAAAACGCATTTTTAACTGAAGTCACGTTGGAATAGCTTTTATAAAGGCTATTCTACGCCTACTTTTATTTATCTTCGGCTCGCCGCCACCATTAACTTAACGCTCTCGGCATGTTTTTCTCATCCTCTTCACTGCGCAAGTCGACAGCGCATGCGCGGGATTCAGATCCCGAGGAACACAGCATCATGTGCTTACACAGCAAAGAGGAAGAGAAGATGATGTAGGGGGCGATAACAGTTAATGAAGGCGGCGTTCCGATCACAATGGTGTGCTCGGAGCAAAGGGGGAATGCCCCCTGAGCATGATTTGCATATGGGAATAAAAGTTATTTTTTGGAGAACGGTGGCGAACAGAAGATAAAGGTAGGGGTAGAATAGCCTTTATAAAGGCTATTCCAATGTGGCTTCAGTTAAAAACACGTCTTTGCAATTATAGACTCCCTTTAAAGGGGTGTCCCACTAAGACAATTCCTGTCCATTTGTTCTAATGGGGAATAAGGCTCATCACAACCCCATTAAAATTAAGAGTATGCGGTATTTATGCTGGTTTCGCCATATACCACAGCATAAACCAGATGAGGTAAAATGGGTTAACGCATCAAAACACGTTATAAGAAGTGACCACTTTATTTCCCATTCCAGTATGAGCCCCAATGGGTTATGACGATGAGTTAGGCCGCATAGCAAACAATTCTACTACAGGGTTTTTTTTCTGTTTACAACTGAACAATCATTCCCAAATACCTTCACACAAGTACTGCTCATGCTGTGAGTGGGGGAAGTAAGGATGTTTTGGCTACAACACGCATATAAAATAAGAAATCCTCTCGAGCTTCCAAGGTCAACGCTCAATGTCTATTCTTCCCATTATTAGCACAATATGCAAGAACCTCTCGGACATCAAGGAAATTACAGACGACTAGACAAGAGGATAAACTTAGACATTTATTCCCGGACAACCCACACATGAACATCTATAAAGGGAAATGATCCCACATTTCTTTCTTCGCATTTTATTAAGATGAGTAAGACTCCAAAGAAACATTACGGCCAGAGACCTACAGCTGTACTCAGTCCTATTAATCCAGTACCAAAAGTGTCAGAAAGAGTCGGTTCACTCTTTGAATCCCGGGTCTTCCATCCATTCACTCCGTTGATGTCCTGGAGGAAGGTACTGGTATGCCAGAATCTCACAGTCTGCCCCGTTAGTTTGTGTAGGAGCTTTATATATTTTCCAATGTGAACTATCACCACAACTTTTCAGACTTATGCAAATGAGGCAGTTGGTGCACTGGGGGCGGGGCCTTCACTTGAAATGCTTGGTGAATTTGGTAGACTCCTTTTACTCTCAAAAATGCAGCGATAAAACCGTGACAAAGAAACATTTTTGGGATTGCTTTAACCTCTACATTTTTAGTACAAACAGTTTTTAGCTAGGTTTCACTATAAGTTGTGTTCACTCAAGGGACAATCCCCTTTAGACACATACAAAATTTTGGCAGGCAAGTAAAGCCTCAGATTTCATGAATTTTCAGTTTGAGGCCTAATATGTATTTCCTCACATATCGCACTAGCTGGGGGAAACAATAATATAAACCACCCCAAACACAACTTATTAGAGATCAGCATAGCATACTGAATAGAGGGATATTAAAGGGGTATTCCTATGAACATAATCATATTTATATATAATTAAAAGTTAAGCATTTTTGCAAATATAAGTAGTTAAAAATTCTGCAGAGTTTTAAAGATTTTCTCTAACTTTCTTTGTGGTGAGAGTCTGTTGTCTTGATTGGTTGTCAATGGATACGACCACAAATGCAGAAATTTTCTATGGTCTGGGACTTGTCAGGAACCCAGCCATGATTTTCTTATTGTAGCTGGGTTATCAGGCAGGGACACTACATGTATCAGAAGATATCCTAGCCACAATAAGGAAATCATGGCTGATTTTCTGACTTTAGAAAGGTCCTGCATTCATGGTCGTACCCACTGGTAACCGATGAAGACAACAACTTTTAACCACAAGATATTTAGAGAAAAATCTTTAAAACGCTACAAAATGTTTAAATTACTTATATTTGCTAAAATGTTTAACTTTTAATTATTTACAAATTTAAAAATAGTTATGTTCGTGGGAATACCCCTTTAAAAGGCCTGTGCCTTAAGTGACATATGTCGGACTGCCCACTCTTGAGGAAAGGGCCACACACAAGACAGGCAATGGTTCAGGAAGTCTCAAGGTACACATTGGGTAGAGATCCATATACATATGGAGGAGGTAGGGGTAAAATAATGAACTGAGCAGGGAGCAAATTATAACATAGTAGAATCATTTGGCCAACAGCACCGACAACTCCAATAGTGCCACTTCTTTCCGTTGCAGTCACACATTTCTATCAGGAAAATTCACCAGTGTGTTTTCCTGAAAGCAATTGTCGCAAAAACCACCTGGCACACTTGCAGGAATTGCCATGGTTTTCCTTCTGCTTTTAATGTTTGCACTGTAAGGACGTGGATGAGCGTTGGAGAAACCTTACCCCCTACCGTACATCACAGCGGATTAGCCACCAGCGAGCAGACAGTGACTAACCTGCTGCAAGTATGATTAGTGCCCACATCATAAGAGCTCCTTCATACACATTTTTTTCACATTTTAAGCAGGGCTGTGGAGTCGGTACGCCAAAGCCCCGACTCCGACTCCTCAATTTCCCCTGACTCCGACTCCAACTCCGACTCCGACTCCACCAAAATAGGAACCGACTCCGACTCCACGACTCCGACTCCACAGCCCTGGGCCAAACCTTATAGGTTCACTCAGAACTCAGTCCCATCATTATATGAGGAATAGAACAGACCTTTACAGGACATTTCATCATTTTCAACATTTCATCATTTTCCCAAATTCTTATGAAAATATATTCAGCACATACTGCATTGTACTACTAACTGTACCAATTTATTATATATTTTGGGAGTCGGAGTCGGTCCATTTTATACCGACTCCACCAAAATAGGCACCGACTCCGACTCCACGACTCCGACTCCACAGCCCTGATTTTAAGACAAGGGCCACATGTCAGGGCTGCTGTAGGAGGTCCACAAAGGGACAACCTGCAGCAGACCTGACTGTGGCAAAAAAAAAAAAAAAAAAAAAACAGACAAAAATCGACGGGCCCTGGCTGTCAAGCTTTGCATTGTAAAGGCTGAAAAGCGCGGCTGAATGAACAGCAATAACTGACAAGATGCGTGTCCAAAATCCTCAGTGCAAGGCACTTTGTGCTGTAGGTTTTTTTCTGTATTGGGTGAATGAGATTTGTTTAAATCCGACCACAACACTGCTACAATCGTTCACAGAGGGTTACCCGCTGCCAATTCCACCTTGGCTAACCCACTTCAAACACACCCTGTGTGTCCCCAGCCTTAAACTTTTAAAGAAACAAAAAATAGTGCCATGTGATTCAAGAGTTTTTCATAGCACTTTTTCTAAGCATTTTTGATGGTGTGTATTTTGTAGCACGACACAAGTTTCTTCTGGAGTTTATAAAAACCTATAGGAAAACTGACAGATCCAGAGACTTTTCAATAATTTCCTACAGATTTTAAAAACATCTAGTTGCAGCATTTTTGCAAGAAAATGCTACCAAAAAAACCCAACAAAATGTAACACTTCCTGATCAGCAATGGTGATAAAGTGTCCTCTATTCTTGAGGGATATCACACCTTTTACAGTGCAGAGTTCAATGTACTTATTGTGCATGGTACTGCGTTTCCTATACAGCAGCAATATAAATACAGAGCTATATACAGTCATATGAAAAAGTTTGGGCACCCCTATTAATCTTAATCATTTTTAGTTCTAAATATTTGGGTGTTTGCAACAGCCATTTCAATTTGATATATCTAATAACTGATGGACACAGTAATATTTCAGGATTGAAATGAGGTTTATTGTACTAACAGAAAATGTGCAATATGCATTAAACCAAAATTTGACCGGTGCAAAAGTATGGGCACCTCAACAGAAAAGTGACATTAATATTTAGTAGATCCTCCTTTTGCAAAAATAACAGCCTCTAGTCGCTTCCTGTAGCTTTTAATCAGTTCCTGGATCCTGGATGAAGGTATTTTTGACCATTCCTCTTTACAAAACAATTCCAGTTCAGTTAAGTTTGATGGTCGCCGAGCATGGACAGCCCGCTTCAAATTATCCCACAGATGTGCAATGATATTCAGGTCTGGGGACTGGGATGGCCATTCCAGAACAGTGTAATTGTTCCTCTGCATGAATGCCTGAGTAGATTTGGATCATTGTCTTGCTGAAATATCCATCCCCGGCGTAACTTCAAATTCGTCACTGATTCTTGTACATTATTCTCAAGAATCTGCTGATACTGAGTTGAATCCATGCGACCCTCAACTTTAACAAGATTCCCGGTGCCGGCATTGGCCACACAGCCCCAAAGCATGATGGAACCTCCATCAAATTTTACAGTGGGTAGCAAGTGTTTTTCTTGGAATGCTGTGTTTTTTTGACGCCATGCATAACGCCTTTTTGTATGAACAAACAACTCAATCTTTGTTTCATCAGTCCACAGGACCTTCTTCCAAAATGAAGCTGGCTTGTCCAAATGTTCTTTTGCATACCTCAGGCGACTCTGTTTGTGGCGTGCTTTCAGAAACGGCTTCTTTCGCATCACTCTCCCATACAGCTTCTCCTTGTGCAAAGTGTGCTGTATTGTTGACCGATGCACAGTGACACCATCTGCAGCAAGATGATGCTGCAGCTCTTTGGAGGTGGTCTGTGGATTGTCCTTGACTGTTCTCACCATTCTTCTTCTCTGCCTTTCTGATATTTTTCTTGGCCTGCCACTTCTGGGCTTAACAAGAACTGTCCCTGTGGTCTTCCATTTCCTTACTATGTTCCTCACAATGGAAACTGACAGGTTAAATCTCAGAGACAACTTTTTGTATCCTTCCCCTGAACAACTATGTTGAACAATCTTTGTTTTCAGATCATTTGAGAGTTGTTTTGAGGAGCCCATGATGCCACTCTTCAGAGGAGATTCAAATAGGAGAACAACTTGCAATTGGCCACCTTAAATACCTTTTCTCATGATTGGATACACCTGGCTATGAAGTTCAAAGCTCAGTGAGGTTACAAAACCAATTTTGTGCTTCAGTAAGTCAGAAAAAAGTAGTTAGGAGTATTCAAATCAATAAAATGATAAGGGTACCCAAATTTTTGCACCGGTCAAATTTTGGTTTAATGCATATTGCACATTTTCTGTTAGTACAATAAACCTCATTTCAATCCTGAAATATTACTGTGTCCATCAGTTATTAGATATATCAAATTGAAATGGCTGTTGCAAACACCCAAATATTTAGAACTAAAAATGATTAAGATTAATAGGGGTGCCCAAACTTTTTCATATGACTGTATTCCTTCATAAGAATGCACCACATTCAGGATCCATACCACAGTATTCGGCATTCAGCCTTAGGCATGAGGCCCAATACATCTTATCCCCTAGCGTTTTATATTGATCACGGTTTTCCTTAGCAGTTGCTATTGAATGAAGAGCACAAAGAATAAATTGTGATCTAAAGACTGCTACTACATTGAGAAACACCTTCTGAAAACAATGGAGACTTGCCAAGGCTGACAAGAGGTTGAAGTCTGCCTGAAACCTTCACAACACCTTGAGCAGAGCAGAAAACATTACAGATTTCACATTCCCGACAAAAACGTGCTAATAAACTACAGAAATCATGCAACTCGGTGGTTAGCACTCTAGAGGTGAAGTCCTGTGGTCGATCCCACACAGAGACAACACCTCCAAAGTGCTTGTATGCTTTTCCATGTTTGTCTGGGTAACAAACAAATAAAAAGGTTACAAGTGCCAGAATGGAAGACGGCAAAATCAAAAAAAACGTTCATGTCCTCAAGGCCAAAACTGTCTTCAAGAAAGCTCCTTAAGAAGCTGGTGCGATGATCAGCTGATTGTCTCAGTGTGGTAGAGAGGCCAAGCCCACGATCATCTGTTCTTGATAAAGAAGTCTCGGCATGACGCAGGAAAAACGCAATTTCACACGCAAGCCAATTACACAAATGGGCATCTATAGCAAGGATGCACCAGGTCTGCCAAAGCAAGAAGACCCCGTATGACATCCATACGCCACAACAGGGAATTTAGATTGTGAGATGAACCCATTCAAGTCACATATGCAAATCTTTAAGTTAGTGTCACAAAACAACTATCACTATTTCCTGTAAGAAAAGCCTCAACCAAGCAACTGTAGCTGAGATTCCAACATGGTTGGAATTTCTGCAATGGTTGCAAGGTCACGAGTGAATTTTTCTGCATAGAGAATAGTAGTAGCATTCCAACTGTGACTTAAAGTCGCAGGGTAGCTCAAGCCATAGGGACTCTAGTTTCATAGTGTTAAACAGGTTTCGAGGCAAGTTGTTAAAAAAAATAAATAAATAAATCCAGCAACACTTCCCTCAATGATGCCTCACAGTTCCCATACCGACACAGCCCAGCTCCCCTGGTGGTCTCTAATTCCTCTCAAGCAACCATGTAACCAAGCACTGTATGCCCTAACACATAAATCACAACATCCCCTATGAACAGGAAAGGTTTGCTATATTTAGGACGTGCAAACATCCAGTACGATTATCAGTTCAGTCATCATCCAACAGGTTACAAGGACACAAACCGATATGACGGGCGAAACCGTGAAAAAGGCCAGAAGTACTGTAGCTAGGCTTTCCTTCACCTGGGGTAAAGGCTCGGTTCACTACCCTTAGGCCTTATGGACACGACCGTGTGCACAGTCAGTATGCTAGACGTGTTTTTCACTGGCCCATTCATTTCTATAGCCCCATATAGATGACCGTGTACTTTCACAGTCTGGTATCTGGGGCCATGAGCAAAACTCAGGACAGGTCAGGTGGCACACGGATGTCATCCATATGCGGTCCGCGCCATTCATTCACGGACCGGCGTTACGCACATGGTCTGCTTTTACACTACAGAGTCTCGGTCCGTGTAAGCAATTTATTTCCCAGTCTGTATCTTATGCCGGTAGCAGGACTCCTAGCATTATAGTTATGTATGCTGCTAGGAGTCCCTGCCTACTAGCAACATGCTGTCCTGTAGTGACTATAATATGGGACAGTATGAGGTGAGGCAGGGATTCCTAGCATCATACATAAATATACTACCAGGAGACCCTCTCCCAGCATAAAATACAGGCCAGGTATAAGGCGCTCACACAAAGTTGTGACACAATATGTTGCATTTCAAGTCATGCCCATTTCTGCTAAGCCATACCTCCTTGTGAAGCTAGTCAGGCAAAAACACCTAAAAGTAGATGGGCACTATGAGCCAATATTGCAACAAATTTTTGCCACATCCTAACTGAAAACACATTAATAAATGTACCCAATGTGATCAATGACAGAGCAGGACAAGAGAAACATTAGTTGAGTTGTGAAGCTGTGGGTAACTCCGCCATATTCCCCTGTGGTGTTCTGTATCATCTAGTAGTCCCCACCCAACCAGTGGATCTCCACCTTTCCAAACTCGGAGTTGTAGTTTTGTACCAGCTAGAGACAACTGACCAGCACAGCAATGTCATGGTAGTAGGTATGTGAGGGTTATTCTGCAGGAGCAAGGCATCAGATCAGGCAAGGTGACCGCCACAATGAACAGAATTATCATTAACTAGGTTAACCGTATGGCTGTGCAGCAGGTTACTGCCTGTCTGGCCCTTCCCTGGAAATACCTTGCAGACAAGCTATGCCTCTGTCAATCGCCTCCCCACACCCAATGCTGCATTCTCACCACCACATGTCTTTCATTTAGCAGACAAGTTTTTAAAGAGACGGGTACCGTTGACTCAACATGTACCATCAAAGAAGGTATACGAGACAGCAACTATTCCCCTATAGAGCATACTGTTAGACAAGTCCTTGTGGTATGCTTTGCTAATAGGGAGTGAACCCAGTACTGGCGGACTGCAGGGACACTCCATGACACCAGCAAGAACAAGCCAGAAGGACAGGAACCTGCACATTTGGACAGTAAAGAGATCCTGTAAAAGTTATTTAATAATGTGAATGAAGTCTCAAAATAAAATTGGACACTGCAGCAAATATTACCTCCATGTGGGTGACATATGCTCAGTTAGACTCTCTCACATCACATTTGTGTTCCCCACAGACGAAGCTACAAATCAAAGAGCTGTCCATGTATTTCATGGACAAGATAGGTCCTCCAGCGGCTGCATCTTCTCCCAAATGCCTCTTTATTAGGACTTATGAACACAGCAGTATTATGGAGCCTCCTATATGTAATATTATGGAGCCTCCTATATGTAGTATTATGGAGCCTCCTATATGTAGTATTATGGAGCCTCCTATATGTAATATTATGGAGCCTCCTATATGTAGTATTATGGAGCCTCCTATATGTAGTATTATGGAGCCTCCTATATGTAATATTATGGAGCCTCCTATATGTAGTATTATGGAGCCTCCTATATGTAGTATTATGGAGCCTCCTATATGTAGTATTATGGAGCCTCCTATATGTAGTATTATGGAGCCTCCTATATGTAGTATTATGGAGCCTCCTATATGTAGTATTATGGAGCCTCCTATATGTAATATTATGGAGCCTCCTATATGTAGTATTCTGTATGTCTCCTGTAAAGTGGCTTCCATAGCACATTAGCCCTCTACTATACCTCCGCTGACATTCTGCTGCTAATACAAGTGAATAGAGTATTTTATACCGCACTTACAAGGAGCATTAAAAAAAAAAAAAAAAAAAATCTACACAATATCAAATGTGCTACAGATTTTATAACCTAAAACATGTTCATTACTTACATGGATTCTGCAAGGAAATGCTTAAGATTAAGAATGATACTACATGGTGCAGTTTTTCCGCAACATGTGGCCTCAGCCTTAGGCCCCTTGCAGACGACCGTTGCCGTGATCAGTGTGCTATCCATGTATTTCATGGATAGAACACTGACCCATTCATTTCTATGGGCCCGTACACATGACCGCGAATTATACAGTCACATGTGCGAGCGACAGTCCGGGCCGCGAAATATAGAACAGGTCCTATTCCTGTCCTATTTTGCGGCCATTGCTTCCGTGGCTCCTATTCATTTAAAGAACGGGGCTGCGCAAGCACGGCTCGTGAACGGCGGGAAATGGGTGATCAAGGCTTATACTTTGGATAGGCTGCGAGTAGGAGATTGGCGGGGATTCCACTACTGGCACCCCTACCAATCCGTTGTTTGAAGGGACTATGGCTATTCACTTATATCAGACAAACCTGCAATACCCTACACAAACCTAGTTAAGCTAGTGTCTGCTTGAGCACTACAGCCCCTTTTAATCCTGACCAGTTTTGAAGACTTTCAATGCACCAATTGTGAAAAATTCCTTTAAAAGAAAACCATTCGTCACCTCCACCAACTCTTTGCATACTTTAATACGTGTTGCTCCACTGATTCCAGCGCCGTTCCTGAGGACTTGGTGCAGTTAGTTTCATGGCTGGAGCAGATAGTCTGAGCCTACCTGCCTGACAGGAGAGCTTATATTACCATATTGGGTGCTGATACTAACAGCGCCAATCCCTCAAGAATGGTGGGGGATAGAAAATAAATAAATAATGACAGCTGCACCAGAATGGTGAAGTGGCACCTATGAAGGATGCAAAAAGTTGGAGCTGGTGGAGGTAGAGAAAGGTTCTCTTTAAGACCACTGAATTAAAATGGGGCTAATCTGCATACAGATTCACTGGCACATCCACTGCAGAAATCTTTAAGTCCTGAAGGTATGAATATAGCCTTGGAAGAAGTCACCATGATTTCCCAGAGTCTTGAATCTCTATTTTTGTCATATATGACCGTATTCAGGACTCTTCGAAAGAGACAAGCCTTTGTGAGAACTGCAATAACGACCATATGGGTAGTTACTATATTAATTCTGGACAGCAGAAGGTCTCATATTTACAATTTACTCCACATTGTTCTTCTATTTCAAGTAGAGATTCTCTCTAAAGATACATCAATCACTAAAGACTCTTGTGAAGTAAATTTACCCAACCCTCCAAAGCAAACAAACTGTGTACACTGTTTCAGTAGGAAAACTTTGTGGGTTCAGGGCTAACATATTTGCTACACGCAGAAACTTTTTAACACAATTCTATTACTGATAGACAGAACGTATCCGGCCTCAAGAAAACGACAAAACATTGCATGTAATGGCGCTGGGCGGGCCGGCTGGTATTCCTCTGGCTGGTAATTTTTTCCAGGCAGGAAAACATTAGCTATAATTTTCCTTACCCTCTTACAAGTTTATTTTCATCATAATTTGGACCTAGAAAACACAATGTATTCTACATAAGGGCCAGGATTCATTTCATGGACATCTATGCTGATACCTCAGCTTGTAGAGTATAAAAAGGGAATTACTGAAAAGTAGTTTTCCCATCTGGACAAGTCATTGCTAGGGTATAACTTCCAGATCAGTGGGGGTCTAACTGTTCAGGTCCCCACCAGTCAGGAGAATGAAGGATTTTGGTCCCCTGTTCTAAAGGAAGCATTGGTTGCATGGTGTTGGGCAGCACCTTACTCCATTCTTTTCAATGAGAGTGGCGGATATAGCCAATGTATACCACTTTGCTATCTCCTAAACTTCTACTAAGAGATGGTTTGGGGAGCATGACGTCCGACCACAACGCCATTCAGAATGAAGGACAAAAGGCCCCTCCTTTCTCCTCGTTGGCGGGGGCCTGAATGGTTGGACCTCCACCAATCTGCAAGATTTTCCCTATGAGGGAGATATCACCCATATGGAGAGAAGAATAACTTGCCCAAATGGGAAAATCCCTTTAAGTTGCAATTCCCTAACATATTATAAGAATCTTTCCAGTTGTAGGAACTAAAAATACTGTAAAGGTGCATGAGGAACGTCACACACGCCTTAATCCCTTTACTAAGATATACCATCACTTTATGATCACGGGGTCTCCATTGATCCTGTGAATGTAGGGACTGCAGCACAGATTTAAAGTTTCACTCCTGTCTAAATTTTCTCTGCATACACCAGGCTGTTCAGAAACCACAGCCAACCCCATTTATTCACTCATTCTGGGCCTCCCTGCATAGGGAGTACTAGGGAGCACGACTCTGCTGGGAAAACCTAGAATGTAGCAACTACAGCCTAAACTTAGCGCTGTAGCCCCTACTATGGATCACTGGGTGGGGGGGGGTGACGGCGATCCACACTGATCATGAAATAAGTGCATATCATAGACATACACAATCATTTCATAAGATAAAAATAACCCTCTAATTTCACATTGAGCATTCCAAACCAAGAAGAAGGGGCGTTTCTGACAAGAACAAGATACCAAATTGGGTTTTTCACTATCAAGGCAACAATTTTACAATGGGGACACTGCTCGGGCTATTAGATAAAATCCCTAGCTGCTGAAGTCCCCCTCTATGATATCCTTATACCCAAATGAAAGTGATGCATGGAGGCCGGTCCCACTCAAAATTTAGCCATGCTTATCATACGCAACAATCGCACCAGGATCAAGTGCAACCAATGGCATCACAGACAATTTAGGTCTCGATGTAGCATCAAACATTATGTAAGCAAATATAAGTTCATGTACATATGAGCGCTAATATGTACACAACATACAGAAGCCAAGGAAGCCAGGAAAGCTCACTGGTGCATACAAAGGTTGCCCGAGGTGCAATATTCATATAAGTTTGACATATGCTAGTTATTCCTGTTGGCCCAAACCTACATCAATTTAACCCTTGTGTGAAGCCTCTTTGTGAATCCAGATATTATAAGATTTCTACAAAACATATCCATTATCCCACAGAAGTCAATAAAGGAAGAATAAACCTGGAAATAAATGTAGGCAGCAAGAAATACATCAGTCTGCGATTATGGCCTAAATCTAATCACAAGTAATTGGATATTTTACCTCTATTATGATTAATGGCGATTATTTGGGTCACATCCCTTTTAAAGTAAGTGTTGGGCGAACCTAACAAGATTCCTTTGTGAGATTCGCCCAGTGGTTTCATTCAGACCGAATACGCCCAAACCGAAACTGCTGCTATAGTCTGGGGTCTCAGCGTTCCTTGACGTCAGTCAAAAGATCGGAAGAGAAGAGGGAGTGATGCAGAAGCCCAGGAGAGGCGAATTAGGCTAGGTTCACATGGCGGAAAAAGAAGAGAGATTCCGCAAAGGAATGTCAATGTCCCTGCATCAGCATTCTGTTACGGCTTTTATTTGCTGAATAGACCCAGATGAATGAGGCTAATCGGCAGGGACTCCTGACCCGCGAAATCTGTAGCAAGATCAAGCAGGACGCAAATTTTTTCAGTGTCCTGCTATGATCTCTCCTTCCCATTGAAAACAATGCAAGGCAGATTCAGGGGCAGAATCCGCTCCCAAATCTGTGGCATATTCCCCCATGTTGGTTATCCAGGTTGACATTCGGTTTTCAAATAATTGCCCAGCCCTATTCTTTGATATGTTCTGCATGATCCTACCACAGTCAATCTTGTATAAAGCCTGCAGAAAACACTTGGGTTAATTTCCTGATGATCCTCTCCATCTTTAGCTGCCGATCCATGGAGGTGGTGGGACTTAGCTATCTTTTTGTCCTACTGCACACAGCAGGGAGACTCCTACTACAGCCAGTTGTCTTACAGCCAGACAAAGAAGAGTGAGGAGGAGGATGGCTGAGCTCCGAAGACACAGATGATGTTTTGATATATAAAATTGTCGGCTTTAATTGTAATACGAGACATTTTTTGTTACTATAGTATATACTGTACAGCCATAAAACAAAATGGTAAAAATCCTAAATACTTGTGCATTTAGTCATGGTGTTCCATAGGGTCCATAGCTCATTGGCTACAAAGAAATATACATCTATACACATTCATCTTTCCATTAAAAACAGCAGCAGGATTAGTTGGGCTTCCATTTGCCGAACCCTACCAATGCGAGTCCAATGACATCAGAGTTTGTACATGGTCGGTTTCTTCCAGAAACACTACCACACATATCTAATGGTTGCATATGAAATTGCCCAGAATTGAATAGTGCTGAGATATAAAAGCACAAATAACTATTTATAACAGGTGTGTACTTTTGCAAACATTTTTTTATTACTCCAATGAAATAAAATTGGAAAGAAATCTGCAAAACACTTGACTACCCTAGCATTGTAAGTTTACCGCTCCTATGCAGACCTATGATTTTAGATCTAGGAAAAACACGGCTTCCCATACATATTACACAGTCTTGTTGTCACGCGTCTCTTCAGTACATACGGTGGTTATACTGTGTGTGTTCAGCTTCTGATATCTCATTTGATCTTTACCTGTCTGGATACAGTTTGGGTGGATCTGAATCTAAGTTACCTAAAAGTGCTATCTCTGGCTGTGAGATGCAAAGTATACCATTCTGATTTTACCATCAGTGATCTCAAAGTGGTCTGTACAACCTGGAAAGTTTACCATATAAATCTGGATGCCAGCTGGAAAATAAAAAAAAAACAAGAACAACAGGTCCACAAGTGATTTTGTACTTTACCCCCAGCAGACATTGCTTACAGGAGACACTCCTCTGGGTGTGCCACACCTGGGAGTGTCAAAGTAGTGGAAGATTGTTAGATAATATAAAGAGACAGGTAAGTATGTATGTATCAGGGCTTTAAAGATTACCTGAAGTTGGGCCTGCATGCTGTTCTATACCAGAAATAGGATTACAAGGTAAAAAGGGATTCTCTGGCAAGAGATCAAATGTATGTAAGCACATGGGCATCTACAATACCATATACATAATCTTACAAGTGATGCTCCAATTTATTGATTATATCACAGCCTTATATTAACCCTGGCGGGCAAGGGATACATAGATTACTAACCAAGACTGTTAGTGTGATGATAAAAATTAGTCCTGGCATAAGACAGGCTGTCACTAACAATGCAGGACAGCAGTGGAAAATCTGAAACTCCCTACAGCCCACCAGGGTCTTTATCCTATAGGTTTCTATTACACTGATTTAGACCAAAAGAGTGTTCTTATTTCCTCCATCAGACACTATAAGTTGGGGATACAGGTGATTTGGCCCATCGACTCCACAGCCTTGTCTATACACACATGGACAAAATTGTTGGTATCCCTCGTTTAATGAAAGAGAAACCCACAATGGTCACAGAAATAACTTGAATCTGACAAAAGTAATTTGCCAAACTACATGTTGACAAGCTACAAAGCTTCTGGGAGAATGTCCTATGGACAGATAAGACAAAAATCGAAATTTTTTGGCAAGACACATCAGCTCTATGTTCACAGACGGAAACATGAAGCATATTTTGAAAAGAACACTGTCCCTACTGTGAAACATGGAGGAGGCTCTGTTATATTCTGGGGCTGCTTTGCTGCATCTGGCACAGGGTGTCTTGAATCTGTGCAGGGTACAATGAAATCTCAAGACTATCAAGGGATTCTAGAGAGAAATGTGCTGCCCAGTGCCAGAAAGCTTGGTCTCAGTCGCAGGTCATGGGTCTTGCAACAGGATAATTACCCAAAACACAGCTAAAAACACCCAAGAATGGCTAAGAGGAAAACATTGGTCTATTCTGAAGTGGCCTTCTATGAGCCCTGACCTAAATCCTATTGAGCATCTTTGGAAGGAGTTGAAACATGCCTGGAAAAGGCACCCTTCAAACCCGAGACAACTGGAGCAGTTTGCTCATGAGGAGTGGCCAAAATACCTGTTGAGAGGTGCAGAAGTCTCATTGACAGTTACAGGAATCGTTTGATTGCAGTGATTGCCTCAAAAGGTTGTGCAACAAAATATTAAGTTAAGGGAACCATCATTTCTGTCCAGGCCTGTTTCATGAGTTTTCTTTTTTTAAAAATTCTGTTGAAGCATGGTTGAAAAGCAATGTCTGACTTTCATTTGTTCATTTTCATAGAATTTTTATATATTATTACTTTTGTCAGATTCAAGTTATTTCTGTGACCATTGTGGGTTTTTCTTTCATTAAGCCAGGGGTACCAACAATTTTGTCCACATGTGTATGTCCTAGGTTTTCAAGTGTACTGATGAAAGCTTACAAATACGCAGGATAGATATACCATTAAGGTATATTCACATATGGGAGCGTCAATAAAGAATCTATCTCCACGGCCTTAAACAAATCCAATTGCATTGTGCTGAACCTCTGTTATTCTTCCTGATAATGAGTGAATAAACTGAAATCTGAGTGTTACCATTCCCTTATTAAAGGGGCACACCTATACAAACCCTGGCGCTGTCCAATCAGTGTTGACAGTGTTAGCTATATAGGGACTTCCCTAATGGACAGGAGGAACAGTAGTCACAATATCAAAATTATTCATTCCAGCCAGGAACTAAAATCCTGTAAGACACTGGACCCTACCTTGAGAACTTCATACTGACATTATGGACTGCCAATAAATACAACTATAAACAAAGATGAGTCACTTTCAGTTCCAAAAATGTCTTCAACCTAAGAGAGTAACCCAACCATAAACTGCAACAGGAAGCAGCCATACAAAAACCTTAGAGGAAGGCAGCCCCTGACGCAATTGTGACGAGTGCACAACAGTACAGTCATGGATTACAGTGCAGGCACATTGTCTGGGTTCAGTAACCTTCAAAGCAGCAGATGGCTGAGTGAGCACCATACGAAGAGATGCCTGGGGCCTCTAATACCCCTATTAGATCATGGCTGCTACAGCATATAAACCACAGCCATCTAGTGACATTTACAGATTTGGTTTTCCCATAAGATCTCAGAAGAGATCCTAGGATTACACATTCTTTAGACATAGCAAATGTTTTATATTGTGTCTGCGGGCACTTTGTGACACCATGGCCCAGGTGTAACTGCTAACTCTGCACTCCCTATAGCAAAGAGTCAGCCGAATAGAAAGGGTTAATCAATGTGGACACAGTAAGGCTAGGGTTTCAGGGTGGCTTGTGGTTGCCGGATATTAAAGCAGAAATGTCGCACTGCCAGTCTTACTTAATGGTGTTAATGTGGTCAGACATATTCAGCAGCATTGGTGTGATGTAATAGCACAACATTGCAATCTTATGGCATGCAACAAAAAGTCGCCATATAGCCCTAGACAAAGTGTGGCTGTAACAGTAAGCAGCTAGGACTAGAGGCTACCCAGATGTCTACCTAAAACACCAAGAGAGTTTCTTCAGGCACTATACGCCTGGTATACCCCAAGAGAAAAGGAACATATTCTTCAAAGGATCTGGTGGTCCGAATCCCCCAAGCAGGGCCACTACCGGGCCATCATCAATAAATGAACAGTCTTCCTATGGCACACCGCCATGAAATATATTACTGAAGCAAAAGCGCTCTATTTTATTACATCTCCATGACTGAACAGGTAACTGTGTCACAGGACGCTGCTGTGCAGAAGGAGGCCGCGCTGTTAACCCTTTCCTTACTGAGGTAATAGTAAAGGAATGTAGTCCAAAGGTGGCAAGCCATGAAAAGGAGCACTGAAAGTACAAAGTTTAGAAAAGTAAGAATGGCAGGTATCATTCACACCAAAGTATAGAAATGTACACGGACCCTCAGAACTGGAGACACTCCAGACAAAGTAGAGGTCAGGGGTAAGATTTCTGGCTGTCCAGTCTGTAACCCCAACTGTAACACAGTAAATAATCTGAAGTGACTTCCTTCAGAGAACAGCAGCCCAAGGACAAAAAAAATAATCCTAAATATGATCCATACCCCTACTATTACTGTGATGACTTCAGATGTCAAGTTTCCAGGCTGAAACAGAAGAAAAAGTTAGCAGAAGGAAGAAGTATAAGTGATTCCTTTAGAATTCCCATTACTTGTCATGCCACTTTTGGCTTTGGCTCAAATAACCGCAGCTAAATCAACAACAAAAAAAAGCTGCTTTTCCGCAACGTGTGACCTCAGCCTTAAACGGGTTGTCCATATGCCCTATTAGGGGATCAGGATGTTAAAAAGGAGCATTTCCTGTTCTGGGAGACAGAAAATCACCAAATATTATAATCATACAATACTTCACTGGCTGTGGGTACCTGAGAAAAAGCATGTGGTTTGCCAGAAGTGGGATGCAGGAGATCATCTTATAGTTTCCGAGGCACCATTCTGACAGGTAGTCTCTGGTGACAGTGTGTTGGACGCATGTTCCACCGACAGCTACAACTACCCCATACACATGTGCGGGCTTGGACGAGCGTATATATGTTCTCTATAGGGAGTGGGAACTAAGCTGGTGCTAGACTCTTCTGGTGGTGACTTCTCTCCCTTGAGAACAAAGGATTGGACATGCTGAAATCCAACAGCCCAATTCTTTTTTTCCGCTAACATCTGCTGTCCTTTCTTACCAAACTTAGCAGGTTCAGCCATTTTTCATCCAAAGAGTACGGCCACCATTAAGCTAGCCAGCACAGAGAGAAGCCAATATAGACTCTCATATATGACAAATGAATGGGACCAATCGTGCACAGTTCATGAAGAATTAGAACCAGTCATACAAGGCACAAAATACTGATACGAGTTGGCATACGTGAGAGATGTAGATCAAATATACCATGAATGTCAAATTTACTATTCACTGTTCACTATTTTTATAAATTTGGAAGAACCGGAGCTGAAATTCACACCCTATGACTCTACGATGTCCGTGCCCCATTAGCTGCAGAGATGTTTCCATCTATAGCATAAAAAGCATTGATATTATGCTTTAGTAAAGGATAGGATTTTCACCCATCTCTATAGGGTCATCATCAAATCTCCAAAAGCACAAAGGGCACTATTCTCGGCAAGTTACTGGCAATAAAATCACGTCAATACTTTATATCATCCTTTTTATATTCTAGTGCTATTCTTACTATCAGGAAGTTCCTGTGCGGGGTAAAAGGGCAACGTCCCTTTGTAGTCTATTTAAGCATTGTTTTCTCATGACGTATTTTTGTCTCCATACCGAGCATCACTACTGCACATCCTGCTGCAAGACTGGACTCTCCGACACCATATTAGACATCATAAATTACTGTTTTAATGCCCAAAGCCATTTATTGTAGGCACACCATAGACACACGGATACCTGCATCAAGGACGTGCTTCCCATTATTCATACTATAGGAAAAGATGAGACAATCCCTATCAATAGCAATTAGGGCGTAAGGATACAGACAAGTTACTCCTCTGAGCCCACATGGCTGTTATGCCAAGTATACCAATATCCTAATTCATAGGGCAACAGCTACAGTCCTGTTGAGATACACTTATCCGTACACCCTTTAGTCCAGACGATACCACATCTCAATATTCACTACACTGGCGTTTCCGTAAGTCCTCCCAAAACCCCCATCACGGAAAAGACATTTATGAAAAGTCCTTTGGTATATGATATTGCCCTATTTGGTGCCAAATCTCCTAATTCTAGTTTTAAAAAAAAAAGGGGGCGTGTCACATATGTCTTTCCAAACACCATATACTGTTCCTAACAGAGCACTTGATAATATGTTGTAGAAGGGGGTTAAGAGCCAACATCATATCCCATCGATGAAGTGAAATGCTCTGATATATATGGCGACCAAACTAGTACATAACTCAATGTATATAAGTAACATTACAGAGCTGTGCAGCCTCCAGTTAGCTGTGAAGTTTTTTAGTCACTGTTCACATTGTCATCAGCAGTTCAGAGCAAGATGACAGGAACCATGACAGAAACTGATGGACCCCATTGTAAGCCACTGAAGTCCATCAGGCACTAGCAGAGACTCTGTAGGATGGATTTGGTAGACATAATACACACAAACATAGATATATACACACACTAATATATATATATATATATATATATATATATATATATATAGGTGTATGTGTGTGTAAAAGCTGGGTACCAGTCAATGTGACTGCTAGTTCTCACAGGGGCTCTCATGCAGCTTTCCCAGGCTCCTGCAGGTAAATCTATAGTGCCACATCCTTTCTGCTCATAGCTCTGCATAGCCCTGCAGATCTGTGGTCGCTAGGGAAAGCTGGGTGATGATAGCCCGGGCTAGAGGTGGCATGGTGAGAGAGCAATGTTCTAGTAGGGCAGGCTGTAAGTCTATTGGCGGCCTGTGCGGTCAGTGCAGATGGGTGGGCACAGGGCAGCGGGAACCTCACATGGCTGACAGAGATCAGCGTGAAATCTCAGCCCCGCCGCCACCGCCATCCTCCCCCAGGAGAGGTTACACCATCCCCCGGATAAGGAGCTGAGAGCAGCGGTGTGCCCTTCTCCCGCCCTCCCCGCATCACACAGCCCTCTCCGTGCACCGCACCGGGATATCCACACTTCTAATAGCTGGGGCCTAGCACGACCCCCCCGCTCACCTGTCCCGGGCCGCCGGCGCTGCTCACACTCCCTCCGGCCTTCTGAGCGCTAGATGTGCGGCCGGTCCCCTAATCACATTCAGATCCCTACACGGGAGGAGAGAAGGAGGAGGGAGGAGGACAGGGAGAGGCCAAGGGAGGAGCCGCCCGGCTTACTGCACGTCCGCCGCGACGTGGCCCTACTGCCGGCCCCCTTAACCGGATCGCCGCCGGTCCGTTTCTATAGATTACGTGCGTGTGTATGGATAGGTATAGATAGGTAACATCAAGCTCTTGGGCCCTAATGCAGCATCTGGAATGGGGCCCTTATCTACCCTGTGCCATTTAGAATAGTGGTATATTTTATGGGGCAGAGGGATCTTTGGAGCCCCCTCAGGGCCAGGGAGCAATAGTGACTGCTACCGCTACACCCCCTATAGCTACGTCCCTAAATATAGATCTATACGTCGTAAATCTGTGAAGTGAAAACTCCAGTGGACGGGCCCAGTGTGAATCTTCACCCTATGAACTTACGTAAAATATTTACAGGATGGGGGATAAATTGCTGATAGTTGGTAGCCCAAATGCTGAGACCAACAGCGATTCTGAGATTGGGGGCATTTCACTCCCCTTCAGAATACAATAGTGGACGCGGAATGCTTGTCCCGCTACATTCATGTTAATGGGAGCACCAGAGATATCCAAGTGCTGTACTTCTGAAATGAATGGAGAAGAGGTGCGTATTCTGCGTCCACTGTTACACCAAAATAACACCAAATTCAGGATTGTGGGAGACTCAGTGGTCAGACCCCCATTGCTCATGGGAGATATAATGGAAACACTTATACTTCATATGCCAGCATTGAAATCTCAGCGCCAGAACTGAAATCTGGTGTAGATTTCAGATATAACTCTCACCAGCTTTCTGGCATGAGTTATAGTAAATTCATCAAGTCCGAGGTGTCTCTGTCCTGCTCTGTCCACTTTTGGAAAAAATGGTGAGCATGGTGGAGAAGGGGCAATGTCGCGTATCTGTGGTGCAAGAAGGAGCCGTGCTCCATAGATGCACCACATTTATACCCATCTACGCCAAATAACTGGTATAGGTGGCTTATTAATTCTCCCTCCCATAAATCTAATAATTCACATGTACATTTTTATTTATGGACGGTGGGGTCATAAAAATAAAACCAGAGACATGCTCTATATTGGTCACTTACGCCCTTTATAGTCTATGGGTTCATGAATAAAAAATAAACAACAGCATACGGATGTCATCCATGTATTGTCCGCTTTTCATGGAATAAACTCAATATAAAGTATAGCATTGGAATCGTGGGAGTCTCAGTGGTCAAATCCCCATAATTCAGCAACCCTATCTTGCTCACATTTTTTGGATTGAATCTGGTCATGAATTTGTCCTGTGCTGTATATATTACAGAAGGGGTCCTCAACCACCGGTCCGCGGACCGGGCCGTTGGGGGTCTTTTGCCAGTCCGCGGGCAGCGGGCTGACCTTAGTAAAGGCAGCTCCTGGCACGTTATGTGGGGCGGGTCAGCGATCTGGCCACAGTGTTGTGGCTCCAAGCATAGCTAATGGCGCGGGACCTCAGTGTACAGCGCTGTAGACCAGGTCCTCTCCATTAGCTTTGCTAGGAGCCACAACACTGTGGCCAGATCGCCAACTCGTCTCGTCTAAAGCGCTGTTTAGTATATAACCCCACCCCCATATGACCAAAGCCCCGCCCCTCAACCACCCACCCCCCTGCCAGGCCGTGGAGAAAAAAAAGGTTAGGGACCGCTGTATTACAGGACAATACAGCCACTATCATTATGATACCTTGAGTTACGATCTTCAGACCAGTTTCAGGTCAGAAAATGCAGGCCATATATGGTCCAAATTTTCTGGACCATGTTTGCCTGTGTGCAGGAGGTTTGGGGCCAGGGGCCCACATGGTGTAAACCAAATGATTTGGCTACGGCAAAAAAACCACGGCTAGCGAATCCCATCCACACGTTGCAGAAAAAAATGCGCAGTGGAAATGCTGTGATTTCCAAAACAGTTGCATTTTTGGAAATTGCAGCATGTCAATTATACCTACGGAAACGCCGGCATTATCCTTATAGATATAATTGAAGCAGAAAGTCTGCAGAGGTAAACTATGAAAATAATGCAAGCAAACTTGAGAAATAGTTACCAGAAATATATGGGAAAAATTGTTTAACTTTTCATTGTACAAAAAATAAAATTTATTTGCTGAAACTGGACAATCCCTTTAAGTCCTCCTACGGGACATCACAGTGAAATTAGTTTATATATATCGCTCATATAATGCTTTGATGTACTCAGTATACCAAAGTATTATTGTCTCCGTGCAGGACTTCTCTCCACTGATTTTAGGCGGAATCTGCGATGGAGTCAGAGACTCCAACGCAGATGTGAACCTAGCCTTAGAAAAGTCTTCTATGTACTTGTATCTACTTCTAGCTGCTTGTGTGATTACAGAGGGGATCTTGTTCACAGACAGTAAGCAACTTTACTGACTGTGCTCATAGATTATTTTTTTTTCTTCTATTTTATTTGCTTGGTTGCATGTATTTGCCCTTTATTTACAGTCCAGTGTTCCTGGATCCCTTATCATGGTCACTTTGACTTTTCTCAAATATTTGTTTGCAATTGTATTGATTATTAGCAGCAGAAAAACTTACAGGACATAATGCCCAGCAAGACCATTTCACACACTTCAACTTTTCATGAAAACTCAGGTACCCTTTAAATGACATATCTTCCAGTGAAAAGTGATTAGAAAAGCTGAGCACAGACTCATTCTATTAACACTTGAGACTTTGTTGTGATCATCAAGTTTTTGATGATCACATAGTCATGATGACTACAGCTCTGCATTTCGGCCCTGGCAGTCTGTGCTTTGATTGAATCTGGGACGAGCCACCCAAACTGAGGAGCTTGGGGTTGTTGAGTGTTGCTTCTTTTTTATGTTACACTATCCCCACTCACCCAATGACTTTTGCATTTACCCCACACAAATCCTTTAAATGCTAAATTATAGGTTATTAAACTCTACCAAAAAATGGTCACCTGCTACTTAACCTGTTACAGTATGAAACAATAATTACACAAGGAATGGGCAGAAATTCTGATGAAATTTAAATAAAAGTACAGGATGAAGACAACTTTCTGCAGCACTCCACTGCCCCTTTCCTTTGAGTGGCCCCTCAATGTTCTGAATACAGGTGGAGGACATTGTCTCCATTAGAATGGTCCTCCCTGCAATGCTGATGCAGTTTAGACTCAACTTGAAGGTCTATCAGAAAGGTGATTTTTCCATGAACCTATGTGTACATTAGTACTGTGCACTAGCACTGCATGGGTAAACTGTATTTATTTTAATCAATTTTAAGTTATCAAATTCAACCAAAAAATGGTTAGCCTGTTATCTATATTTTTCAAGTATTGGTAATTTACTATCTTAGAGTAATGACAATGACAAACATTTGTCGTGCGCTGTTTTCACCTAGGGACTCAAAGTGCAAGGAGTGTTGTGGAGTAGGGGAGTTAGTGGCTGCCATACAGGCACTCAACCCAACACCTACAAGAGTCAGTTGCTTTACAGGAAGTCAATTTACCTATCAGTAAAATAAGAAAATCAAAGTACCTGGAAGAAAGCCACATAAACATGGGAAGAACATACAAACCCCATGCAGATGTTGCCCTTAGTCAAACCCTTTTAAATGCTGGGTAAGTATGTTATTGGGAAGAATGGGAAAGAAGGCTAAAGTATGATGAGAGCTAAATAAAAATACAAGATGAAGACAAGCTCCTGCAGCTGGCTCAACAGTGTTTCCATTGAGTAGCCCCTCAATATTTGGGAAATAGGTGGAAGACACTGTCTCTGTTAGAATGGCCTCCCAGTGATGCTGATGCAGTTTGGACTCGACTTGAAGGTTTTACAGGAGGGTGCTCTCCCTGTACCTAGATCCGATGCACCGAATGGGCAAACTATTTATGTGGATGAGTCAAGGAAAGTAAATAAATGAAAAATACTGTACAAATATAATGGAATTGCTAGAGGAGCGATTCCCCAGTAGCTGCTGGTGAACCCTGGGGGGAGGGGCACGACAAGACAGTGAGCCCTAAACTGAAACCCCCCGTCCCTGCCTACTTGCCTGAACTGTCCTAGGCGACAGACGACAACTGGGCGGTAATCCCTTCTTAAGATATAAATGATGACATAGAACGCAGACAAGACGAACAACAACAAAAGGGAGGACAGCTAGCCAAGGGGTCGGTAACAGTCATGCAACGCAGTACAGAATCGAAATCCAAGAGGATAGTCAAAGGTAAAGCCAGAGGTCAGGAATATGAATACAGGTAACAAAACAGCAAGAGTAAATAGCCAGCACGCTCGAGGCAATAGCAAGCGCCAATGTGAAAGTGAGCAAACAATAAATAGGAAGGAAGAACCCGCTCCAGACTTGATAGGAAGATTGGCTGTCAATCACACAGGTAAGGCTAAAATTAACTATTAGATGAGCAGAGGGAAACCAAGGTGAAGGAGATGGGTGTGGTGAAAAATCAATTACAGAGGTGAGGGAATAGGACAGTGTTCAGACAATACAAGAAGAACCCAAAGGAAGGAATCACAGCCGGAGCATGTGTCCAGAGGATGGCACCAAAGCGGATGTTACAGTACTTCCCGCCCCCCCCTTTACAAGGGGCCTCTGGACCCTCGCCAGATAGACCAGGTTTCGAGGGGTTCTGACGATGAAAGAGGTTAATCAAACGTTGGGCATGAAGGTCCCTGCCAGAGAAACCCACGTCCGCTCCTCCGGGCCATAACTCTTCCAGTGCACAAAGTACTGGACAGAATTCTGCACCTAGCGGGAATCCAGAATTTTTTCTACCTCGTATTCTAGTTCCCCCTAGACCACCACAGGTGTAGATGGACTGGATGAAGTAAGGACAGGAGAGATATACTTCTTCAAAAGCGACTTCTGGAAGACGTTGTGGATACGGAAAGAACTTGGAAGTTGTAATTTAAAAGGGACCGGATTTATGAGCTCAGTGATGACATAGGGCCCAATATAACGTGGCACAAATTTCCCAGAGGGAACTCTAAGACGCAAATTCCTAATGGACAACCAAACTCGATCTCCCACCCTGTATTCAGGACCAGGTAAGCATCTTTTATTTGCCTGCCATTTTTGATACTCTTGGGCTTTTACCAGGCTCAGGCGAGCCTGGGCCCAGACTCTGCACAGTCGATGATAAGTCTGTTCGGCAGTGGGATTAACGGATTCAGTGCTACGGAGAGAGGAGTACCTGGGGTTAAAACCATAGTTGCAATAAAACGGAGACATTTTAGTGGTAACGTTAACCCTGTTGTTTATTGCAAACTCTGCTAGGGGAAGAAAGGTTCTCCATTTTTCTTGAGCATTGGACACAAAACACTTTAAGTATTGCTCCACAGTTTGGTTGAATCTGACTATTGGTCTAAGGCTGGAACACTGAAGAGAAAGACAAAGAGACCCCCAGACGACCACAGAATTCTTTCCAGAATCTAGAGACAAATTGTACTCCACGATCAGATAAAATATTTTCCGGTACACCATGCAAGCAGAGTATGTGATTAATAAAGAGCAAGGCTAGACGTGGAGCATTTGGAATTTTCTTTAGGGGTACAAAATGACATATTTTGGAGAATCTATCCACAACCACCCAAATTACAGTTTTCCCTTGGGAACACGGCACATCAGTATAAAGTCCATCGACAGATGGGATCACGGTCTCTAGCACATGTCTCACAGGCGGAAACATATTCACATACAGTACGTCCTGAGACCAGGAAGGGCACCAGTAAGAGCGGGAGAGAAGGTATTTAGTCCTAGCGAAGCTGGGATGTCCCGTTAAGGTAGAACAATGAATTTCCTCCAAAACACGAAGACATAGATTTGGAGGTACATATAGTTTCACAGTGGGAGTATTTCTGGGAGCGAGATCTTGTGAGTTAACCACTAAAGTAGCAAGATCAGGAGTAATAGTGGCAAGAACCACTTCGGGGGACAAGTTTTTATTTTGGACATCCTTAGGGGCATCTATGGGTCCAAAACTGCGAGATAGGGCATCTGCCCGTACATTTTTAGTGCCTGGATGATAAGTCACCACAAAATTAAAATGTGTGAAGAATAGTGCCCAGCGGGCCTGCCTGGGAGACAATCGCTTAGCGCTGTCCAGATACAGTAGGTTGTTATGATCGGTAAATACTGTGATCTGCTGTTTGGCCCCTTCGAGGAAATGTCTCCACTCCTCGAATGCCCATTTAATGGCTAGGAGTTCCCGATTACCATTATAGTAGTTGTGCTGCGCAGGAGAGAATTTCCTCAAGAAGAAGGACACAGGTTGCAAACACATAAAGTTTTCAGAGCCCTAAGACAACATGGCACCAACCCCCAGTTCAAAGGCATCAACCTATAACAAATGGGCGATCATAGTCTGGTGGTGATAATACAGGAGCCTCAACAAAACATTTCTTGAAACGTACAAATGCCTGTTCAGCTTCAGGAGTCCAATTGGTCAGATCGGCACCTTTCTTTGTGAGATCCACCACCAGCTTCACTATAGTAGAGAAATTCTTAATACATTTTCAATAACAGTTGGAGAAACCCAAGAAACACTGTAGGGCCTTAAAGTTGGAGGGGTGTTCCCACTTATTAATAGCCGTGACTTTGAGTGGATCCATGCAAAAAGAGTCGGGAGTAATGATGTAACCGAGGAAGGTGACCCTTTGGACTCTGAACAGGCACTTGGACAGTTTGGCAAAGAGACCGTTTTGACGCAACAGTAGCAAAACACACCTAACATGCTCAATATGCTTGGCCCAATCAGAAGAAAAAAACAGAATGTCATCCAGATAGACAACCACGTAACGGCTGAGCAGGTCTCTAAGGATATCGTTAACAAAATGTTGAAAAACTGCATTACACAACCCGAAAGGCATTACCAAATATTCAAAGTGACCTTCCGGGGTGTTAAAGGCAGTCTTCCATTCGTCTCCTTCTCTGATCCGGATCAGATTGTCTGCCCCACGCAGGTCAATTTTAGAAAACCAGCGGGCACCCACAATCTGATTAAAAAGATCAGGGATCAGAGGATGGTACTGATTTTTAACTGTAATTTTAATTAATTCTTGATAATCAATGCATGGCCACAATCCATCATCCAGAATCACAGCCGGACACGCCTCCTGCCCCGCAGCATGCGGCCAGAGGATGGCGCCAAAGCCCACACGGGCAAGAATGTCACAACAAACCTATTTTTCCTCTGTAAACTAGTTTAATTTAGTTTATTATCACGCTTGGCTTGCTGGAAGTTACTGTAATAGGTTGGATAATTATATATAGCAATGTAAAATTACAATGTTTTGTAATTATGATTTTTTTAAATAATTATTGATGTAATAATGGGCTGCACGGTGGCTACGTGGTTGGCCCCATTGCCTTGCAGCGCTGGAATCTTCAGTGTAGTTTGTATGTTCTTCCTGGATTTGCATGTTTTTCCTCGGGGAATTTCAATTTCCTCCTACACTTCAAAAATGTACCAACAGGTTAAATCAAGATTTTCAATAATGCAAACATAAACTGATTACCGCGATGCAATGTGGTCATGTTTATAGAATAAGTACAAAAGCTTGTGTGATTCCTAGGAGAACTGAACTAAATGTTCTACCTGTTAAGCTGGTGTGCAATTTGATCAGACAACTTTCTGGTATTTCTGTGTATCCACTCTATGGGGCATATTTATTAAGAGTGGCATATCGTACGCCAGTCTTAAAAAACGTCCAATTGGCACAGGGAACCGGAGATTTATGAAGAGGCTGGGGTACACCCAAAAAGTGGGTTGAGTCTTGGCCAACGCCTTGGACCGCCCTGAACCCCCTCTCCCCCACCGCACTGCCCACATTTGCAGAAAGGGTCTTGCACCAAACATGTATCTCAATTGGCGTAGAGGGAATGATAAATTCCTCCCTATATGTCTTATTCTGTGCAGCATTAAGAATCACGTTCCCACCTAAACGAGAAGCAGCCCTGGCCAGAAATTCGGCTTCAGTCAAAAATGAAAGCAAAGTCCTGCTGGCACTGACTGACGACAACACTTTGTGCAGATAGATGGCATGGACAAAAAATTTTCACTGCATTTCAAAGTAATCGTCCTCTCTAATAAGGGATAGATTCTTCCATCCAGTATTTGGGGTACAACATGGCAAGTTAGGAAAATTTTTTCCAACTTCCCCAGTTCTACTAATGTAGGAATGGTATTGAGTCTCAGATTGGAAAAAAACCCCCCAATAAAAACAGAAAAAGATATAATAGAATTAGAAAAATCTGCACAAAGTGCAACTGCCAGTAAGGTTTTGCTTTTGGTATGGAACAAACTACCAGTCAAGGCTGGTCCTCACTTAGCTAGAGACGTGGATGTACCTTTATACCACATGGAATCAGAAGTATAGTGCGGATATCGCTTCAGGTTGCCTTATGGGAGGTACGCCCCTGGTGGATACACAGGAATACCAGTGAGTTGTCTGATCAAACTGCACACTAGCTTTACAGGTAGGACATATGTTTCAGTTCTCCTAGCAATCTCACAAGTTTTTCTGCTTATTCTATAGAAATGTGCTTGTTACATTGTAGTTTCCTCCGGGTACTCCGGTTTCCTCCCACACTCCAAAGACATACTGATAGGGAATGAAGATTGTGAGCCCTATATGGGACACTGACTGTCAATGTCTGTAAAGCGCTGCGGAATATGATGGCGCTATACAAGTAAGCATCAATAATAATAATAATAACAGTGATCAGTTCCAGTTGGGTTTACTGTAGTTTGGACCTATGAAATTTTGGACTTATCGAAATGCAAGTTTTTGGAGTGCAAGTCGTCTATGTTTTCACTTCTCAATTTTATTGGCTGATTTGGAATGCATCGCTCTCCCCACTCACAGTACCTACTAGTCATTGCGTTTTTAGTGGTGAAGATTTGCACCAAAATATCATATTACGTGTACTGTAAATTGAAACAAGGGTTGGACCTCGATTGTGATTGGCTCACAATGTAATTACTATTGTAATTGCAAGTTGGTAGAAATTGTGATATGATTGTGTTTGAGCTCTCTGTACACACTTAAAGGGGTTCAGGAATTTTGTCATTTATGGGCTATCGTTAGAAGACATGGAACTATTAAACTATCTAAAGTCACATGGTTCTAGAAAACAACCCTCTATAAGATCGACCTTCCAAACTATCCCCACCCCTACTCAGCCTTAATTCACACTTTCCCAATCTCCCATAATCACCTGTTAATCAAAATGGTAACTACTATCCATTCTATTTGTATTTCCAATTTTTTGGAGTCCAACCTGTGCATGAAGCATAACATCTAGGCTGAGACTAGACAGTGCGGAAAGCTGCATTTTTGTTTCAGATTTTGTTGTGATGTTTTCTTTGGTAAAGCCAGGAGTAGATTTACTCTAGGTTCACACCTGCGCTTGGGTTTCCATTTTTTGAGTCCGCTTGGGGACCTGAAAACGGAAACCTAATCCGCTTAAAAAGCGGTTACCCGCATAAACAAGCGGACCCCATAGACTATAATGGGGTCCACCGGGTTTCCACCCGGTTTCTGCTTGAAAAATGCAAGCAGGACTTTTCTCTCTACATTTTTCAAGCAGAATGGGGGACGAGATCCCCGAATGTAAACTGAGCGCTGGTGTGAATCCAGCCTTAGCAGGATGGACACGTATAAGTGCTTCCCTTATATTTCCCATTCATTTTGAAGCCACACCTGGCTTTGGTGCAAAAAAACGCAGCAAATTCTGCATCTGCCACTTTATGTACACCAATAATACTAATTACAAAAAAAGTATGATGGCTGCCTGTAATCACCACTAGAGGGAGCACGGGAGCTTATTGCATACTGTTATACATTGAATTTTGAACATAAGCAGGCAGCATGCTATCTCTTAGGTTATGTTTACTCGGCAAGAATGCAGATCAGAAAAATGTTGCATATTTATGCCATGGAGCCCACAGCTGTAAGATTGGGCCTTGAATTTCTGCTTCATTTTGCTCTATGTTTCTGCTGTGAGTCATCATTTTGATTCTGATGCTTTTTCTGTGCCCATATTATGTGCCCATATTAGTGTGAATTAACTATGTTGGAATATAACTTTACATATATAGGCGACTGGCCGCAGGAATAACATGCCACGTGTAATATTAAGGCGCTACAGAGAATTTGTATGACTGAACCCCAGTGAAGCTGATTCATAGTGTCATGGATTCAGCAATGTCAGCATGTTGCTTCTTGTGTAACTACAAACAGGATTTTTTGGTATATTTTACAACTTCTCCAGGAAGATCTACCAGTTGGAACCCGTATATCACCCTGACAAATATTTCATAGAGTAAGTTTATAGCAGTGTCCATTTTAGTATGAACATCGAAGAATACAACCAATGTGCCCACAGTATTTAAACCTATCTCGCTGGAAAAATATCATTCATACAGTTTAATCCTGCTGCACTGAGCAAAGTATGTATAAGTGGACTACTTCCAATGAAAGCATCACCCTGGGGCAGATTCATGTCAACATACACAAAGGCATGTTCTCTTCCTTGGTATTTATTGCAGTGTGCAGGCATTTAAAGGGCTTGTCTTGTTTAGAAAACCCATTTCAAAAACCATTCTGAGATTTAGGGGGAGGGGGGTTCATTTGGGAGATCCATCTGCTACAAGTAGTGTCTTGCTAACTCTGGAAGAACTAGCATATCCATTACATTATATAGAAAGGCCACTGATTTCAATGTGCACATTAAAGGCTTGATTTCATGTGGGAATGAAAGGGTTTGGACCTCTTTATGTATTATTTGTTGCCTATCAAATATGATAGTTCAGCAACGTTTCCTCTATCCTTTATGCCACACCAGCATTGTAACCTAGCTTTTCCCACCCACATGCCCCACCTTGATATGACCACAGGTAAAGGGGCATATGATGAGACGCCTCAATCAGCTTCCTGCATTGAAACATACAGGGAAAATTTATTAAACAAAGCATGCCAGTTTCCTGATGTAAAAGAGGCATATTTTTTAACGCATAGCCATTTTTCACGACACAAAAGCACCGATCTGTCCTTTTTCTGCTGCACGCACTACTCCACTCTTATTTTTAGCTAAAGATAACTGCAGGTGTCAACTAGAACCAGTGTTGGACTGGGTCTTCTTTGGGCCCACCTGGAGAGATGATCCTGTGGGCCCCCTCCATCATGTGCATGTCCACTTTTAGTTGCATGTAATCTTTGTTGAATCATAAAATATAGACCCTAGACACAAGTGATTGACTCCCAATGGGATTGTCTTTGCTGGATCATTGGTGTCTATTATTGACCATGGTGGATCAGACAGATTCTGAGAATGCAGCATGCACTTTCCTCTCTGCATGTTTCAGGCGGAAACCGAGCGGAAACCACACAGACCCCATTATAGTCTATGGGGTCCGCAGGTTTCCTTAGGTAAACCACTTTTCTATGCGTATAGGTTTCCATTCGGGGGGGGGTCCCCAAGCGGACTCCCCCGAATGGAAACCGAATGCAGATGTGAACCGACCCTAACCTGTGCTGTCCAAATAACCTCACAGAGTTGCCAACGGTCCTAAATTTGCTCCTTTTCAGAAAGATGGCGTCAGATTTGGCCAGGGGAAACCACAGCCATCCATCCATTTCCTCTACAGCATTCAAATGATTGGCAAACACACAGAATAAATGAAGTTTAGCCTGCCTGAATGGGAGCCACTTTTACAGAATTGCTCTCCGTCCTGTGGTCTTGAGTGGGGAACCTTTTTGTGAAAGCCATATAGACTAATAGGGAATATCTTCTTTAGACAACCTCTTAGAGAAAGTGTTAGTAGCTGCCATCAACAGGCTATGCCTAGAGCAAAACAGAGCGAACATGCAGACAACACTCTACCCTCCTTCATTCAGTGTATGGAGTGCTGTCCCTTGCATAGGAGAAGCATTGAACAGACACACAAAACTACAACCCTGTAATGCTGCGGGTCATGGCTGCTGAGGCCCTCTCTCCTTGGTGGTCATGGTAACCAGCTCACTTTCCGTTCCCATCATGTTCTATGACCTCTTCGCAGTCGTGCGCACCTTTCCACTTCCTCCTTCCCTGCTCCCTCAGCACAATGCCTGAGCAAATGTTCTACCTAAGGTGTTTTCTTTGTTCTGATCCGATCCTATGTTTTGACCCTGGCCTTTCATCTAACTTCATCTTCCCTGTTTACTATTCTCTGCCTGATATCTGTGCCTGACCTTGGCTTGCTCCTGACCACTACTCTTGTGCCGCCTGCTGCCTTGATCTCCTGCCTGAATTTGACTATGCATGAACTCTGCCTGCCCTGACCATTTGCCTGTACCCTGACTACTGTCTCCTGCCTGTCCCCTAGTACTTTACACCACATTTTTTTTGTCTGTTTGGCCAGCTATTACAACTCCAAGACCTGGAGGTCTTCCTGCAGCATAATCCATATCCCTGTTAGGGTGTTAAAGGGATAGACACTTAGACAATGCCCTGACGGGTGGCTAAAAGTTAAATCAGTTTGGTAGCACAGTGGGTTCACAACCTGCTGATTCTTACAAACCCCACTGGTGTCACAGAATCAGAGGAACTACATTCTGGGAGTTATATACATCTCAAGGAATAGCAGAGAACAGTAGTAAAAAAAAATGTATTGCAATGAAAATAATGACAGAATTTTCACTATGCATGTGAATTCCTAGCAATATAAAATTTAAAAAACAAATCCCAGAATGCTTCTTTAAGATGAGAATACCCTTTTAGGCAAAGGCCCCATGTAGCGGCAACGCATTGCGGTTTTTCCCGCAGCGCTTTTCTGAAAAAATTCCATAGAGGTTTCCTCTGCGGACTTTCTGCTTCAACCACTGAGGGAACCACTGGCATTTCCATATGTATAATTAACATGCTGCGATTTCCAAAACTTCATTGGTTTTGGAAAACGCAGCGTGTCTGCTGCACGTATCTTCCCACAATGTGTATTTTCACATTAATCCCATCCACTTTGCGGGGACAGTAAAATGCTGCAATGCTTTCTGCGGTGTTTACGCCACATTGGGCCCCCGGCCTTAATGAAAGATCAAACTGTTTAGATAAGACACAGAATGATTAAGTAGTAGATAGTAGAATGAGTGAGAAGGATTGGTTGTGGGGGGGGGGGAGATCCACTGTAAAGCACCTCTTTTCTGCTGTGGAGTTCACTAAGGGACTGCTTCCAGTACAGTAAACAAAGCAAGATACTAAACAAATGGATATAAAATAAGTTTTAGAAAAGATAAGATAAAACTAAAAATAAAGATTAAACTAAGATCAAATAAAAACGTATCATGCACTAGTGACCCTAAGTATCTAAATAATCTAAAATAGTTGTTTTATAATAGTGCCCCTTAAAAGTGAGATTCTAGATAATAAAAGATATTGCACACTGCATATGTCTGATTGAATGTCTGATTTTACTGTATTAAAGTGAGAGTGAATCAGCAATGTACTCACATTATATGTGTTGTGTAGCTGGAAGATATGATTCAGCAATCGCGTAAGCAGCTGAATTTCACACACGCACACTGGCCTTCTGAAAATAGAAGAGGGACCACCACCTACAAACCAGGATGAACTGCTGGGCAAAATGTACAAGGAGCCAGAAATAACATAACTATTATGGCCAGAATCAGGGGTGCAGCTACAGGCTACAGAGGGTACAAAGGTAGTATCTGCACCATGACCCTTGTGCTTGAGGTCCCTCTGACCCATAAGAAGACACTATTACTATAAATGGCACATAGTAGGTGTGGGAACCTGTTATAGATTTTGCATTGGGACTCAGGAACAATATTTAGCAGTGTCGCTAGTGCAGGCCCCTTTTGTCTAATGCCTCACATATCCCCGGGTCTAACAATCAACTGATTTGGACTCCAACAGTGCAGTTTGGGGACACACTGGTTAAGTTCTTTTACTGGGGTATTATCACTAATGGAAGCACACTAGGTATCATTATTACTATTGGGGTATTGTTACTAATACCAGCAAGCTGGGAAGCACTATTACTATGGGGGAACTCTTCTTAATGTGGACCCACTGGGGTGCATTTTTGCCACCAACTGCACTATGGGAGAGGCGCTATTACTAATGTGGCTGTACTTATTTTCATATTCCTTTCCCAGAATTCCTAATAGAACATACATGGTCTGTAAGACTCTATACACCACAAGGTGGCTTGGCAAAGGCAAACTCCCTCAAGTCCCATGCACACAACTGAAGGTCCCCCTTTGGCCTGCACATTCCGTCATGTGCACGAGGCCTTAGGAGACAGAGTACCCCTTCTGAACAACTTACATGTAGTAAACATTCAAATGCCTAGTTAGACATCGGACACATGGCATACAATAATCACACACACATAGCATGCATGACCATTGCTCCATTCAAACATGGAACAGCAGACCCCCAGTGATCCTATGTTTATCATGTGGTTTGGACATAAATATTGCTCATAACCAAACCCTTTTAAAATCATAGCAAGAAAATCTTTGGCTAAGAGTTATATGCAAGCTCTTCCAATTCCCAGTGTCCCTAACTTTCCAGGTAAGCAGTACTTGAGAGTTCGCTAAGATGTACTATGAATGTATGTATGTACTGTATGTGTAACACAGGATGGTAATAAAATGGCAGAGCACACTGACAAAACCACAACTGCTACATCCCCCCCCCCCCATTGTGAGTGCTCCTTCTAATCTGAAGGCTATGCTGCCACCTGCTGGAAGCATACAGTATTTATATAGGCCACTTACTCATATGTCTTGCTGTGGGTTTTTACCCCTGTGGCAGAGCAGCCTGCAAAGGTTGAAAACCACGCTGATGCCACAACAAGAAATTGACCTGCTTCAGGTTCAAAACCCACATACAGGGCACACTGCACTGCATTTTTTTTTAGCAATGTGTAGATGGGATTTGTATAAATCCCATCATTATGCTGGTACTGTATATAGTAGCTGGTTAACTAACTGAGTGCAACTACACCACAGCACAAAAGTGATGTAAGAAATACCGCGGCAGCAACGCATTGCCGTTTTTCCCACAGCGCTTTTCACAGAAAACAAAGGAAACCTCCGCAGACTTTCTGCCTGGATTATACCTATAGGGAAACCGCCTGCATTTCTGTAGGTATAATTGACATGCTGCGATTTCCAAAACCGCAACGGTTTTGGAAATCATGTTTCCACTGCACGTATTTTTCTGCAGTGACTGTAAAACGCTGCAGTTTTTTTTTTGCATTTTTTTTGAGCCAAAACCAAGAATAACTACAAAAGGGATGGGAAATACAGTGCCTTGCGAAAGTATTCGGCCCCCTTGAACTTTTCAACCTTTTGCCACATTTCATGCTTCAAACATAAGGATATAAAATTTAAATTTTTTGGTGAAGAATCAACAAGTGGGACACAATTGTGAAGTGGAACAAAATTTATTGGTTATTTTAAACTTTTGTAAAAAATAAAAAACTGAAAAGTGGGGCGTGCAATATTATTCGGCCCCTTTACTTTCAGTGCAGCAAACTCACTCCAGAAGTTCAGTGAGGATCTCTGAATGATCCAATGTTGTCTTAAATGACTGATGATGATAAATATAATCCACCTGTGTGTAATCAAGTCTCCGTATAAATGCACCTGCTATGTGATAGTCTCAGGGTTTTGTTTAAAGAGCAGAGAAAATCATGAAGACCAAGGAACACACCAGGCAGGTCCATGATACTGTTGTGGAGAAGTTTAATGCCTGATTAGGATACAAAAAGAATTCCCAAACTTTAAACATCCCAAGGAGTACTGTGCAAGCGATCATATTGAAATGGAAGGAGTATCAGACCACTGGAAATCTACCAAGACCCGGCCGTCCCTCTAAACTTTCATCTCAAACAAGGAGAAGACTGATCAGAGATGCAGCCAAGAGGCCCATGATCACTCTGGATGAACTGCAGAGATCTACGGCTGAGGTGGGAGAGTCTGTCCATAGGACAACAATCAGTCGAACACTGCACAAATCTGGCCTTTATGGAAGAGTGGCAAGAAGAAAGCCATTTCTCAAAGATATCCATAAAAAGTCTCGTTTAAAGTTTGCCACAAGCCACCTGGGAGACACACCAAACATGTGGAAGAAGGTGCTCTGGTCAGATGAAACCAAAATCAAACGTTTTGGCCACAATGCAAAACGATAAGTTTGGTGTAAAAGCAACACAGCTCATCACCCTGCACACACCATCCCCACTGTCAAACATGGTGGTGGCAGCATCATGGTTTGGGCCTGCTTTTCTTCAGCAGGGACAGGGAAGATGGTTAAAATTGATGGGAAGATGGATGGAGCCAAATACAGGACCATTCTGGAAGAAAACCTGTTGGAGTCTGCAAAAGACCTGAGACTAGGACAGAGATTTATCTTCCAACAAGACAATGATCCCAAACATAAAGCAAAATCTACAATGGAATGGTTCACAAATAAACGTATCCAGGTGTTAGAATGGCCAAGTCAAAGTCCAGACCTGAATCCAATCGAAAAACTGAAAACTGCTGCTCACAAACGCTCTCCATCCAACCTCACTGAGCTCCAGCTGTTTTCCAAGGAAAAATGGGCAAGAATTTCAGTCTATCGATGTGCAAAACTGATAGAGACATACCCCAAGCGACTTGCAGCTGTAATCGCAGCAAAAGGTGGCGCTACAAAGTACTAATTTAAGGGGGCCGAGTAATATTGCACGCCCCACTTTTCAGTTTTTATTTTTTACTTCCTATCTGTCTGTCTACTATCAATGTAATGCCTCTCACCTTGGAACATTCCTGTACATGTTGTATTTGTATCTGCTTATCTTATCTTATCTTTGCTGCTGTAACACTCTGAATTTCCCCATTGTGGGACTATTAAAGGACTATTATTATTATTAATTTCGGATAGTCTGTATCAGGTAGAAATTTTGAGAAAACACGAGATTAAGTGTTAGTGATTATGAAGCATTTACATGTTACCAGCAGCATTAGTTCAAATGAACGAAAAGTGTTTTGCTGCTGATTTTCTTTTGTACTCAATGTCTGGTGCATCCCATATTAATCTCCAGCAATAGTCAGCTAGCATTGATGGATTCCAGTAGCCTTGATAACGCTTTTCCATCATGGCAATATCCTGGTGAAACCATTCGCCATGTTCGCTACTGACTGCACCAAGATTTGCAGGGAAAAAGTCCAAATGAATTTGAAATGAATTTTCAAGGACATGTTGTACTTCATTGCTTTGTAAGTTTCAAGAAGGTTGTCAACCAATTCGATGTAGTATGGTGCTCGATAGTTGCCAAGGAAATTCTCTAAAACATCCTTGAAAGATTTCCAAGCAATTTTCTCAGGCCCCACCAGAAGCTCTTCGAAGTGCTTGTCATTCATGATGTGTTGGATTTGTGGACCAACAAAAATGCCTTTCTTAATCTTGGCATCGGTTATTCCTGGGAACATTTGTCTCAAATAATGAAAACCTTCTGCTTCCTTGTTCATTGCTTTCACAAAATTTTTCATCAGCCTGAGTTTTATGTGAAGTGGAGGCAGAAATATCATTGTTGGGTCCACAAGTGCTTTATGTGCAACCAGTGGCGTAACTAGGAATGGCTGGCCCCCAAGGCGAACATTTGACATGGGGCCCCCCCCGAACCGGTTACGGGTCCTCAAACAGTAAAATATGCTCAACAGTGTTCCCAGATAATATTATATGCTCGACAGTGGCCCCCACACAGCATTATATGCTCCACAGTGGCCCCCATACAGCATTATATGCACTACATTGCTCCCCCTACACACAGTATAATATGCTCCCCACAGTGGCCCCACACAGTATAATATGCTCCACAAAGTGGCCCCCACCCTGTATTATATGCTCCCCGCACGTGGTCCCCACCCAGTAGTATATGATCTACAGTGGCCCCCACCCAGTATTATATGCTCTACAGTGGCTCCCACCCAGTAGTATATGCTCTACAGTGGCCCCCACCCAGTAGTATATGCTCCACAGTGGCCCCCACTCAGTATTATATGCTCAGCAGGGGCCCCCCACCCAATAGTCTATGCCAGGGCCCCTTTCCAATAACAGTATGTATAGCGGTCGGGGAACCAGGCTTTCCCCGACTGCTGAGTGGTCCGGGGCCCGGCCATCTCCAGCTGGCTGCGGGCCCCATACCCTGCCGGGTCTGGTCGCAGGGGGTGCCACTGTTATCGTTATGCCACTGGTTTGTGGGGTTTGTGGTAGCGGCTGCCACAGGGCTCCGGGCCCCCGAATGTCCCGGGCCCTGTGGCAGCCGCTATCGCTGCTACCCCGGTATTTACACCCCTGTGTGCAACATTTTTCTGCCCGGGAGTCAACTGGTTACGTTTTGGCTACTTCCTTCTACTGTAATGTGACTGCTTAGCACGGCTTTCCCATTCGCAAATAAAACTGCAGTACTTGGTATATCCGAGCTGCAATCCAAGCAGCAGTGCCACTACTTTTAAATCATCACAGATGTTCCAGTTGTAGTTGCTGTACTTGATGTGTTTCAACAACAGTTCCATGTTCTCATATGTTTCTGTCATGTGTGCAGCATAGCCAACAGGTATTGAAGGATGAACATTGTGTAACAAGACAGCCTTGAGACTTAACATTGATGAGCTATAGAGACGCCACCGATTCGGCTCATGCACACAACCCATCAATGTCTGTCCAGAAACACAGGTTGTCAACCTGTTCAAAAAACTGTTAAGTCATCTTGATGGCTTCGAAACTTTTGTACCAGGTGACAGCAAATGCCATCCTTGAAGTCTTGAAGCCAGTAAATCTGCATTTGCTTTTGAGAAACCTAAGTCCCGGACCAAGTCATTCAGTTCCGGGTGTGTCATAATATGAGGCTCACCAGACATACAAGTCTGAATTGGCGTCGTTCCCCATCTCTGACCTATGGACTGCAACATCTTTATCAGCTGCCTCCTCTAGGTTCCATGTCTCTGGTGGCTTTGGTTCTGGAAGAGTGTCATCCTGTGGCACTGGTCTCATAGCTGAAGGCAGATTGAGATATTCAATGCATTTTTTATTCTTAGCAGAGAAACCAGAGACATTGGTTAGACAGAAGTAACAGTCGGTCACATGATCCTTCGGTTCCCGCCATATCATTGGGACAGCAAACGGCATTGACTTGCGAGAACCTCTCAGCCAACCTCTAAGATCAACAGCACATCTTGCACAACATATGTGAGGAGCCCAAGATTTGTTTTGATCACCAATCTTGCATCCAAAGTACAGCTCATAGGCTTTCATGATAAGAGCTGTCATTGTGTGTCTTTGCGGCTTAAGCGGGTACTCATCAGAAATGTAACAGAAGGTATTGTGACTGTTCCAACACTGACGAGACATTTTAGCTATATCAGATCGTACTGGAGTAGTTTATAGCTGCTTAGATTTGAAATAACTTTTGCAAGCAGATATTACAGCCTCTGCAGGCAGCAACCAGACATGTCTAGACATGTGTAGGTGTGCCTAGTCTGTAACAATTCCACTGAAGTTGTGCAACTTCAATGAAGTGCAAGGAATTCATGCCTTTGCTTACCTATAAATTACATAACAGCACAACACATATATTGTGGATAATACTTGAACAGCCTTAAAATATGAAAAAAAAAAATTGCTAAAACAGAAGATTTCTGAAAAACAGTATGTGACAGGAAAATTTCGAGGTGATTTTCATGATCAGCAGCTCAAATTACATAAGAAACACTCAAAATTGTTCAGGATGCAAAATCTTCATTGTCCAGTGTTATTGAATTTAGAGTATATAAAAAGAAAATGGGTACTTTCTTAAAAAATTTACTCAATATGTTATAGTAACACAAAGGCTGGTTGAGATGATGTATAAAGTACAATGAGTATATTGTTATACAGGGTGGGCCATAAGTATGGATACACCCGGGTGGGCCATAAATACCCAGATAAAATGGAAGTGGTTGCTGATATCACCTTACTGTTTGTGGCATATTAGTACATGGGAGGGGAGGTCATGTGACACATCAAACACATGGAGAATTGCAAAAGAAAAACAATGGTATCTGGTGTATCCATACTTATGGCCCACCCGGGTGTATCTATACTTATGGCCCACCCTGTATAGTTGGGGGATACCTGCCCAGGGGCCCATCGGGGTCTAAGCCTTATGGGAACAGGCACAGGCAACTCCATCTGTGTCCATCATTCTATTGCTGTTAAAGTCTGTTGCTCTCATCCTATGATGGATGAGTGCAATAGACGTTCACAACAGTAGTGTGAACATCCCCTAAAATTGTTGCCACTTAGTACTTGTCCACAAGGCAAAAGACACAGCAAAACCACAACATGTGAATATATTCTATTTACCCCACATTCATATGATGAAACTCGGTCCTTGTGTTACTAATAGCATGGGACAGTATGTCTCTGGGAGGCAAGGACTACTAGCAGCATAGATCACTGTATTGCTAGGAGTCCCTCTCCTGGCATACTGCTCAGGCCGGGTGAAACTCGGTCTTGTATGAGGAAGGGTATATTCAGATGTTGTAGTTGGAGTGTTGATGAAATTGCATTAAAAAAAAACATATTTTGATGTAGTTGTGGATTTACAGGTGAAAGTCATTTATTTTACATGATACAACTGTAGAAATCATAACTGCATTGAAATGTGAGGTAAAACTACATGCAGTTCTTTCCTGTAGTTCTTCAGGGTGCATTCAGACAGTTGCAGTAAATATGGGTAAAAGCCGCATCAAAACTGAATACCTGTGTAAGAGACAGCCAATGTTGTCTTAAGCTTCATTTGTCTGTATAAACTGTTAATGTTGAATGTATTTCTGTGATTCTGTTCCTTTAAGACAGCAGCCATTGTAATTGTGACATGATGCTGGAGTGAGACCCCCCCCTTTTATGTCAGCCTGCCTGTTCTGCAGACAGAGTGTGAGCAGAGAAGCAGGAAGTGACGAGACAGAGAGCAGCAGCCATCTTGGCAAGTGTTGTATTGAACTGGTGTGGAGATTTTTCTGTACAGCTAAGCTGTATCTTGGTCCAGAGACAAACAGAGTGTAAAGAGACAACAGGACTAGTGAGTCCACGTGAAAGGAACTGTGCTCAGTGGCTGATCAGTGAGACTGACATTGTGACTGTGTATATGGATACCACAGATAGAGACTCGCAGTGCTGTTGATGTACTGGACGGCACCTGCTAAATCCCGGCTTACATCCCAGCTCAGTGTATGGATTCGGCAGGACTGTCAGTGTGCTGAGTGGAATCTGCTGTTGGATTACATTGCATTCATTTGGTTTCCCTGTTAAAGAGGACTTCATTTCTCCCAAGATCCTGATAACCGTGAGGAGAGGACGCTTCACTATAAAAGAAAGGACCGACTTTGGGCCCCACCGCGCGCTTCTACGGACTGTAAGCGGTCCACCTGGACCACTGGGGAAAAGGGGGTGCACCCAAATGTGAAGTCAGGGTCAGTTAGGGATAGTTTTGAGTATATTGTTCATTCAGTGTCCATACTGCAGAAGTGGACAGAGTAAAAGTAGAAACCATTGCAGAATTTGCCTTGAAATTGTTCATGCTATATTGTATATTTTGCTTGTCTTTAGCCCTGTCATTTTACCTTTAACTAGCCTTTATTAACTTATAGTAAATATATATTTTTTTCTTGAACTACCGCGTGTGCGTTCATTTCTGGTTGCGGAGTCCAAACCACCTGCCTTGCTCTCGGTTCACAAATTGGCGTAGTCGGCAGGATCCGCTTACCAGAATGGACGGTGACGCACCCGTTCGGGAGAATGGTGCTGGAGGAAGAATGCCAGCAGGGGCTATAATGAGTCAGTTAGCTAAATTTGATGGCAATAATATGTCAGTGAGTATGTGGGTGGAACAGATACGAATGATACAGCGAATGTACCAGACCGCACCAGAAGTACTAGTAGAGCTAGCAATATTGACATTACAAGGGGATGCTAAGACCACGGTGATACTGAGGCCATTTGAACAAAGGCAGACATTTGAGCAAGTAGTCCAGATTCTAGAAACCATCTATGGAGAAACTGCATTGCTGGGGTCTCTGCAGGCTCGGTTCTTCCAGAGGGTACAACAGGAGAATGAAAGCCTTCCCCAATATGCAAATGCCCTACAAGAACTGCTCCGAGATATTCAAAGGAAGGAAAGAGGGGGCTCGCCAGCCTTCTGTAACCCTGATCGGACTCTCCGTGACCAGTTTGTCCTGGGGATACGTGACGGCAGTTTAACTGTGACTATGCAGGATTTTATACGACGAGAGACTGATGCTAAATTCCATGATGTACAGGTAGAGGCCATCTCCCGTGCCAATAGTATGGTCCCGAGGCCGCAGACCGCAGTTGGAGTTACTTTGTCACAGGGGGCTAGTTCTGGCTCAGAGACAGTAGAAAAAGGGACGGTTAAAGAAATTCTCACAGTAATGCAGAAACTGCAAGAACAAATGGAACACTTGCACACTCGTTGTGATGAGCAGTCTATGAAAATTGCAGACTTCCAGAAGACTGGAGATGAAAGGGTGAGCCATCCACACCCAGCAAGTCAGAATCACCCACCACCCCGCTGGAGGGGTGAGGATAGGACCTACCGAAGGGGTCCAAATCATTTAGTGCAGTGCTCAGGAGAAATCGAAGGGGCTTACCGAAGGGGCCCAAACAGATGGCCAGAACGACGGGGGATACGCTGCTGGGAGTGTGGACGGATGGGCCACGTTGCTGCTAGATGTCCAGAGCAGCGACAAACTTATGAGAGACCGCCGTTAAACTGAAGTCCCCTGCTGCTGAAGGGCGTGTAGTAGGGGAGACTGACAAGGAGACTATGTGGGGAGAATGCCCTGATGATGACCTGATCGCTGCAAGTCCTGTCATACAGGTGGAAATGGAGGGTATTCCGGTTACCGGGATGATTGACACGGGTTCCCAAGTAACGACCTTGAGTAGAGACTGTTATGAACGGTACTTCCGGCAACATGTGAAATATGATCCCCATACATTCGTACGAGTGGTCGCAGCTAACCAGTTACCAGTTCCGGTCGTGGGAGTGGCCTGGATGAATGTCCGGGTATGTGGCCAAGATCTAGGTAGGAAAGGCATTGTGGTGGTACAGGAGTCACATGAAGTAAAGGTCCCTGTCATTTTGGGGATGAATGTGTTAAAAGAATTAGATCAGATCCTCTTTGAAAAGAAAGGTCACGGTTATTGGAAAGAAACCACCACCCATCGGCCTACTCAAACTGCTTTCCAGCGGCTGATCCGGACATGTGGCTTACAGAAAAGTTCAGATGCACAGCGTCCTCTGGCTCGAATTTCAGTTCCTTTGCATACAAAAGTTACACTGCCACCCAGTCGGGAGACAATAGTGTCCATGCCCGTAGGCACCTGTCGGAAACTAGAGGGCATAGCTGTGTTGGTAGAACCACTGCAGGCAGCCGAAGGAGGTGTTGATCCGCTAGTGGCCCGTTCCTTGGCAATAGTTCGCAATGGAAGAGTACCACTTCGATGTGTAAACACTCAGGACCAGAGTGTGGACCTGACCCCAGGGAGGCTGCTGGCTAACATCTATGTGACTCCGGAGGAAGTAAGGAAAGTAACTCCAATGCAGCTGAAGCCGACTGAAAGGGATGAGTGGACCGTAACTGTGTCCATGGGAGAAGATGAGGAACCCACCTCTGAATGGAATGGCTGTGCAATTCGAGAACAGATGAAGATGGATGTAAGTTCATGTTCTCTGGAATGGGTGCAGAAGGTAGATGAGCTGTTGTGGGAGAACCAAGCCACCTTTGCACGGTATGCTGAAGATTTTGGATGTACCACAGGGATCTACCATGAGATTCCCACAGGAGACACCCCTCCAATTAGAGAGCGCTACCGACAAATTCCTCCACAGTTGTATCAGGAAGTGAAAGAACTGTTAGCTAAGATGCTACAGGGTGGGATCATCCAAGAAAGCCAGAGTCCCTGGGCGGCTCCTGTGGTGTTAGTAAGAAAAAAAGATGGGTCCATCCGATTTTGCGTAGACTATCGGAAGTTAAACGCTTGCACCGTACGAGATTCCTACCCCTTGCCACGGATTGAGGAGTCCCTCTCAGCGCTAGGGAGAGCCCGGTACTTCTCCTCACTAGATCTGGCTAGTGGGTATTGGCAGGTGCCGATGGCCACAAAAGACAAGGAGAAGACGGCATTCATCTTGCCCATGGGACTATACGAATTTAACCGGATGCCCTTCGGGTTGACAAATGCACCCGGAACGTTTCAGCGGTTGATGGAGAAATGTCTCGGTGACTTCAACTTCGAGTTCACTCTCATCTACTTGGATGACATTATAGTGTATTCTGCGACCTTTGAAGACCATCTCCACCAGTTGGGGCAAGTATTTCGAAGATTGCGGGAACATGGGCTCAAATTGAAACCCAGTAAATGTCGGTTGTTCCAATCTGAAATTGATTACTTGGGTCACCGCGTATCAGGAGAAGGGGTGAGACCATCAAGAGACAAGATAGCGGCTGTTCAAGATTGGCCAATACCGACTACCCTGCGAGAAGTGAGGGCGTTCCTTGGAGTAGCCGGTTACTATCGACGGTTTATTAAGGATTTCGCCAAGGTAGCAGCACCACTTAATGCTCTCCTACGAGGCACATCCGGTGGTCCAAAGAACCGGTCCGTGAAGTGGGGACCTGAACAGGAACAAGCCTTCCAGGCATTGAAGGATGCACTGACAACAGCCCCAATCTTGGCATATGCTGATTACCACTTGCCGTTCCAGCTATATACAGATGCAAGCCTGTATGGTCTTGGAGCAGTGCTTTCCCAGCTTCAGGATGGCCAGGAGAGGGTCATAGCGTACGGCAGCCGGTCTTTGAGAGATTCTGAAAGAAACCCCGAGAATTATAGTTCATTTAAATTGGAGCTGTTGGCACTGGTATGGGCCATGACCGAGAAATTCTCTGAATATTTGACCGGTGCTGAAGTTTTAGTACTGACTGACAACAACCCACTAGCTCACCTGGAAAATGCCAAGCTCGGGGCGTTAGAGCAGAGGTGGATAGCCCGAATGTCTACATTCAATTACCGCATTAAGTATCGGTCCAAGACAGAGAACCAGAATGCTGACGGACTTTCTAGGGTAACTGCCCAGACCCCCACAGAAGACGTGGATCATGAGTTGGAGCATGTGGAGGTGCCCGATTTCAGCAGATTTTCACAGGCCTTGACCGCCACTAATCAGTTTGAGATGGAGGGGACTGAAATGGCTCCTTTCTTTGGTCCCTCACGACAGGAATGGGCACAGATACAACAGACCCATGAGGGGCTGGCGCAGATGATCAAGTGTGTTGAGAAAGGCCAGAAGCCCTGTAGAGAGGAAAGAGAACGACTGACACGTGAGATATTATCTGTTTTGAGTCAGTGGGAAAAGTTGGAGATGAAAAATGGAGTGCTATGCCGAAAGGTCTATTTACCTTCTGAGATCGACATTCGATACCAAATTGTGGTGCCTAGTGAACTGGCTCGCTCCTTGGCAGTTGAGGCTCATAATAAGAATGGACATTTTGGTCATGAGAAGACCTTTCGTTGGTTACAGCGACTGATTTACTGCCCTGGTCTTCGTCAAATGGTCGAAGAAGTATGCCGCAGCTGTCGAACTTGTGAGATCCATAAGGCAATAGAACAGAGAGCTCCCCTGCAAACCATCGTGACCCAGGAACCTTTAGAAATCGTCATGATAGACTATCTAATGGTGGGCCCATCCAATAGCGGACACCAGTATTGCCTCGTAATGGTGGATCACTTCACCAAATTTGCGGTGGTAACCGCCACCAAGGACCAGACAGCTGAGTCAGCAGCTCGTGCTCTGTGCCAAGATTTCATTCGAGTATATGGGTGCCCCCAACGCATCCACTCCGACCAGGGCGCCTGCTTTGAGGGACACGTAATGAAAGAAGTTCAACGTATCTACGGGATAAAGAAGTCGCACACGACTCCATACCACCCTCAGGGAAATGGGGCCTGTGAAAGATTCAACAGAACTCTGCTACAGATGCTGCGGACTCTGGAGGAAGACAAGAAGTTACAGTGGCCTCAGTTCTTGTCTGAAATGGTGTGGGCCTATAACAATCAGGTCCATTCTACAACGGGGTACTCTCCTTATACACTTCTCTTTGGGCGGTCTGGGCGAAGTATAGGAGAATTACAGTTGAATGATGTGGATGGGTTCCCTCCGAGGGATCCAACCTCTTAGGTGCGGGCGCATCGGCAGAGACTTGAGACGATCCATCGATTGGTGCGGCAGCGCCTGCAAGAACATCCCCATCCTGATAAGACCCCAGTGCAAGAAGCACCATTGCAACCAGGCGACCTGGTGCTAGTTCGTGTCAAGAAACCCCAAGGGAAATTGGAAAGCAGATGGGAGGCTTTGTCGTATCGTGTTGTTGGCCGCAAGTATGCGAATGGGCCAGTGTACCAGGTCCAGAAAGAAGGAACTGATTGTGTTCGAGTACTTCACCGAAATATGTTGCGCCTGTGTCATTCTGAAGGGACAAATCACGATGGGCCTGCCAATGTGAATGAGCTCCCACAGTCAGAGAATGGAGGTGCGGAATGGGCCTCCGACGAGGAGGATGATTGTTGGCCGATCCCTGCTCCTGGGGATGTTCCACCTGTGACTACTGTATCTCCGGCCTGTGCCCCCTCTGGTGCGGAATCCGCTGGTCCTTCTCAGCCCATAGCTGCAGCACCCCATAATATACCACCGGTCCTCAGACGGACCACTAGGCCAAATGCTGGTATTCCCCCTGTTCGGTATGCGCAGGATGAGTTTGTTTGGCCTGCCATACATCGGTATACTACCACCCTGTGCATAAAAGTACAACCCTCTGGATATACAGTCATAGGCAGGGACTGCCACTCTTAAAGTGGGGGGGAATATGTAAGAGACAGCCAATGTTGTCTTAAGCTTCATTTGTCTGTATAAACTGTTAATGTTGAATGTATTTCTGTGATTCTGTTCCTTTAAGACAGCAGCCATTGTAATTGTGACATGATGCTGGAGTGAGACCCCCCCCTTTTATGTCAGCCTGCCTGTTCTGCAGACAGAGTGTGAGCAGAGAAGCAGGAAGTGACGAGACAGAGAGCAGCAGCCATCTTGGCAAGTGTTGTATTGAACTGGTGTGGAGATTTTTCTGTACAGCTAAGCTGTATCTTGGTCCAGAGACAAACAGAGTGTAAAGAGACAACAGGACTAGTGAGTCCACGTGAAAGGAACTGTGCTCAGTGGCTGATCAGTGAGACTGACATTGTGACTGTGTATATGGATACCACAGATAGAGACTCGCAGTGCTGTTGATGTACTGGACGGCACCTGCTAAATCCCGGCTTACATCCCAGCTCAGTGTATGGATTCGGCAGGACTGTCAGTGTGCTGAGTGGAATCTGCTGTTGGATTACATTGCATTCATTTGGTTTCCCTGTTAAAGAGGACTTCATTTCTCCCAAGATCCTGATAACCGTGAGGAGAGGACGCTTCACTATAAAAGAAAGGACCGACTTTGGGCCCCACCGCGCGCTTCTACGGACTGTAAGCGGTCCACCTGGACCACTGGGGAAAAGGGGGTGCACCCAAATGTGAAGTCAGGGTCAGTTAGGGATAGTTTTGAGTATATTGTTCATTCAGTGTCCATACTGCAGAAGTGGACAGAGTAAAAGTAGAAACCATTGCAGAATTTGCCTTGAAATTGTTCATGCTATATTGTATATTTTGCTTGTCTTTAGCCCTGTCATTTTACCTTTAACTAGCCTTTATTAACTTATAGTAAATATATATTTTTTTCTTGAACTACCGCGTGTGCGTTCATTTCTGGTTGCGGAGTCCAAACCACCTGCCTTGCTCTCGGTTCACACCTGTTTGCACTGTGTTTATTAAAGGAGCTTTTTATATCCGGAGCTGTGTGCCGCTACTTTACCCTCTTCATTTGTATCCTGGATGACACTGTTACCAGCGTGCCCCCGGACCTCCATTTGAATCAGCGACACAGCTAAGTACTCCTTCCACACATGAACTCTAGACACATTTTGGTAGTGCCCGCTACTTTTCTTCAATTTTGTGCACATTTATTAAGCTACTTGCACCTTTTTATGCGACTGGAAGAGCGCTGCAACTGCAATGTCTAGTTGCAAAAAATAAATAAATAAATAAAACAATGTTTGAACTGAAGCCGTGGCACTTTTGGGGTCACAATGTGACTCCATTCACTAAGATGATTGAAGAAGTCACAAGGCGACCCAGTGATCTTTGGTCGCAGTCAAAATCGTTATGCATGCCTACCCTAAATAAAAATACATTGGGGGTTATTTATCAAATGCGGCTCTTTTCAGCTAAATTTTGCGCAGTTGCGCCTTTTGTACGCCCTTTTAATTTTTAGCGTGAGTTACTAAGCAGGCGCAATCTGTTGATAAATTCCATGCACATGTCGCCACCATGTGTGTTGCGCCTTTTTTTACAGGTGTTTGCAATGCGCCAAATTTTTCAAAAAAGGAGAAACTACATAATAAAAACGGCGCAGACACAGAACAGAAAGGTATATAAAGAAGCAGAAACAAGTGACTTCTCTGGATCTGCAAAGATGGTTTCAAATCCATTCAGCTTGTCCAATGAAGAGAGCTCCTCTGATTTTTCTGTCTCAGAGAAACTTTGCCCACAAAATCCAAAAAGAAAAGCAGGTAAAAAAAAAGGGTAGCAGCACATGACCATCCGTGTGTTAGCCAGATTTACCGTCTTGAACTTCAGGCTGGGAGCGGGACTCATAGCATCCTAGTTATCTATGAAGCTAGGAGTCCCTGCCTCCCAGCGACATACTGTCATCAGGGGCGCACCGCTAATGAGGCGAATTGAGGCGGCCACCTCAGGCGGCACTGTCCGGGGGGCGGCATTTTTACTATTTAATGTAAACCAGCCCAGGACAGGCCGCTTTAAAAAAAAAAAAAAAACAGAGCTGAGTGCGGCCTGTCCTGGGCTGGTTTACAAGACGTCGCATCTCAGCGCAGGCGGCGATACAATGACGTCATCACGCCGCCTACGCTGAGACACAGACGTTGCGGACAAGAAGAGGAGGCGGCAGCGGCTGCATCAAGGCATCGCAGGTGAGTATAGCTTTTTTTTTATATATATAAATAGACCGTAACCTGCTGGAGTATCCCCGGCAGGTCAGGGCCTATTTATTTACCTACCCCGCGTCTGCTCGTGGCCGCCCCCGCTTCCCCTTCTGCTATGGGACGCAGAAAGGGAAGTGGATGCCGCTGTGAGCGGCCGCGGGTATCGGTAAGTTAGGCCGCGGGCCGCAAATACTACTATTATTATACTCCGGGGCCTATTCAGACCCCAGAGTATAATAATCAGAGGCCTAGGGTTGGTGAGGGAACATAAAAACCAATGTTACTCACCTCCTGCGATCCGATGTAACTCCGAGCAGGCTTGAGGCCTCTGGTGACGTCATCAGGTTGCGTCGCCGGCCTGATCACGTGACGTGTGTGCGCAATTAAACAGGGCCGAAAGCTGCAAGGAGTGCACTGGTGTCCAGGATAGGTAAGTAACTCTGGTTTTTATGTTTGTATTCTCCCCTGGGTCTCCAATCATTATACTCTGGGGTCTGAAAAGACCCCAGAGTATAATAATAGTTCATGGGTGGTCCACTATGGGGCATAATACCCTGTGCAGGGACCACTGTAGAGCATAATACCCTGTTCAGGGGCCACTCTGGAGCATAATACAAGTGCAGGGGCCACTATAGAGCATAATACCAGGTGCAGGGGTCACTATGGAGCATAATACAAGTGCAGGGGCCACTATGGAGCATAATACCAGTGCAAGGGCCACTATGGAGGATAATACCAGTGCAGGGGCCACTATGGAGCATAATACCAGTGCAAGGGCCACTATAAAGCATAATACCAGTGCAGGGGCCACTATGGAGCATAATACTGTGTGCTGGGGCCACTGTGGAGCATAATACCGTGTGCAGGGGCCAATATGGAGCACAATACCGTGTGCAGGGGCCAATATGGGGCATAAAACTGTGTGCAGGAGTTGCTGTGGAACATAATACCGTGTGCAGTGACCAATGCGGGGCATAATACCGTGAGCAGGGGCCACTATGGAGCATAATACCGTGTGCAGGGGCTGCTGAGAGGCATAATCCAGTGTGCAGGGGCCGCTGCGGGCCATAAGACTTTGTAATACTGTGTGCAGGGGCTGCTGTGGAACATTATAGTGTGTGTAAATGGGGCGCTATAAACATGGGCTATGGCACTTGTTTATATTATACGCTGTCTGTTTATAGTGACCATGTGATGTAATTGTAGCCTTGTCACATACTGTAGACATGTACAGGACGAGGCTGTAGTTACATTACATGGCTGCTATGAGATGAATTACACTATGTAAACAGAGAAGCGGTCACGGCGCTTACACAGGTACCATTCAAACAGCTGATCAGTGGGGGTCCTGGGTTTTTGAGCCCCACTGATTACTTTATTAATGACCTGGAAAACCTTTTAATTAGTTAACACCTGGGGCATTATTACCTGGGACATTATTAACACCTGGGACAATGTGGGTCGGATGCCTGGAAAAGTGAGGAGCCAAAGATGTCTGTGTTGCAAACTTTACAGAGACAAGTCACAGCTGTAAGAAGTGGTCATGGCGGTCCAGAGGGAAGAGAAGGGAAATGTGAAGGATTAGTCAGAGACGTCACCGGTAAGTCACAAAATGTTACTGCCCTGTATTCACCTAAATGATAGAGGATAAATACCTGATTGAAGGGGGTCTGTCTACTGAGACCCCACTGAGCCTGAGAATTGGGTTTTTTCCCCCCACTAGGTGGGAATCCAGCCTGACTGCAGCCATATATATAGGTGTGTCGCTTGGTGGATGGACGAACTCGCGTGGCTCTCATTCACTTTAATGGGAGCGCCAAAGATACCCAAAGTCCAGTACTCAGCTATCTGCGGGGCTCCTATTATAGAGAATGGGGGCCACGTGGGCTCGTCCATCCACCAAGCAGAAGATGTGTGAAGTTACTTTCATTGTTAATGCCGTGTTGTTGATCTGATACTGAAGTAATACAGTAAGAAGAATTCTTAAAAACTGTTTTATAACTTTGTGTATTGTGTATATTGTGCAACGATAACAGTGTGTTAAACTAGTAGCATGGAAACTCAGTTTTTGTCTCTTTTTTTTTTTTGGGGGGGGGGCGTCTTTCTATAGTCCGCCTCAGGCAGCAAAGAGGCTAGGTTCACCACTGACTGTCATGTACCAATTACAGTATGGGACAGTATGTCGCTGGGAGGCAGGGACTCCTAGCATCATAGATAACTATACTTTTAGGCGTCCCGCTCCCAGCATGAAGTTCAGGCCGGTAAATCTGGCTAACACACGGACCAAGTTTCACGGGTAAAACACGGTCGTGTGCTGCTACCCTTAAAAGAAGAGTGTGGCCAGGTCCGTCTCACCCTCTGACCCCCGCTAGCTACACCTCTGCTCTGCATTCTTGATGCAGCCTGCAGCATGCAATTATGCAATGCATTTTAGGATTTGACACAAGTAATTGAATATGATTTGTAAAATTGATGTAAATGTTAAGTGTACTAAACTTGAATAGTTTTGTGTGTGTTTTATGCTTCTGCAATTGTGTCCTGGAGTCTGCATTGTTTTTTTTACGTGACTCCGGTGAACACATGTTAGCCCGAGCGGTCACGTCTACTTTTCTCGCCAAAATCACAAAGTGGCAGATAGGGAATTCTCACGTAGGAAAAAGGTGCAAACACTTCATAAATCGGACGTAATGGCGAAAAAGGCGCAGCAGGCGCCGAATTCAGACACAAACATGTTGATAAATGAGCCGCATTGTATGTGATATATCACCATAGAGCCCTATATAGGTAAATCAGTGTATAGTCAGTCACAGAGCTTGACACCTGATGAATCACCTGGACTCAGGCTGAAGCACATTACTGACCTTGTATTTTTAAGGGGGAGAGCTGAGTGCATGTGGTATAGAGCAAGTGCTGCTCAGGTGTGACTAGCAAGAAATCTTCCTTGTCTGCTCTTGTTGTATTGGTACAAGCCGCTACCTATGGAGCTGAGGTTTGAAGTGATGAATCCTGGGAGTTTTACTCAATCTGAGAGGACTCTGGCTGGTTTCAGAACACTTGCAAAATGGATGGAGAATCTTCATTGGAAAGATACTTGGACCAGTGTGAGGCTGAGGTATGTATTGTATAGTGAGGAGTAAGCTGGAGGTATCTGTCTTAGACCAGGACTCCATAGTGACATAGGGGTAGTTTCCCACTTGACTTTCAGCCACATAAAAAGTTGACCCTTGCTTGACTTTTTTTGCGATAGTCGCAAATTCCATTTACTAACATGAGTGAAGCAGTTCCAGGATAACACAGTCATCTCTGGTCACGCGGCAAGAGTTGCAGCCAAAGTTGCTGTGTCGTCCTAGCCTAAGTATAGATGAGCAGTCACAAGATGTGCCAATCTTTTCATGGTGATGCATGCTGTGTGAGATATTTGATGCATGTTGGATGTTTTTTTTTATCTTAAGCTCCCTGTTGCTGTTCTTCAGACTATTACTTTGGGTCAGTATTCTGCATCACTAGTTTGTGATCCAAAACCAAGGGTGAAAGCTAAATATGGAAAAGGTACAAGTCTTTCCATTGTAGTCTGTACTCCTAACCTGGTTTTGACTTGCAAAATATTGACTGAATGAGGCCTAAGGTTCCATTTACATGTCCACCATTTTGATTTGTGTGCTATCCCGTATTATGTATCTGTAATAGCATATGGACCCATTGCTGTATATGGCTCTGTTCCTGTTGAACATGGCAGTTTGCTTCCTGCTCCTCCAATGCTTTGATAAGTTAGACCGAAATGACAGTACCATATCTTCCCAACTTTCAAAAGACTAAAAAGGGACAAAACTGGTGATCAGAAGCCACACTTTCAACCATGTCCCTTTGTGTTGTCCTCCTTGTGGCTCAGTATAAATGATTACTGCCTCCTCATGGCCCCCACAGAAAAATGCAGAAACCGAAAAGAAAAACCCTCTCCTCCAAAGTCCACTCTGGTTTCTGCTGCTGGCAGCTTGGAGTTGGAAGCAGCAGACACAATGTAGTGACATTGGTTGGGAAGTATGAAAAAGAGGAAGCATGCACACAACTCGCAGGTGACTATCAAATACAACAGGGGTTAATGGCAGCTTCTCACCTATGGCTGTAGTTTAACAGTTTTTTTTTTTCTTAGTATCATAGTGTAGCAGCAAACTTCCAATGGTGTACAGTAGAAGTTGCAGGCTTGCAGCATCACACAGCAGCTTTCCTGCTTGCACTCAGCTCAAGTCTGGAGTAGCGGGACCCGTGTGAGCTAAGGCCAGGGCTCCATGGCCGCAAAGGGAGATAAACCCCGGCATACAAATGATGTATTACTGTGGTTATAATTAGATTATGCCCTAAATGTGGATTCTCAAGAAAATGGGTGTATCTTAAATGCAACAGCAAAATGCTCCCAAATTGAGCCAGGATTTTGCGCCAAACTTTTATTGCAATGTAAGTGAAATAAAAGTTGGTATGAACTTAGACTAGACAGTCTAAAGCTATGCCACACTTATCATCCAGCATCAGCCACTGTGACATACTTGGCGCATTATTCAGTCTACCTGTCATAGTTTATACTGTCTCAGTATTTGTAAATCTGGGCTAATGTGGTGATAAATCTTCCCTGATTGTCTATGCTGATTGGTGTTTTTTTTTTTTTTTTTTAAATGTAGACTGTTCTGCAATTAAAGGATATATATGCTTTGCGCTAGGTTCACACTAGTGCTCGGTTCTCTGTCGTTCGGGTCTGGATGGTGACCTGAAAAACTGAGACCCTGTGCTCCTAAAAAGCAGTTACACTCGGAAACCCATAGCCCCCACAGACTATAATGCTGGGTTCCCGCAAGGCTTTATACTCAAACTGGCAGAGAGAAGTCCCCCCCCCCCCCCAATGTTCACTTTTCACCAATTTTTCTAAAAAAGGTGCACTTGTGTATTACATTTTGCACAAAATGTACCACATGAAATTGTGACTCCAATGCTGTGTGATATGTCTGGCATTTTACGCTGTCCATGTACTGGAGTGCATTTATGCCCTCTTTTATGTGCAAGTCATAAATCCAGTGAGTAAAGAAACTTAGTAACTCCACTTTATCCATGCCCTCTTTCCTTAAGAAAGGCAAAAGTGGCTAGGTAAGAAAAACATTTGCAAAAATAGGCAGAAATGATTCATAAATAAAGTGCAGTAAGCAAACAAGCCTCCAAAAAAGTATAATTTATGCCAAATAAAGCAGAAAGTTACCTGATAAATATGCCCCAATGGGTCTGTAAAAACCAAATGGGCCACATGCAGGTTGCATTTGTGTGCAGTCACAAGCCATTACTGATAAATGCTTTGAAATGGCAACTGTGCCATCAAGTGGATGATAAAAATGTCTTGCCTTCTTATAGGCAGACTGTAATTTTTGAAGGGGGGGAGGGGGGGGGAGCCATGAATGTGTGAATAAGGCCGAATACAGTACCAGCTGAGTAGATGAGACCCAAATCTCATACACTGCGGTAACTTTCTATACTTACTGTAAAAAAGATGGTTCAGAGAAAAGTGAGGATATCACTTGCTATGGTTAACTTTTAGGATTCTGTGAAGAGAAGACCTAATTGCATATACCTAGAATTGCTTTTTGACATTTGCATAGACCTGCCTATGGCCCAGTCTATGACACTGACAATGATTTGATGCCTTTCATTTAGAATGATCTTGGCTCTACACCCCACATGTTCTCGTCTATGATGCCATATGATGACTTGAATATACAGCCGCTCCCAAACACATCATATGGATCTGCTTTGGATAATTCAAAAGACCTCTCGACGGACTTCTCCTCCGTAGACCTTAGCTTTCTGCCTGATGATCTGAATCCTGATCATGAAGAAAGGAATGGACAGCAGTACTCGCAACTGCAGGATAGTGGGATTTGTATGGACTCTTCTGGACTGTCACAGCCATTCACCCCATCTGAGAACAGAGATGCCTCACATGATGCATCTAATCTCTGCACTATGCCTATTACCCCCATGACCCCAATGACTCCCATGACTCCGGTTTCTGAGGCCTCTGGAATCGTTCCTCAGTTACAGTAAGTAACTTGCATGAACATTGTTAAACTGAGGGGGTTGGATTAGATAGATTAGAATCTGGATGGAATCTATTTAGTGCTTTCTGCTTTGAATCAAACCTGAAAATTTTGGGGTCTCAACTGTTATGTGCCCACTTGACATATGTCACTTGACCTCTTGGGTGTTGATCTTGCATCAGAATCTTGTGCTATTGGGCAATCTTTTGGTAGGTTATCTGGCCTTTCTTATTGCATACTTTGCATCTTTGTCTATTAGGTATGTAATAGCATATTTTTCATAACCAAAAAGCTATCTTTTGAAGGGGGGGGGGAAGCTGCAAAATGAATTCTGCTCATTTGCAGTGAATCAGAACATGGTCATGTGGTGGTCACGCAGGTGCATGATTCGTCACAGCACAGTAATCAGGACTTCTGCCTGTTAACAAGCTGTGCAGCTGTGAGTCATCACATGACCAGGGACTGACTTTTAGCAAAATGCAAGCATACTATAACTGACAGCAAGCAGAGATGTGGAATTGATACAGAAAGTATATTGGAAAACTGTAACTTTTCATTATACAAGCAATAACACTTGTTTCAATATTGGTCTGAAACTGGGTAACTCTTTTAAAGGGGGGGTTATCCAGCTTCCAAAAAATCTGCAAATACATCTACAGCAGTGCTAAATACTCAGTTTCCTTGTGCTCTCTTTCTTGGCTTTATTTTACTTTCAGCTCCTTGTATCACTGTTATTTACATGCAGTGAATCTGTGAACAAACTACATTTCCCATGATTCATCACTTTTAATGTACTACATTACAATGTCCTTGCCTCACCTTTGCAAAATTTTTTTTTTTTTTTTTTTTTTTGCCCCCAGAAATATTGTATCTACTGTGAATTTGGCCTGTAAACTTGATTTGAAGAAGATTGCCCTGCATGCTAGAAATGCAGAATACAACCCAAAGGTAAGATGTGGTGCAAACAGATTGCATAACATCTTGTGCACTAAATCTTCAGTTCTCAAGCTTTATTGTGGTGTGGGTTTTTATCCAGAGGTTTGCTGCGGTGATCATGAGAATCCGTGAACCCAGGACAACTGCACTGATATTCAGCTCTGGCAAAATGGTCTGCACTGGAGCAAAGAGGTATGGCTGGAGCAGCTATGCTGTGATGTTCTTTACTGAAAGTTACCCCCTCCCCAATCCAGGGGCATTGCCATTGCTAGTGGGCCCTGGAGCCTCGGGAGGCGAAAGAACTCTCTGCAACATAAGACATGAGTATTATAAATGTTAGTTTAGTCTAATGATTTGTTATGGGATGATGGCTATATCTAGTACAGTTCATCAAGCTGTGGCTAAACCTAGTCTTCCTAGTATATTGATGTTCTCTAGCTTTCTAATACTTTACATTTCAACTCCTTAACATTAAGATCTCGAGTCAATGAATATTTTCATTCCTATTCTCCTAATGATGTAAATGCTTAGTGTTAACATTTAGTGACCACAAGAAGAAATTTTGCATGTAGTAAAAAATAAACTGTATACCAACCATAAAGTTAGCTGTTTTCAATATTTATTTTTTTATATACATAAATCTGAAACTCATTTAAAGGGGTTATCCGGGCAAAAAACTAATTTTCACTGATGTTCCGGGGTGCGGATATCTGTTAGACCAAGACCCCGGAATGTCAGCGGAAAGGCAAAAAAATGTAATATATGTAGGTCCCATGACCTACATATATCACAGAAAAACTAAAAAAAAAAAGGTGTGTGTGTGTGTGTGGGGGGGGGGGGCATATGCTTGCAATATTCATTTATCCCGGACGACCCCTTTAACACTCCACTAGGAAAATCCACCTCCTATTTATTTAGATGCCTAGGCTAGTGTGCTATTCACTACTCTTTACACTGCATGTCTGTGGTTTGAGCTTGTGACTTTTATGCAGATTTGTTATCTACATAATGTTCAGTAATTCAACTGTTTACATGCTCTTGGCTTCTTCTTGGTTATGTCCCTGAACAGTGAAGAGCAGTCCAGACTGGCAGCAAGGAAGTATGCCCGTGTAGTACAAAAGCTGGGGTTTCCAGCAAAATTTCTTGACTTCAAAATACAGAACATGGTGGGAAGCTGTGATGTAAGATTCCCAATCCGGCTTGAAGGCCTGGTCCTCACTCACCAGCAGTTCAGCAGGTAAGGTCCTTGATCTGTACTGACTGTGCAGGTGAGAACTTAAAATGATCTCTGAAGCTAGAAAATGGCTTTCCAGTAGCGTCCCCAGCTTATTGTATACAAAAAGCAATGGGAGAGCATTTTCATGGACGCAAAAATCACAAAGTAGTTGATCACCAATAGAGAGCCAAACCTAAGATGCAGCTGCTACTTAATGGGCCCTAGTTAATTACTGATCCTTGCTCCTGTCCACAGCTGCCTCCACTTCCCTTTCAGAACTCTAGGGGGCCCTGTGCATCCCATATTTTGTTGCTGACCTTTAATAGCATCAAGATGTTGCCAAGGGATGTGAAATGGGAAGCACAGGGGCCATCAACCCACGTCTGTGATGATGATGAAGAGGACCAAAGACCAGGAGAGGTGAGTAACACTGTCTGTTTGATCACCTCCACTTATTAAACTCTGGGTTCTGGTATAGTTTGTGGATTAAGAACCTCAAAAATTTGCAAAGTACTCCATAGGGACCACTATGGGACATTATAGTATTTGTAAATGGGGTGTTGTACCGTATGGGGGGTGTTAAGCTGTTTGGGGATGTGGGGGGGCCCCCATGTGAAAAGTTTGCTATGAGGTCCAGTCTCTTCTAGCTATACAACTGCTCTGAAGATTCGTTTTGGGTTCAAGTTTTTCGTGGTCAAACAAGTTTGGCATGAACCACAGATTATAGCTGCTTAATACCTAATCTGTGACACTGTTGGGGTTCCTAGGAACCCATATATCCAATTTCAAGTCCTCTAGGGCAAACTCAGCTGAAGTTATGTCCATGTGAAGGTGACATGTATATCTATGGAAAAACTGGCCTGTTTCATGAGTTTTCTTTTTTTAAAAAAATTCTGTTGAAGCATGGTTGAAAAGCAATGTCTGACTTTCATTTGTTCATTTTCATAGAATTTTAATATATTACTTTTGTTAGATTCAAGTAATTTCTGTGACCATTGTGGGTTTTTCTTTCATTAAACGAGGGGTACCAACAATTTTGTCCACATGTGTATGCAGTTTTACATACTGCTATAAAGCCAACAGCGCACTGAATTAAGCGTACTGTTGGCTTTCCCGTTATGTGCCCCTGGGCTGGAGCTATTGGTGGTCGTATTTCCACCGTTAGAAGGGCGTTCCTGACAGTACTTGTCCATAGCCCTGTACTGGGGGGGGGGGGTGTTCCTCACATCTCAGCATCATCACTGGGCTGTAAGGCATGCCCCCTCTGACAGTACAGGGCTATAGGATGAGTACTGTCAGGGAGGCATTCCTCACAGCCCAGCTAGACTGTCAGGAACGCTCTTCTGACTCTGAACGGTGACACTATGACCGCCAATAGTTACAGCCCTGGGGCACATAATGGGAAAGCCAACAGTGCGCTGAATTCAGCACTCTGTCGGCTTTCTAGCGGAATGTAAAACCGCATATACATGAGTATGTGAAAGGCCCTCTTTAACACACAAAAAAAACCTTGATTTTTCATAGGCCTGACTAAATTTTGTTCGACTTCTCCTACTCCTTTGATTCTTGAACTCTATTGCAAATTTTTCTGCTGTGTATAGCAGAAGAAACTAAGCAATTGCTTTGGATCATGCAGTGATAAATAACACCTCCATCCCCCTATTTTCACAATCACTGAAATGTCTCGTCAGGAGTCGGCAACCCCCGGCACGCATGCCAAGAGTGGCACGCGAGGCTTATTTCCCTGGCACGGCAGCCTGAGTCCTCACCCAGCAGTTTCGATCGGACCAAACACGGCCGAAAGGAAACTGCTATTATACTGTGGGGTCTCTTCAGACCCCCGAGTATAATAAGCGGAGTCCCCGGGGGGTTGATCAAACACAAAAAATACAATGTTAACTCCCCTTCCCTGGATCCGCAGCCGCTCTGTGCTCTTCAGGCGCTTCTGCCTGACGTGAGAGACTGCTGACAGGGCCTCAGGGGTCACGTCCGATGTCATTACGCATAATGATGCGACGTGACCCCTGAGACTCAATCAGCGGTCGCTGACGTCAGGGAGAAGCCCGAAGAGCACAGCGGCTGAGGAGCACAGGAAAGGGTGAGTAAGGGTACGTTCACATATGTCCGGCACAGCTATCTGTTTCCCTCGGGCGTGGTGCACACAAGCTGGAGGGAAACTGATGCCAGGACGGATTCCATAGTTTTCTATGGGATCGGTTCTGGCACAAGAGGCATCAGTTCTGGCACCGTATCTGTGCCTCAGCCGGATGGAAAAACATTACCTGCAGCATTTTTCCATCTGGCTTCCTTAAAATTTCATTAGCTCCTGTTGCCACGGGGTGCTGCCTGAAGATGGATGCGGCAGCATCTGGCGTTCTGCAGTCTGTGTACAGTAGTGTAATTGCCGGCTTCACTACTGTACCTGAGTGAATTTCTCAGGATTGGTTAAAGCTATAAAGAAACACTTGGATTCATTTTAAAGATGAGAATCTCCTCTTTAAAATGATACCAAGATCACCATGATCGTCCTTACACATCCTGAGCGATTCGCTGGTGAATACGATGTTCGGCATTGAAATTCCAATGCAGATCTCAATTCCCGACATCATTTTAACAGTGAATCGCTCTGAATGTGTAAGGTCTTTTTAAAGATGAGATTCTCATCTTTAAAATTAATCCAGTTGCATCTTTGTGGCCCTAACAGATCCTTAGAAATGGGGCTCAAAGTGTCACCCCCCCCCCCCCCGCCTCAGGCAGCATCTTAGAGCTAAGGAAGGAGGGGGAGGAGGAGCTACAGACTGCAGAGACAATGATAACTCCTCCATTCTCTGCGCATAAGCTGCAGATGACCCCAGGGGGGTAGCAGGGACTTCTGTCCATGTTATCCCCTCCCCTCTCCTATCAATCAGAGCATACTGTACTTCTGCTCTCTGTCACATAGAGGGATAATGTAATACTCCTCTGAGCCTAATCGCATAACCAGGAAGTTTATTGGCGCTGTGACCCAGACATTTACCATCGTCCAGATCGCAGCACCAGAAGTGTCGCACCAAACACTTACACAACACATGCACAAAGTCACCAATAAAGTTTACATTTTTTTCTCTGTCCTGTCCATACCTGATCTTTATAGAGTACTAGAGGAAGGACCCAGCTTCGCACGGGTATATTTTATTTTTTGTTTGTGTAGTGACCCCATAAGAATTGGCCAGTTTTGCACTTGACATCCAGTATAGGTATAGTCTGTCTATGGCTGTGTTGCTATGGAAACCTGGTAAATGAAATGTGAACTTATATTGGCTGATGCACGTCATATGACTGAATATTTAAGGACCTGCGAACTGCTATTGACTCATGCAGGACATAAATAGCTTGGTTGCTATGGAAACCTGGTGTAAAGCTGTGTGTCAAGACTGAACCTGCGATTTTTCCATTGGTCCATAAGTGTCATGTGATCATGTGCATCTCAGTTTGAATATCAGTGAAAAACCTGCGATCGGTTGTTATGGAAAACCTGCAGTAAAGCTGTGTGTATGTGACCTTGTGTAACAGTGTCATCCACAGCGCCCTGCCCCTTTAAAGCTGACCTACAGCAGTGAAGAAAAATGGCTGGGTTGTTGTTGAAACCTGGAGTGCAGCTGTGTGCATGTGGCTGACAATGCTTTGTCAGATTGGAGACAGGCTTGGGTCTGCTGGGGAGTTTCAGCAGCTCGCTGTTGTCTGTAACATACCTTATCAGATTGGAGACAGGCTTGGGTCTGCTGAGACTTTTCATTAGCTCGAGCAGCAGCCATGTGTTTTGCTGCAGGGGATATGAGTAGTTTAAAAAAAAAACGTTTCAATTTATAAGAATGCTGAAATCCAGTATGGCAATCCAGTCAGTGGCGTAAATACCGGTTTAGCAGTGGTAGCAGCTGCCACAGGGCCCGGGACATTAGGGGACCCGGCGGGCCTTTTTTTTTTTTTTTTTTTTTTTTTTTTTACCTCAGGTAACAGGCCCTATTTACTTACCGATCCCCCGCTCCTGCTCACGGCCGCCTGCACTTCACCTTCTGCAGAGGCGACTGTGAGCAGGAACGGGGATTGGTAAGGCCTGTGGGCCATGAACCCCACAAACAGTGCTATCATTATACTCTGGGCAGAGGCGTAGCTAGCAGGGGGGGGCAGAGGGGGCGGCTGCCCTGGGCCCACTGAGTCTTTGGGGGCCCACCCCAGGGCTGCCATTAATACATCCTTTAATCCTAACTAGATCGGTGTCTGCAGACACCGATCTAGTTAAAACGTATCCTGCAATTTAAGAGTATTGTAAACCGCAAGCCAACACAGGCCTGCGGTTTACAAGACGCCAAGACCACAGACAGATGTCTGCTTCTCAGCACGGGCGGCGCGATGACGTCACAACAACGCGCCGCCTGCGCTCAGACACAGACGTCCTGTGCGTGGACAGGGAGGAAGCGCCGGTGGCTCCATTCATCATCATCGCAGGTGAGTATGACTTTTGTTTTTTTTTCTTTTTTTAGCTTAGTTGTGGGTATATTAATTGTGTAAGGGGTGGTTAGGAGGGGGAAACATAACTATAAGGGAGGATTCATTAGGGGGCATGACAATGGGGGGGGGGGGTCATTTATATAAGGGTTATTAGTAGGTATTATTAATACAAGGGGGGAGGTTATTTATATAAGGGGGCATCATTTATATTAGGAGGCATTATGAACATAAGGGGGTGGTCATTTAATATAAGGAGCCATTAGAGGTGCAGTATTTGTCAGGGGGAATCAGGGGCATAATATGAGGGTGAATTAATTTAAGGTGGCACTTGGGTTTTAATAAGACTAAGGCCCCACAGAGTGGGCTGCAGGAAAAAAAAGCACAGCAGGAAAAACCGCGGCGGTAACACTGTGGTTTTTCCCGCAGCACTTTTCACAGAAGGGCCGCAGAGGTTTCCCCTGTGGACTTTCTGATTTCAATACACCTATATGGAAACCGCCAGTGTTTCTGTAGGTATAATTGAAATGCTTCAATTTCCAAAACTGCAACGGTTTTGGAAATCACAGTGCATCTGCTGCACGTATTTTTCGCAATGTGTGGATGGGATTTGCTAGATGTAAAATGCCGGGTTTTTTTTTTCTGTGGGTTTTTGCCACATGTGGCCCCCATCCCCACTTTGCAGTAAAATATGCACAGCTGATTCGCTGCGATTTCCAAAACAGATGCAGTTTTGGAAATCGCAGCATGTCAATTATACCTACGGAAATACTGGCTTTTTTTTCCTGTAGATATAATTGAAGCAGAAAGTCTGCAGAGGAAACCTCTGCGAACTTTCTGTGCAAAGTGCTGCAGGAAAAACCGCTATGTGTCGCTGCTGCGGTTTTTTTTCTGCAGCTCTTTTTTGCTGCAGGACACCACATGGGGCCTTAGCCTTAAAGAGGACCGTTCACGTCCTCATGTATATGCTGTTTTACATACCACTAGAAAGCCGACAGCACGCTGAATTCAGTGCACTGCCAGCTTTCCTGGTATGTGCCCTGGGGCTGGAGATATCGAGGGTTTTAGTTTCACGGTTTACTGTCAGAAGGGCGTTCCTGACAGTCTAGCTTGGCTGTGAGGAACGCCCTCCCTGACAGTACGCGTCCATAGACTTGTACTGGGGGGGGCGTTCCCCCTCAGCTCAGTGTCATCACCGGGCGGTAAGAAACGCCCCCTCTCTGTACTCGCCCATAGCTCTGTACTGTCCGGCGATGACGCTGAGCTGTAATGAACGCCCCCTCAGTACAAGTCTATGAACGAGAACTGTCAGGGAGGGCGTTCCTCACAGTGCAGCTAGACTGTCAGGAATGCCTTTCTGACAGTAAACCGTGAAACTTACACCGCCGATATCTCCAGCCCCGGGGCACATACCGGGAAAGCCGGCGCTGCGCTGAATTCAGCGTGCTGTCGGCTTTCTAGCAGTATGTGAAACAGCATATACATGAGGACGAGAGAGGTCCTCTTTAAGGAGTTTTACAGCTCATTTTTATTGATGGTCTGTCCTCAGAATAAAACTTCAATAAGAATAAGTGATTCCCCACTGATCAGCTGTATGAAGGGACTATGGCGCCTGTTTATATCACACGCTGTCTGTTTATAGTGACCGTTTGATGTAATTACAGCCTTGTCACATAGACATGATAGGACGAGGCTGTAGTTACATTACATGGCTGCTATGAGATGAATGACACTATGTAAACAGAGAAGGGGTCACAGCGCTTACACAGGTACCACGGTTCATTCAAACAGCTGATCCTCGGAGTCCGGGTTATTGCAACCCCAACGTTATGCCAAGGAAAAAGATTCTTTGAATTCCGTGTAATAGAATAAAGTTATAGAATAAAACACTGGACTATCAACAATAGCTTAACATTTTATTAAGAAAGGTATAAGAAGATATCAAAAAGGTCTTTACAACAAGGGAAAAGTATAAAAGATATTAGAATGTAATTAAATCCACACTTTCAACACTTAAAGGTATATCAAGGTTAATCAACCTGTGATATAATCAAAACCTGCAATAAAGCAAGGTATAATCAACACTAGCAATAAAGCAAGGTATAGCAAGATAATCAAAGTTAAGCAAACTATGATATAATCAACTCAACACTTAAAAGTATATTGAAAGGTATACTAAATCAGCACTTACAACACTGCCAAGCTTCATTGATGACTTCTGATCAAGGTATCTGCAGGAAAATATCACCAAGCCATTGTGACAGGTCTGCAGCATCAGGCGTCCCCAATCTGCTGTCAAGGTTGCAACCATGGCCAGGGGATATCATCCGTCTTTATATACCCTTTATGTGCATCATAGGGTGGGCGTTTACAGAAGTGTATACACCTCTGTAAGGCTCTACTCGTCTCCAAGCTCACATTCTTGCAAAAGGAGCCAACTTCTACTAGAATGTGTCATGGGACATGTGCATCTCATTCAGAGTTAATCCTTAAGCTGGTTTTTATGGACATGTAAACATCAAGTCAAACCGAGTTCAACCTCTGAGCTGGTTTTTATGGCCATGTAAACATAAAGTTAAACAGAGTTTGAACTTTGATCTGGCTTCATGTCTATCTAGACATTACCTCATACAGAGTTGAAATCAAGGTTACTATGATCTGGCTCTATATCAATCTTGTCAGCCATTTTATCAAGGGCAGCTATTTTGTTTTTTTGCATTACACCCCAATTTTTTTTTTTTCCCTTTTAATTAGGAAACATCTGGGGCATTATTAATAAGGGGCACTATTTAAAGGGGTGCTCGGAAGTTATTAACTTAAAGATACACTTGGGGGTATTATTCATTATGGGGGGTTATATTATATACTTTATAATTGGGGTAGCAGCAGGATGGGTGCTTTGTGCAGGTGAGGACAATATGGGTCAGGTGCCAGGAAAAGTGAGGAGCCAAAGATGTCTGTGTTGCAAACTTTATAGAGACTGGAAGAAGTGGTCATGGCTGTCCAGATGAAAGAGATGGGAAATGTGAAGGATTGGTCAGACGTCACCGGTAAGTCACTAAATGCTACTGCCCTGTAGTCACCTAAAGTGTCTGCAGAGCCCTGTGTAGAGCTGCCATATACCACTATACTATACTTACAGTATCGGTATATGAACATGTCCAAGTTGGGGGCCCACTTGGACATGTTCGCCCCCCCCCCCCCCCCTGTGCTGAACCCCTAGCTACGCCTCTGACTCTGGGGTCTTTTCAGCAGGCTTCGGGCCTCCTTGGTGGCGTCCCAGATGTCGGTAGGCCAGTCCGACGTCATTATGCGTTGCGATACATGCCTGGCTCACGTGACATCTGGTCCAACATTGAAGAAGTGCGCATAATACTGTATGAAGGAGCCACTATGATACTGTGTGCAGGGGCCACTATGGGCCAGAATACTGTGTGCAAGGGCCACTATGGGGCCTAATAGTGTATGCAGGGGCCACTATGGGGCATAATAGTGTGTGCAGGAATGCAGTTTGTGCGGGGGAGGGTTGCCGGGGGGTTCCCATGTCAAATGTTCGCCTTGGGGCCCTGCCATTGCTAGTTACACCACTGAGTCCAGTATAGGTACAGTCTATTTATGGCTGTGTTATGGAAACCTGGTAAATTAAATGTGAACTTATATTGGCTGATACATGTGATATGACTGAATATTTAAGGTCCTGTGAACTGCTATTGACTAATACAGGTCATACATAGCTTGGTTGCAATGGAAACCTGTGTGCCTGAGGAGAGTAAGCGCCTGCGAGCTCTTATTGGCTGATAAGGGACATGTGACCGTGTGTATGGCAGTTGGAATATGAGTGAAAGGCTTGTATAGACTAATGCTGGTCATTTTTTGGGAATACTGTATCTCAGGAAAGGTACGTCCAAGAGAGCTGAGACCCAGTCTATAATATTCCTGGATACCTGATGTACATGTGTGCCAAATTTGGTGAGGATCGGTCCAGTCGTTTGGTCGCACATAAAGGACAGACAGGAACTCATATTTATATTATACATATATATATATATATGAGATGAAAAATACTCCGACCGCCTCTCTAGTGATATGTTACACGCTAAAATAATAGTAATAGCGATTATCACTAGTAGTATCACCATAATACGTGTGCAATAAAGTGGTCGTGTTACATCAATCTGAACACGGCCTAGTTATCACATTAGTTAGGTATAGGGATTATAATTATTCAATAGTTACAATTTTTATAGGGGAATAGAAAATTATATTCTTATGTAAGCTCCTATTTAATTTGCATGCACAGGGTTAAACTGGGGACAGATGGAGACATTAACTGTGGGGATAGCTGGAGGGGGACATTATAGAGTAAGGCGCCACTAGGGAGGCATTATACTGTGTTAGGGCCTCTAATGGGACATTATAATTTGTGCAAGTCGGGTATTCCTAAGTGATGGTGATGGGGGAGCCCACCTATGAAACCATTGCACTGAACCCACCAATGTGTTAAAACAGCTCTGCTAAGGAGCATACTGAGGAGGAACAATAATGGGAGCACTAATGTCAGTACCCACAATATAATGTACCATAATGCCACATTAGTTGCCCCCCACACCATGTAATGTCATGTTAGTGCCCCCCACACAGTGTAATGCCTTGTTAGTTGCCCCTGATCTAATCCTTATTTTTCTTGTTTAAACCTGGGGTGCGTCTTATAGTCAGACATGTCTTTTTGTCCAAAAAATACCGTAAATAGTGGACGTGTTCAGCTTGGACCTTTACTTGATGGCGGATCCCGGTCAATGGAAATTTACTAAAAGTAGTTGAGTACCCCTACTCTATTGGCCTCGGCAGCCCATCATGCCTTGTGGACCATCTTGGTAAAAACTGACAACTGATGGTTTTGGAGTAGAAATTTATAAAAAAGCCTGATGACAATTGATGCATTTTCGCATCAGTTGTAATGACTAGGGGACAAAAAAACTGATGCAACTGACATATGTGAACCTACCCTAACATTGTTTTTTGTTTGTCACCTCTCTTGGCCCTCCACTTATTATACTCTGGGGTCTGAAGAGACCCCACAGGATAATAGCTAATGAGTGGTGACAATTGGAATATTATAAAAGTTAGAATATAATACCGTGTGCAGGGGCCGCTATGGGGCATAATACCGTGTGCAGGGGTCGTAAGACTTACAATTATTGACCGGCACTCCGAGTACCTCAACTTAAATTTTTTTTTTTTTTTTTTTTTTTAATCGAAATCGGCACGCCGAACAAAAAAGGTTGCCTACCCCTGTGTCTCGTGTTCCTGCCCACAGCATCTTATATACTGTATGTGACATCAGCACTGTAAGGTGTCCACCTATTTGCTGATGTGATGTAAGGTGACACCAGGACATTAGACGCTTCTCTTCTGTAATTTCACTGCGCAATGCATGTCATGGCAGCCACTTTAGTTTGTCTGACATAAATTGTTCGGTTTGTAATGAAACTGAATACAACTTAGAATACTCAGGTCAAACCCGGCTTGGAATGAATTAGTTCACCCATCTCTAGTATCTATTTGAAAGTACAAGGAATATTCAGTTACCCTTAATGACGACTCTATTCTTAGGATCAATGTAACTGTAGGTTTGGTGGTCACAAACAATAGAAATTTGGCTCAGGAATACAGATTGATAAAACCAAGGCTGGCTTCACCAAATAAAATAACTTTATATAGCGCCAACATATTCCGTATCACTTTACAAATCAGAGGACACATGAACAGACAATATGAGACATTACAATGTGACAAAGAAATAAGCATATCAAACAATAGGAGTGAGGGCTCTGCTTGCAAGAGCTTACATTCTGTGAGGAGATAGGGGGACACACAAGGTCAGAGGGCTTGTTTACTACCATGGTCCAGCCATCTTTTAATAGAAAAGGTTATGTAACTGAAGCTGTATGAACCCGTCACCAGCCGGTATCTGTGAATAAACAGATACTAAGTGCAAGGAGTGCAGAGTAACTTCTAGATGGAGGGGCCAGGATCTGAGGAACAGAGGAGGAAGGATAAAAGGTGTTATTGTTCTACCCCTCTGCACACTACACTGTGATCAGGTCATGTGATAAGCCTGACCATCTTACACAGATGGACACTCAAGGAATCCTCTAGAAGAAAACCAGTAACCCCTGGGGTCATAGTAGCGCACACCAGGTTTTGCTGGAGTGTGCAATAGAAACATTTTCGAGTGTTAATCATTTACTTTCTCACTGACACAAGTATGTCTATACAAGTAACCCCATACTATTGTTTGCTTGCCTCAATCTGACCATATTGCTCTTTAAATGGATAAACACTGCAAGATGTCTAAAACAGTGAAACCATTTGGTTTATGCATTGCAGAATTACTTAAACTAATACCCTGGAGTCCCTGTCTTGTTGAACCCTAAGGGTAAGTTCACAAGGTGGAATATGAAGACAGGTGCCTCACGTTCCACTTCATTTTTCACCCCTCACCTCTCCACAATGGAATGCTAAAGCAGAGCAACGACATTCCGCTGTAGCTTTCCACCACTGTTTGGCCTCAGATGAATGGGCCTAATCGTTAGGATGCCTTGAGCCATTTTATCCATGGCAAGATTGTGTGTGCGGTAGAGGGTTTCTGTAGCTTGTGGATGAGACTTCTTTAAAAAAAATAAATAAATAAAAAAATTCTACCGTGTTTCCCCGAAAATAAGACAGCGTCTTATATTAATTTTTGCTCCCAAAGATGTGCTGTGTCTTATTTTCAGGGGATGTCTTATTTTTTTTTCAATGAAGAAGAATTCACATTTATTGCTGAACAAAAAAATGAACATTTATTATATACGGTACTGTACAGTAGTTGTCATCACAAACCAGCATAACCAGACAAACTGTGAATCCTATCAAGAATTTCTTACTACTACTGTACCATTATTTCCATGTACAACAATTAACAGTATGGTACATTTACCAATATTTACGGTACGAATAGAAAGTAAAATTTATTCAATGACAGTTATGTCATCATCTTCTAGGACATCATCATAACAATCCAAACCATTAATTTCCCTGCACACAGTATCATTCCCCATAGTGGCCCCTGCACACAGTATCATTCCCCATAGTGGCCCCTGCACACAGTATCATTCCCCATAGTGGCCCCTGCACACAGTAGTTTGCCCCATAGTGGACCACCCATGAACAATTATTATACTGTGGGGTCTTTTCAGACCCCAGAGTATAATGATCGGAGATCCAGGGGAGGATAGAAACATAAAAAAACAACGTTGCTTACCTGTTCCTCGCTCCGGTGCATGCCCGTGCGCTACTCCGGCCTTCTTCACTGTTAGACCAGGCCGCGTCACGTGATCCGGCCGGCGTCGCGACGCAAAATGACGTCCGCTGACGTCACCAAACAGACCCGAAGCCTGGAGAAGCGTAGGACAGGTAAGCACATAGTTTTTTTATGTTCGCTCACCTCCCCTGGGCCGCCGATTATTATACTCCGGGGTCTGAAAAGACCCCGGAGTATAATGATAGCAGAGATTGTGGGGTTCTCCCGCGGCCTCACATATCGTATATACCGTATGTTCTGTTCGGGAACATACGCCTTACTTTCGGGGGATGCCTTATATTAGGCAATTCTCCGAAACCTCTCCTATGCCTTACTTTCGGGGGTGTCTTATTTTCGGGGAAACACGGTACTCTGCAGTTTAATGCAGTAGTCCTATGTAGCCATTCCCTTACAGTGAAGGTCTACACGAAGCCTTAGGGTTAAATGATAATATTCAAAGTGATGGCTGTTCACATGAAGCATTTACTGTCATTGGGTATAAATCTGCTCTTACACCTAATATGACCCCTTGTCTTATGCTTTACATATGGGCAGTGCACAATACTCTTCTCCTAGTGCAGGTTCACTTTACTGTCTTTAATCTGTTGTTCTGATTAATGGATACAAAACTGTACCCTCCCCAGCCCTCACATCCATCTTTTTAGCTTTGTACGCTATCCAGGCTAGCTGCTGGTCATTTTAAAAACATTAGAGTTGGTAGCCACAATCTTAATACAGGCAAGGGTTTGTTGTAATCTTAATCCGCCTCTGTTAACCTTTGCTCTCTTGTGGTGAATCTTATCCTGACAGTAATGTTACATGGCTTTTTATGTTTACAGTTATGAACCTGAATTGTTTCCAGGCCTCATTTACAGAATGGTGAAACCAAGGATTGTGCTCCTTATATTTGTGTCTGGAAAGGTTGTGTTAACTGGTAAGGTTCTGGGTTTTTAATGTCTGCATGTGATTTAGTTATGATTCACCTAAATAGAAATATTACGGAAGTCAGGCTCTGTTCATACCACATTTAAAATGTTTGCTACATATGATCTTTGCTTGTGGGCACTGCGGTTGTCTGCCATAGTACAGTACCTGCAGAGTACATGGCATGTAAATGGAAATAGCTGATCTGTTGGGTCCTGACAGGACAACAATTTTAACCTGTGGGGGTCCATCTTATTGATTTTTATTAATTTTTCAAAAGGTGGATAACAGGTAAACTGTAATTTCCAAAGCAATACCAATAGGAGATCTTCATTACAGAAAGACCTTGTGAGAGGTGTGCCAATATCTCTCTGAAATGAAGCATATGGATTTAAGTGGGTGAATGCCATGTTGGACAACGGCAACTCATGATGGCATGTAGGATAATGCTATGGCTGATAATAGGAGGTGTTAGGTACTCACTACTTCTCACTACAGGCCCCACAGCAGTGGTGTGATCTACCTCTATGGTGACTACACACCAAAAAGTGTGATCATATCCTTGGTGCAGCTGCACTAAAGCTTGTACCTCCTTCCTTGCACAAGTTATTGCTTGTGTGTGTTTGTTCCAAACTCCTTGGCAGTGGGCAGGCAATTACTTCATTCCTACTAAGTAATGCGAAGGTGCAGAGCCATAAAGGTTTAATAAGGCTGAATAAGTACTGAGATGTTGGTGTCCTTACTTTGTCTCCATTTTAAACTTGTAGGTGCCAAAGAGCGTTCAGAAATCTATGAAGCTTTTGAAAACATATATCCTATTTTGAAAGGTTTTAAGAAGACGTGAACCTTTGGCCAATGGGGGTGGGATCAAACTTTAATATTTATATGAAATTGTCCTAAAATAAAGGTTTGTAACCCACTCTGTTCATTTGGCTGTGAACTTATTTCTCCTTCCCTACTGAAGCTGTGCGAAGAAACCATAGTGTGGAGCCCGGCTTGTTGATTTCCATTGTTCCTAGAACTTGTGTTTTTGCACAACTACTGGATGTGGTAGAGCTATAGGTAGTACTTAAAACTGAGCCTTATACTACACAAGACACCAAGGCAAACTGAAAATGTGCCAGCATTCTGGCTTAACTTCCACCAAAAAAGACATGCATACATACATGCCTTACACCAGTGGTTCTTAACCTGCAGTATGTGTACCCCTGGGGGTACACCCTACTATCCCTAGGTGTAATGGTAGTGATTGGGCCCCAGCAGTCATGTGGTGTTTGACTCTGTGTCAAAATGCAGGTTTGGCCAACCCTGAAATTGTTAGTAAAATCCCTGTGTGTGTATGGGCGGGGGTGCTTTGAGACTCATGGTACCCTTATTCTGCCCCAGTGGTAACGAATAGTTTACCACTCGCTCTTTAACCCCTTCCCACAAGTAGCTTTGGTTTCACTCCCTGCTTTCCAAACCAGATACAGTTGAAACCAGAAGTTTGCATACACTTTATATACAGACACATATGCGTGGTTTTTTTTTCTCACTATGTGACATGAAATCAGAATAAACCTTTCCCATTTTAGGTCAATTAGGATTGCCAAATGCCAGAATAATAAGAGGGAGAGAATTTTTTTAAGGTATTTTTATTACTTTCTCCAAAGTCAAAAGTTTATATACACTAAGATTACTATGCCTTTAAACAATTTGGGACAGCCCATATGATGATGTCATGTCTTTGGAAGCTTCTGATAGGTTTAGTGGCAACATCTGAGTTAGAGACACCCCTGTGTTTGTATTTTAAGGCACACCGGAAACACACTGCTTCTTTGTGTAACATCATGGGAAAGTCCAAAGAAATCAGCCAAGATATCCGGAAGAGAATTGTGGACTTGCACAAGTCTGGTTCGTCCTCAGATGCAATTTCCAGATACCTGAAGGTGCCTCGTTCATCTGTACAAACAAGTATATGCAAGTACAAACAAGATGGGAATGTCCAGCCATCATACTGCTCAGGAAGGAGATGGTTTCTGTGTCCCAGAGATGAACGTGCTTTGGTACGAAATGTGCTCATCAACCCAAGAACAAAACCAAAAGGGTTTGTGAAGATGCTGGCTGAAGCTGGTAAAAGTGTGTCATTATCCACAGTGAAATGAGTACTGTATCGACATGGGCTGAAAGGTCACTAATCAAGGAAGAAGCCATTACTCCAAAAGAAACATAAAAAAGCCAGATTAATGTTTGCAAATGCACACAGGAACAAAGACCTTTATTTTCGAAGACATGTCCTGTGGTCTGACGAAACTAAAATTAAACTGTTTGTCCATAATGACCATTGTTACGTTTGGCAGAAAAAGGGAGAAGCTTGAAAGCCTAAGAACACCATCCCAACTGTGTAACGCGGGGGTGGCAGCATCATGTTGTGGGGTTGTTTTGCTGCAGGAAGGACTGGTGCACTTCACAAAATAGATGGCATCATGAGGAAAGAACATTATGTGGCAACACTGAAGCCCCATCTCAAGACATCAGGAAGGAAGTTAAAGCCTGGGTGCAAATGGGTCTTCCAAATGGACAATGACCCGAAGCATACTGCTAAACTGGTTACAAAGTGGCTTAAGGATAACAGTGTCAATGTTTTGGAGTGGCCATCACAAAGCCCTGATCTCAAGCCTATTGAAAATTTATGGGAAAAGCTGAAAAGGCAGGTGCAAGCAAGGCGGCCTATAAACATGGCTCAGTTACACCAGTTCTGTCAGGAGGAATGGGCCCAAATTCCTACCAACTATTGTGAGAAGCTTGTGGAAGGATTTCCAAAACGTTTGACCCAAGTCATACAGTTTAAGGGCAATGGTACCAAATACTAATAAAATTTAACTTTGCAGAAAGCAATAAAAATGCCTTAAAAATTCCCTCTGTCTCTCATTATTCTGGCATTTGGCAAATATAAATAATTTTGGTAATCCTAATTGACCTAAAACAGGAAAGGTTTATTTTGATTTCACGTCAGCTAGTGAGGCAAAACATGCATGTGTGTCTTTACATAGTGTATGTAAACTTCTGCTTTCAACTGTAGATCTAAATTTATTTATTTTTTTTGTTCACAGAGCTATATGAGGACTTAATGTTTGTGGGACAAATTGTACTTTTGTAATTATTATTTAGCTTGCTTGTATAGCGTCATCATATTCCGCAGCGCTTTTACAGACTGTCGCTGTCCCATATAGGGCTCACACTCTATCAGTATGTCTTTGGAGTGTGGGAGGAAACCCAGAGGAATCCCACGCAAACACGGAGAGAACATACAAACTCCATGCAGATGTTGTCCTTGGTTGGATTCGAACCCAGGGCTCCAGTGCTGCAAGGTTGTAGTGTTAACCACTGAGGCATCCTTTTAATATTTCGGAAAATGTACTGAGAAGCTGGGTAAAAAAAAATCAGTATGGGCTGGAATTGGAGAAAAAAAAGCATTTGTGTCTGTCTATGGGCTTTGCTTTTATGCAGTTCACTGTGCAACCAAATGTCACTTGTATTCTATGGATCAGCATGATTCTGGGGATACCACATTTATATAGTGTAGATTTTTTTTTTTTTTTTTAATTTTTATGTTTAAATCCAAAACGATGCAAAAGAGAACATTTCTTGGAGGAGTTATATTCTGACACCCATACATTTCTTTTTTTGAGTACCAGATGTACTTTAGTTATACCATTTTAGGGAATGCCTATCATTTGAATTTTTTGATGAACATGGATGAGAGGCTTCCGGCTGTCGTAGCAACTAATCACTGGCCTAGATCTTTCTGGGTTCTGCAATCCATGGATAAATGGCAATGCCCACATGCCGCAACAAAATTGGTACCTTGGTCAGGTTTGACCAAAGCCATTTCCGAGGCTAATGGCTGTAATCAGCCCAGACACTGACTGCAGGTATTATCTCCGGGTCTTCTCTGTATAATACAGCAGAGACCTGGGTATCTAAAGATGGAGCTGAGCGGCCACCATATTTGAATGCCCGATGTTTGCAGTAATAGTGCAGTGGGTTAAACATCACTGAGTGTGGGGCCATTTATTTACATGTGAAGGTCCTTCTATTACATGACTAGGCACTGACATTAACAAAAGCTCCACCTAAAGCCTTATTTTTTTAACTTGTAAGTGATCACTACTTTGGGGTTACATCGCTTGACAATGTTCAGAAACGCTGCCTTATGCCACACTTATGTGAACGGGCCCTTATGCTACTTTGAGCTGTGGTACTAGTGTACTGAATGAGAACTGCCTGTGAGGTTGGGTATGGTGCTCAGATCACTTGTCACTCAGGTTTCCTTTGATAATGGGGTTGTCTAGAAACAGACCACTAGGAAACCGCTGCATAGAATTTTCCCTACATCTTCTAGTTATCTATGACACTTATTTCTAGGAGAGTTCCCTTTGCATGGCGGGCTGCACATCTGCTGAGAACTTCGCCATCCCTGTGACGCAGCACTCCTCCTCAGCCTCAGCGCGGCCACAGGTCACGTGTCTCCAATCCGTCAATCATTCTATCCCCGCCCCTTTTCCCAGCGTTCACCAGCTTGAAAACAAAATCCCACGTGACAGCCGGTGAGAAGAAGCTGTCATGGCGTCTCCCAGTGATAGGGGAGCTCCGAGCTGGCAGCATTTGGCGGTCGGGGGAAGCGGGAGCCCCCGCAGAGGGACGGTGCTGGTTGACTCTGTGGACGACGCTGAGGGGCTGTATGTGGCGGTGGAGCGCTGCCCGTTGTGTAACACCACCCGCCGTAGGCTGACCTGCGCCAAATGCGTCCAGAGCGGCGACTTCATCTTCTTTGATGGAAGGGACACGGAGAGGTAAGTGTTGGGGAGGGGATCTAGGCTGCTGAAAGGGCCGTATACGCTGCCAGCCCCGTACACAGCCTTGTAAGCGAGTCCTGTGAGGGAGGGGAGTCTGCGATTTTCATGCAATTTGTGTCGCAGAACGCTTTTCTCTCAGGAGGTCAATTGAAGTAGTCCAGGGCTTCACCCGCCATTCTGGTTAGGTGGCAGCTGTATATACCGTGATGTTTTAAAGTTGGGGACTAGAGCAAAAAAAAAAAAAAAACCTCAGAAAAGCAGCGCCACGTTTGTCTACAGGTTATGTGTGGTATTGTAGCTCAGCATATTCACTTGTGGATGTGCTACAATACGAGACATAACCCTGGTGTGGCGTTTATTTTAAGAAGACTATGTTTTACTAATCCTGGAGCACCCCCAGTACACACTGCACAAACCCCACACTGCATGTAGAGAGTGTCAGCAGGTAGGGCTCCCCCATGTGTCAGTATTTAGCGGTTATCCATGGATGTTATTGCTTTGTCTATGAGGCTGGGCTCTGTAGACACTTCTACCGTTGTGACATACTTTATGTATAGACATGGGAGACCCCTTTAATAGGTGATCCTCACTATTGGATAGGGCTGGCTGTAGACTTGGCCATGTACAATACTGTGATATATAAACCTTCCAACTTTGCAACTTGACTTTGGCTGAGTCTGCCATTGCTGACCCCATAGGAGACATTTGTGTGTGAACAGTGACTGTCATTAAAGGGTTATTCTGGTAATATCTGGCACCCCACCTATTGAGAGAACAGGGGACCCCTGCTCAGCCTGATGAGGCATATGTATCCAAGCGTTGAGTTCCTGGAAAGTTTGTCTCTCGCTAACCAAATCTTTGAGGAATTGGATACTCCAGGGGCCCCCACTCTCCCGATAGGTGGGATTCCCAGATTTTTGAAATGTATGGCATATCCTGAAGATCTGTCATAAATGTTAAGATGGGCAACCATCTGAAGTTATGGCAGAGTGACCAACCTAAATAATTCACTTTACAATATGCCTTTACCAGGAGATAAGCTGCTGCCAGTTTTGTGTGGCAGACTCTTATCCTGTTTGGCTGGCATTAGCAGAGAAAACCTTACATACATAGGGGGGGATACGTGTCAGCCAGCTCCCATTTGTCCATCAACTCTCTCCTGATCCCTCCATACACATGCACGCTTTGTCAGACATGTATACGTTGTGAATGCAGAGAGCAACCCCCCCATGTTTAGGCCTCTGTGCACATTACATGGTCAGATAGTTTGTCCAAAGGTCATATCCAGCCTCATTTGTAAAGCAGCTCTCTCTCTCTCCCAACCCCCCTAAATAAATAGTATGGAGAAGAGGTGGTCAGCTGGAAAGCAGCTGCAAGACATCTTTGTCTGTGACCCATCCCCCACAGGAACAAAGCGCTGGACATCTCTGCCTGTGACCCATCCCCCACAGGCAAAGCGCTGGACATCTCTGCCTGTGACCCATCCCCCATGGGAGCAAAGGGCTGGGCATGTTGAAATCCTAATTATAGAGGGCAATCTGCCGCTCATTGTTTTGAGTGGGAAATCTGCATTGCCATTCACTGACATCCATGTCATTGATTCCACTTACCATCAAATATACTCAGTTAGCCTCTAAAAGGTATTGCCTGATTTCCTCACTCTTCCATTGTTTCCACTTGGAAGCCACATGCGAATAACCTCACATTCACACAACTGCGTTTCACCCGTGAAACTCGGTCCGTGTGTTTGCTGGATTACCGGCCTGAACCTCATGCTGGGAGAGGGACACCTAGCACTATAGTTATGTATGATGCTAGGACTCCCTGCCTCCCAGCGACATACTGTCCTGTAGTGACTATAGTATGGGCAGTATGTCGCTGGGAGGCATATACCTAGAATACTAGGAGTCCCTCTCCTGGCATGATGGTCATGTGAATGCGGGGTTAGTCACATTGAATTGGATAATCTGCATGTGGATCTGCGGCATGATAAAATGCAGTTCCATGGTAGATACCCAGGGACATCCATGGAGTTCTGCATAAATTGTACATCCAGGTTTTCCATACAACAATTATAGCGTACCTAACCTTTCAGCAGACTTTGCATAAATCAGTAGCACAGTGTGTACATGACATATATAGAGAAGTACTGACATTGTAAGTAAAGTGCTTTAGTCTGATCCTGGGGCTCCTGTTTATCTCTGGCATCAGATTAAGCATGTGTTTCCCTCTCAGCTCTGCTCCTTCCTCTCTCCGCAGACTTCTATCGAGTTATGTAATTTAAGTCATGTGACCTGGAGTTGGCGATGAGATGGATATAGCAGTGATTTTCAGAGTGAAAGTCTGTTTAGCTAAGAAACAATCTTAAGAGTAGTAAGAGGCCTTTCTCTCTGATGTATTATAAAGTTTATCTGTTTTACTATATATTTATGCAAAGTTTAAAACGTTAGTGACCTTTATAAGTGTGAATTGTAGTCAATGGGAATAGATGCAAGGGGCTCCCTATAACCTTCCCCTTAGATTAATGATTCTGTCCTAATATGCAGGTTTAGGATACTTTCATCTAATGTTTATGGCCACGGTGGGTAAAATGAGAAAAGTCTGTAAAGTAGCGCTGCCTTACCTACAATGGTTGGCTCTACCTTAGGTGCAAGCTCAGAGATAGGATTTGTCATAACTGGAGGCCAGAATGATGAATGCAGCATTATTTGTAACCTGTCTTCTTACGCATAGTGCCACCTGGTGGTAGGATTATGCATTTGCATAAATAGATCAGTAAATACTGTATTTAGAAAGAGAAAATAGGTACAGATGAGTCCATAGATGTGCAGGACTGGTATTACTGATAAATGCTGTCTGTATTTTCACACAATATTCTTGTTAGATTTTTAAGCTTGTTCTGCCAAGCAGGAGTGCATGTAATGCTGGAACCATCTTGCCGAGCTTACAGATTTCCTTCATTTTCAGGATTGCGTGAGTGCTCTCTAGTTTCTGGCAGTGTGATAGATGTCTCGGCACTATTGAACAGGGCTACTAAAGTCCTATTATGTCACTTTTGCGGTATCCAGCTGATTGTCCCCACTATTACACATCACACAGGTGTTGATGCCAATCTTTGTAAAGCACCCACATGACAGGAATAGGGGGCATATGACTGTGTATTGAAAGAGAATGTGTTACCAAAAATGACCTATTTTTTTAAGCCAATTTCCTATGTTACCATCTTTTTAAATATTTTTATTTTCCATGTTCCTATCTGCATTTTAAAAAACACTATATCCTACATTTTTCACTCTGCCCTCTAAGTTTAAAAACAGATTGACACTTGCCAATTCTTTAGGGGTTTCCTTTGCAGCAGTCACCTCCTTTACATCCCGAACAAGATAGACAGGATTACAATATAAGATAACTCCTCTATAGGCAACAGAGACCCTCATTTCTTCCACTCCTGACAATAGATGATGCCACAGCTTATCTAGTCCCCTCCCTTCACAGATAATGTCTAGAAAACTCTCCAATGGACCTCACTGAGTAGGCTTCAGTTTACTGCTGCCTATATCCATGACTATGCTGTAAAACATATCAATAAATGTTATTTACAGAACAGATGAGAAGCCCAGGCAAGATGGAAGCCCCCATAATCATGTATAGAAAAAAATCTGCAATCAGAAAAAAAAAAAATGTATTTCAATATCTGGTTTTAATAAATAAACGTGAGAAATTGGTGACAACCAGGGCTGTGGAGTCGGAGTCGGTGCCTATTTTGGTGGAGTCGGTATAAAATGGACCGACTCCGACTCCCAAAATATATAATAAATTGGTACAGTTAGTAGTACAATGCAGTATGTGCTGAATATATTTTCATAAGAATTTGGGAAAATGATGAAATGTTGAAAATGATGAAATGTCCTGTAAAGGTCTGTTCTATTCCTCATATAATGATGGGACTGAGTTCTGAGTGAACCTATAAGGTATAGCACCATTATCTGGAGTAAGCAAAAGATACAAGTGTTGTTGTGATTGTGAGGACTGAAAAGCTTGACTTTATCTGTAATTGTGCTGGAGACCCACCCACAGCCCGAGGGCTGTGGAGTCGGAGTCGTGGAGTCGGAGTCGGTGCCTATTTTGGTGGAGTCGGAGTCAGGGGAAAGGGGGGGGTCCACAGCCCTGAGTGACAACTTCCTTTTGAGCAGACTAGCCAATAAAGACACGAGCCATAACTCTCCATTAGCTGTTGTATGATGTATACCAGCAGTGTTTTAGACCCCATTGACTTTTAATGGTATTATTGGGTTCCAGAGTGGTTTCCCTAACATTTTCCTTAAAGTATGATCAGGACTGTGGAGTCGATAGGCCAAACCACTGACTCCAGCTTTGACTCCTCTATTTTTCCACAGCCCAACTCAGACTCCTTCTCTTACTCCTTCATAAATGGCTGATAGCCAGGGTCAGACAGAAGCAGTAAAGACCCTCTAATTCATTACTAAGCTAGTGATGTAACAAGCAATGCATTTCATTATAAAATTAATCATTTTATCTTGAAGCTGGAGTCGGTAACTTTTTTTTTTCTGACTTCACGATTCTGAGTCTTTGGCCTCTGTTTAGTCATAATTGTAGAATTTGGTATTGTAGTTACTGAAGATTTCTGGTTTCTGGCCTCTCCTGTAATATCCGCTTGGTGCACGTGTCAGGTTATCATTATTCGCAGCATGTGGTAATTGTTCCCCTGGATATGTACATGTCAATTAGATTCTCTTAATTGTTTAGTAATGATTATGGTGTCTGTAAGATGTAGTAATTGTCGGGTATCAGGATGACATTGACTGGTATAAATATATAAATCACACGTCCGCAGATATTTCTTATAGATAAGGTACAGAGGTCAATGTAATGGATGTAAAGAAAATCACCAAGCTTTCTGACTTGCTCCATGAAGGTGCAGCACAACTGAATGTTCACATCATCTAGCTGTACATACTAATGCATTATTTTTATACCCTGCCCTATTAGTATTAAGTGCTATTCGGATATATGGTGCATGCACTCAGGCTAGATTCACATCTTTAGTGGAAAAAATGGACTGCCAGTTGGACCCCATTGATTATAATGGGGTCTGTCGGTTTTCCATTGTTTGTAACAGAAACTGCCAGACGGGCTTCCAGCGCTTTTTTTGTCTGCCAATTTGATTGATTTGCTCTGGATGGCCACCTGGCACAGATCTGAACTCACCCTAATATAGAATTTTTTTTTTTTTTTTTTTAAATTAGCCCTGTTTCTGAAAGATCTGTGTTTTGTCCCAAATACTTCCAAACATAAAAACCCTCCAAGAACCTGCTGAGACTCTTGCAACATAAAAAACAATCTATGAAGTGCAGTTGCAGCACAAGATCCTATATAAAAATCCCCTAACAAGTCTGACAGTCTCTCAAAAAAAAAAAAAAAAACTTTTTCAGAGACTCGTCTTTGACTTTTTCTCTTGTTTGTAGCCATTTATCTTTTCTTATCAGTCTTAAGTCGGATGACGTATAGCTATACACACGTAGTCTTATGCTAGGTTCACACCTGCGTTGGAGTTTCTGTTCTTTGGGTCCGCTTGGGGACCCGATAAACGAAAACCCAATCCTCTTAAAAAGCGGAAACCCACAGCCCCATAGACTATAATGGGGTCCACCGGGTTTCCGCCTGAAAATGTGTAGAGAAAAGTCCTGCTTGCATGACTTTTTCTCTCAGCATTTTTCAAGCAAAATGGGGGTCGCAATCCCTGAACGCAGATCTGAACCTAACCTTAGCTGGCAAAAAAATCCAACATGATCTATTGCTTTTCCTGCAGACTGCTGTATCCCAAAGGACTCATGCAATATCTGATTTTCTCATCAGTGTTATATCAATGCACATGTCTGGGTTTTTTTTTTTAAACCCTAAGGTATGGATGATGCGTAAAGTGTAGGCCAGCATAGAAGGATTGTACCTAGTTCTAATCGCATCACCTAACCATAGGGCAGGTGATGTGTCTGAACACATGGGCGACCACCGATCATGAGAACAGGGATCCCTGTCCCCCCATTTAAATGGAGACTCTGCCAAGCGTGCAAACTGACGCTATTTGTCTCTGTGGGATTGCCAAAGAGAAGCTGTGTGCAGTGCTCAGCTAGATGAGTGGAGTGGCGGTTTGCTTACTTTACAGCTAATCCATTTATATGGGGGAGTATGGACCCCCTTTCTTGTGGTTGACCCACCCAATGATCAGACACTTATCACTTATCCTGTTCATAGGTTTAAAACTAGGTACAACCCCTTTGAGGTTTCTTCCGGCTGAGCCTGCTGCCAGTTTCAGTATTGTTCCTGTTACTGCCCCTGGTATTGGGCTAGTTTGATGCCCCAGGTTCCCTTCTAATTCTGTACCTGCTGTGTCTCCATGTACCCTTCATGTACTCATGCTTTGTCATCTCTCTCCTCCATTGCTGTTCTCAATCAGTTCCCCTCCTCGTTGCTCTCTCGCCGTTCTGCGGATGTGATGTGTGAGCGTCTGATGTAGGGTGAACTTCATGGACATGACATCTTTTATCTATCTTATTTTTTATGCAAGTATTTCTTCCTTTTCTACAGACTTTTTTTAAGAGCTCAGAACTGTCTTTCTGTAACTACTCAGGTTTACCATTCAGAAGACTAGTAAAGCTGGGTGATTGTTCCAGTGGGAGCAGTGCTGGTCTTCATATTGGTTATCACAAAGCTTATAATTCAGAAACCTTGTATGTAAATTTATTTTAGAGAAAATGTAATGTGCATGAACCTCTAAGTGGTAATTAATTTCCTATACAGAGGAAGTGACAGAGTATGTGATGTTGTGATATGACATATACTGTGTATAGATCATGCCTGGAGATGTTTATCTGCCAGGATATGATGTATAGAGGCCTACTGATGTCAGCTAGTACAACCTCATTCCACTCTGTGCTGGCCATGCTCTCTATGACACCCACTAAACCAAACATTCTCCAAGATCTTGTTTCCATAAACTATAAGATCAGTAAGCAGGGAATGTAAACTGTGTATTTACCAGCACGTGAAATACGGCATTCACAATTCCTTAAATGTCTGTGTTGAAAATGTGAAATATCCAGGCCAGCCATCATCTATAAAGGGGAAGAATGGGTTAAAAAGATTAAAACAAGCATTAGACTGGGTTCACATCTGTGTCGGAGTGTCTGTATAAGACTTGTCCACAGATTCTGGCGAAAATCAGCGGAGAGAAAAGTCCTCTGTGCAGGTTTCAGTATAAAAACATTGGAAACCCGGCAGACCCCACTATAGTCTGTTTTAGTGGGCCCTGAATGATGGAGTGCTCTGTGCTAGGCCTGACTAATTTCACCTATGTTTCTGTGCTTCCTGGGTAAATTCTGCCCCCTCGTGGCACATGGCAAATGACATCTTAGCCAGTGATTGGCCAGTAGTGTAATGCAATATGGTGGCTCAGTGGTTGGCACTGTTACCCTGCAGCGCTGGGTTCAGATCCAGGACATCTGCATGGAGTTTGTCCAGGTTTCCTTTGGGTACTCTGGCATCCTGATATAGAGATTAAGATTGGGACAGTGAGCGATGACAATAGGCGAGTAAGGGGGGGGGGTGCATGGCGCCTGAGTGGCGGGGGCGAAAACCAAAAATGGACATTTTTTTCTTCTTCATTTTTTTTAATTTTTTTTAAATCTATGCATGTACATGAGAAGGGCTTCTACTAAGTGTGAACGTTAGATATGCTCTTCATATGGGTCACCGTGACAACAAATGCATAATGAGCCCTCACTGCTGTGCCTGCCAACTAGCAGTACATGCATTTGGCTGGCAGCATACTGCTCTGTGTGTCATATAGGGGATGGTCACTGACTGTCCTTATGGGAAGAGAGTACACAGCAGGGACTTTGTGCTCTGCTAGCAGAGATCCACACGGAATATGAAGCCTCACATTGGGATTTGGCTACTATATACAGCTTCTTGCCAGCAGAGGGTGTATTATGGGAGCGTATAACACATGAGCGCAGGCACTTCTGTGCAGTGAGACCCTGATGTCACTACCAAATGGGGAAAGACAGGGCAGCAATTGGGAAGAAATTGTTTGGGGGGGAGGGTTGTGGGATTATCCTGCCTTTCTACCGCTACTGCTGAGGCAAGGAAAACAACTCCCACAACTAGTAGGGGTAGGAATGACTGTGGAGAGACCCTGCTGTTACTACTACTAATTTGGGCTCTGCTGTGATGTGTAATGCTGGTTGCACACATCCTAGCTGCTAAGTGTTTGCTAACTCTTCTATTTACCAATAGGCAGAACATGTCAACATGTCAGTACTTTATACCATTCTTCCCTTTTGCATCTGGTTTGAGTTTGTGGGGGAGAAAATAGTACATATGAACCCACAACTGGGTTGTGTGAGCTTGACCTTATTGTGTAGGCAGTTGACGTCATTGCTGGCTCCTAACTTTTTAGAAGCTCTCTTCCAGCATTGAGTAAGATTTTCCAGGTCTGGCCTTATAGTCGGGGCTCCCTTGCTCTGCCACTACGCTGTGTGCATTATAAAGTCACTCATTTACTTCCATGAGCTGAGAATAGTTGGTCACCAAGCGTCTTAACAACCTTACTGTTTACAACCTTTCTTTTCACAGTCTGTCTAAAATTGCGGACTAAAAATGACAACTGCAAGAACGACTGTGTTTAGTTTGTTTTTTTTCCAGCAAGAAAACAATAGATACCTAAAGGAACCATTTACAATCTGTGAGGTTGTTTGGGATCTGTTGTCTATCATTAGATGGATCCGTCTTTACTGTTTAGTCCGTTCTTCTGGTTCCTGTGACCCAGGACTTGATCCTGAAATCAGACCCATTTTAACAGTTTCTGCACCTTGTTTAGCAAGTAGGCAGGCCTAACATGCAACACTATTGGCCTAGAAAAGTGCCAAAGTTTTGGCATAAATATAATTTTTTTTTTTTTTTTGGTCAGAAACCGTGCCAACTAATAGGTAGTGTGAATTCAGACTAGACAGTCTAAAACTGTGTCAGGTTTATAAAACCGCATGAGACTCCTTGAAAAGTCTATTGCAGTTTAAGGCTAAGGCCCCACATAGCGAGCTTGCAGCGAAAAAGCGCTGCAGGAAAAACCATGGCGAAAATGTATTGCAGTTTTTCCCGCAGAGCTTTTCACAAAGTCTGCAGAGTTTTCCTCTGGAATTTCTGCTTCACTGGAGTTTCTGTATAATTGGCTTGCTGCGATTTCCAAAAACGCAATGGTTTTGGAAATCACAGCATTTCCATTCCGCGTATCTTTCTGCAATGTGTGGATGAGATTTGCTAGAATCCTATCCACTTTTCAGGGACTGTAAAACCGTGTTTACGCCACGTGGAGCCCTGGCCTAAGACTGTGTTAAACTTAGACAGTATTAGTTTACCTGGCCACTGTCGTGCACATCCATACAGGGAACTGTCTGTAAAAAATAAAAAGGGCATTAATCTTTAAAGAACAAGTAAAGTCGTCAACCTGAAGGGAGAGACGCTCTTCATCTGCTTATGCTCATCTTTGTTAGGAACATCCTGCCCTCCGTCCTCCTCTTAGATCCACTTTATATTGCAGCTATTCATGGCCATTTGTTTACAGGGTTGCCCATTGTTTGTCTGACTTGGACATGGCCTGCAGCAGCTGTGTATTAGGCCCATTAATTCCTCTTAATGAACATGCTGCGAGGATTGGGACATAATGTTACATAATGTTCCCGGGCTTCACTTCTGAATTGTACTTACGGGTGGCTTTGTACTTCTCATCATTTGTAGGCCAAGAGATCACACTAGGTCATAGTCAGAACAGTAGCTGGCACGCGCATACTAGAAAGTCACATTGCAACCCCGAGGGTGCTGGGACTGTGATTTCTAGGCTCAACAAAAATTCAGCAGTGCTTGATGGTTTTGCAATTTGAAGTCACAATCACAGCACCCTTGGTGTCGTAATTTACTCCATTCACTTACATTAGTAAAAAGGACACAGGGCGACACATCGATCTTTGGTCGCACAATGGGAGATGCAGCCAAAGTCACCATGTCGCTCTAGCGTTATAGTTGACTGGGAATAGAAATGGTAAAATATCGTTGGATGGATATCAATATACACTCATTAAAAAAAACAAAAAACGCACACAGAATTGTCAGATTGCTGCAAAACTCTGCATGCAGATATGTAAATTAATACCAGTGAGAGTCCGGTGACTGCAAGACATGCCTCTATGACGCACTCAGGCATCTTACAACTCTATAACGTTGCATATTTGTCATTCAGGGGTCTAATAATTCTATAAGACCCATAGACTATGTCACCAAACAATTTGACAGAAGATGACAAATCTTTGAGTCTGCTCAGGGCTCCATGGTGGTTTTTGGAACTTACTTAAACCATGACACTACTCATGACTATCTGACTATACTTTAGAGAATCAGTGTTCAGAATTTACTTTTAGGCCCCATGCACACAGGGGAATCTGAATTGGAAAATCTGTTCTGTACATTGACTCAATTTCCTGGCCCGTACTCCTTGCATCATAATAATATATATTGCTGGGAGCCCCGGCCTCTTTGCAGCTCTTCTGTCTGTACTATATACAGTATATGAAGCTGAGGGCAGAGAGTGACTTTACGACCAGATTTTTCAGCTCGGATTCACACACGCACACACACACGTTTCTAGTGCACCCTGGCCCCCCACTAGTTTCTCACTTTCTGGTCACTCCCCACACATAGGAAATAAACCTCTCTGACTGAGCAGCATTTCCCGTCTGTCAGAAAGCAATAGAAATCAGTGGGGTGACGATACAGGCCTCTGTCCTATAATGGGGTTCATTTTGTCCATAGTTTTTGATTAAATCTTGAACAGAAGTTTCGACACAAATGTATCGTCACCCTTAGAATGGGAACAGTGGGGGATCATGGGATGCTTTTTATAACCTGTTATGAACCAGCCAACACCTTCATAAGTTGCCATAGATATTTGCATCCAGGCAAGCTGTCGTGACACAGTCTCTTTAATCTCACGCGGCTTCCTAGAATTATTAATCTTTGCCACTTACTAATGCAGCCTCTTGTTGCTCAGTAAACACTTTTTTGATGTTTTTTGATCTTTTTCAGGTTTGCAGACAAGACGGAGAGATTAAATCGTTTAAGGGAAACACAGCTGGATTTTCAGAAACAGTAAGTGGCACTTCACATAAAACATTGTACTTCAAATAATGACTGAAACGGCGGCTATTAAAATTCCTGCTGAGGGTGGTAGTGTTCTCTGATCAGTCATCTTCCCACATTGGCGTATTGTCTGAAGCCAGAATAGACATGATCCGGTAATTTTAGAGACTGGCATGACATATCCAAGTTGGGTTTTTGCTATGAGCCTGTGAGTTAGATGAAAGGATATAGGCCTTATGATGGGCTGGGTGTCAATACTATGCAAGTAAACAAATCTGTCATAATTGAGATTAAAATTGCTGGAGCAGTCAGCCTTCCAGTCGCTCAAAAAAGACATGCCACATCTCCTGCTGTAGTAAATACTTCCTCATGAAATAATTCTGGAGTGTATTTTCTTATAACTCTGTCTTGTGCTGTTATTCTGTTATTCCTGATAGCTGTTTAGGAATACATTGACAACTGGGTGTTATCATCACTACTTGTCGAAGGGGTGTGTCCATAGTCTGATACTAGCAGTACTGATTGGACAGTGTAATAGTGTGCAGGGACACACCCCGAATTGGTAACACCCAGCTGTCAATTTATTCATAAATCTCTAGGAGGATTAATAGAGGAACAACCCAACATTGATGGTCCAGAATTGTTATTTCATGAGGAAGTATTTACTACAGGAGACGTGGCAGGTCCTTATTCAGAGATTGAAATGCTGACTACTCCAGAAATTCTAATCTCAATTATGACTAGAGTGGTTTGTCCTGGATTTGGAGGGATTGTCCAGGATTTGCATCAACTTCTGAAGTGGCCAAGGTGGGTGTAAAAAGGGGGAAAAAAAAAAAAAGCATACTCTCCTGTCCCTGGCACTCAATTGTTCGGTCCCAGTCCTGTTTCTGTAGCACGCAGGGGCTCTCAGTGCCAGACACCATGCTGCTTACTAAAACCAACCAGTAGTCGCTGGTAAGGAACTGATCACTCACATCACTGACCGGTCCCTTTTCAGCAACTGCTGAGGCCACTGGTTGGTCACGTGAGCCCCACGGCTTCTGGTGCTATGAGCCCTGGCACACAACAGAAAGGGGACTGGGAGCAGACAACAGAGTGCAAGGGATAGGTGAGTATACCCATTCTCTTTTACACTAACCACCCGATGCCGCAGAGGTTGCTCCACATCCTGAACAACTGCTTTAATAACATCCTGCCCCTCACAGGCTTCTATCCTATAATGTGGTTCATGTTTTCCATAATTTTTGATTAAATTCTGAACAGAAGTTTCGACACAAATGAGAACACACCTTTGGAATACATTGTTTCGAAGAGTCACAGTAACATCAGCATTCTGCTATGTTAGCACTAACTGTCTCTGAGATAAGATGTGCACAAATGACATTGTACATAATTTCTCCATATCACGTGCACTTTATTTATACATGGCCAGAAAGCATGAGACTGACAATTGCTTGGACGAAGCTGAAGCGCTTCTAGCCACTACTATTAAATTTTAACGTGCGTTTTTCTGAATATGGACATCTGAAAAATCTTGCCACCGTTTGTGGTAGATGAAATGACACACTTAGTCTATATCTCCTTCTCAAGAGTGTTTGTGTTTTTAAAATGTTTTTTTATTCTTATTTTAGGGTGGCATCAGTTGTAGAGGGCAAGTTGGCAGCAGATAAGCTGGTGAGTTCTGTAGGAAACATCTGCAGAAGTAAAGGGGTTTTCTGGGTTTAATGTGGTATTCTGGTTTGTATTTACATAAATGGAACAACCAGCCACTTTTTTTTATTACTGGGTACAAGGGTCCCCATTTCTTGTGCTTGGTGGGAGGCCACAGTGGATGGATCTCCAACGATTAGTAAGTTTCCATCTATTGTGTGCATAAGGGAGGGGGGGAATCAGATAAGTTGTCTCGGTCATGTGGTGTTTTATAGAATATCACGTGATTTCCCCCCCCCCCCCCCCGCCTCCATAGCCAGTTAGCAGCTCAGAAAAGGACTCCTGTTTCTGATTCCTTCATTGTATGTTGGTTGTTTTTTTTTTTTTTTTTTTTTTTTTCTCTTCCTTCGTTTTTTGGACCTCTCTTCTGATTTGAAGAGAGGAGTCATGTACAGAGGAATAAAGATGAAGGTCACGTCCACTTGTATACAGTGTATATGCAGGAGGTTTTGCTGTCTACACAGTCACACATCTTTTCCTTGTTTGCCACTTCAAGGAGGCTCCTTGCATAAAATTTTTGGGATGACGTTACATTCACTGTAATACTTGTAGGGCGTTGTTGACTTCATATAAATTTTTTTTTTTTTTTTTTTTTAACCGTGCTGTAGTCCTATTGTAACTGGAGAACCTTTTCTTTCAGAAATGGAAGATCATGTCTTGCAAGATGAGGATTGAACAGCTGAAGCAGAGCATATGGGTTGGGAATGAGGAAATTGCAAAGAGTAAGTAAATGGTTATATCCCACTCTGTATCTGATGATATCTAGTACATCTACAGTTGTAGGACCATATGTTATATATGATAGATTTAATGATTATTTTATATATATAATATATTTTTTTTATCAGTATGTTTTCTCTCTTTGCTAAATATATAAAATGCCACGAAGGGTGACTTTAGCAGAGGAAGTAGAAAACTCAAAACGTCCTGCTGGGTCAGAATAAGGAGCTCTTTCTTGAAGGCCATACACATAGAGACTTCTGTATCGATTACACAACACCCTCTCTTCCTTTTATATTAACAGCATAAGTATTGAACTAAGGGGCAGATTTACTAAGGCTATGCTATGCCATTGCCCTGGGCTGTCAATAGGATCAGCACAATGTACTGAAGCGTTGACAGAATGAAAGATGCAGACAGAGCACCTTCTCTTTCCTTCTGCCACCATTCACAGTGTTAAAAACTAGAGGGGCAGAGGCTTTCCGTCTTATTGTTTTACTTGGAAGATAGTCATATTGTTTTAACTATTGTTACCGTTAGAGTGAGCGGTGAAGGATGAATAAATGGAGGGTGCTTCTCTTTTCAGTCTGTTGTTCTGACCGTGTGAAGGATCAGAACGACGGCAGTGTGAACTTGGCATAAGAAAAACGTGCCAGAATTCAAATTGTGACACTGATGTACTTGCCTTATGCCACATTTATTATGTACTTCACACATTTAAAAAGTACCTAGAAAAGGGGGACATGACTAAAGGGAGATCTAAAGTACGCCTAAGCACCAAAATTTTTGAGCAAAATACTGGTTTAAACTAATCCAATAAAGAGGTGACATAAAGAATAAATAAGTATCTACGATGTCCATCAAGATGCATAAAGCCTATCAGAGTGTGTGTCACTGACAGATATGACAAGGCATTATGGGAAAGGAGCCCTCTGTTGGATGTAACAGATCCTCAATTTGCTTTTGTCTCACCGAGCCTTGAGACAGCAAAAGGGATTTTTAGCCAAGCCAATTTCACTTATCTGCATACAGCGCTGTTTCCGGATTGTTGTCCTTCATCAGTACAGAGCAAAGTGAATTGGCTGGCTTAGTGGGAGGCAATGAGTGGGTTAGGGACAAGAATCTGTGTGAGAGATTCTTGTCCCTAACTGACAGATATGGTGCATCTTCTGCCTTTTTGGTTTAGGTTTATGCTGTTTTCATTCAAGATCTTGCAACCTCTACGTGCCAGGTGCTGTAAATGCATGGCGTGGGGGGCTAGTATAATGACCCTCGGAATGGGGACAGGTTAGTCATGATTGACAGCCACAAAATTGTAGCAACAGCCAGAAACTGAGAAAAAAACCTTTTTGCATCTCGACATAAATGTATGTGAAGATTGTGTGAGGCAAACAGCTACAATTGAGCGGTCACCAGCTGGATGATGTCTGTGACTGACAGATGTCCTCAAGCGCTCCTGTACAAACCTGTAGCCTGCAGTACATAGGAGGAAAGTGCTCTGAAAGAATAAAGATAGTTTGTGGGAGGTGGGACATAGCAGGGCTGTTTCAGTAGATTTTAACATAATTTAATTTCCCCTTAACTAGCCCCACATACCTTATGCTGCACTATTCAACCTCTGTGTTCTTCCACTCTGGACACAGAGTTGAATTCGCCACCTGAAGCCCAGGACAGCACCAGAAATGCAGGACTGTCCTGTTTATCCGGGCTGACTAAGGGGGGCTCCCCACTACCATATGGCCTGGGGTGGGTGCTCTTTTTTTTTTTTTTTTTTTTTTTTTTTTTTTCTGTCCTTTGGTTAAAGCAGTCCTGCAGCAGACACTGACCCCTGCTTTTAGACTTGAAGGGATGCTCCAGAAAATTAATCACATTGTGATCACACGACACACTAAGGAATTTCTGATGGGTCACCCACTGGACCTCTTAGCGCTGTGAACCTAGCATCTAACAGCAGTAACACACAGAGTCCTATGGACTCCATTGACTATAATGGGGTTCGTCATTCTAGAACAAAACGGCAGAGGAAAAAGTCCTGCACAGAGGATTTTCTGCCGATACTATGACAGTCTGCAACGAAGACTCCGCCACAGATCTGAACGTAGCCTTAGGATAAAAAGGGCAGATATTTCAATGTATAAATAACAATTTAAATTCTATATCAGTCTGCTCAGCTCCTTCTGCTCTATAACATACTGGAAAACCCATTTAATGAATTTAGCTTTAGTAATAATTTTGTACAATGTGGTGGATGGATTGTTTCCCTTATGTCAAGATGTCATCCAGTAGATGCAGTAATGTCTATCCTGCGGTTTAATATTAGAAACCCTGGGCTCTTACAGACTGGACATGCAATGCAAACATGCCTCGAGGAAAGTTCTTAGTGCTCAGAAATCTGTGGCGTAGCAGTTACAAGAAGACTCTTGTTCTTTATTAGGAGCCCTTTTAATCTTGGCTTTTCAATGACTATTTGCAGACAGACTTCTGACATTTCCTTGCCTGATGAATCAGCGGAAAATGTCTTTTTATAAACCTAAAAGACTTTAACCGAAGATTCAACTCAAATATTTATCTGAGCTAAAATAAGCGTCAGATCTTCTCTGTATAATGAGAGAACATGGCTGACATGTGGCTTGTGTGTGACACTTATGTAGTAACATAGCTTGTATGGTCAATAAAAAGACGCGAGTCCAGCATATTATTCTGCAGTGTGATGGAGGACGGCAACATTTCCATGAGGTAAAAGCCAGTGTTCCCCCATCTAGGAATGAAATTCAATCACAACTGATTGGGGTGTTTTATTACTATTATTATTATCTGAGGGGCCCATGATAAAAGCTACTTTGCTCACCAGTTCTGCTACTGCCAGAAAACGGAGCCGCGGGGAGAGGGGAGTAATATTATTATTATTTATTTTTTTTTGTGTTTTTGTTTATGGGCCCCTGAGCAATCCTATTAAATAATATAGACACTTTGACCTCAACCAGCAGAACATCCTACGGCAAGTCCTAGAATTCCATAGCTCTTACTGTAAAGAATCTGCTTCTATGACAGTGCGGCAATCCTCTGTCCTCTAGATGGGTGCCTGATTTAGTTGGGTATAAGTAGATTATGAGAGAGATCTCTGTATTGAGCTTTAATCTAGCTATCCATGGTTATAAGTTGACTAGTTATTGGTTATTAGCTCTTTGTCATTTATGTGTGCTGGTACACACATTTGTGTGTTCTGACTAGTGATTGGTGAAGTGGCATCCTTGTGTATCCTTGCCTTTTTTGATGCACCCCATGATCTTATTTTCCTTGATAGCAGCTGCCTGACAAAATTAAATTTACTGTCAACTAAATCTCCAAAATCCTTTTCCATGTCTGTTTTACGCAGTATCTGCTTCATTTAATCCGCTCTTCTGATCCATCATAGGAACAGAAGAAAGGATGGAACAATAAAACCAGTCCGTCTAGTGAGCGATTGATTCTGAGGGATCCCTTTCACTATAATGGGGTCTGTTGGGTATCTGTTGTTTTTAAAGTCATATCGGTAGACAAGAAAAGTCGGGCTTGTAGGACTTTTTTTTTATCTGTGATTTTAGACGGACAGACACGGAAGCAGATGTAAGCATAGACTTGGTCAGTAATGTTGGCATGTATCTTCCCTTCCCATGGGCATAACCTTACATTTATCAGACTTCTCTGCTGAAGCCTTGTACTTACCAGATCCATTGGAACAATGTGTGATATGTAGAAAATCTTACAGTTTAATACCAGCTGCAGAAATTTTATTGTGAAGAACTTCTGTAAGCTTATTTATGAATGTATTAAAGAATATATTTCCCTGCTGCACATTCATCCAGACCGCAGTCTGGCTGGATGTGGGTGAGACTGGTGGTGGACGGCGCTCCCATTCACTTCAATGAAAGCACCAGAGATAGCAGAGTGCTGTACTTTGGCGCTCCCATTGAAGTAAATGGGAGCACTGCCCACCACCAGCACTCCCACATTCCACCTGGGTCCGGTCATGGGGGAGAGGATGCCTGTTCTTGGGATCGGTGGAGGTGTCAGTGGTCAGACCTCCACTGATCAGGTATTTATCCTCTATCCTTTAAACACCATCTGTTTTATATCTCCAAGTCTCTCACTTACCCACTTGCACGTTCCCCCACCCAATCCAAGTGGGTTGTTTGCAACCACATGTCATCTTTGGTGACTACTACTTGAATATGTGTAGTAACATGAAGATATGGTGACAGCGCTACCAAATGTAGATTAGATTGCTACTTCATGATACATAGGCTTCTTTTCTGTCCTCAGGAAACCTACAAAACAAGTAAAGGTACATGAGAAAAGTGAGAGAGATTTCTGTATTGAAAATTGCACAATAAGCGGGTTATATAACACACCACATGCTATAACATGCAGTGAAGAAAATTTCACTCCGCTTTTGGTGTCCCACCCCATGTGATCCAATAACCTTGTTTTTGTGTTGTAAGCTATAATTTATGAATCCCTTGTGATAGTTGGATGTTATTTTAGCATACTGTATAGTTATTATACAGAAATCACAAATGCCCAGTTGTGGACAGTCCCCTTTAAATAGAAGAGATCTCTTGGCAATAAGCTGATCATGGGATGCTTCGCTGTTGATTCCCCATTGATGTGCTGTATTCTGTGGTGGAACCAGGCAGTACGTACTCACGTTAGTGGTCTCCAGCTTGATTTTCACTTACAGCTTAGGTGGGGACCACTGATTACAATGCTTTATGGGTACATACCCATTATCAGGAGGTACATGTGGAAAATCTGCACCAAAATCTGTATATACATGCACAAAAATGTACAAGGAAAATCTGCTGTGGTGTGTGTGTGTGTGTGTGTGGTGTGTTTTTTTTTTTTTTTTTTTTTTTTTAAATCTGCTCCAAAAGAGAGAAATCAACATGCTCAGGATGTTAAAATCCACACCATAGGCCAATTTCTACACAGAAAGTTTGCATTGTGTGAAATAAAACTTCTCATTGCCTTTAAAACTAACAGATTACTGTGCAGATTTTCTGCATTAAAATCCGCACAAAATCCTAAACATGTGCATGTCCCCTAACTCTAACTTTTTGATGTGTGGAGATGATTTTCCCATAAATTACTTATATTTTTCTTTTAAAGATTCTGAACTTCTTTCCAAGTCCAAAAAATACAACCAAGAACTTTACGCCAGGAGTCAAAGGCATCAGGAAAAGAAGGAGAAGATACAGAGGAGGAACCATAAGCTCAGTGTGGTGGTGGAGAAAAGGAACAAAGATCTGAAGAGCCGGCATGCCGAGTTGGCCAGTCTTCGGCGGTCACATATTCTGGAACTGACTTCGGTTATATTCCCCATCGGGGAAGTAAGAAATGTAACAAGGTAAACCCAAGTTTTGTTACTTCTGTTTATGTTGCCAATTAAGGGTTTCTGATGATTCCTGTGTACTTCTACAACATTGTCTTACTGCTCTACAGGCATACAGGTTCGTACAGGCACTGTACGTACAGAGATACCCTTGACTGGAAGCGGTGCTTCTATGGATGAATACACATGAGGGGTCCACAATTTTTTTTTTATTTATTTTTTTTTTCTGTCTACATACAGTATTTTACTGATAAAATCTCTATATACCTCTATATGGAAGCATGGTATATAGCCTATATATAGATGTGGCAGAGTTAACCCGAACTTCTGCAGCAGTTTAACTGCAAAAGTTCAGGTTAACTCTGCTACATCTGTACCTCTATAGCACCCCTGTTATGGCATATACAAAACTGAGCCCTAATACTATGGTTAAAATTGTCTGTGTTTTTTTTGGATGTTTCAGAGTTGTATATCTGCAATATGCAATGCTATACACATAATATAGACTGAACACATTTTGACTATCCTACTCATCGCTAAATTGTGTACATTCTATGATCATGTGTTGTCAGGGATCCAGCCGACATTTCGTTTGAGAATGACAATGCAATGACCTCTAGCACTGTGAGCAAGTTGGCTGAAGCCCGCAGAACCACTTACCTTTCTGGAAGATGGGTGTGTGATGATCACAATGGTGATACCAGCATTAGTATTGCTGGCCCCTGGATCACACTGCCCAACAATGGAGATTACTCTGCTTACTACAACTGGGTGGAGGAGAAGAAGACCACGCCAGGACCTGGTAAGAATTCTCCAAATTAAGAGTGCATGTAAAAATTATTATACAAGGACAGTATTATTCAGAGCCCCAATGGATTCCATTATCAGTCTGCAGGACTGTCAGTGGTTTCTGGATTGGTGAAGTAAGCCATAAGAGCTTGTTCCTTAGGAAAGGCCATAAATATCTGATTGGTGAGAGGCTGTCAGGTAGCCCCCACATGTACGGGGCCGCTTCAGGTGCCTGTACTATACACAGGGTGAAGCTGGAAGCAGTAGGCTGTGGTCTCTGTACAGTGGCCAGGCACTGGTACCGTTACTCAGCTACCATTGATTTCTATTATCTGATCATTTTTGCATAGAGATAAGCAGGTGGTCTGCAGCTGCCTATTCATTCTACGCATGTTGTATGGTCATCTTAATGGTGAATTTTGGACTTGGCTATACAGTCTTCGTATGATTATGGCTAGTTTTAAGAAGAGTTTCTATAAAATATTGCTTGGCTTGTGTTTTTGCAGAGATGGAACACAACAATCCTGCGTACACTATCAGTGCTGCATTATGCTATGCAACTCAGCTTGTCAATACGTTGTCACACTTATTAAATGTCAACCTTCCAAGAAAGCTTTATAATAGGTGAGTATACCTCCTGTGGTAGGAATACAGCTGTGCTCTGTGACTAATATGGCTTAATGGGGTTATGCCACGGAAAGTATTTATTCTCTGTTCATATGGATAGAGGATACATGGCTAAATAGGGGGTGTTTTCCATCTGTCGTGAATTCAGCCTGACCACAGCCAGGTTAAATGTTGGTGTCTGTGCTGGATGAGACGCAACTGGAAACAGTGGAAGAACAGCACTCGGATGTTTCTTTGTGGCATAACCCCTTTAAAGGGAGTTTGTTCACCAGGGTGAAGCGTCAGCAGCGCAGATAGATTGGTCAGGCTCACCTGAATGTAACACCTATTTCCCCATGAAAATTTGTGCCTCCATTGCTGAGAATTTTTTTTTTTTTTTTTTTTTTTTAATGTTACAACATGTAAATGAGCAGTGCAGAGCACTGAAAGCTGCTCCAAACTGCTACGCTCAACACTGCTCGTACACCCTTCCTTTGGTGAATGTTAGGGCCACGGAGCTATACTGAAATCTCACCTGGCCTTGTGTTCTTGCATTCGCACTAGGGTATTAGGGTAGTGTGGGGCATAACAGTTTGGAGCAACAGAGCTGCCCTTGGTTTGCCCTTATTTGCGTATTGTGAAAGAAATTAATATCTCGGCAATGGAGGCATGAATTTTCATGGGGGGGGGGGGGGGCGTTTCATTCAGGTGATCCTGACCAATCATTTAATATACCTCACCCTGGTGATGGACTCCCTATAATGGTTGCTTTATGTTTATGTAACACTGAGAATTGAGTTCATTTGTACATGGTTTTTGAAAGGAAACCTAATCTAGATGTGAACACAGTCGGGAGAATTTAGTAAGACTGGCATCTCATACGCCATTCTTAAACTGAAGTGCACTTTAGTACAGAATGCCAAATGTATTCAAGGGTTTGTTTGTCCCCAGATTGATTTTTCATACAGATGACCTATTCTGTGGATATATCATTAGTATATAAATCTGTGGAGGGTCCAACACCCGGACCCCGCACAGGTTAGCTGTTGCAGCAGCCCTATCCCCTGCTTAGTGGTGCTTCTGGGGAACTTCAGTTTTCTATGGATAGATTATCAGTATTAAAAAATCAATTGGAGCCAGAAAACGCGTTTAACAGGGGCATGTCTTCTAATCAATGGAAATCTTTCTGCATTTTTCAGTGAATTTTGTGGAGAGAATTTGAGTCGGTGGAAATTTAATCGTGCAGTGAATAAGCTGAACTCCAACATACTCTATCTGTGTTTTTCTCAGGTTGGTATCATTGTTTTCCCATATTTTTATTATATTAGATTTTATGTATGAAAGCATGATGGGGTTAATTTAGTGGCTATTATTGTAGCACAACACCATAACTCCCTATACAGTGTACCCTTTAAGGCCTTAGGAACCTAGCAAGGCTGCATAAGGTTTATTACTACCTCAGTGTGCTAAAGTAAGCCTCTAGGCCAATAGGAGAAATAGCAAATGGGAAGGTGGATTTAATAGTTGTGTTCCTAATCTCAGGGGCCTTGTCTACAGGGAGGAATAGGCTTATCTTTTCCACGTCCACTGATCCATAGTTCTGTCTTTTAAAGTTTACCTTCAGTTATAAACAGCTTTTCATAAATGTACAAGGGGAAATAAGAAAATTTGTAATATCTTTCCAGTAAGATCTTTTCTTCACAACTTGAGCAGTTCTTCTGCACCTTTTCTTTAGTCTGACTGCTTGTTTACATTCTATTTCTCTCCACATTCAGCTTCACACACAGAGCTCTATGGAGAAGGGAGGAGTGGAGAGGGGTTCTTTTGCTGGCAGGTTATTCATTTACTGCCTCGTTCTGTGCACTGGTACCCTCTAATCTACGAACATAGAAATGTTAAAAGTGTAGGAGCAGCAATTGGTGTCTTTTCTATACATCTCTGCTCTCCATAGACTGATAGTGTAGAAAATATTTTCATCTGCACAATTCACTTATGCAAAGTTGTTTATAACTAGAGATGCGCTTTAAGGCTGTAGCCACACATTACGGAAAGGCTCTGTGTTTTGTTGCATATTTTGCTGTGTGGTGTGTGTGTGTGTGTGTGTGTGTGTGTGTGTGTGTGTGTGTTATATATATATATATATTATATATATATATATATATATATAATTTTTTTTTTTTTTTTTCTGAAACTAACATGTCGTCAGAACGGATAACTTAACGTAAATGTACTTTAGTTGTTTTGTCTTTTGATGTTTTGTGCTTGCTCTGATATTGTACAGATGATACAGTAACTGTATGTTTCTTCTGCAGCATGTGGACTTGGATCTGTTGCATCCACTACATACGCTCAGGAACCTCATGTACTTGGTTAGTTCTGACAGTGAAAACTTGGGCAGGTGAGCTTGAAATTTTTGCTTTCCTCAGTATGTTTAAGAACACTTTCTTATGTTCCCATTGTACAGCAGAGCCAGCATGTCACATTGTGTTCTTGTAGTGTCTATTGTGTGGCGGTGCTTTTGTGCTCTGGAACATAAACGTAATTCACAGCTCACTCACACTGTAACAAGTTCAATGTGCGTAAGTGAAAACACAGCAGCTGTACAGATGGGCAAGAATTCTACTTTTTAATGCAGGTAGTTTTGAAGGGGTTTTTAGTTCCTTAGGATAAGTCATGATTGAGTATTAGATCTTTGTGGGCCGGACTGTTGGCACTCCAGCAGATCAGTTCTTTGAAGGGACCGTGGTGCTCCACTAAGTGCCATATCCATTTTTTAAGAGGTCTAGTTTCAGGAAAAAACTGGCCACGGGTAGGGGATGTCTTAACATAAGTAAACAAGCAGTACTTGCTTAGGCCTATGGCTGTGCCTGGTATTACAGCTCAGTACCTTTCACTTGAGTAGGAATGAGCTGCTCTGAGCTGTAATACCAAACTATTTAAAGTACAGAGCTGTGCTTGTAAATAGTGAAGGGAATACAAGCAGCTGATCGGCGAGAGTGCTGAGTGTCAAACACCCTCTGATCTATTATTTATGGCTAATCATAATCTGATAAGTGATGGTCTTGGCTACCTCAAGAGCTTTGTTCCTGTTGGAGTGGTGGCCATACATGCATAGTAAGGCTGGGTCCATCGCAGTGACCACCGAAAATAGTGGACGAAAGAAATGCTGCAAGTCCAGTTTCAGTTTGAAAGAATGGACACCTGACGGATCCCATTGTAATCAATGGGGTCCATTGGGCAGTTGGTGTCCCCTATTTTAGTGATTCGTTTATCCATTGTTTTGGTCCTTTGACAGACTTGAACAATGGACACACGGCCACAAATGTGAACTTAGCGTATCTCCTTTCCAGTGAATGGGACTGGCAGATGTAATATTCTCCATTTTCTGTTCTGTAGATCTGGACCTTTTGAAATCAGTGCTGATCTTGAAGACTCCATGGAATTTGTAGATCCCAGTGGTGCTGGAGAGAGTGATGAAAGTGGAGACGAGCATATAAGCGATGAAGAGACGGACCTAGGCACTGATTGGGAAAATCTGCCAAGTCCCAAATTTTGTGATATCCCCTCTCAACCACTGGAGATGCAGGAGAGCCAGAGCACAATGATGTCGCAGCCTATTGCTAGCAGCAGTGCTGGTGGCATGATCTCCTCTGCCGCTGCCTCTGTCACCTCCTGGTTTAAGGCATACACTGGACATCGTTGACGTGGCTCTGTAGGGCACATATATGACGTTACCTCTCCTGTCACTGACTTTTTACACAGGCAAGATAAGTAGTTTGACTTCTGGCAGAGAACAAACTTTATATAGGCTGTTTTGTTTTTGTTTTGTTTTGTTTTTTTTTCCTTTTTGTGCACGGATGGACTTTTCTAATGTTGACACTGTTTACTGCTAGATTTTATTATCGGTGGTAAATCCTCTGCCCTGCATTCTGGACAGATGTACCACCCACCTGCGCTAGGCCCAGGAGTGCTGAACATGTTGTAGATGCTTATTCTTTCCATTCATCTATATTTACAGGTTTGCACTAAATATATAATGGAGAGTTTTATTGTTTATTTTACTAATTTTGCTGGTGCCATGGTATAATTCAGGCACTGCTTGCATCACATCTGAGCCCACTATTGGCATATATGCCACTTAAAGGGGTTGTCCCACAAAAGATATTTATGGCATATCCCCACCTCTGGGACCCACACCTATCTGTAAAATGAGCCCTCCAGGCTCTGTGCTGTGCTACTTACCTGACCACGACCTCACTGTGAAGACTGTCTGCTATGGTTGGGCCTTACAGAAATGGCGTAGCTCTGAGCTACTGTTTCCATAAAAGTAAGCAGGAGTTCTGAAAACAATGTAGAACAGTGAACTATGTTTCCATAACTCCCATTTTACTTTTCTGGGTGTTATGGAAACAGCGTAGCTAAGTCTTCACGGAAAAGACAATGTCGGGTAAGTAGAAAGACACAAAGGCTGGGGGAGCTCATTTTAGAAATGGATGCGGGTCCTACCTCTGGGACCTGCAACTATCAGGCATTCATGGCATAGCTTATAGATATGCCGTAAATGTCTATTGTGCGAAAACCCCTTTAAGCACTGTGTATATGTCAGACATGTCCATCGGGTTCTGTTTACTTGACAGATGCCAAAAGAGTGTTCTGGTATAGGTCAGTATACTTCTTATAAAAATGTCAAAGGCATACTGCAAAATGGTATACTGTGCAGTGTACTCATCAGGGGGTATACATTGGGAAATCCTCCATTGGAAGGCTCAACATGATGGGAATAGAGCCCAAGATGCCCATCTCACCCTTGAATAGATGAAGGTGACACTTTTTAGAATAAGCCGGGGGAATCAGAATCACTTACACCTATGACATGTTTTATATTGCTTTGGTGTGCACATTCTTTATGACTGCATCTAGAGAGATTTTACTCCTCATCCAGTATCTCATGTTGCCTACAAATACTCCAGAACCTCACCAGTAAAGAACTTGTGTTTGGCCATATAAGCAGAGATGCCATCCTTTTATATGCTCAGTGAGAATGTCTGTCTTGATTCCTATACTGACAGTGCAGCTAAGGTCTAACCCCTACTTTCTATGAAAAAGGGAAGGATTTTGTAACCACAGATATTCAGACAGACCGATTTGTGCAACACACTAGCCTAAAAAAGGTGTATTAAACACATCTTAAAGGGAATGTATCATCAATTTTTATTTATTGAAACCAGAAAGTGAAATCTAGCGCTTTATACGAATATATTTTTATTTTCTGATTGTAGATTATTTTTTTTTATTTTCTGTACATGGTTATGTGCAGTGCCTCTCTGCTCTTTTAACGACATTTAGTAATTTGCTTCACAGCACTCTGTCATAGGCAGCAGTAGACTGGAGACAACATTGAGGCCTATGGGAGAGTTTTCTAGACATGTTCTGCAGGGAAGGGAAGTAGATAGATAAGCTGTGACAATATCTACTGTCAGGAGTGAATGTAGTTATGAGTATTCTCTATAGAAGTGTTATCTTCCATTGCAAAAATGTTTCTCTTGTCTGTGATAGAAATGAGGTGACTGCTGCAAACAGAACCCCTCTAGAATTGACAAGTGTCAGTTTATTACTAGGCTTAGTGGCCAGAGGAAAAAATTGCAGGCTTTAGTACTTAAGCTGTAACTAAACTTTCCGACAACTTTTGATTTTCTTGCAGTTTGTGTCATTAATATGTTTTGTAATATACTTTATTATCAATTTTTTTTTTTTTTTTTTTTTCCCCGTGTGAAATCCTGCTCCCCCCCCCCCCCCCCTTGCTTCTGTACTGAAAGCTGTCCCTGCCTCACTGTCTATGGTGTATGTCTTATGTGAAATGAAAAGAATGAGGGTAGTAGGGGAGGGTCATATCTCGGGTCGCAGCTATACCTGTATAATTTCCAGAGATATCACTGGTTGAAAACAGTTGGGATTGGGATATTTATATGCAGCCACATACAGTATAAATAACCTAATCCCAGCAGTAATATCTCTGGAAATAAAGGCAGAACTGCAAACTTGGAGACTCTTCTTTCAAATGATACCAAAAGTAAGTTTGTATGTTTTTATGACGCCCTCATTTTCTTTTTATTACACACGCCATACACAATGAGAAGCAGTGAACAGCTTTAGCTTCTCTTTCACAGAAAGGAGACAAAATCTGTTAAAGTATATTACAAAACTTATTAATGACACACATACTGCTAGAAAATCAAATGTTGTCCAAAAAAATGAAATTTAAAAAAAAAAAAAAAATTAATTCTTAAATTTGTTTATATAAACAAATGTATAACCTAAAACATGGTTTAATTAATAGGTCACTTTTTGATGACACATTCCCTTTAAAGCATATGGCACAAGCATGGGTTTTGCATGGAATATGCCTGTCTGAATTATGTCTCAGATTTTGCATTAAAGGGGCATTACCACAACAACAATCATATTTCATGTAAAAGTTCTTTGCAAAATATCACTGATATCCATTGAAAGCAATTAACAAAATTGTCACTATTAAAAAAAAAAAAAAAAAAAAAAAAACAATGAAAGCCCTTTTTCTCTACCACCTTTTTGAGCACTGTTGCCAATGGATACGACCTGTAGTCCATCTTCATTCAGGACAAGCGTGCTCCTTTTGCATTTGACTTTCCTGTAGTTGTTAGATCAGGCCTACATGACCATGTGTATGTTGTCCTAAAGATGGAGCATGTGCAGTGCATGTATGATTTCTGTTAGAAGCACACAGAGCAAGTGCACCTGGGAAATGTAGTTTTTCCTAGTAAGCAGACAGTCACATGCTCCATAGTAAGGTCTGCCCAATTTTGCTATTCCAAGCTGAAATGTAATGGTGCTATTGGAGTGCAGATCTTGAAAGAGTGCGCACATGGTACAGTATAGCTTATCTGCTTGGCTGTTTTAAGTATATAAAAATAAGGGTGCTTAGTGGTATTGGGTCAAAATATTAGCTCCACTGCAGGTCTTGTACTTGACACAACTACTATCAGGACTGTTAAATGGAACAACTCTTTTTGGTCAGTATTGACTGCTTCAAGGTCATACTTCATACTGTTGTAAAATGTACTGTGTACAGAAGTATACATTTATGGTTGTATTCCCGAGAACTACATAATGACATAGTAGTGAAATGAGGAAAGTGGTGCAAATGTTTGTCTATAAAAAAAAAAAAAAACAAAACCTCAATTCCCCCAGGTGGTCTGGAGTAATAAGCCTGACATGACTGCTATCCTGAATTGCCACACTGGAACTTGGTGTCTGCCTCTCTGCCTAGTGGGAGGAGTCATGTGCCATATAACAGCATGTGATCACTTGTCCCTCCCATGAGGACTGGTGCCTGAGACCTAGCTCAGTATAAGATAACAGACCCAATGATGAGTGTGGGGGGATGGCAGATATTTTTATTTCTCAAAGGGAATTTTTTTAAAATCTCCTCCTATATGTAAATCATTGTAAAGGATCTGATTTAATTTTTATTGCTGTCCTTTAATTTGCATCTAGCAGCATGATCACCGTGATGGGAAGATTGTTCTCTATGGTTATTCTGTAGTTACCTTCATTGTCTTTGTCCTCTGAAACCATAGGCACGTTGTAGCATATGGTGTAGAGTGCTAAGGCTGCACCGTATCCTAAACTTCTGCCTAAGGTACCAGCACTCAGGGTTGTAAACATCAGCCAAGTGTCAGTCAGGTACTAGACTGGGACTGGAAACTTTGCAACACTCCATTTGTTGCTGATCTACATTTCCTATTATGCTCCCCCCAACCAAAGTAGTTCGACCACAGCTGGAGCCGCGAGGTGCGACAGGCCTTGTGCTAGATCTATACAGCAACTCTGGCTTGTAGCTGCTATATAAAATGCTAGTATGTCCTATTAACATTGGCTGTTGTCCTGATACTGTGTGACATGTCATTGATGGCTCTGCTTGTTTAACTGGGCAATAAAGTATTTATTTCCACCTTTGATAAGTGGCAACGTGACTGTGGTGTATTTGTGATGTGGTGCGTGTGATCACATTTACATGGCTTATTGTAATGTTATTACAGAGGGAGCAGTCACTGTGAGCTGTACACCAGGAACTAGTTACATTTGCTGAAGCAGCAGCACACAAGTATGTGTCTCGTGTCGCTACAAATTCCTGGGAGTTGATTGATTGGCATTCTCATTAATATTGATTTATCTCCTTACTACTTGCTGACTGCAGTATATGTATTCTGGAGGTCAAATTACCAAACTACTGTGTATGGAATCTGTGAGGTGCTGTGCTAGAGTTCCAGGAACAAATATCACAAAATCACAAGATCTGGCTGATAACAGAGAGCATTAGAATATCTGCTAAAATCTAATACAGTGCTAAGAGAGAGCACCAGACTCCCAAACGGCTTCAACAGTGCCAGCTGCAAGGCTAGATGGACTTTGCTGAATTTGGGGTCTGAGTTATCACCAGCAGAAATGGTAAGAGGACCCACAATTTACTTACAGGACAGATTTGAGAGGGGAGAATAAATATCCAGGCAAATGGTCAGTACCAAGAGACTACGTCAAAGGCAGAATCAGGAGACGAAACTGATATACGATACAAAGCCAGGGTTTAGTTCTGAGCAGTAATGTCACAGGCAGAATCAGCCGACAAACCAAAAACCAGCAGCGTCAGAATTAAGCAATCCAATACACACGATCCAGGGTTCAGAGCCAACCTCGTTCAGGAGGAAAGGGTCTTTCAGCTGCTAATAGGACAAGCCCAGGTAACTTCGGATACTGCAGAAGCTTCTCAGGTTCACACAGTAACCTTAAAGAAATATCAGCTGAAAACAACCCTGACAACATGTCCTTCAAGCTGGAGGAATGGAACACCACTTCTCATGTGGGTGACCTTTCAGAAGAAGCTTTCTCCCCTAGGAGCATTTTTACAAAACCATATAGAGTAATGATGCTGACTGGTGCTTTTTTTCAGGCAGGGCCATGTTTCAAAGTTGCACCACTTTTTATAAGAGTGGGTGGAGCTGTCTTGGCCCAACAGATTTAGTCTAATGCACGCCAGAAAACTGCTGTGAGTATACCTGAAATCCAGGCCAGTCCCTTACTGGGGCCTTGCAAGATGTGCTAGAATTATTAAGGCAGGGTTCACACTACTGTTGGATTCCGTTATGAAGGTGTCCGTTAACAAAAAAAAAAAACAGACACCTATTATAACGGACACTAACTCATGTTAATGTGTCCGTTTTTTTTTTTAACTGATCCAATTAATGGACACATTAGCATCAGTTAGTGTCCATTTAACACTGTCCGTTTTTTATTTCTGCTTTCTGAGCATGCGCAGAAAAATAACGGACAGTAACTGATGGCTGTTAATGTCCGTTACCCATAGACTTCTATGTTAAAAAAAACTTGCTGTCCGTCAACAATCCGTTTTTCCAAACGGACAAAAAAGTCCTGCATGTAGGATTTTTTTTTGTCCGCGGAAAAAAAACGGACTTCTGACGGATTGGGTGCAAACGGACACAATATAAAAACCCATTGAAATGAATGGAAATTTTAACAGATTTCTGACAGTTCAGCTAGTGTCCGATGCTAAAATCTTGTAACAGACAATAGCAAAGGACACTACTGACAGTCACCAACGGTAGTGTGAACGCCCCCTAAGAGATTGGAGCCTCAGGTGCATCTTGCACAAGCGGGGGAATCAATTAAGACTTTTTTTTAAATTCACACATGGGACCCCTTGCCGTTATGCATGCCATCATATGGTAGTGCTATATATCAGAGATATTCTTTTAGATGCATTGCTTAATATTTACTTATTTATTATGACATACAACTGTTCTGTCTTTTCCAAAGACATAATGAGGTACAGTAAGGTCCCATGCACCTCTGTGCTTGTCCTACTATGGTTACTTTCCATTCCAAGCCATGTTACAGCTTTGTGCATAAAGCCTGGTCAAGTGAATGTAATACTTGACACAGCCCGTAGACGAGTGCACTTTATTAGGAAAAATAATGTAGGCTTAAAACCTTAACAACCCTATGAAGGTTAGCTAATTTTCTTCTACTGTAAAGCCTGTCCATGTGTCAATCTGTGTTGCTTGAGCAGGCTTGATCCTTCATGGCACGGGCTGGCCTGCAGCTTGTGCGGTCCATAAAGCATTTACTGCAGTGGACCCTTCTGCACTTGGTGTAATCCTAATTCAGTCCTGAACGATCAAAAAGGAATGGCCTTGCTTCCTAAGGCCTGTCTGCCTAAAAAGGTAGGTGTAGGCCTTAGTAACCAGTCTTTACCAAGTCATTGGTACTATGCAGAAAAGAAACCACTTGGCCAGTTTCAGCCTGTGTTGTTAATAAATGATTCCTGTTAAGTGAAGACGAATAATGGTCAGTCTGACCAGATCCTAATCGCACACATATTCCATGGATCCAAGTTCCACCCTAACTGGGTTGTTTGCTTTGTAAATTGCCTTTATGTTATGGTTTTTGACAAATTCAGTTGATCAGGGAGTGTCTCACTGTAGGCACCCCACTGTGTGTGTATATAACATGGATGTCAGAAGTGGCCCTATCTGTATAGGTGCTGCCTATCAGCCCTCCACCGCTCAGATATTTATGACCTAGCCTAAGCATAGGCCATAAGCTACAGAATCCTGGACAATACCTTTTAAAACTAGCATATAGAATACCTGTTTTCTCTACATTGTTACCAATGGCTTCATCAGGATATTGGAAGCAGGACCTAAAGGAGTCCACATTCTGCAATGGGTTTTCAGGGTGTTTAATTCCCCATCAGTGATACCATAGAAGATATGCTCCAGGTAAATAATAAGGTTTCAAGCACATGAACTGCGGCTTCTTAATGTCTAAATCACGGGATAAGGAACAAATCGTTAGAGGTAATTTCTTTATCATCTGTCAATGTCAGACATGTTCTAATGACACTCTCATCCTATGTAGGTCATATCCTGCCTATGTATTACCATCTTCTCAGAAGCGGACACAACCTCTGTTAGAATAGGCTCAGTCTAATGCAGTGATGCAGGGAAAAATAACGCTTACAAGTGCAGCCCCTGTACTGGATAAGCAGGGGAGGGTGAACACAGACTCCTAGCACCCTATTGCATGCTGCAAATCCAATCCTTGAGGCTTCAGTGCACCTGCTTCCATATTAATAAGAAAGTTTACGCAGTGCAGGGAATGCATTGGTAAGCTTTATTTTCCTTTGCACATTCCTTTTAAATGCAGACATTGGCCATGATGTGTCACACTACTGTCTATCAGAAGTAATAAATCCATTTACTTATCACAACTAGTAGGTTTTTATTTCTTGTGACACTCAAATAGCATGCAGCTCACATTGTGATAAGGGCAGCATGACTCTGACTTATGGCAGTGTAGTGTGTGTCATGGCTTAATACTACAGGTGTGACTGACTGCAACTTACTATGAGGTTATGCTAGTCTCCAAACCTTCATCACACTCAGCAGGCCAGAATGCCGGAACATGGGGTGTTTGCTGGCTTTTCACACTGTAGAGCTGCCACTGCCTCCACATCAGTGTGCAAGCCTTTGCCTATACAATTTAGCCAATTATCCAAATGAGTCTCCTTTTCACTACTGTGAAATGTCACTGAAAAGGAGTAAAAGACATTTGTGTTTATCCCCAGATTGTGAACAGAACCTGTGACCGACCAGGCTCATACTTTTTTTTCCCCCCACTGTATGTAGTCAGCCACCAATTGTGCAAGTTCTCCCACTTAAAAACATGAGGCCTGTATTTGACATCATAGGTAGACCGCAACTATGAGAGACAAAATGAGAACACATATCTCGCAGACCTGTAACTTCAAGAGGCTCCTCTGTCCTCCACTCATTACCTGTAATAATGGCTCCTGTTTGACATTGTTATCAGTATAAAAGACACCTGTCCACAACCTCAAACAGTCACACTCCAAACTCCACTATGGTGAAGACCAAAGAGCTGTGGAAGGACACCAGAAACAAAATTGTAGACCTGCACCAGGCTGGGAAGACTGAATCTTCAATAGGCAAGCAGCTTGGTGTGAAGAAATCAACTGTGGGAGCAATAATTAGAAAATGGAAGACATACAAGACCACTGATAATCTCCCTCGATCAGGGGCTCCACGCAAGATCTCACCCCGTGGGGTCAAAATGATCACAAGAACGGTGAGAAAAAAAATCCCAGAACCACATGGGGGGACCTAGTGAATGACCTGCAGAAAGCTGGGACTAGCGTAACAAAGGCTACCGTCAGTAACACACTACGCCGCCAGGGACTCAGATCCTGCAGTGCCAGACGTGTCCCCCTGCTTAAGCCAGTACATATCCGGGCCTGTCTGAAGTTTGCTAGAGAGCATTTGGATGTTCCAGAAGAGTATTGGGAGAATGTCATATGGTCAGATGAAACCAAAGTAGAACTGTTTGGTAGAAACACAACTCGTCGTGTTTGGAGGAGAGTGAATGCTGAGTTGCATCCAAAGAACACCATACCTACTGTGAAGCATGGGGGGGCAACATCATGCTTTGGGGCTGCTTCTCTGCAAAGGGACCAGGACGACTGATCCGTGTACATGAAGAATGAATGGGGCCATGTATCGTGAGATTTTCAGTGCAAACCTCCTTCCATCAGCAAGGGCATTGAAGATGAAACGTGACTGGGTCTTTCAGCATGACAATGATCCCAAGCACACCGCCAGGGCAATGAAGGAGTGGTTTCGTAAGAAGCATTTCAAGGTCCTGGAGTGGCCTTGCCAGTCTCCAGCTCTCAACCCCATAGAAAACCTTTGGAGGGAGTTGAAAGTCCGTGTTACCCAGCGACAGCCCCAAAACATCACTGCTGTAGAGGAGAGCTGCATGGAGGAATGGGCCAACATACCAGCAACAGTGTGTGCCAACCTTGTGAAGACTTACAGAAATGTTTGACCTCTGTCATTGCCAACAAAGGATATATCACAAAGTATTGAGATGAACTTTTGTTATTGACCAAATACTTATTTTCCACCATAATTTGCAAATAGATTCTTTAAAAATCAGACAATGTGATTTTCTAGATATGTTTTCTCTTTTTGTCTCTCATAGTTGAGGTCTACCTATGATGTCACTTACAGGCCGGCCTCATCTTATTAAGTGGGAGAACTTGCACAATTGGTGGCTGACTAAATACTTTTTCCCCCATAACACTATGCATCAATGGTCTTCTATCATTGGAATGGCTTTAAACAAAATGCCAAGATGCTCAGCACTTAGCCAATGAGGGATGTCATTGGGCTTTTCAAACCTGGTGCCAGGAAAAAAAAAAAAAAAAATTAAACCCATGGCAGCCCTTTCCTCACAAGGTGGTTAGGGAAGGAGGGATAGTTTAAGTAATGCAACAACAAATATTAACCAAAAAAAAAAAAAAAAAATCAAATTTCTCTAAAGCTGTAAAAAACCCCCCCCCCCCCCAAAAAAAACACAAACATTAAACCACTACATGCACAAAATCTCTAAAAAGTATTGTCATTTTAGGACTAAACCACTGGTCACTGATGTAGCTAAAGGTTTTAAGCCTCTATATACTAGTCACATCCATTGCCTTTATAGGTACACAGTGTTAGGAAGACACTGTCGAAACATGTCCGTTACACAGCCTCAGGTCATAGGCAGCATTTTCTGGCTGTTTATGTAACCCAAGCTCTAGAAGGCAGGATAAGAAAAGCTCCAAGAACATAGACCAGATCCAATCCATAGTGATGTTGGTGAATTATTTATGGAAATACTAGAGGTCTAATGTCTTCTCAGTGACACTTGCTAAATAATGCACCTGGTAATATTTGAAGGAGGGGGGAGAAAAGAAAAACAAACCCTGTGACCACCAGTGTGTAGCTGATCATCACAATGGATTAGGATATTACAATAGTACACACCAGTGTGTATACAGTCTCATGTTATCCAGTCATATGAGACTGGAGTGGCCAACAGAGCATGTGACCATGTCTGGTACTGCTGCTCCACTAGGGTTGCACCCACTGCACATACAAGAGTCATGGGGGGGTTATTTGTCATCTGCCCATATTTTCGGCCATACCTTTTGCAGGCGTTTTTTGACTAGTTTTACTGTGGTGCTTATTTCTGTCAGTGCTCCCTCCTTGTTACATGTTGTGCACATCAGTTAGTTTCGATGCGCCTTTTTTGGCCATGTGTACTTTTCCCCCCTTATGTTTAAAATGGCACAATTGTTTTTTTGTTGTTTGTTTTTCTTTTTTAAAACAGCACAAATTGCCCCTTTTTTTTTAATGCTTTCTAACCTGACGGGCTCTTTTATGCTGCCACGGACTGGAGTGCATTTGCCTTTTTTTGCCCCTTTCTAAAAATGGTGCAAGTCATAAATACAGCATGAAAAGGATCTCCATGTAGGCCACACACTCTTATTGCCAAAAAGAAAAAGCGGCGAGAATAGTCTTAACATCTGGGAGAAAGAGACGCAAATTCTTCATAAATAAAGCGTAGGGCAGAAAAAGACCTTAAAAAGGTGAAATTTACACCAAATAAAGGCACACATAGCTTAATAAATGTATTCCATGGTGTGGTCCAGCCCCTTTATTTTACAAATTATGGTTTGTCAGACTCCCACCAACCAATACTGACTGCTTATCCTAAGTACTACCTCAAATTATTAACAGCTGGTTTTTAGTTTGTTTTATTTTACCCGATAAAAGTGGTTCACCAGGCTCCAGCAATGTCATGTCCAATCACTGGCTGCTGCAGCAGCAACCCTAGTGGTCTCAGCATATCACTAGAACCAGTAGCTGAAGACCAGCAGGGGACAACAGGGAGTAGCAGGAGCCTGCTAAAGTATTACCGCTTTTGTTATTTTTATAGGATTACCAGCTGGAGTTAGAAACCCCATTAAGGCTATAGTCACAAGACTGCAAAAACCTGACAAAATCATCAGTTTTTTTTCATGGCCATTTTGCATCCATCTAGGAATAGTCTTCGACTTAAGTCTATTGAGTAGTGCAAATATGTCAAAATGGACAAAAAAAAAAACAAAAAAAACCACACAAACAAAACAGACATGTGCCAGTACCCCAGATTTACTAACAGTGCAGACTTGGACAGACACACTGAAAATACACCAGATTTATCACAGTGACTGATGCTGGATGATGTAGACTGTCTAGTCTAAGTTTAAACCACCTTTTAGTTGACTTACTCAGAGGCAAAATTTAGCAACACATGCATAGTGGTGCATTAAGGCCCCAGTGTCTGGGAATCCACACCCAGATTTTACATAGTTAGTATGGTTGAAAAAAAAGATATATGTCCATCAGGTTCGACCAGGGATGGGAAAGGGCATGACATTCTATGCATTTCTATAGGCATCAAGGCTATTTTGCTCTAAAAAGGCATCTAATCCTTTTTTTTTTTTTGTCAGCTGTGACCAGTACCTGGGGTAGGCCATTACAGAGTCCTTACAGTGAAGGAGGCTTGTCGGCTGTTGAGATGAACCTTTTTTTCTCCAGGCAGAGGGAGTGGTCCCCTTGTCTTTTGAGGGGATTTTACATGGAACAGCTTTACCCGTATTTCTTGTATGGACTATTTATATAGGTCTATCATATATCCCCTTAAAAACCTCTTAAGACTAAACAGATTTAACTCCTTTAATCTCTCCTCATAACTGAGGTCCTCCATGCCCCTTATGAATAGTGGCCCTCTGCTGAACATTCTCCAACTCTAGTACATTCTTTCTATGTACTGGTGCCCACAACTTAATTGCATATAGGGCCACACCAATGACTTATAAAGTGGTAATATTACATCCCTGTCCAGTGGGTCCATACCCCTTTTAATACAAGACAGTATCTTGTTGGCTTTAGAAGCAGCTGATTGACATTGCTTGCTGTAATTTAATCTGTGATCTACCAGTACACCCAGGTCCTTCCCCACCAGTGACTCTTCCAGCTTTACTCCCCCTAGGACATATGTTGCATGTGGATTATTTTTACCCAGATGCATAACTTTACATTTATGCACATTGAACTTCATTTGCCATGTGGATGCCCAAACACTCAGTCTGTCCAAGTCTGCTTGTAACCTACATCCACCATAGACTAATGCAAGCTGCAAACATTTAACCCAAACGAGAAGTCGGTACCCCAGTGTCTAGTATTGCATTGTAAATATGGGCCAATGTGTTCTAAAAATGGCAGTTTTTGATAATGGTGTGAATAAGGCCTAACTTTCCATTACAAGTCAAGTGGGACATGAATATACTCCATTTCAGCTACTGGTATGGGAAGGACATTTGCAATAGTAGAAATAGAAACTAATTTCTTAGAAGTTTGTATCTGTGCGTAGTGAATGTGTATAATCCCACTATGCACAGTCAGAGCCATGTGCAATGGACTAGATCCACATAATTCTCACAGCAGGTTTCTTCTTGCTGCAATTCTAAATTTAAGAACGTTCTTTCCCGTACAAGACACTACAACTGAGGGTGTTTATTCCAACAATGAGCTCTTACATGGAAACCCCACAGCAGCAAGTCTTATGCCTAGAGAAAACCTGTGTAAGCAGCAGAAAATGCCATGAAGTGTTCTGGAGACTCCATTACCCTGTATGTGCAGTCACCTTCTCGTCCACATATTTCAGGTACTGCTTTTATTCAGGACAAGTCATACAGGGGGAAAAAAAAAAGTGGACATTACAAGTCAGTGACATTGACTAGTCACCCTACAATGTCCTAGATTACAAAAACATGGCTGATTTCTTTCAAAGACAGTGCCATAGCCATGCACAGGTTATACATGGTATTGCAGCTCAGTGCCATTCACTTGCAATGCAGCTAAGGCTAGGTTCACACATGCGCCTGATTCACATTCAGAATTTCCATCCCCGAATCCACTTTAAAAATGCAGAGAGAAAAGTCCCACAAGCAGGTCTTTATTCTCCGCATTTTTCATGCATTATAGTCTATGGGGTCCGCAGGTTTCTGCGGGTAACCGCTTTTAAGCAAATTAGGTTTCCGTACGGAACGGAAGAACGGAAACTCAGGCGCAGGTGTAAACCTAGCATAAATTGTAATACCAGACACAACCTATGGACATATGTAGCATTTATACTAGAAGAAAGGAGCCATTTTTTTTTTCTAAATCTGTACAACCTCATTTAAAGAACCTTCAACATGGAGGAATCACTCTGAGATAGGGAATAACTGTATAGAGGTTTAGTAAATGGTGTGCAGTACCAACATAGTTGTATCCAGTTATTCTTACATGGCAAATGGCACTCAGTCTACAAGTTTTTGGTGACCTTACAAGGAAATTTTCCGGCAACACATTATGGGGCTGCTACTCGAGCATATCTGAAATACAGCAGCACATTGCCCTTAGTATGGTGGATCACTTTAATTTGTTATACATTTAAAGGGGTTTTCCATTATGCAACAGTAATGGTTAATAGTCCCTCAAATTTTGAAGACTCTCTCTTCAGTCAGGTGCAAAGCTTAAAGGGCTCTATCATCTAAAAGGAAAGCTGCGGCCAAGCAGAGTCTCTATCTCTTACTCAGTGTGGGCGCATGCAGTACTACATTTCTCCTGTAGTGGCTCCTGCAGGAAAAATGGGCTGCTGATCGCTGCACAGACTCATATTAAAGGGGTACCCACAGGATAGGGGATAAGAGGCTGATTGCTTGGGGCCCCCATTTATTAGACCCCCAGCAATCAAGAACAAGGAGCCGCAAGTCATTTGTGTAAATGCACATTGTGCCACCGCTTCATTCCCTTCTGAGAGACTTGGCCATCTCAGTCAGTCCCATACAAATAAATGGGGCATGTGCTTCTTAAAAGGGATTGTGCCACTAAAGATATTCATAAGTTTCTGATCGCTGGCACTTCATTCACTTCTACAGTCATGGCCAAAAGTTTTGAGAATGATACAAATATTAATTTTTACAAAGTCTACTGCTTCAGTTTTTCTAATGGCAATTTGCATATACTCCAGAATGTTATAAAGAGTGATCAGCTTAACAGCAATTACTTGCAAAGTCAGTATTTGCCTAGAAAATGAACTTTATCCCCCAAAACACATTTCAACATCATTGCAGCCCTGCCTTAAAAGGACCACCTAACATCGTTTCAATGATTGCTCCATTAACACAGGTGTGGGTGTTGATGAGGACAGGGCTGGAGATCAATCTGTCATGATTAAGTAAGAATGACACCACTGGACACTTTAAAAGGAGGCTGGTGCTTGCCATCATTGTTTCTCTTCTGTTAACCATGGTTATCTCTAAAGAAACACGTGCAGTCATCATTGCACTGCACAAAAATGGCCTAACTGGGAAAAGTATTGCAGCTAGAAAGATTGCACCTCAGTCAACAATCTATCGCATCATCAAGAACTTCAAGGAGAGAGGTTCCATTGGTGCCAAAAAGGCTCCAGGGCGCCCAAGAAAGACCAGCAAGCGGCAGGACCGTCTCTTAAAAGTGTTTCAGCTGCGGGATCGGGCTACCAGCAGTGCAGAGCTTGCTGAGGAATGGCAGCAGGCAGGTGTGAGTGCATCTGCACGCACTGTGAGGCGGAGACTCTTGGAGCAAGGCCTGGTCTCAAGGAGGGCAGCAAAGAAGCCACTTCTCTCCAGAAAAAACATCAGGGACAGACTGATATTCTGCAAAAGGTACAGGGAGTGGACTGCTGAGGACTGGGGTAAAGTCATTTTCTCTGATGAATCCCCTTTTCGATTGTTTGGAACATCTGGAAAACAGCTTATTCGGAGAAGAAGAGGTGAGCGCTACCAGCAGTCTTGTCTCATGCCAACTGTAAAGCATCCTGAAATCATTCATGTGTGGGGTTGCTTCTCAGCCAAGGGAATCGGCTCTCTCACAGTCTTGCCTAAAAACACAGCTATGAATAAAGAATGGTACCAGAATGTCCTCCAAGAGCAACTTCTCCCAACCGTCCAAGAGCAGTTTGGCGCTCAACAATGCCTTTTCCAGCATGATGGAGCACCTTGCCATAAAGCAAAGGTGATAACTAAATGGCTCAGGGAACAAAACAGAGATTTTGGGTCCATGGCCTGGAAACTCCCCAGATCTTAAGCCCATTGAGAACTTGTGGTCAATCATCAAGAGACGTGTGGACAAACAAAAACCAACAAATTCAGACAAAATTAAAGCATTGATTCTGCAAGAATGGACTGCTATCAGTCAGGATTTGGTCCAGAAGTTGATTGAGAGCATGCCAGGGAGAATTGCAGAGGTCCTGAAGAAGAAGGGTCAACACTGCAAATATTGACTTGCTGCATTAACTCATTCTAACTGTCAATATAAGCTTCTGTTACTCATAATATGAATGCAATTATATTTCTGTATGTGATAAAAACATCTGACAAACACACATAAAAACCAGAGGGCAGCAGATCATGTGAAAATATATTTGTGTCATTCTCAAAACTTTTGGCCATGACTGTATTTGGCTGCCGGAGATCACCATTCTGGCAGCTCCATAGAAATGAATGAACTGACCATGCATACGCATCAGTACTCAAATCCACATGGAGCCATACAGGGGAACTTTTGGTCACCCATTCTACCAATCAAGGGTGGACCCAGCAATCTTACACTTATTTCCTAAACAAATAGAGGATGACTGTGGGGAAAAATCCCTTGAATGGGGTTGTCAGTTTGAGACTTTCCCACAACTTTGATTTCTACACAGCCATAAACCTGTGTTAGTTTCATATGAATAGGAAAAGGTGTTAACGGAAAAGTTGTAAGTACAGCTCTTAAAGGGGTTTCCTGTGGGGTAGCAGGGGCGGTTGTAAAAAGGGGAGGGGAGACTACATACTCACCCATCTCCGATGCTCCATTGTCTTCTCCCAGAAGCTGTGAGGCTCATCAGACTACTGAAATCAATAAGTGGCCTCAACAGTCACTGGAAAGGAACCGGTGACATATGTGACATCACTAGTCCTTCTTCAGCGACCATTGATTGGTCTCATTCACGTAAGCTCCACAGCTTCCAGTGCCAAGAGTGGACAACAAAGTACCAGGGACAGACGAGAGTGTTTTCATTCACAATTGCCCCACAGCTTGCTCCAAATCCTGGACAACCCCTTTAATACTGAATTGCAGAACTCTGGTTACACATCAATGAACCTTATTTACATGAAGCTGGAAATACCCTTTAATAATTCATAAATAGACTGCGTGTGTCAAGAGCGTTCTAATAGTAAATGTCATTAGACACGGTGACAAGTTATTATATATTTAATTTTCACCAGATTCTCTATTAAAAAAAACGGCTTCAACATTTCCATAAATTGTACATCTATAAACTCTACTGAAAACATTGCAGCTTATAAAGAAAATGACACGTAAAAGATCAAGATACCAATACGGCATAATAGACGTTATATAAAAAAGTGCAAAGTAAAGAAACAGTAGAAAGAAAAAACCCAACACACCATGAAACAAACGTCAAGGCCAATGCATTCAGCAAGATTCAGGATGCACATTTTTATTGAAGTAAAGCCAGACAATATCCTCCTCTTATAGTTTGCCACTGTACAATAAGTCACCTCATGTATTCACTTGTCACAGTATTGCAGACACTTGTGCCAGTTCCGAGTACAACTCTCTCCAGTTAAACCAATGATAAACACTTTAAATGCTTCAAGCCCTATATATTTTAGAGTTTCTTTTTAGAAACGTCGTACAGGATATACAGATTTAACAAGACACTTAAAATGAAAAAGAAAAAAAAAATCCACAGCCACACAAAAAAAATCCATCCGTACATACGCACACCTATAGCCACGACAACTTCCATAGCTGCATTGTAAAGATTAGGTGGCATCAGCTAGCAATAGATTTTATATGTACATCTATTAGGAGTTATTTACATAAAAGGGCTAAATATCCAGTTGAAGAAATGAAAAAGTAAAGGCTCTTGTGTTAAAGAATGTGCAGTTTCGCGACCCCATGAAAAAAACCTCATGATTATATACAATGTAAACAGCATGGGGCATGAAAATCTTTATCTTACGAGACCAGTACTATTCCTGCCCGCGTGGTTAGTCGTCTTCGAACTCAGACTCTCTAGATTTCTTGCACACTGTTCGGTTAAAGCTGTGAAAAGCGGGCACCCAGCGATTGTCGTGAAGCCCCACCCTACAGCCGCGGCTCTCTTTTTGAGACATGTGACAGCACATCCAAAAACCCGGGCCATAAGGTAAAGCTTGGCAGTAAGGTTTGGGATGCCACAGACATAAAGACACATCACCTTTTGCGTACTTTTTCTTGCACTGCTTGCAAGGGTCGTCTTTGTAGCGTGGATCCCGGACCCACAGAGAGTCGCACGGTCGAATGTCATAATGTTCGATAATAAATTTGAAATAGCAAGAAGTGCATTTTAGGGCAGCGAGAGATCGGGTGGGAAGATATTTGAATATCTTTACTAGGATGTGATGCGGTAGGAAAGCCATGTATTGTTGAGGCTCCAGGAGCTGCTGGATCTTAAATCTGGTCTCAAGAAAATCGTGAGACACCTGCCTCTTTACAGAGGACGTGTCAAGTACCTGAGTTACATTTCCAAGTGAGGATATAGAGACAGCATATTGTGCAATCACTGAGCTAGTCTGCATACACAGAGTATTGTCAAAGGCATGTTTGTCTGGGGCACCTGCCTGCGACTTTACTTCAGGGTTTATCCGTACATGTGCATGGTTTGCATCGGTTTGATCACTTTGAAAAAATAAGACCCCTGGTGAAGGGTCCCCTGATAAAGCTTTGTCCTGTGTGTGTCCTATATCCTGTGTGTGCATTAATACATCCGCAGTCTTAAGGGAGGGATCAGGGATCCTATCTGAACACTCCACCTTCTCATCAGCTGCACCATCATTCACCGTCTGATTCTCAAAAGAATCAGGGACACATTCAACAGCTTTTATACAGACAGAAATAGATAATTTACAAGGATCCACAGTTATCGCAATATCACCCCTACACCTCATTTTCATATAAGTCTCCCTCACAAGTTCAAGGTCTACGTTGGCCACAAAAAAATCTTCAGTGGGTGGCAAAGACTCGGAATCTTGAGGCTTGGGTGCAGCACAGTTTTCCCATGATTTCACAGGAGAAAGGTCTTCCCCATTTTGCGAGACATTCTTCTCCCCCACAGAAGCAGCTGAGTGTTTTTCAGGGTCAGACGAGTCATCGGGAGGACAACCGGCTTCTTGCTGCGAGCCACTGGCAAGCAGCATCCGGCCAACGTTTCTTCTGAAGCTGTTGTTCCTGGAGAGTCCTCCTGAATCACGATCGTTCTGGCGCCTCAAACACTCAGACTCCAGTTTAGCAACCATTTCCAAGACACACACAGATTCCAGTTCAGCCTTCTCTGAATTGTCCTTCTCAGAAGAGTTTTCACTGGCTCCGAGTGACATCAAGGACACAGACGGAAGGGCACATTTAGAATTTCCAGTAGGTTTCGAAGGATGGGAGTTGGAAAAGGGTTTAGCACAATCAGAAAGTAACGCATTTGCTCTTTGCTCTAGAAAAGCTACCATTTCTATCACAGAAAGGGGTCTTCCGGGAAGAATCCCATCACTGTCAGTGACAAAATTAATAGAACAGTCTTCAACTCCACTTGAGAAAGACTCAGAGAGGAGGCACTTTTTCTGCGCTTCCTGCATTTTCTCCAGATGGTTCTTTACGCGTTTAAGGTCCACTGATTTCTTTCGCCTTTTCGCAGCTCTCCCGCTCATATCCCCAGTGTTTTTAATCTTCATTGAGCTGTTCCTATTGTTGCTGCAGTGATGAGAGGCAAAAAAGGCGATCTTCTCCTTGGTGTTTCCTGGCTTGATGAGTGCACAACTATCCAATGGGCCTTCTCCTTCGTCACCCTGATGGATTGTTGCAGGTGGAACATTCTTTGCTTTGACCTCGAAGCTGTTGGAGGAGCTCATCCCTGCTGTATTGCACATGGTGTTTTGAGACAGAGTGCCCAATGGCCTGCGGGGTGGATTGTCTGTACAGGGTAAACAATTCTTGGTGGCGACATTACACTTTTCTTCTTTAGCAGAGCTTTGGTTATTCAGATGCATGCCTTTGTTTGATCTTGGTTCCAGAAGAGATTCTTTTTTCTGTATCTTGTGATATGGCTTTAAATGCATTCCAGAAGCCCTGTAGAAGATACGTACACCACAATGAGTCTCACGTCACATGCAGCATAGGATATGTAACACTAAAAATCAATTCATCCAAACGCACTTTACAAAACCTATGATCATATGCAGCCTTATCCCAGCAGCTTAAGAGAAATCTCCTGTTATGTGGGAAAATGCATTAGTAGCAAAACTGCATAAGATCAGGCTAAACTGTTAGCTGCTTTTCACATGGTTTGTGTAGTCAGGGACTCTACTTTAAAAGGGTAGTTCAGTTTCCATATATAAATGTTACTGTATAATAAAAGGTTCTACAATTTTCCAATACGCTTTCTGTATAAATTCCTCACGGTTTTCTAGATCTCTGCTTTCTGTCATTCATTCTGCTTACTTCCAGTGGATATAGAGCAGGAATGGTCATGTGATAGACACAGGTACACAGCTCATTAGCAGGCAGATGGCAAGTTTATTTGCTGAAACTGGACAACCCCTTTAATGATGAAAATAAGTGGGGCAAGAAAGTCATGTGATAGCGCCAATAACTTCCATAGAGGCAGTATCACACCTTAGGACCCATGCACATGATAGTATTTGTTTTCCATATACTACCCGTAATTACAGATAGTATATAGAATCATGTGCAAGTAGGTAAAAGGACCACTGATCCAGACGGCAATGAGAAATTAATAATTTATTGGCTACAACAGATCGGCAGCCAATGTCCAGTGTATTTACCCTGCCCGTTGCAGTAGAACAGTTAAGAACACAACTAATGTAATATAATATACCACCTGCAGGCAACAAGGAAAGCTGTCCTACAATAACACTTAAACTACAATAAAATATAGATATAAACACTAAGTGCGCAGGTATGCACTCACATTGTGTGTATAGTATTACACACTAGCGACACTTACCGCCTGACATGTTGATATGAGTGGAATTTCAGTGGTTCCCTGTGGAGGCCGGCTCTGCTGGAACTCATCCTAGCTGCCTGCACAGAAGGCGTGTCGTCACAGCCAGTCCATGTTACTTATGGGTGTTTGCACTGTTCGTCAAAATGTCGTGGTAATCTACAAAAACACAAAGATATGGAACGTTTAACAGGACTAATAATCCCCATTACTGGTAATGTTCCAGCATGGACATAGTAATATGGTTATAGTAATCTACCACCATTCCTTCCCAAACACAAAGGTCTGCTCAGTGTGACTACCCAACAGCTTTATATACTGTCAATTAAAAAAAAAAAAATCCTAAATTTCAAGAACAAAAGTGCATACTTCTTGACAAGTCACTACATTTAGGAAACAGTAAGGCTTTGCGTGAAAAGACTATAGCGTACAAAAAGTGTGAATAGTAAATGATGTGTAGTGACTATTCTGGGCAAAAACTGCAGAAAACAGGTTTATAAATATCCACACTGAAGATTTCCACAACTCGACACTTGTGACTGCACGGAATCTGCCAGGAGCCTAAAAATACAGCGGCCGAGGCTGACACTTCACATTCCTGTGACACTTACTGAAGTGAGGGTAGTCTCTCCAGCAACTGCATTCACAGCAATTCCATCGTACACCACCACTCAGGTGTCACGCACACACAACAGTATTATGGCTTCTTTGTGGGCCTTTACTGTACACCCCCCCATATGCCATTGCTTCTAGTGGAGAATATATTTACATATAACACCTCAAGGAGCATATGGCGGCACACAGAGCCCCAGGGAGTACAAAGGCACAAGAGACGCTGTGGGGGCATTCCACTATCAGAGAAGGTCCTGGCGACAAAAACTACGGAACACATGTATATGAACAATAGGACAGAGTTACGAATCTAAAAGAAAAACGCTGTTACCAATGTGACTGGATACTCAGGCAATAAAGTTTTTCTTTTAGATGGTTTGATGTCCACAAATGTTTCTCCAAGGATGATAGTACATGTACTATGCTGGCTGTGTACATATGTCACACAACATAAAATAGTGAATGAGTAGGAAAAACAGGCAAACTCTGCAAGTGGAAAGTAAAAAAAACCCTTACAAGTACTTAAGATTCCAGGAAACAAGACTGGTGTACAAAGGAATATGTCAAATGCCACAAGGAATTAAAGGAATCAGGATCAGATGTGGGTCACAAACTTCTGCACCACATGGGTATCTGGATGCCAGCTCTGCAGAATCTCCAGGACTGTTGACAGGGTGTAAGACTCAAGGGTAGAAGGGCAGATGCAGGGAGATCAGATTCCCCACAGCTGCTCTGCACACTGTCAGCAGAATACAGGAGCACTAAGAGGTGGCTACTACATCAAGGAAGAAATATTGGGGTGCCAAGGTGGATGGCAACACAACAGCCCCACCACCCCCCCTTCAGAAATAAGCACATAAAATCTGCAGAGTAAAGCAGCTAGAATTCTGTCGACCCTGGGGGGAAAAGATGTAGGGAACTTCCATTACCAAAACATGAGCCTTTAAAGTTAACATTCAGCCACTTTTACCTAAATAGGTCGACAACTGTGTACAGCTTAGTTTAATATATAGAGCGCTAAACCCACTATCATTAGCGGTAATTTAACACACCTGCAGCCATCCATAGGGGGCGCCTGGGAGCTTAAAGGGAGCCTATGTATTATACCCATCATACGACTCCTTCAGTGCTAGAGGGCTTGTGAATACATACTTCTGAAAACATTAATACGGTATACAACTTGGGTGGCCAGTGCCCAAGGGTGAAAAGCTAATGCTCCACGTCTCACTCAGCTCTGCCTCATGACTCCACCTTGGCCTTGACTGATGGAGCCAATCTTTGCCAATGTCGCTGGTCAGGTCTACTACACATGTGCTGCAATTCTCAGTACACCAGGACGCACCAGAGTAACCTGAAGTGCGTCGCTGATAGAAGTGGTGCATGCGCAATACGTCAGAGATGATTATCCATACAAAGGAGTGTAATGTGCACCATTCCTGATCCAGAGATTATAATATGGATACCAGTGATGTCATCACAGACAGGTGCTACTGGATAAGGCCAAAACCTCACTGCAGTTACCAGGATTTGGATCAGCCTTGGGGCAATTGCCACCTAATTTGCATAATGGAATAAAGTTCATTTTCTCTGTAATAAAAAAAAACACCTAACAGCAGCCATAAAAGGTATGTTTTTACGTCCCCAAAACCACTGGGAGGTATCATTTGACAAACCCTCTAATGCATATATGTATATGTTGAGCAGAATACTAACTCCGGATGGTAACCTCCCCCCAGAAGTGGCTGTTTAATGGTGGTGGGGGTGGTCTTTTTGAAGATGGCCAATACAGAAAATATGATCTGAGTAAGAGGTTCTCTTTTGAAGAGGTTTCACAGCATCAACAATCTGCAGATTCTTGAAAGGAGGACATACATGTTTAATTTGTGGCCAAGTTGTCAAGGAAAGAAAAACAACACAAAAAGAAAGGTAAGCAAGCCCTGGAGTCCGCTACATGAGAGACAAGGTGAGAAAGGGTGGATTTTATGAAGGGCTATTCAGATGAAGCCTTGTCATCTGGTCATGGTGCAGGTATTATAAAGGAGGGAGGAAACCAAATGACTAGGAAATCATTTTCAAGAGACGTGAATGATTAATAGGTTATGAAATGTAACTGCGAAAGGCTCAAACCTGAGGACAGATTCTTAAAGGCACCTTAGCAGAAAAAAAAGGAGACTTTTTATTGGCTACCTATTTTCAGGATAGGTCATCAATAAAAGTTCAGTGGGGGTCCAACACCGGGGACCCCTGTTGATCAGCTGTTTGAAGGGGTAGTGGTGCTTGTGCAATCGCAGTGATGTCTTCATTTTTTATATTGCATATCATTTGATTTATAGCAACCTTACGATGTAATGACAGTCTCACCCCATAGAAATGGGACAAGGCTGTAATTGCATCTCACAGCAGGCAGAAAACAAATGAGTCCCTTCAAACAGCTGATCAGTAGGGGTTCCGGGTTTTATGATTTTTTATACTCAGGATGTACGGCATGAAGAAATGACCATTCCTATGGTGCCCCTCATGTCAATCACGATGAACAGGGTGTGATTTAACAGGATGACTATGTAACTAGATGAAGCTGCTCCCCATGACTAGTTAAGGTAAGTTTGCATATACCAATCTAAGGTTTTAAAAACGTATAACTTGACTTTTCAGCAGAAAGCTTAGTGAGGGGCATCATAGGAAAGGCCATTACTTGATGCTGTATACGCCAGGGATAGATTAGGGTGGGAGGAAAAAAAAAAACAAAAAACGATAAGTTCCCGTAATGCCCATTGCAATTAAATGAGACTTTTCAAAACAGAATTTGGGAAATTCTGTAGGGTAAAAACACGGAAAACATTCTGTAAACTGCGTAACAATTGTTCATGAAGAATATGGGAGGAGCAGGCTTGTTTGTTTTAAAAAACGTAAAGGGTCGATAACTTGAAGCTGCAAGTTGAGGGTTAACTATTTTATGGAAGGGATTAGCAGTAGGAGGTCACTACCACACCCTCAAGCCAACGTTCACCTTAACTCCCACAGAGCTAAGCTGGCGCATGGCACCTGACAACTGGACTGGTTTTCATAGACTTTGATCTTAAATTAGAAAATACATAGCAATTAGGTTTTATAGTTTGTAAGATTGTCAGATGGCTCCATATCCAGCCAGGTAGAAGAACATGTCTTCCAGAAGCAGCGGCACACACGACCATGGGATGTGTCTGGTACTGAAGCTCAGCTCTACTGACAAATGGACCAGAGCTGCTACTCCATATACATCCTATAGATAGGCTTGCTGCCATTATGGAAGAAAGCAACTTTTTCAAATCCTGAACAACTCACATTATCCATCCATTTCTGGTGGACTTTTATTGGACTGACCCTCTTTAGGATAAAAGTTAAAGCATAATTGTCCTTTCAAGTCTTTTTTGTAAATGAAAAGTTCAGGTAAAATTAACTGTGTGATATCTTATCAGAGAAACATGCTTTTATCTCCTTTTATCAGCCCTCTCCTGTCTGGTAAACTGCTTGATTCACTGCTCAGAACAGTCTTCACTGCAGACAGGCTGCATTTCATAGAAGTCTATGGAGAGGGGAGGGGAGAGGAGAAAGTGAGGCACAGACACAGATAGACGTCCTGGAGCAGATTACAGGAAGATTTCTCTCTCACCAGTGCTTTATTCACATCTATACTGCTCAGTACTGCTAAAATCTGCTGAATACTTAGGTTGGGCTCACGTCTGCACCAGAGTCTCCATAGGAAACTCCGTCCAAGAAACCACAGAAAATAGTTGGAGACGAGAGTCCTGCACGGAGGACCCCATTATAGTCAATGAGGTCCAACAGTATGTAACCACTGTTATAGCAGGCTGGCTCTGTCGTTCGGGCCCTCCGGCAGACTTGAACAGCAGAGACCTAGCATTACTGTGCCGAGTTGCTGTTAGTTTTTCTCTGACTGGGCTCCTCCTACTTCCCCCTTCCATCTCCATAGACTTCTATGTAATCTGTGAGTCTTCGGTGAAGACGGATCTGTGAGGAACCAGGCAGGAGAGACTGATAATAGGAGTAAGAAGCATACTTCTGAAAAGATATATTACAAAGTTTCTTATATTCACCTTAACTAGTCATTTACAAATATACTGTACTAGGTACTCTTCTATATGTACACAATAATAAACCTGCTCTGCATAATATGGAACTAGCACCTCAACCAGAAGTGGAAGATAAGACATTACAGCTAGTTATATATGTCAGACTGAAACTGAAGTAAAATGAAGCCTGCAGCAGACGGCTGAGCCTTACCCACACCACAGCATTTAGAGGAACAGTCTAGTTTTCATTTTTGCTGAACCCTATAGCAAATCCCTACAATCCTGCGCCCTGCCATTTCCCTCTTTTACTGCTCAGCATCAACTATAAAGAGTTACTAAATAGGTTTACTCACATCCAAAGGTCACAGAGTCTAGACACAGCAGGGACAATGGCAGAAGACAAGAGCTTTCTAATATCTGGCTTTCATGTGACTTGAATAGACACATTTTTAGTCTACCATAAAGTGGGAGAGACACCACTAACCATAACCACCAGACTTATATGTGCAGAATGCATTACGTGCACATATACAATGACTTAGGTTCTAACTTTGCTACATAATTGTTCATGGATTTAGAGAGGGAAGCTTTATAGATAAAAATGATATGGGCAAGAGGCAAAGCTCCCTAGAGCACCGTTTTTGTTACTCAGACCCCTACCATCTCCTGCCCTGTGCAGTGACAACTGATCCTCACACTGCTATGACATCACACATCCTACTTGAGCAGCAATGGCAGTGCCCAAGTAGCTGAGGGCCCGCCCCCAGTGCACCAACTGCCTCATTTGCATAAGACTTCAAAGTTGTTTTTTTCTAAATCTATCAAAGTGACACTAGGCTCACACTAGCGCTGTCTCTCAATTGATCGGGTCCGTCAGGCAACACGAACAAAGGAGAGGCGGACTGCTAAACCAGTGGTTACAAACGAATCCTGAAGGCCCCCCCACTGACTATAATGGGGTCTGTTGGGTGTTTTTAAAGTGGAACATCACAACTCCTAATGTAAACCCTTCCGTAGTTAGAATCCCTAAAACGTACCCTCCTCTGTTCACGCTCCCGCATTACCTCACAGGATATGATGCCGTATCAGACTAACTTTATATGTCCAGGCACCATCTGCACATTAAAGGACACGACTGGTGACGGCTCATACAGCTTTATATATGTGTAATGACAGTAACCTCTATCACAAAATTGTCTGACCATAAACAATGCTACCTCCGATGCCACCCCTGCTACTTCTTGTGTCACCCCCTCTACCTCATAGATTGTAAGTTCTTGCGAGCAGGGCCCTCAGTCCCAGTGTGTGACTTGACTATCGCTCTAATGTCTATCTGTACTTGAACCCTACAAATTGTACAGTGTTGCGGAATATGTTGGCGCTATATAAATAAAATGTATTATTATTATTAACAACAACAACAACAACAACAGCAGAGGAATATAGCCCTCCATGCAGGACTTTTTCCTCTGCCGATTTCCGGTGGACACGGAGACAGAGTCTCCTATGGTGACTCTGATGCAGATGTGAACGTAGCCTGACATACAGAAAGTATGTTGTTATCACTGTAATGTGCTCTGTAACAGTGGTAGCAGTTCAGTATTCTTGAGGAGGTGGTAGACTCCCTTTAATATCAAAAATACTGCAAGAAAAGTTACTTTAACTATTCAGGTACTGAATGGCAAATTCTCTGGCAGTCTAGGGCAATGACAATTTACCTACTCCTGTCTGGAGCAACTGCCCAGTTTACCCCTTGAAAACCATCCCTAGAAAATGATAGCACCTAGTACGTTCTGGTCCCATGAGCTGTACATGTTTCAGTGTAGATTCTGCACAAATCCACAGTACAGTAAAGCTGAGCCGCGTTTGCTGCAGCGTTCCCCCCATGGGTTTTTGAGGATTGTTCTGGACTAGTTGTCTAGGTTTTCATCCTTTGTAACAAATTTCTGGCTATATACAGTTGTGCTAAAAAGTTTACATACCCCAGTAGATTTTTTTGGTTTTTTGGCCTTTTTTCAGAGAATATGAATGATAACACAAAAACTTTTTCTCCACTCATGGTTAGTGGTTGGTTGAAGCCATTTATTGTCAAACTTCTGTGTTTTCTCTTTTTAAATCATAATGACAACCAAAAACATCAAAATGACCCTGTTCAAAAGTTCAGATACCCTGGTGATTTTGGCCTGATAACATGCCCAGAAACCAAACCACGGTCAGGTAGACCAACCAAAATTTCTACCACAACTGCCCGGAAAATTATTTGGGATGCAAATAAAAACCCACACAACATCAGCTGAAATACAGGACTCTCTGAAATCTATCGGTGCGGCTGTTTCAAGATGCACAATAAGGAGGCACTTGAAGAAAAATGGGCTGCATGATCGAGTTGCCAGAAGAAAGCCATTACTGTTCAAATGCCACAAAGAATCTCGCCTTCAATATGCCAAACAGCACAGACACAAGCCTCAAAACTTCTGGAACAAGGTAATTTGGAATGATGAGGCAAAAATCAAACTTTTTGGCCACAACCATAAACGTTACATTTGGAGAGGTGTCAACAAGGCCTATGATGAAAGGAACACCATTCATACTGTAAATCACAGAGGTGGATCACTGATGATGTGGGGATGTGTGAGCTTCAAAGGCACAGGAAACTTAGTCAAAGTTGAAGGAAAGATGAATACAGCACGTTATCTGCAAATACTGGAGGCAAATTTGCACTCATCAGCCAGGAAGCTGCGCATGGGACGTACTTGGACGTTCCAACATGACAACGATCCAAAACACAAGGCCAAGTCAACCTGTCATTGGCTACAACAGAAGAAAGTGAAGGTTCTGGAGTGGGCATCTCAGTCTCCTGACCTCAATATCATTGAGACACTCTGGGGAGATCTCAAGCGCGCAGTACATGCAAGACAGCCCAGGAATTTACAGGAACTGGAGACTTTTTTCCAAGAAGAATGGGCAGTTTTACCATCTGAGAAAATAAAGAGCCTCATCCACAACTACCACAAAAGACTTCAAGCTGTCATTGATGTTAGAGGGGGCAATACACGGTATTAAGAACTGGGGTTTGTGAACTTTTGAACAGGGTCATTTTGATGTTTTTGGTTGTCATTATGATTTAAAGAGAGAAAACACAGAAGTCTGACAATAAATGGCTTCAACCAGCCACTAACCATGAGTGGAGAAAAAGGTTTTATGTTATCATTCATATTCTCTGAAAAAAAAAGCCAAAAAAAAAAAATAAATCTGCCGGGGTATGTAAACTTCTTAGCACAACTGTATCTGTGGCAGGACCCTTCCTAGAGCTCCAGATGGATGGATGGTAACTACATGATGTTGTAGGACTTCTAAACTTGTATAAATGTTGTGAGACTTTATTGCACAACTGAATGTCTTGCTCCAGTGAGATCAGTGAATGGGAACCTTGGCATTTGCACAACGGTGCGACGTAAGCAGAATACAGCAGCACATTACAAGTCAGGTAAAAGTGCCAGCATATCATTTAGGTCACGTGAGTGTCTGAGTGTCCTGAACAAGCAACAATGCAGCCTACGTCATCGTCTAAGCCTAAATACTGGTGCTTAGTATACTATCCATGAATAGGGAGCACATTAACTGCTACCACACACAACCTTGCCACTATTGCTCTTCTCCTAACACTGGACAGAGTCTAAGACTGAATATATGTTCCCCCCTTTTTGCTCTGCACACACTCAATAGGAGAGGAACCAGCAAATGAGAGTGAGGAATTGCTGACCAATCTGTAACATTCACTTTAATGCGGCGCTGATCTTGCAAAGTTTTAATGAGCTGCAATACCAGACTCAAACTATGCACAAGAGTAGCGCTGTTCCTTAGAGAGGCAAACCATTTACAAATAAACAAAAACAGCATATTTCAACTGTGTTAATAGAAGTTACACTATTATACGGTGTTCATTCTATGACAAACAGGCCAAAAGACCATGGTCGTATTATTCTAAGTACTTACAGACTCTGCCAAAGAACATACACAGTGTTGAGAACAATCCACTTTATTTTCATGGCAGCAGAGAAGTCGGCCAAATAAAATGGGTGTATACCACATGAAACAATCTTGGAATCTGCTACTAGGATATAGGAAAAAGTGAGTAATGGAGATGCTAAGTTTCCCTTTGCTTTTACAATTGTCGCACGTCCCAGAGAATCGTCCACTTGGCTTTTGTTGTAAAGTACACAAGTTACAATGGTCGCTTATGCAGAATTTGTCATCCTACATTGATCCATGGATTGTGTAGAGTCACAGAATACCCAAGACTTACAAGACAAAAATTATTCTACAGAAATGTACGCACCATGGTATACATTTTCTTCAGGATGTTTCTATATTGAATAGCGTACCAGACTATACTATTCTATGTCAATGTACAGTGGGTACGGAAAGTATTCAGACCCCTTTAAATTTTTCACTCTGTTTCATTGCAGTCATTTGCTAAAAGCAAAAAAAGTTTATTTTATTTCTCAGCACCCCATCTTGACAGAAAAAAAACAGAAATGTAGATATTTTTGCAAATTTATTAAAAAAGAAAAACTGAAATATCACATGGTCATAAGTATTCAGACCCTTTGCTGTGACACTCATATTTAACTCACATGCTGTCCATTTCCTTCTAATCCTCCTTGAGATGGTTCTACTCCTTCAGTGGAGTCCAGCTGTGTTTAATTAAACTGATTGGACTTGATTAGGAAAGGCACACACCTGTCTATATAAGACCTCACAGCTCACAGTGCATGTCAGAGCAAATGAGCATCATGAGGTCAAAGGAACTGCCCAAGGAGCTCAGAGACAGAATTGTGGCAAGGCACAGATCTGGCCAAGGTTACAAAAGATTTTCTGCAGCACTCAAGGTTCCTAAGAGCACAGTGGCCTCCATAATCCTTAAATGGAAGAAGTGTGGGACCACCAGAACTCTTCCTAGACTTGGCCATCCAGCCAAACTGAGCAATCGTGGGAGAAGAGCCTTGGCGAGAGAGGTAAAGAAGAACCCAAAGATGACTGTGGCTGAGCTCCAGAGATGCAGTAGGGAGATGGGAAAAAGTTCCACAAAGTCAACTATCACTGCAGCCCTCCACTAGTCGGGGCTTTATGGCATAGTGGCCCGAAGGAAGCCTCTCCTCAGTGCAAGTCATATGAAAGCCAGAAAAACACATGAAGGACTCCCAGACTATGAGAAATAAGATTCTCTGATATGATAAGATGAAGATTGAACTTTTTGGCGTTAATTCTAAGCGGTATGTGTGGAGAAAACCAGGCACTGCTCATCACCTGCCCAATACAATCCCAACAGTGAAACATGGTGGTGGCAGCATCATGCTATGGGGGTGTTTTTCAGCTGCAGGGACAGGACGACTGGTTGCAATTGAAGGAAAGATGAATGCGGCCAAGTACAGCGATATCCTGGAAGAAAACCTCTTCCAGAGTGCTCTGGACCTCAGACTGGGCCGAAGGTTCACCTTCCAACAAGACAATGACCCTAAGCACACAGACCTGAAAATGGCTGTCCACCAACATTCACCATCCAACCTGATGGAACTGGAGAGGATCTGCAAGGAAGAATGGCAGAGGATCCCCAAATCCAGATGTGAAAACTTGTTGCATCATTCCCAAGAAGACTGAAGGCTGTACTAGCTCAAAAGGAACGGTGCTTCTACTCAATACTGAGCAAAGGGTCTGAATACTTATGACCAAGTGAGATTTCAGTTTTTCTTTTTTAATAAATTTGCAAAACTATCTACATTTCTGTTTTTTTTTCTGTAGAGATGGGGTGCTGAGTGTACATTAATGAGAAATAAAATGAACTTTTTTTTCTTTTAGCAAATGGCTGCAATGAAACAAAGAGTGAAAAATTGAAAGGGGTCAGAATACTTTCCGTACCCACTGTATATCAGTCCAGTCTGATGTCACCTCACTTTGTTGTAACCATCTTTACAAAATGACACACAGATAAGTCAGCAGAGCTAATATACTGCTCTTAGTATCTATAAGGAAGGTATATAACATGTGGAAATGTACACATACACATATTTAGTGCGGCTGTGTGTACTGTATGTATGCTGCACCACACCCTCTGTGTTAAGCACTGAAGTCAGCCTGGACTTCCTGACCACGCTCTCCTGACTCCATCGCAACAAAGTCACATGAAAAGTCACTAAAATTGAGGCATTACTGCGACTCACTAGCAAAGACAACATGTCCCTATGGAAAACAGGGTGGAAAAGAGAAAAATATGGCCAAATTTTTGTGGAAAACTGAACCCTCCCATGAACTGAGGTAAAGCTGCAATCTTATAGAGAATCCAAGGCCTTAAAGGGGTTACCTAGGACTAGAAAACATGGCGGCTTTCTTCTCAGGAAGTGACATCATGTTTGTTGGTCACATGGCCACGCTGACCTGTAGCATTGCCATGTAACCAATGGGCATAATGTCACTTCCTGAGAAGGGAGAACACCACCATGTTTTCTGATCCTGGATTACTCCACTAAAGTGCCCATATAGCCTCTTTTTTTCATATGCTCATAAAACAGCAGTGCTTTTAGAAAAAAAAAAAAAAAAACCCATAATGACAACAAGCTTCTTTCCGCCTGAAACACCTCTAGCTTATCTCTTGGTATCTCTTCACCGCCATAATCCCAGACACACATACATATATACATACATACAACAAAGATGGCAAGTCTCACTAAAATGGTTGGGTTCGACTAAATTTGGGCACCCATATTACCCCACATTTTATGTTTCTTGAAGGTTGACATGATCGATTTACCCAGGTCTTGAATGGTATTCGCTTTAGGCAACAGAAGTTGGGCATTACCCAGACCCCCCAAAACCCTTCCTAATGGCACACAGAGAAATAATTGTAGGCTGCTACAGGACACATTTTGGACAGGAGCCAACTCCTAGTCTTCTGTGCCACTCCTCCAAGGTGATAATTTGCCTTATTCACTTTCTAATGCCAGTCTGGATTACATGTGAAGATGGGACATTAGCAGTACGATTAGCCAGGAGGGTGTGGTGGCAGCGCTTGTTATCTGTAACTACAGAGGAGTATAGAGGAATGACATGAATGTACATTGTGTAATCAGATTTAGGTGTGGCATCAAGTCTGCAGGAATCAAGGGAACATTTCACCCTATGAAGAAAAACATAAAAAAAAAAAACAAAAAACTATTTTTATGACATGACAGCAAATGACTCACGCCATCAGAAAAACAAGGCATGCCTGCCCAAAATCAGATGGAAAATACAACCCCTTACAGTCAACCTGTGGCTATTCAGTCATCTTTTACACAAGAAGACTCCAGAGTCAGGAGATGGAAAATCCACCAAACCATGTGGTTTACAAGCTACAAATAACCTAATATTATACCGCTCCAACCAAATCTAAGCCTAAACATCACCTGTGTCTGACCCACACCCGACATGGCACATTGTACACTTACACAGAATATCACTACCATCTAAAATGCACACCTAAGGACTCTTAGGATAGGTTCACATCCGCGCCAGAATCTCAGCTGCAGAGACAGTCAGAGAGAAAAGTCCTGCTCCGGCTTCGGTATATAAACAACGAACATCCAACAGACACCCGGCTGACCCTGGACGACAGAGCAGTGCAGATGTGAACCTAGCCTTAATTTGGTTGCCACTTTAATGGGCTATTCCTGCTGCTGAGCGACATCTATAGAGAGACTGCCAGTCATGTAACCAGTCATCTGCTAATACAATATATGCATCAAGCACCGGTGTCCCAAAGAAGTATCCCTGTTCTGCCCACTTTTGCAAAAAGTGAGGTGCAGAATGGGGGAGGTGGCACAATTTTGGCACAAGAAAGGGTCTTGTGCCAAAACGCACCACATTATCCCCTATTTATGCCAGAACTTTCACAGATGGGATAATAAGTTCCCCCCATTATGCCTGCTTATGAAATCAGAGGCATACATAGGCACAGAATAAACCTATAGACAGCTGCAGTACTCTGGTTCGGTACATTACAGGGCATGTACGGACTTACAATACAGTTGCTTGCATGAGCCCTTAGGCCCACGTTATGCATGTGCTGTGGAGCAAGGTTTACACAACGGCAAGAGACAGTAATCCACATACTGTACAATTTTGTCATGTGAGACTCACATTGCTTTCTACTATAGTGCAAGTCGGAACAGTATCCGGTGACACAAACATCCGTGGAGATTGTAACGTAGAGCCTCAATAGACCATGCACAGCCCTCATACAACTCTGGGTGACCTATTTATAATACAAGCCAGCAGTAAGGAGCAGCACCATCTTCCCATGTATAAATAAGAGCTTGGCTGTTGCTCTGCATACTATACACAAATTATTCTGTAAATTCTGTCCCAGGCTTTAGATCCAGTTACACAACTTGCTTTCATGGGTGTAGTAACGCATTGGTGAACCAGATACAGATCTCCTTTTCCCAGTCAGACAGATCTGTGTAACTTATTCATGTGCACAGCGACCACTGCTTATGCAACATGGTTTTGTGCCAAACCTTACTTCTATGTTACATATTACATCTCTTTGTGACCACGAGCACCAACAAAAAAACGTTACAGTAAGAAGTTTCCCTTCCATGGGAAGCTCTGAAACTCATCTTTGTGCTCAGAGCCTGTATGGCAGCACACAGGGGAAAGAGGACTATTACAGAAATATTATCTCCTAGAAGCAATGTGCATGCTACAGGAACTTAACATATGCCTTGGTACAGAACCAGCAGGATACATCGGTGCAGTGCACCACCATAGACTTCCATGGGTGCCATGGAACAAGCCTTGTGCATGAATTTTTACACTGGCTATACACAACTGACCCACCACCTAATGTATATGGGAATGGGGGTAGAAAATTTTCCTTGGCAGAAGATGTGGGAGAAAGAAGAACTGGGCAGTTTCATTTCAATATGCCAATTCTCTTGATCACAGGTAAGATGCCAACCAGGCTGTGGAGTCGGTGGGCCAAACCAACTGTTTCCTCTATTTTCCCACAGTGTGACTCGCCATGGCCAGTCAGAAGCAGTAAAGATTCTCTAATGCATTAAAAAGCCATGGACTGTATTCCTAAGAAAGTAAATATGTGAAATACTATACAGTCAATTATACATTATTATTATATATATATATATATATATATATATATATATATATATAGTAAGCAGGCAGATGGTAAAATTGTGGATGGCAGGTATCTGCCACTGAGGTTGCTAGTATCAGTAAGGTAAGTGACTGGAGTATGGGTTCAGGACTTGGGAGTTACTGCGGGTCCGGCTCCTGTACTCCAGTCCTGCTGACTTGATACCCAAGGTGTGTGCAGTGTGTCTCTGGGAGTGAGACCGGAAGGAGATCCTTTGCTCTGTATGTTCCCCAGGCTGAACAAGCACCGGACAGAGTCTGCTACTGTGTCCCAACCAAGCTGGTGAGACCAACTGGTTTATTTTGGACTTTGTGCCTGAAGTAAGGACTTTGTGTTTGCCATATAATTGTTTACTTCCAACCTGATGAAAGAAGCTGCTTAAGGCAGGGTTCACACTACCGTTGGATATTATTATGATAGTGTCTGTTAAAAAAACAAAAAACGGACACCCATCATAACAGACATTAACGTGTTTTTTTTTTTCTTAACTGATCCATTTAATGGACACATTAGTATCAGGTAGTGTCAGTTTTTATACTGTCCGTGTTTTTTTTGCTTTTTTTGTTTCTGCTTTCTGAGCATGTGCAGAAAAAACAAAACAAAAAAACACAGACCGTAATAGACACCTGTTTGTTACCCATAGACTTTAATGTTAAAAAATAAGGGACGCTTGACGTCCCTCATGAAACCGTTTTTCTTTTTTGTTTTTTGTTTGTTTAACAGACACAAAAGTACTTCATGTAGGATTTTTTTGTCCGTGAAAAAAAACAGACATGTGAAGGATTAGGTGTAAAACGGACACTAATGGTCACTAACGGACACAAGATAAAATCCCACAGAAATTTTAACGGATTTGTGACGTTTCAGCAGTGTCCGTTGCTAAACTCTTGTAACGGACAATAGCAATGGACACTACTGACGGTGACCAGCGGTAGTGTGAACGCACCCCCTAAGTTTGTCCTCTGTTTATGCCTTGCACAAAATAAATAGAAGCCTGTTTTTGTTAAGAAGCTGGGACTGTGTTCCTGTCTATCAAACCCCCACTCTACTACTGAGCTAAACCCCCACTATATATATATTTACATACACACATATATATGTTAAAATAATCATTTTATTTTGAAGCTGGAGTCGGTAACTTATTGCTGGCCCTGACCTCTGACTCCACAGTCCTGAATACCATGAGGTACAGCCTATAAACTTTAGAGAAAAGTCTGTGAAACCTGCATATTTCCTCGAAAGTAGACAACTATTGTGTGGGGATGGACAGACTCTCTCCAGATTCCAGATGATGGTGGGAAAAAGAGTACTGGGTATGTTGAAATCCTTTGTTGCCACAGGACAAAAGTCACTCCTAGGAGTATCTGGCAGCATCTTATACCCCTCTCCCCATTCAGAACACATGTACATGCACATGTAAGTATATAGCCAGTCTTAGGTATCTATGCAAGGACAATTAATAGTGTCTCATGAATACTCTGTCCATGCCCCATCATATTACACTGAGCCCCAAAAACACACCCTGCTAGAATGTGGAGAGGGTGGAGGATATTAGCCCATGCCTGAACAGTCTTAATCCCTCCACAATACACCCTCTCAGGACGTAAATATAGACTACATCTACACAAGAGACTGACGTCACAGAAAAAAAAAAAAATCTTTTGATGTCAATCTATAAAGGCTGCTCTTATTTACTATGGAAACATGACAAACCCAGCAGCACATCAGATGCTCTTGTAAACTTCCTCCATTATACCACAACAACATGACATTTCCTGCATGAAACATTGCATATGAAGCAAGGCCGTCCTGTTAACATTGCAGCGAAGAGACCTCTTACCAATAGTGTGTGCAGCTACGTGTCCTGACCGCCAAGGCTGCCGGGGGTCCGGGTTATATAAGTACTTTAGTAGGAATGTTGTTATGTAGTAATTGTATATCACATGCACAGACATGCTCTATACTAATAGCGCTTACACACAAGATATGTACAAGAAGTCGCTGCAAACTGGTAGACCTTATCTTCTAATGACAGAATTATATGTACGTGAAAAACCAGGCACGAGAAACAGCACGTACATGTCTGAAAATATGTGCCTCCATAGTGGTGATAATGCCCAGTGATCTGCTAACATGGAAGACTGCAGTGATCAGTATACGATCTCCGCTAGACTAGGATTTACCAATGGATATGAAAAAGTAATGCGAAAAATAAACAGCAACAAGTGGCCATATGTCATTGAGATTGCAAATGTCACACAGCCAAACACACCTAACATTAGCCAATGCAGTCAAAAAAAAAAAAATCAGCAGTGCTATTGGGTTGCATTTGAGGATGAAAATGGGAACCCTGTCACTATCATTAGGTGTGACGTATTAGTGTAAGTGCATAGATCATTCAGTCCCAGGCTCATTTTGGTAAAGCTCTACTCAGACAGCCATGATGTAACGTGGCCATGAAAAAAGGGCATTTTCACAGCCATTTGCATCTGTGGGGAACCTGTTTTCATGGATTCCTCATAGATTTGAGTCTATTGAGGGATTTGTGAAAATTGGCAAAAATAGGACATGTTCTATTTTAAGATAACTGATATTTTTTTGACCGTTTTAACAGGCCCTGTAAATAGCCCCATTGACTTGAATTGATTTAAACACAGCCATAAAAAAAAAAAAAGCCATCACACAGCCGTTAACATTGTTCATGTGAATAGAGCCCTATGGGAGTCAAATAATTCTGTCCTGAAATACAAATGGTGTACCAGGTAAAAGTCTAAGTATTTCCAAAACAAAGTGGCTGAGATTAGGAAAAAAAGTTTTCTTTTTTTTTCCTGAAAACACAGCCAATTTCGGCCTTGTGTCCAGTATGACAGCATTCACTGGAATGGCACCAAGCTACAATACCCAACACTGCCCATTGGCAAGACTGGCAATGTTTCTAGAAAAGAAAAAAAAAAAAAAAAAAAAAAAAAAAAAAAAAAAAAAAAAAAAAAAAAAAAACACATTTTCTCCCATTATCTAATTTATTTGTACCAAGAGTTTGCAAATGACTAACTATTGATACATCTCCTAAGGAACTGTGTGCACTAGAAGCCAGAACCAAGACCCTGCTAGACCAACCACTTTACTCTTGTAGCAATGAGGTGAGCAGCAGAGCCCACTGTTATTTGGGGTATATCATTTACATAATGTTATAAAGGGCTCGTACCCACCTGAATGTGTTGGTATAAATGTCCAATGCTCATATCCATGATGTGAGTCACCTGTGACCAGTCATGAAGGTCACAGGTACAGAGGCTCAGCAATGTGACAGCCTCCCTGCAGTGCACACGGCTTTACTCTGAATTCCTGCCCTGCTAATAGTTAAAGCTAGAGAAAAAGAAAATCAAGGGAACAAAGGTAGAAGTGGCACGATTGTAGATGTGCAGGGAGGTCTATCAGGTAGAAAAATATGCCGCTGACCAATGTATTTTTCCACAAATAGAAAAGCTGGCACAGCTAACAAGGCTGGCACTTCCGCAGCTCTCATTAAGAATCTGTACAAGGATATAGCGCATTGTCCTCCAGCACTCTATGAGCCTCAGCGAGGTAAATACAACAAATACAGGAGCTGGAATAATTCTGCCAATTGTTGGAACATATAGGGCAAGTCTGGATGTGTCTACTTACAAAGCTGCTACTGAACCCAGAACTTTTAGGTTGGTTTCTATCGCTGGGTCACTAAAAGCTCATGTATAAGGGCAAAGCCTGTAGGGAGACAGAGCAGTTATGGTTTTATATTACGGAGCCTCAGCACTCCATATGTCACTGTATTGTGACGGCACAAGGCATCACTCTCTGCTAGAAGCAACACAATTGCCAAGGAAGATACCAAAAAAGTTTTATGAAGGATTCCATAATCTGGTACTAAGTGTGGGCCCTTAAGAGGCCAATACACTTTAGACAGCTGTTGGACTAACAATAGTAAAGCTGACAGCCATTGCTTCTGACTTTCCCCATGCACATGATCAGTTAGCATGCATGTGTTTTCAATGGGATATATGCAGCTTCAAGACTCCTCGCTTATCCCCTATGGGAACAAAGGAGTTTAGTCTGAAGTGGTTGTTTGGCCTCCACAGCCTTCCAAATTTGTCTACATGACTACTAACAAGCATATCACGGCCACCAACAGCAGCTCTAATGACATGGACTGACCATGTCATAGATCTCTATGATGCAGACAGTTTCTGTCACTAGATCCGCTGCCATGCTGGGGGTTGGAGTTTTAATACAAACACACAAACATGGCAGTATTTGCATTCTTGTATATGTTTGTATCTGTATTGTTTATCTTTGCTGCTGTAACACACTGAATTTCCCCATGGTGGGACTATTAAAGGATGATCAAAAAAATAATAATAATAATAATTATTATTATTGCCTGAAAGTGGCCTAATACTGAGCCTTCACACTGAAGACGTTTTCTGGAACAGATTTCACAGCAACCTGTTGCGTATTTCACCCTATTCATTGAAAAGGGTGAAATAATCATCAGAAAAACATGGTATGGATAAGAAAATCTGCAGAAAGGCTTCATGTCCTCATTTCTTCCCACTTCATGTAGGTGACAAACACAATGCACACGTACTGTACTAGAATGTATGATCTATAATGCTATAGACTTTTGGGGACAGACGTAATATGGAGTCTTCACCAGATTCCTGGCATAATAAAGTTGCAGATGACTTTATAAACGCCAGTTGCAAACACTGTTTTTGTGCCTCCCATGCCACTTTCATGAAAGAGAAAATGGTGCGGGAGTACATTTAATATAATTTCCACAAGTGACCACTAAAATTTACGCAGTCTACAAGCTGGCTTAGATTTCAGCAATGACGCTGTTACATTTATGTAGAGATGTGTGCCACATCATAAATGGGAAGGCTCTTCCGCCAACATCGGTGATAAGAAGACTGGCATTGAATATGCCAGTCTTTGAATATCTCCCTTGGTGTGTACTCTGCAATGTATGAATTCACCATTCACCTCTAGGCATTCTATCTACTTGTACACTAGAGTTAGTTCTGCCCCCTTTACATCTATTGCTGCTGATCTATAGTGACAATCATCTCCTCCACCCCACGTGTATGGGGTTCATCTGTAGAGAACGTTTACTGGGTAATACTGTTCCCACAGCAGGTCTGTTCAGTGTGTAGCAAAATTTCTGGGAATATCGCCAATAATATGATAGGTCTAAAACACTTATTGCAAAGGCTAAAAGCATTGAGTGAACCATGCACCAATAGTTGACATGCTGCATGTTTAAAAGGGAACCTGTCACCTAAATTTGGGACACTAAACCACAAACATGGTCTCATAGACCAACAGTTTACTGTCCCAAATAGCCTTATATTTATAGACAGAGTCTACTTACCTAGCGATGCATGTGCAGTTCTGCAATGTGGGCCAGGCAGTACACCTTGACTTCACTACAGGCCGACAAGTTACAGAAGGAGAAGCAACGAGTATAAGACGACTCTGGAACCACTGGTGATTTAGTGCACAAAATGTAGGTGACAGGTTCCCTTTAAAACCTGAATCGTTTGGTTTTAGTCGCAGTATGTGGACACTACTGTACACCACAGCAGTGTTTGCAGCAGCTAATTCATTGCGATTACTTCCAAGACGTTGCAAGCCTTAAGAGGTTTTCCATCTCAGAAATGTATGTGATATCCACAGAATATACCACAATTGTCCAATACATAAGAGTCTCACTCCTATCTTAAGAATGTACTGCAGTGTAGCTCTCCAATATTTTCTATGAGAGCTCTACTGTTTTGGGGACTCCCATAGAAGGGAAAGAGCAGGCCACACAGGCACAGACCTCAATTCTCAAAATAGAGGTCCCACATCTGTACCTACACTTATTTTTTCACAGAATGTTCACAGAATTTCTTAGCGGACTTTCTGCCCCTATTATACCTATACAGAAAACGCCAGCGTTTAATAATGAACGTATAACGTACATGCTGCGATTTTCAAAAACAATTGTGGCTTTTCCACTGCAGATTTTTCTCTACTACATGTGGATGGTATTATCCAGAATCCCATCCACTTTGCAGGTACTGTAAAACACCGCGTTTTGAGAAGAATTTGTCATATAAAACATGAACGGCGCCCTACAGACCGCAGGTTGCCATCACAGAGTGCAGCATTTTACCAGACAAAATATTGCAAGATCAGTTTGTCCTGTAATTTAGTCTTAGAAAATTTGTCAGTTGCTCCTTAGCAACAGACTACAAACTAGAAAAAAACATGGGTTATTGATGTGCAACCTGTGGCTCTCCAGCTGCTGTGAAAACACATGGACCACCACAGACTGTCAGGGCATGCTGAGATATGTAGTTCCACCACAGATGGAGAGCCACAGGTTGTAGTGTATTGGGAAGTCAGGGAAACGATCGCTGATCAACCTAGATTAAAAAACTCAATACAATGTAATATTACAACATATCCAAAAATTATTGATCCTTAGGATCTGTGGTAAACAGGCTCACAATATTATAATACATCCAGAATCAGACAGGTTTTTACACCAAAAGACACAAATAACCTGGAAATGTCAAACAGATCAGGGAATAACCCCACACATCTAACAACATGCCAACAATTGCTCTAGATATGGGGAAATATATACAAGCTGGAAAAACCCAGCTGTGCACCCATCATACACCAGATCCTGCAAAACCCGCACAGTGGAGGCGAAGGACTGACCCCGTAACAGCGCAGCCAACCCGGCCCTGCGCTCAGGAAACACCGAGGCTGCGGCCTGTTCTCTGCACCGGCTATAAACCAGCAGTATAACGGCGGCCGGGCCCGCTCCCCTCCCCGGCTAGCTCTTACCTTGTCTGTCAGCGGCGGCGGTCCAGGCTAGGCGGGAGAGGAGAGGGGCTGAAGGAGGGCAGCAGCTCTCCCGCGCCACACGGACAGCCTCCGTTCTTCTCCTTCCCTTGGTCGGCGTGACCGGGTGAATCCTCCGGTAACGTGATCCTCAGAGGAAAAGACAATATAACACCGACCCAACGACACCGAAACCAGAGGACTGGGGTGGAAAGGAGATAAGCGCTACGTCACTAGAAGAAAGCAGAATGCCTCATCTCATTGGTCCAGCCCGCCTGTCAGTCAGATATTGTCCCGCCCCTTTCCATCGCCCTCTTGACTTGAGCGTACCTGTCCGCGAGAGCGCGCATTGCTTCCATAGCTATACATAGGCAGGGGGCGCGCTTCCCAGGACTGGCAGCTGCAGGGAAAGCCTGACACCAGACGGCTGTATACACAGTTGTACTGCCTTGTGTGTCCTAGTGCCATCATTACTTTTAGAGGATACCTGTAATCATTCATTATGTTAGTGGTCCAGATATGTTCAAGCCGCTACCTGGTAACAAGCAACATAGCTACTGGGTGACAACACTAGATCAGCGCTGTCATGTGTAGTCGGAGTAATCACCTGTAATGACATGAAAAGCTGGAAGTGCATATACATATAATATTGGGAATGGGACCTGTTATATTAAAGGGGTTTTCCGGGCAATAAATCTTTTTTTTTTTTTAAAAAAAAAGGTATTTTAGTGCTATTAATGGGTTAATAAGTACACCCATATTCCTTTAGCAGTGTTTTGAGTGATTTCTGGGTTTCTCTGGGAGCTCCTGGCATCTTCTGCATTTGTTTACATGGAGTAGCTTCCTGCTGTGTAGCTTTCCACACTACCTCCCTGTTACTGCCCCCCTTCTCACTCCATTACAACCCCTCCCTTTTTCCCTAGCTATCCCGCCCACTACTAGCCCTTCTCAACTAACTAAGCCCACCCACCCACCGCATTATACTTACCTGTCTTCCTCTCTGGAAGATGGCTCCTCCTTTTCGTTCACTGTGCACAGGCTGGAGACGCTTCTCTTCCTCTCTGCCAGCACGTACAGAGACCGTAAGTTCCTCTGATGCCTGCGCAGTAGAGATGGCGTGCCATCTCTACTGCGCATGTGTTGCAGGCACCTCAAGACTGCACAAGCACTTGCGGAGAGAAAGAGGGGAGGAGCCGTTCCCGGAAAGGAAGGTAGGAAAGTATGATGGGGGAGGGGGGAGTAAAGGTGACGTTCCGTTTCCCCGTTTCCATCACCATTACCCCCCCCCCCCCCCCCATAACCCCCATCATACTTACGTACCTTCCTCTCCGGATTATCAGAAAGTGTCCCTGGAGCGGTCACATGACCTCCCCAGGGATATGGGTAATTATAGATTGTTTTTAATATAAGTAAATTATAAATTAGGCAGGGGGAGGGAGTTTAGTTCAGGGGTTAATTTTTGTTTAATCTGGGACAACCCCTTTAACAACCTTACATAGATTTAGTCAGGACTATGCACAAAATAAAAAAAGGGCACAAAAATAACTTGTACAATATACATCTCACACTCGCATACCGCCTTCTCTATTGGCATCCACAAGAGTCTTGGGACACCAACTCTACTCCGATCCCTACTTTTGGACTCACACAGTCACATGACCCATGTACCACTTTTATACTGACGACTCTCAAATTCATCTCTCTAGCTGAAACATTACCTGTCTGCTACCCATTCTAAGGGTATGTTCACACAGTGGAATTTGGCGCTGATTCTGAGACTCTGCCTCCAAATCAGTGACAATTTCTTCTTGAAACCATTTAACTCAAACAATGAAGGACACTGAAAAAGTAAGTGTCATGCTCAATCTTACCATGGATTCTGTGGCTGATACAATCACAGAACCCCCCGATGCGAGACACTCTGCTGATTAGGACCATTCACAAGTATAAGCAGCGAATGAAAGTTGCAGTGGGAAAATGAGAGGGGGGATGTGGAAATCCACCCCAAATTCCTCTTCTATTTCCACGGTGTGAACATATCCTGAGGGTATCTATCAGCTATATCCTCCTCCTTCTTTTCTCACTTTTAAAACATTGCGAGGATAATAAAAAGAATCATCTTTCCTCCATCTCACTCAGCCCCATGCCTAACCCATCAATCACACTTAACAGCCCCACAATTTTCCTAGTCCACAAGTCTACTGCCTCGGGGTAACCTTTGATTCTGCCTCTGCCAATTCAATCTCTGGCTACCTATTGCCCAAAGAATTTAATTCAAAACATTAACACTGGCATACAAGGCTATCCAAAACCTGTCTCCTCCGAATATCTGTGACCTAATCCTTCGATACCACCACACATATATTCCCCGATCCTCACAAAACTATCTTCTTATCTGTCTTTCACAATCATCTTCAGGATTTCTCTTGTACTTCCCCCATACTCTGGAACTCAGTACCGCAACATAACAGACATCCCCGCACAATCGAAGCTGGAATTAATGGCGCTCAAAAATAATAATAGCTTATAGGACCCATTCAGAAGGCCCAAATGACAGATGCATTTCCTGGACCAACCGCGGCTTATATGAACTGAATTCACAGCATCATAGTGATTTATGATACTGAGAGTTCCCAAATTACTACAAGTCTATTGCCCCATACTGAAATCATCTATGCTATGAGTGCAGTTCTGCGGCCAGTACGGGAAATGCAGATGTTATATAGGCTTTGCTTCTTAGAACAAACATAGCCATCTGAATATAAGGGGGTTCTCCAGGAGTAGAATATAGATAGCCTATTCTAAGGATATACTATCAATATCTGATCAGTAAGACTACACTGAAGAGGGGCTGTAGTGGTTCTGCTTTATTCCTTAAATAAGCAGTGGCTGTAGCCATGTGAGTGCCCGCATCTGGCATTTCAGCTGTCCCCTTTAACTAATGGGTACAGTTCTTGAATACGCAGAGTCCAGTCCAGCATTGCCCCGATGCTTCTTCTATATCTCTCTGTATAACGCTCCTATAGTGACACAGTATGCTCTCACTATATAGTTGCCCCTACAGTATAAAGTCCTGCTTCTGGTGCCCCCACAGTATAATGTCCCCTTCCTGTTGTGCCCACAGTTTAATGTCACCCTCCAATTGCCTCAATAGTATACATTCCCCCTCCAGTTACCATCCTAGTATACAGTCCCTTTCCTGGTGCCCCCACAGCATAAATTCCCTCTCTTGGTGCCCCCAAAGTTTATATATTGTCTCCTCCTGGTGCCAACAGTATAATGGATCAAACAAACAAAAAACTAATACTTACCTCCCCATTCTCCTGCTGTTCTCTCATGTCTCTGCTACCAGAAGCTTCATGGAGCAGCAGGTACAATGTAAGTCACGTCAGTACATCACACCTACTGCTCCCAAAATACCAGCTGCAGAGACAGGAACCAAATGGTAAAGCAGGGAGCGAACATAACTCCTGCCAAATAGGACAGAAGAACAGCACCCGGATTCTGGCAGAATGTTGTGCATTATGGTGGGTGGCACAAGTTTTAGTCAAGATGTTTTATTCTCATACTTGTAGTACTGAATTCTACAATTTCTTGTGCATCCTTAAATAGCGTAGGCTACCAGAAGTGTCAAAAACCCAAAGTCTTCTGGATACCAGGATGAAACATAATCTTATAATTACCTCCCCAAGAGAGTATTTGGTTTCTCTAATCAGATGGGACAACATTTTTACATTGTGGTATGTTGTTGACCTTAATAGGGACCTTGTGGCGGAAGGTGCCTTAAATAGTCTACAGGCATAGGGGATAGTCTGGGAACAGATTGCAAGGTAAAACAACTTCTAGGAGGACCAGTGTATGCATTCTGTGGGCAGGGATTGGGGCACAGCATGGAAGATCGATGTAGTGGGCACAGAGAGGATGCCAGAAGCTGCAGCCATGAGATGCTACAGTCTCCCTCAAAATCTGAATTCCAGTATATCCAAAAAGCATTTGATGGTATCCATGGATCCATGTCAAAATCAGCCGTCACACACCCTTTCTTCCTGGTTGTGTGAATAAGGCCTGATCAGTAAATTAGGTGCTCTAAATATAATAATTCATGAGCTACATTATAAAATACATTAGAGGTATAGAGACCCCTGATGGATAACAACCGCAGCTGGGTAATGCCGGTTAATAATAGCATTACACCAAAAGTAGGCATATGTTAATTACAAGTACATACAGTATGTTAAACTCAATGACCATTAGGACCCCTGCATCAGTGTCAATCCCAATGCACGTTTTAACAAAAAGTCTTCTTCCTCATGGGGCACTACTAAGTAGTCGGTATTTAACTGCCCTCCCACCAACCACAAAGGGACTTCATACCTAGGGACCCCATACACAAGTACTTCCCCTCTTTCCACAAAGAGGATGAAATTTTTATCTCCGATTGGAAATGAACATGTAAGGCTTGCTCTGAAAGATTTATAATTCTGAGGTTATCTAGGAACTGTTTATTAAATGGAGTCTATCACCAATGCCCAGGATATCAACCCAGCACTGCAGATAAATAGGTACAGGTCACCTGAATCAAACAATGTTTTCCCCTTGTGAAATGGCTGCCCAGGTATCATTTTTTTTGTCAATATGCAAATGAGCTCTTTGGAGCAATGAACACATTGCCATTGTTCCAAATAGATAATCAGTGACACCCCTCTTTCCTCCAAGAGCTCATTTACATATTGACAAAAACAGCAATATCTCAGCAAAGAAGGAATCAATTTACAAGGGGAAAACAGTTTGAATAAGGTTACCCTAACCTATGTATCTCTGAGGATGGGTTGATATGTTGGGTACTGGTGAAAGACTCCCTTTAAAGCTAAGGCCCCATGTAGCAAAAAACCGCATTGCGTTTCACAGAGTTTTCCTCTTCAGACTTTCTGCCCTTATTATACCTTTATACCACGACCAGCGTTTCTGCAGGTAGAATTGGTGTGGGTGTTTTTAAAAACGCTGCTTTTTTACTGCAGTATTCTTTCTGCAATGTGTGGCTAGAATGAGCCAAAATCCCATTCACTTTGCAGGTACTGTAAAATGCAGCGTTTTTTGCCGCAATGTTACCACTGCAGCCAAAACATTGCATTTTTGTAATGTGGTACTTCAGCCTCAAGGGGTTTTGCAGCACATCTAAATCAAATTCAATAAGGCTTCATATGTAGGCATTAACATAACTAAATGTAATTTTCCTCTCCATGATCCCCTGTTGCTCCAGTCCAGACGCTGCCTGGATCCCTGCTGATCTCTATTTCCTGGTGTCTCCTGACATATAGTCAATGTTTAGAGATGCTCACTTTCCTGTGTATGTCAGAAACCAGGAAGTGCAGTGCAGTGGGGATCCAGGCAGCAGGGAATCAGGGAGAGGTGAGTAATATTTTGTTATGCTAATGCACTCATATGTAGCCCTATTACATTTCATTTTGATTCATACGGAATCCCTTTAATAAACAATCACTGAATATTATTGAAAAGGAAATAGAGCATAAATCTTAATGAAGAACAAATAGAGAACAATTAGAGAAGCAATGTGATATATAGGAAAAAAAAACAGAAGACTCTAAAATGAAGAAGTGTGCCAGCAGAACATGGCAGACAAACAACAACAATAGGTGTACAGATGGAGACAGAAGAATATTGGGAGCACAAGACTCTGTTCCTCTTTGATGTTTTCAATCTCCTCACAAACTGAAAACAAGATGACACTCCATAGCTTATAAATTAGATTTATTGATTCTTATATACTATTTATATAGCATATTATAATATTTGGACATATATTTATGCCCTATGCATATTGTATCTTATAGTCCCAGCGTTGAATGTTTTAAATTTTTAATTGATAATTTTTCAATAAAGATTGTCATATATTTGTTCTGCTTTTCACTTCTTAAATATGATGATCTATGCAGTGACACTCCACCGTGGCTCCACAGTGTCCCTAGTGGGGACTGGGGAGTAATGTCTGGAGAAACGCTGACAGCTTTTGAGGTATTCTACAGTCTCCACTCACCTATCTGAGAACTTGTAAGTATTGTTTAATTTACAAGGTAAATGATTTCAGGGTTCCCTGGGGATTAAACCTCAGTACTGACACCAAGCGACACTGTATCACAAAGACTCCATTATCCATTATGAACAAATAATATGATATAGGATAAAAAAAAACAGAGTACGGAAGACATACAGTGGGTACGGAAAGTATTCTGACCCCTTTAAATTTTTCACTCTTTGTTTCATTGCAGCCATTTGCTAAAAGCAAAAAAGTTCATTTTATTTCTCATTAATGTACACTCAGCACCCCATCTTGACAGAAAAAAAAACAGAAATGTAGATATTTTTGCAAATTTATTAAAAAAGAAAAACTGAAATATCACATGGTCATAAGTATTTAGACCCTTTGCTGTGACACTCATATTTAACTCCCATGCTGTCCATTTCCTTCTGATCCTCCTTGAGATGGTTCTACTCCTTCATTGGAGTCCAGCTGTGTTTAATTAAACTGATTGGACTTGATTAGGAAAGACACACACCTGTCTATATAAGACCTCACAGCTCACAGTGCATGTCAGAGCAAATGAGAATCTTGAGGTCAAAGGAACTGCCCAAGGAGCTCAGAGACAAAATTGTGGCAATGCACAGATCTGGCCAAGGTTACAAAAGAATTTCTGCAGTAATCAAGGTTCCTAAGAGCACAGTGGCCTCCATAATCCTTAAATGGAAGAAGTTTGGGACGACTAGAACTCTTCCTAGACCTGGCCGTCCACCCAAACTGAGCAATTGTGGGAGAAGAGCCTTGGTGAGAAAAGTAAAAAAGAACCCAAAGATGACTGTGGCTGAGCTCCAGAGATGTAGTAGGGAGATGGGAGAAAGTTCCACAAAGTCAACTATCACTGCAGCCCTCTACCAGTCGGGGCTTTATGGCAGAGTGGTCCGAAGGAAGCCTCTCCTCAGTGCAAGATATATCAAAGACCGCATAGAGTTTGCCAAAAAACACATGAAGGACTCCCAAACTATGAGAAATAAGATTCTCTGGTCTGGTGAGACGAAGATTGAACTTTTTGGCGTTAATTCTAAGCGGTATGTGTGGAGAAAACCAGGCACTGCTCATCACCTGCCCAATACAATCCCAACAGTGAAACATGGTGGTGGCAGCATCATACTATGGGGGTGTTTTTCAGCTGCAGGGACAGGACGACTGGTTGCAATTGAAGGAAAGATGAATGCGGCCAAGTATAGAGATATCCTGGAATAAAACCTCTTCCAGAGTTCTCTGGACCTCAGACTGGGCTGAAGGTTCACCTTCCAACAAGACAATGACCCTAAGCACACAGCTATAATAACAAAGGAGTGGCTTCAGAACAATTTTGTGACGATCCTTGACTGGCCCAGCCAGAGCCCTGACCTGAATCCAATTGAGCATCTCTGGAAAGACCTGAAAATGGCTGTCCACCAACGTACACCATCCAATCTGACGGAACTGGAGAGGATCTGCAAGGAATAATGGCAGAGGATCCCCAAATCCAGATGTGAAAAACTTGTTGCATCATTCCCAAGAAGACTCATGGCTGTACTACCTCAAAAGGGGCTTCTACTCAATACTGAGCAAAGGGTCTGAATACTTATGACCATGTGATATTTCAGTTTTTCTTTTTTTTTAATAAATTTGTAAAAATATCTATATTTCAGTTTTTTTTCTGTCAAGATGGGGTGCTGTGTGTACATTAATGAGAAATAAAATGAACTTTTTTGCTTTTAGCAAATGGATGCAATGAAACAAAGAGTGAAACATTTAAAGGGGTCTGAATACTTTCCGTACCCACTGTACCTCCCATCTTTCAAAGCACTGAAAGATTTGGTTATCATGTCCTGTCTCAAGTCTCACTCATTTCCAGTTTGCTCCGCCCCCTTTCCCAACCATGTACCTTTGTGCCCCCACACAATATAATACCCTTTTAGTGGCCCCACCACAGTTTCATGTCCCTTGCAGTCCCTACATGTTATGATGTCCCTTTGAAGCCCCCACTGTATAACGACCCCTCATTGTGGCCCCCACAGTACATATAATGCCCCCCCCCATTTTGGCCTTCACACTATAATGCCCCGCAAATTAGGGGAGAAGTGTTTTGCTCAGGAATTTAGAGCTAAGACCAAAGCCTAGGAAAGAGACAGGAGCCAAATGGTGAAGCAGACAGCTGATGGCTCCCGACTTCACCACTATTCAACTCATCTGTGTCCAGAGGACAGCACCTAGAATTGTGGACTGTCATGCTGGATCCAAGATGGCTAGGATATATGGAATGTTACTATAATTGTAAAGGGCCAATATAGTAATCCTAAATAAGGAAAATCTATATAATTAAATCACAGCAAGCTTACAGTAATCTGGAACCTGAAAATCCAGAATTCATTGAAATCCAACAATGGCGAAAAGTAGTTCCAAAGTCTGAATGTCTGGATTCCACCTTTTAGTCTGTTCTCTTCCCACCTTCAGTTTCTAGTGTTTAGACCACTATGGTCATTTATAACACTCCTTTATAAGCAATTACGTGTATTCCCTATAAAAAATAACAATTCTGACTATGTCATAGCGTGAGACACACCACCATCTAGTAAGACAACTGTCAATGTATTCATACATTTCTACAAGGAATAACAAGGTAACATCACAACACAGAGTTCTAAGAAAAGATGCTACAAGATTGTTATATTATCAAGAATACAATTATTTACTAAAACAGACATGTCAGGAGTGGTAACAGGTCCTCTTTATGTGTAGCTAAAGTCAGGCTATGAAGAGCAATGACCTGATATGATACCAGAGCAGTCCCCACATTTCTGTATCAACACCATTCCTTAAATATGGTGGCAGTTCAGGATACACTCAGGACACCTGCCTCTGATCACAGACATTAACCTCTCAAATGCAGTGGTCAGTATTAACAATGGTATCTGAGAGCTCAGTCTGAGGGAGGGGGCTCTCTCTGACCCCTGGCTCCCCCCAGCCCGATGAGATCACAGGTGCCGTTCAGTTGCTAAGGCAGCAGGGAGACTTGGAATGGTTCCCAGTCTTCTCACTGTAATCCTCCTATTAAGCACTGCCTATGACATCACAATCACTGACGAATTATGATATATAGTATAAGTGATTACATGTTAAAGTCCCCTATGGGAACTAAATATAAACATTTAAAAAAAAGCCAAAAAAAAAAGTCAAATTATCCCCCTTCCCCAAGTATTTGTCCTGTACAGTGAACATGTAATGGAAAAAAACACACACAATGGCCAAATTACAATCGTTTGCTCACTTCACACCCAGAATAAAAAGCCATGGCCATGTGAATAGAGAAAAATAAATAAATAAATAATAATAATATTAATACAAAAAAAGAAGGCTCTTGGAAGGCAGGGAGGAAAAAAACAACACAAAAGTTTGGAAAATTGTATTCGCAGGAAAGGGTTAAAATCTGAGAAGGACAAATACAGCACTGGATAGGTGCTATTGTATAGCACTGTAGAAGTAATAAGCCAGCAGCCTGAGCCTCTGATGTCATCAGATAGGGGGTGGATATCTGACTCTAATATTCATTGCAGCTGGGCAGCAGTCACTTATCAGAGCTCTGGGTGGTAACCAATGAAAATCTATAGAGAGTTACCCAAAATCAGTGAGTGACAAATCACCTACAGTGTAATACTGAAACACAGTGTGTACTACAGTAAAAGATAAGTACCCTCAATAAAGACAGGGCTGAAAATAATATAAGTGAAATTGCTCTTTAACTTGTCTGTGGCTGCCATTATGTTATTATACAATACTCTGACTATACAGGTGTGGCAGGGATGATTGTCAGGACATGGTCTCTCTGCCAGAGGTTTTCTTAGTGGCAGAGTGAAGTAATCAGGCGATACCTTTTAGAGGCTAACTGAGTATATTTGATGGTAAGCTTTCAGAAGTACTAGCTCCCTTCATCAGACATGGTGTTATACAAGAAACTGAAAATTCACAGTTTTTTTTATACCCTAAAGACATGGGTCTTCAAAGGATTTTAGAGTCCTTAAAAAAACAAAATGCAATATAAGTAGAGAAGTTATTTACAACAGGTCAGGAATAAACAGTCTGGAAACGTGTGGGGAGTGATGGAGGGATCAGTAATTCTTGCTATCTGTTTGCTGTCACGTGGTGATTTGTGACCCTCACAGTTCATACATAGTGTGACATTAAACTGGCATGAATATTAAGTCCAAATTGCAGAGTTTGAAATTTTTGCATTGCCATTCCTTCCTCTCATTCTGAGTCTTAAAATGTCCCATTAAAACCACAACCTGCAAATCTTCAATAGAGTGGTTTTCTCAGGAGAAATGTGCGGCCACTGGGAGATCGGTTCTGCTGTTATTAATGGTGGATCTGTGTGAGTTCATGCGCTAAGTCTCTGCCCTGTTTCCCCCACATAGAGGCCTGTGGTGGGACATTGCGCACACATTATGAGATACACCACATTGGAAGACCTGCAGGAAAATGTCCCCCTAATTCTGTGCACCTGTTGTGACTGTGGGACAGGTACACTGCCAGCGGTGTGGATGTGCCTGCAGGTCTTGCACCTGTTTTGCAGGTGCCATTTTCAGTTGGGGCCTTCAGGGCACTCCGGACAATAATACGCCTCAGGTTTGGTGGTTGCTGAAAGGAAAGGAGAGGGGGGACTGGAAATAATTCCTTGAGTCTGTTGTCCCTATGTAGCACAGGTTGGAGCTCCTTGGCAATCCTTCATAGGATCTCCAGCTGTGGGTTGTAGCTGACAACTAGGGGCACTCGGGTTTCATTCTGGGTCTCTTTATATGTGAGCAGACTCTCTGTTAATGGCTGCCGCTTTGTTTAATTGTTTGTCCGTCACTATTGGTTTGTATCCCAATCGAATAAATTTTGTCCTCAGATCCAGGAGGTGCTTGTCTAGGTCTGCTTTGTTGGAGCAAATACAATTGTATCGTATAGCCTGGCTGTAAATAATAGATTGTCTTGTGTGCTTGGGGTGGAAGCTGTCGTTTCTCAGGTAGGCCGTTCTGTCTGTGGGTTTGTGGTATATCGATGTGAGTAGCCGGTGGTCTTTGTATATTGTGGTATCCAGAAAGTGGATTTCACTCTCTGAATAGCTAAGTTTAAGGTTGATGGTAGAGTGAAAGTCATTGAAGTCATTATGGAATTGAAGTAGGGCCTCCTCACCTCCAGTCCAGATGACAAGGATATCATCGATATAATGAAGGTAAATCATATGTTTGGTGGTGCTTGTTGATAAATATGCTCCTTCCAGAAGCGTAGCTAGGGGTTCAGCACAGGGGGGGCGAACATGTCCAAGTGGGCCCCCAACTTGGACATGTTTGAATACCGATACTATCAGTATACGGTGAGCGTATAGTGGTATATAGCGGCTCTACACAGGGCTCTGCAGACGATTTAGGTGACTACAGTGCAGTAACATTTAGTGACTTACCGGTGACGTCTCTGACTAATCGTTCACATTCCCCGTCTCTTATCTCGACGGCCATGACCACTTCTTCCAGTCTCTGTAAAGTTTGCAACACAGACATCTTTAGCTCCTCTTATTGATCGCGGTTTTTCCTGCAGCACTTTGCACAGAAAGTTCGCAGAGGTTTCCTCTGCGGACTTTCTGCTTCAATTACATCAATAGGAAAACCGCTGCCATTTCCGTAGGTGTAACTGACATGCTGTGATTTCCAAAACTGCGACTGTTTTGGAAATCACAGCGTATCCGCTGTGCATATTTTACTGCAAAGTGGGGATGGAATGGAGGCCCCATGTGGCGAAAACCCACAGAAAAAAAACGTGGCATTTTAACAAATCCCATCCACACATTGCGGAAAAATATGTGCAGCAGATGCACTGCAATTTCCAAAACCGTTGCGGTTTTGGAAATTGCAGCATGTCAATTATATCTATGGAAACACTGGCGGTTTCCATATAGGTGTATTGAAAACAGAAAGTCCACAAGGGAATCCTCTGCAGACCTTCTGTGAAAAGCGCTGTGGGAAAAACCAAAATGTTACCGCCGCGGTTTTTCCTGCAGTGCTTTTTTTTGCTGGAGCCCGCTACGTGGGGCCTTAGTCTTAATAAAGCTCAAGTGCAACTTTAATTAAATTAATTGCCCCCTCATATTATGTTCCTGATTCCCCCTGACATAAATACTGCACCTCTAATGACCCCTTATATCAATGACCACCCCCTTATGTTCATAATGCCTCCTAATATAAATGATGACCCCTAATGGCCCCTTATATAAATAACCTCCCCCCTTGTATTCATAATACCCTGTAATAACCCTTATATAAATGACCCCCCCATCGCCATAATGATAATGCCCCCTAATGAATCCTCCCTTATAGTTATATTTCCCCCTCCTAACCACCCCTTATACTATTACATACCTTCCAACTTTCAAAGGACAGAAAGAGGGACAAAATATACGGCGTGCTATGCGCGCCGTGGCAAATTTAGCTCCACCCACTTCTATGTTGAATCCGCCCATTCTCAGCTATTTTTCCATGTGCCCCCACACAGTATAATACTCCTACAGTAGCCCTAACATTATATGCCCCCACATTATAATGTTCTCCTCCAACTGCCCCACAGTATTAAGTCCCTCTAATTGTGCCCCAGAGGGGGACATTAAACTGGGGCAGCTGTAGTGTGACATTAAACTATGGGACAGTTGGAGGGTGACATTAAACAGTGGGGGTAGTTGGGGGGAACATTAAACTTGGGGCAACTAGAGGCAGAAATGACCCCTTCCAGCTACCCCCCACGGTTTAATGTCCTCCTCCAGTTGCCCCCAGTTTAATGTCCCCCTCCCTCTGCTCCCCCAGATTAATGTCCCTTTATCTGCCACCATCTTAATGTCCCCCTTCATCTGCCACCATCTTAATGTCCCCCTTCATCTGTCACCAGCTTAATGCCCCCTTCATCAGCCCCCACTTTAATGTCCCCCTTTATCTGCCATCAATTTAATTTCCCCCCTTCATCTGCCCCCAGTTTAACTGCACCCTCCATCTACCACCAGCTTAATGTCCCCCTTTATCTGCCAGCAGTTTAATTGCCCCCTTCATCTGCCTTCAGTTTAACTGGCCCCTACATCTGCCCCAAGTTACCCTCGCTTGCTCACACATGCTGTGTCTCTGTCTCTTCGATTACTCTCTGTTCGCAGCAGCTTTCTGTGTAACATCACAGTCTGTCCCGCGGTATCCAGAATAGCTCCGCCCACACAAGAGTCTGATCACATTGTCATGATGTCATCAAAGGTCCTTTACCTACTAGGATTTAGCATCTACCCTTTACACTACCCTAATAAAGATTGTTAATAGCAAAACACTTCAGGGGAATAGCAGGACAAACTAAGCTATGCAGGACCGCGGGACAGCTGTGTAAAATCGGGACTCCCCCACTGGGAGCTATGTTATTAATATACCCACAAAAAAAAAGAAAAAAAAAAGTCATACTCACCTACCTTCGATCCTGATGAATGGAACCGCCGCTTCCTCCCTGTCCACGCACAGGACGTCTGTGTCTGAGTGCAGGCGGCGCAATGTTGTGACGTCATCGCGCCACCTGTGCTGAGAAGCAGAACATCCGTCTGTGGTCTCAGCGTCTTGTAAACCGCAGGCCTGCATTAGCTTGCGATTTACAATACTGTTAAGTTGCAGGAAGCGTTTTCACTAGATCGGTGTCTGCAGACACCGATCTAGTTAGAAATAAAGGATGTATTAATGGCGGCCCCGGGTGGGCCCCAGAGAGTCAGTGGGCCCGAGGCAGCCACCCCCCTGCCCCCCCCGCTAGCTACGCCTCTGGCTCCTTCCAGTTCTGCCATAAAGAGATTTGCATATTGGGGTGCACATCTGGTCCCCATTGACATTTCCATTCGCTGTAGATATAGATCCTCTCCAAAGATAAAATAGTTGTGGCTAAGGATGAATTGTATGAGCTGCGTTACTGGTTCTGTTGGGAGGTTTTGTTTTTCCAGGTGTACCTGACATGCTGCAACTCCATCCTTGTGGGGAATGTTGGTATACAGGGTTTCCACATCCATGGCGGCTAAAATGGTACCCTCAGGTAGTTGGCCCAGGGCATTCAGTTTGTTAAGAAGGTCAGTGGTGTCCTGGATGTAGCTCGGAGTATCCCTGACAAGGAGTTTTTTCCACCCAACCCGAGATGTTTTCTGTCAGTGTCCCAATGCCAGAAATGATAGGCCTACCAGGGTTGCCATCTTTGTGTATCTTTGGGAGCATATAGAAGCAGCCCGGCCTGGGATCCTCTGGGATAAGTCCTTTTACCTGCCTCTGGACTTGGATTGGAAACTTCTTGATCATACTCTTTAGTTCTTTCATATAGGCCTCTGTGGGATCACTTCCAAGTTTGGAGTAATGGATGGGATTTGATAGTTGCCTGTTTGCTTCCTGGATATAGTCTGAGGTGTTCATTATGACTATTGCACCCCCTTTGTCAGCCGATTTTATTATTATATCCTGATTTTCTTTCAGTGAAGTAATAGCCTTCTGTTCTTGCAGGGTTAGGTTATGCACCTGTTTCTTTTGTTTCTCCAGGATTTCTGATTTTACTTTGCTTCTGAAACAGTCAATATATTTATCCAGTGCTGCGTTAGTTCCAGGGCGTGGGGTCCAGGTAGATTTTTTGGTAGGATTCCTTATGGGCTGTTCTATCTCAGAATCGCTGCTGTATGGAAGGTCTTTGTCATAAAAATATTCCCTCTATCTAATTTTTCTGAAAAACTCCTCCATATCATTGAGGTTGAGGTTTTCTTAGTCTCACAGAAAGAACATTCTGTTTTTATACAACTGCCGTCTCTAATTTGTACTTGATCTGAGTTATAAGAAGTGAGGGACATTGCTGTATATTAATAGTAAAAAGCTTATTATTTACATGTTATTACAGTACATGCAGATAGAGAGTATGGTGATTTGTAGGTATATTATCCTTGGACTATTCTGCCACCTAGTGGTATCAACATGTAAAGATAAAGTTTAAACTTCTAATAATCAACAAATAATAGGATGGCAGTATTATATTACTGGAGCAGTGACTATCGGGTGCTTACAGCTTCTTAGACCATCCAAATATCATTCACAGCCTAAAGGGGTTGTTTGAGACCGTAATGTAATGGATACTGATGACCTAACCACAGAATAGTATCTGATCAGTGGGGGTCAGATACCTGGACCCTACGTCAATCGGATGATTCAACTTATGGAAGCCATGTACAAGGTATACAACCAGAACTAGTTCTGCTCCTATTCAAGTGCTCCAGCTAACCGTGACATCACAGGACGAGCTCATAATGATAAACAGGAGAAGTCTGGGGTATGAAAGGAGTAATCACAACCAGGGGCATTACCATGGTGGTCGCAGGAGGTGTGACCGTGAGCAGGCCTGGAGGGGTTCTAGGCCTGCGGCCAGCTAGAGATGGCCAGGGCCCTGCACCACGATATAATAGCACCGAAATAAACAAACAGAGGGGGCCAAACCTTGCGAATATTTGTTGAATGGGGGCTCTTGGGAGCATTTTATAGTGTGTGGGACCACTGTGGGGAGCATATTATACTGTGTGGGCCCATAGTGGAGCATAATAACCTGTATGAGAGCCACTGTAGAGCATATTATACTGTATGGGGGCCATTGTGGAGGATATTATGCTGTGTGGGAACCACTGTGGAGGATATTATACTGTGGGTGGCTCTTAGAAAAATATTATACTGTGTGGGCCCCCTTCACTATTTACATCACACCCCATCTGTTTTATACAAGATGTGCACTTATTACAGGCTGTAATTACATTGCACGCTCATTATAAAACAGATACTTTGCAAGATAAATAGTGAAGATTAGCTGTTTACCAGAAAACGCCACTCCCAGTACATCTACATCAACTTACATCTATGTGAGTCAAAGACCCATCATCATCAATAGGGCCAAATTAAAGTCTATTGCCCTTATTTCTGATGCAAACTTCTATTTTTCACACCTTAAATGAAGTTTATAAAGTCAGTGAATAGCAAATAGCAGTGTATCTGATTCTTATTATGGATCTTCACAGTTCTTAACACAGCACAGGTGGTCAACCAAACACATTACAGATGTGGTCTGTAATACCATCCCAGGTCCACGCGTTCCATTCCATGTACATTTATGGCTAGTCTCCATTAGGATAAAGGGAAAACAAAGAAACGGAAACCTGTCTGGGATTCCCAGTGGTTGGATGTAAATTTTATTCATGGTCATTTGGCAACATACTTCCCATCCTTCAGACACAGATAGTAACCTGTGCATCTGCCTGTCCTTTCTGGGTTAATTTGTAGAATTTTAGCTCTGCAAGAGCTTGTAATATAAAGTATAAGTTTAGTGTTTACTGTAATACTGAGGGGGAGAGGAACTGACAGCTTTATGGCAATTCAGTACCGTAGCAATCCAGCCATTCGGGAGCTCAGTGCATCTTGACTCCTCATAATGCAGTGAGATGCATTCACACAGTCGAGTTCAGTCCAGAAAATACTGTCCACAGACGAACTTTTCATGTGAATAAGCCCTAAGTGTTCCCTTAATTATTTTAGTTTCAATATTTTTTATTCAAATTTTCAAAGTACAAAAGTAAAGAACAATATGGATAGACATTGCGATATACAGTTGATATGCATTATAATACAGTTTCAAGATACATTCTTAGAACCGCATATCTTTAAAACAAAATATAAAGATTACTTATAGAGTAAACATTAGTAATAACATTTAGGCACATTTACTAGGCTGTTGAGATCTATGTCTAGGGTGGTTTCTCCATGAACAGCTTTCTCTTCTTCATGAGATGTTTAGTTGTGCAAAAGACATTTGACCCGTACCCGCAGCGTTGACTACTCCTCCCCAACTCCCCATTCGACGGGGTTCCCATATCCATCCCCATGTCTGTCGCAGCCACCTCGATTGAGTTTCATATACCATTCTGGTTCTTTCTATGTGACAAATCTAGAGTATATCTACGCATCCCAAATTATTTAAAATCTATGAAAAGAGTTATTACCCATTGCGATTACCCTTTCATAGGAATATGTGTTATTAATGGCTAGTAACAGGGCCGACATAGGCAGGGAGGCCGCTGCCTTCCATCTCTGTACCAACATTAATTTAGCTATCGTTAAAATTTTACAAATAAGTTGTTTATGCTTATTCAGCTCACCGGGAATTCCAAGTAGCAAAATTGCCATATGTGCAGTAGGGGGGAAATGTAGATCAAACAGTTCTGAGAGCATGTTAAAGACACTATCCCAGTAACCACGAATTATAGGGCAGGTTCCCAGAATGTGAAGAAGGGTTCCTCTGTCTCCACATCCTCTCCAACAATTCCCAGACATGGAGGGATACGCTAACTGTAAAGTAGACGGGGTTCTATACCACCGTAAAATGATTTTCATTGCCGTCTCTATATGGGTGCTACATTTTAAAGACAGATGGATCAGTTTAATCGTTTGTTGCCATTCATCTGAAGTAATGACCATTCCTAAGTCTCTCTCCCAACAACGGAACGGAGTAGATCTAGTAAAAGTCGAGATTCCATCCATTTTATCATATAGAAATCGTAATCCCCTCACATTAGTTGACAACCAAATGAAAAGTGAATTATTATGAGGCAAGGTCGCCACAGGGTGTTTAGATATGAAGTGCCATATCTGAAAATATTTAAGGAAGTCGCCTACATGAATTCCGTATTTTTGTCTTAGATCTACAAACGGTATAGGTTGTTTAGAGTCAGAATATAATTGAGAAATCTGCGTGATCCCCCTCAATTCCCAACCCGAGACCCCTACGCCATCAATCGCCCAGGCCATCAATGACAGAGGCATTTCTGCAATATGAAAATGCTTCACTGGGTTTGCTTTCCCATGGATTAGCTTCCATGCCATTAACGAGGCGCACATGATTGGGGAGAAAGATCCAGGAGCAGGAATTTTCCAAAAGGGCAACCATAGCGCATCCTCCAGCTTTAGGGGAAATATAAACGCCTGCTCTATATGTGGCCATGGAACCGAGGTATCCATTGACTTCCACCTTGCACACTGAGTGACCAGTGATGCTATATAGTAATTCCTCACCACTGGTACTCCCAGCCCTCCTGCCTCTCATTGCTTAAATAGAAAGCTTTTGTTGATTCTAGGTCTCCTACCATTCCACACATATTTTGAAATCACCCTTTGTGCTGTCTCAAAAAAGGAAACAGGAATGGATATTGGGAGCGTGCGGAACAAGTACAATAGTCTAGGCAATAGCAACATCTTAAAAGCAGCTACCCGTCCTATCCAAGAAACATCTGTTTTAGACATTCGCTCAGTCTCTTCTTGCAATATTTTTAACATTGGGATATAGTTACTTTTGTAGAGGGTTCCTAGTGATGTTGTCACTGGTATCCCCAAATATTGAACGCTGTCCTTCCTCCAATCAAAATCATAAGTCGATTGTAGATGTTGGAGCAAGGGTGGAGGGACATTGAAAGGCAATGCCTGCGATTTGGCCATGTTTAATTTGTAAAACGATAATTGCCCAAAAGTACTAATAGTATCCATAAGATGAGGAATAGATATTTGCGGATTGAACAAAGTGAGAATAATATCATCAGCATATAATGATATAAGATGAGATTTATCTCCTATGTCAATGCCTCCCACTCTCGGATCTAGTCTAAGTATCTGGGCTAAAGGCTCTATAGAAAGAACAAATATCAGGGGCGATAGGGGGCACCCCTGTCTGGTCCCATTTGTAATGAGGAATGGATCTGATACTACTCCGTTGGTGAACACTCTCGCAGAAGGTGCTGAGTATAACGCTTCAATCGCTCTCAAGATAGCTCCAGAAAACCCCATATTTCTGAGCACCGAAAAGGCATACGACCAGCAAATGCGGTCGAACGCCTTCTCTGCGTCTAATGCAAGGATCACCGCCTTTTCTTTCCTAGAGTCAACATGGTGTATTATATTTAAAATACGTCTAGTATTATCATATGATTGTCTCCCTTTAACAAACCCCACTTGATCATAATTTATCAAGCTTGGGAGACAGACTGCCAGTCTGCTTGCTATTAATTTAGCATAGATTTTTAAATCTGTGTTCAATAGCGATATTGGTCTAAAGTTCTGGGGGCTGGTGGCGGGTTTGCCAGGCTTTGGCAACGTAACTATCAGGGCTTCTTGATTTTCCTTTGGGATGATACCAGAATCCACCACGGCCGTCAAAAATGACAGTAGTGGCTCATCAGGGCTGGGAAGAAACATTTATAATATTCATTAGTAAGGCCGTCAGGGCCCGGAGACTTGTGTGACGGCAGTGATTTAATGATGGATAGTAACTCTGCTGAGGTAATAGGCGCGTTCAAGGAGTCCAGCTGTGACTCCGTGAGTGCGGGTAGTTGAGCCGCCTTAAGGAATCGCTCAATATCCTGGGTTTTCGGGGAGACCATCGAAGAGTTGTCTGCTAGGTTGTAAAGACCCTCATAGAAATGTTTAAAGGCGTTAGCGATGCCATTGGGGTCATAAATTTTGTATGTACCATCCTTGCTGTACATAAATGGGATTCTTTGCATGCTTTTGTTTAAGCTTGGATGCTAGAAGTTTGCCCGCTTTATTAGATTGAGAGTAATATGTAGCTCTAACCTTTTTCAGGTTTTTCTCATATTTGTGCAATAAACAAGCGGTCAACTGTTGGCGTAATGTTATTAATTTCGTTGCATGTAAGGGAGACGGAGATTGTTTGTTGCTGGTGTCTATAGTTCTTATCTGACGTAGCAGGCGATCTATTTCTGCCATCCTATTTTTCTTTTCAATATGCCCTAGGCGAATAAACGTTCCTCTAATAAAGGCCTTATGAGAATTCCACAGTATCTCAGGGCCAGGAGCAGAGAGGGCATTAATCTGAAAGAATTCCTTCAAATCATTCTCTAACGTTGCTTTTAACTTTGGCTGTGACATTAAAAAAAGTCACTACACCTCCACACATATGCTCTAGCAGATTCATATTTTTCAGCTATGGACAAGGTTATCGCTGCATGGTCCGACCAAGTTATTTGAGATATCTCGGACTGCTTAGCAAGGGGAATGCTAGATTGCTCGATTAGGAACAAGTCTATTCGTGAATAGCTATTATGTACAGTGGAATGACACGTATAATCTCTTTCAGTATTATGCAGGATATGCCAGACATCAAATAGTTCATAGCGCCATATAGCCTGTGATAATGAGGGGTGACGTGTTAGTATGCCAGAAGTGGTATCTACTAGCAGGTCCGGGGCCATATTAAAGTCTCCCATTAATATTAAACATCCCTGCTTCCTCTTTTCTACCGCCCTCACAAGCCTCCCTAAGAACGCCACCTGCTTTCTATTCGGGGCGTAAACTGATACCAATGTGTAAGTGACATTGTTGATAATACACACTAATATAATAAATCGCCCTCCCAGGTCAGCATATCGAGATAACAGCTGAAATGCCACCGAGTCTCTAATCCCAATCATTGTGCCCCTACGTTTTGAGGAGTAGTGAGCATGAAACACATGTGGGTATGCTGGGTGATTACTGCGAAAAGCGTCTGCCCTTAAAAGATGCGTCTCTTGTAGTGCAAGAATGTCACAGTTATGACCTCGGGCCTCACGCCATAAATTGGCTCTTTTTTGAGGGGAGTTCAAACCCCTGACATTCATGGACACAATTTTAAGTACCATAATATACAGTTAGAAATGCTTTAAGAGTCTTACCACAACTATTTATACCAGGAGGTGTCAATGTTGGTATGAAGAGAAGCTGTTTCCACCCTTCGTATTCACTACGCCCAATGTGCCAGAACCAAAAAAGAAAAAAACACAAACCATGCAAATTACATAACCAATGGATAAACCTTCGTGGCAGAACCAAACAAAGAGAAAAAAAAAGATTGTGGTACAGCGGACCAGCGGCTGTCGTAATCCTGGGGGGATAAGTTCAACGACAGTGGACATACGAAATCCAAGAAAAGGTGAGTCTCTACCTTTGTAGCCCTTTGCATGGACGTCTTTGGGCCCTCACTTGAAGCCAACCATCCGACACAGGACCAGGTGGTTGTTTGGGTGGTATCTCGACAATCGGAATGTTCCATTTATGAAGCAGACGTTTTCCTTCTTCCAAAGTTTTGACGACATGCACCATGTTGTCTCGGGTAATGATCACGCGGGACCAGAAATCCCCATTTGTACAAAATGTGGTGCTGGTGTAAGGCTGCGGTAATAGGGATGAATTGTCGCCTCAATTGCAATGTCGTGGCTGATAAATCCAAGTAAATGGATACTTTGTGATATGGTTCAGGTAGGTGATCTACCTTTCGGGAAGTCATCAAAACCAGATCTTTAGTGCGATAGAAGTGAATTTTAGCTTTCAAAAACGACACATCCGACTCCATCTCATAGTGAGCATCGATTAGCGCATTGTGTGATGTCACAAATTCCGCCATTTTGGATTCAACATGAATGGTACGACTTTTTAGTTCCTGAAGATCTCTATCTAGCGGTTTTACCATGAGAGACATGTCTGTTTTTAGTGATTTGCAGAAGGCCATGAGCATATTTTTCATAGAGGCCTCAGTAAGTGGGTTCTCCGTCTCTGGGATATCCGCAAAAAAATCAGTGGGTGGAGGGGTAGGCTGCACATTGTTGCTCACCTCGTCATCCTGGGAGTCACTGTCCTGGAACCTAGGTCTCTGTTTAACCGGGCTAGCGGTGGGTGACTGGTGTGTCTCCAGGCTGGATAGGCCCGTAAACCCCAAAGCGCCATCCCGCGGAGGCCCGCTTCCAATGTAGGCCCCGGCCTGCCGGGGAGAAGGCCCAGGTAACTCTGCGCCCGCGCCGTCCAGCAGCTGCGGTAAGGATGGGGCTGAGAGCGCTCTCTTGTGAGCGGAGAGCGTGCTTGTCTCCTCCGGAGGATCGCGAGGTGGAGTCGAGGCCCTAGACTCCGTTTCCAGGCGCGGGCCATCTCCATGTTGGTCCTCCCCCTCCCCCGTGGGGGAAATAGAAGTCGGAGATCTTGTGCGGTCTCACCGCCGACTTCTTTCTTCTAGGCATCCCCGAAGGTAAGATACCTTTTGCCGCTGAAATCTGTGCCCAGAGGCCACGGGCTTGTCGCGTAGGATGTCGCTATGTAGGACTCAGACCGGGAGCTCTGAGACTATGCGGCCATTTCAGTCCACAGCTTTCCCTTAATTATTTTGAGCAGTGTGCTTTAACAATGAAGAATAGCAAAGATCAGAAAGTTATATCAAATATAAAATGACCAAAATCTGTGATCATCTTCTGAAGATACATTTCTCTGTTAGTAAAGGACCTCATTTCATCTGTTTCCCAGTCTGTCATAAATGTTTTTACATTGACTACCTAGCACCCACAATGATAGATCACTCTTTAACCCTTTTATAACAAAATGAGTTTAGGATATCTGCTAAAAAGGGGGATTAAAATGATCTCAGCCCCTACTGAAGATAGAACTACAGTGTCCTACCTGTAAACTTGGAGAGCAAAATGACCTTAGCACAGTCCTCAGGACTGAGATAATTTTAAGCTCCCTATTTGTTGGGGGTTGGGGAAATTCGTTGTAGCAATAATGAATATCACAAGCTCGATAATGTGTATAAATCATCGATAGCTTACAAAAGTTGTTCAAAAGTGTAGTTACCCTTTATTTAATAAAAAGCCAACAAAGGAAATAAAACTATTCAAATAACACCAGACAGTGGAGCAGATAAACTAATAAAGACATGTAATTTCCACCACAAAACTGCTGCACAAGGACACATTCGCACAACCGAGATTCAGCTATGGTTACACTGTACACTGTGTTCCAAATTATTATGCAAATAATATTTTCTCATATTTTCCAAAATTACCTATATGAATTGCAGTCATTGTAATTTTCCAGTCATCAACTATTCAAGTATAATTGAAAGGTTTTTGAACAAACTGCCTATGATAACAGTATATTTAAAAAAAAAAATAAACACTCAAAATGCATGTTTTAAATTATTATGCACAGCAGAATTTGCAACCTTTTCATTTTTATTAAGAACAAAAAAATGGTCATTGTGAAATTATAAGCATTAGCAGGTTATTACAAACTGAAATCAAACAGTTTTCAAGCCAAAACTTTATTCGAGGTGATGTTACATTTGCACATAGGACCCCTTGTTCGAAAGAAGCTTCTGAACTCTCTCGTCCATTGAATTTGTCAGTTTTTGGATGGTTTCTGCTTCAATTGTTTTGCATGAGGACAGAATACCCTCCCAGAGCTGTTGCTTAGATGTGAACTGCCTCCCGCCATCATAGACACTCCTTTTGATGATGCTCCAGAGGTTCTCAATGGGGTTGAGGTCAGGGGAGCATGGGGGCCACACCATAAGTTTGTCCCCTTTTATGCCCATAGCAGCCAGCGATGCAAATGTGTTATTTGCAGCATGAGACGGTGCATTATCATGCATGAAAATGATCTTTCTGCAGAATGCATGGTTCTTCTTCTTGAACCATGGCAGGAAGTGCTGTTTGAGAAACTCCACATACATTATGGAGTTCATCTTTACCCCTTCAGGGATCCTAAAGGGGCCGACAATCTCTCTCCCCATGATTTCAGCCCAAAACATTACTCCACCTACTCCTTGTTGGCGCCGTAGCTGTGTTTGCATGGGGTGTCCATCAACAAGCCATCCTCCACTCCATCCGGACCATCGAGCATTGCACGGCACTCATCGGTGAACAAAACAGTTTTGAAGTCAATCTTCATGTATTGTTTGGCCCACTGGAGCCGTTTCTGCTTGTGTGCAGTGGCTAGAGGAGGTCGACAGGATGGCTTACGCACAGCTGCAAACCTCTGAAGGACCCTGCATCTTGTTGTTCGGGGGACGTTGGAGGCACCAGCAGCTTCAAAAACTTGTCTGCTGCTATGACAAGGCATTTTTGAAGCTGCTCTTTTAACCAGACGTAATTGTCTGTTGGAAAGAGTCCTCAATTTTCCCTTATCAGCACACACACGTGTGTGCTGTGAATCAGCTACATACTTCTTGATTGTGCGATGATCACGATGAAGTGTCTTGGCAATGTTGATTGTAGTCATGCCTTGACCTAAACACTCCACAATTTGTTGTTTCTCAGCAGCCGACACATCCTTTTTCTTTCCCATTTTGGCTGAAAATGTAGGCTGCTTAATAATGTGGGACAGCCTTCTTAAGTAGTCTTGCCTTTAATTGGACACACCTGCCAAACTAATTAGCACAGGTGTCTGCAATTGCTTTCAGTGATATAAAGAGCCCTGACACACATCACCATCAATGAGTTTAACTGACAAACAAAAAAAATTCTTACCTTATCACTCCTAAACACTTTGTGCATAATAATTTGGAACAAAGTAGTTATCTATGCTGCTAGGAGTCCCTGCCTTGCAGCGACATACTGTTCTGTACTACCGTGTTTCTCCAAAAATAAGACCTACCCCGAAAATAAGCCCTAGCTAGATTTTTCAGGTTTTTTGGTGTAGGCTTGAAATATAAGCCCTACTCCAAAAATAAGCCCTAGCTAATTTCACCCCTTCCCGACATCTGGCGTGCGATTACAGCGGATGCCGGGTCCTTAAAGATGGCGCCCGCTCTGCTGCAAAGCAGCTACCATAGCTTCCATACCGGGTCAATACCCGCGATCAGTTTCTACCCTGATCACGGGCATTGTTCAGTGTGACCCCCCCTCCTTCCCACCAAAGTAGCAGAACCGCTGGAATTAATGCCCGAGATCAGAGTGGACTCTGACCGCGGGCATTGCTAAGTGTGACCTCCCCCCCACAGTCCCCAGGACCGGTCCCAACCGCCTATAGCTACTATACTATAGCTACAGTCCCTATAGCCCCCCCCCCCCCAAAGTAGAGCAACTATCCCTGGAGCCGGTCCCCACTGGCCCCGTACGTTTCACGTTGCAGGTTGGCTCCCGCGAGGCGAGATCGCAGGAGCCGACCTGTTCCTTTGACAGCTGGGAGCCTTATGAAGGATCCCAGGCCTGTCAGAGGAATATTATTATTGAGGTCCTGCCTCAATAGTAATGTAGATAATCTCCCATAGACTGCAATACGTTGTATTGCAGTCTATGGGAAGATTGCAGGTTCAAACCCGCTAGGAGGGGTTAAGAAAAAAAAAAAAAAAAAGTTAAAAAATATTAAAAAACAAAACAAAACAATAAAAGTTCAAGCCCCCCCACTTTCTATAAAACTAAAATATTACTGTGGAACAAATACACATTAGGAATCCCTGTGTCCGAAAACGCCCACTCTACAAACTTAGAAAAATATTTTACCTCTATGGTGAATGTCATAGCGGAAAAAAAAAAAAAAAATCAAAAGTACCGAACTGCTGTTTTTTCGCTGTTTCACCTCTGATAAAAGATGAAATAAAAAGCGATCAAATGTGTGATTGTTGTTCATGGAAAAAATTAAGACCTACCCCGAAAATAAGCCCTAGCCCTTTTTTCTGAGCAAAAAATAATATAAGACCCTGTCTTATTTTCGGAGAAACACGGTAATACAATATCTTTGCACCTCACCTGACAGGTGGGTGGGCTTTGTTGAAAGGGGTGCAGCTTATTATGCAAAACTGAGTGCCAAAAATGTGTCAAAATTTGGCGCATTTTTTGTCGGACACTAAGCCAACTAACAAGGGTTATAAAGTTAAACTAGACAGTCTAAAAGTACACCGGATTTTTAAAGTGCATTAGACACTTTGGAAATTATGGCACAATTTATGACTGTCTGGTCTACTTTTGAACTTATTTACCCAACAAAATTTATGGAGACACCCTTGTTATCAAAAAATATAACAATACTTTATTAGACATTAATACATACAGTAATAAATAGTATATAATGAGAGACTAATGTATGGGTGCTAGATGACAGAAAAACACCCCAGATACCTGACCCCCTCTCCCAAGAGCACAAGGAGGATCTGTTGCCATGACTCCTGGGAGCCCATTGAAGGCTTCCAGGCTTGTCTGGCATTTATTTGTACGACAGGCTGCTTTATGCAAAATGCTGATATTTTGCAATGCATTAGAACTGCAATGCATTGCATTAGTGATAAGACACCTAGGGGGTCTAATAAATGCAATAAAAGAATTAAAAATTTAAATCACCCCCTTTCCCTAGAATACATATGAAAGGAGAAAATTACTGTGAAATATATAAAAACTTATAAAATATTTTTCCCATATTTTGAACAACATAGCAGGAAAAAAATTTTGCATGCTAAAAATTTGAATAAAAAGTGATCAAATCAATAGACATTCCCCAAAATGGTATAACTAAAAAGTACACCTGGCCCCGCAAAAAAAAAAAAAAAAACCCTATGCATCCCCGTACACGGAAATATAAAAAGTTAGGGGTGTCAGAATATGGCAACTTTAATAAAAAAAATATTTTTGCAAAGTTTTGGATTTTTTTAAGGTGTTAAAATGTAAATAAAACTATATAAATTTGGTATCCCCGGAATTGAACCCAAACATAGAATACAGGTGACATGTCATTTTGGCTGCCCAGTGAAGGTTGTAAAAACAAAGTCCGTAACAAAGTCACACAAATCCACTTTTTCTCCAATTCCAGCCCATTCTGAATTTTTTTACCAGCTTCCTAGAACATTGTACAGAATAATAAATGGTACCACTATGAAGAACAATTTGTCCTGCAAACAGTAAACCCTCATATGGCTCTAAGAACGAAAAAATAAAAAGGTTATGGAGTTTGGAAGGTCAAAAATGAAAATCGAAAAATGCCACCAGTGGGAAGGGGTTAAATCAAATGCACAGAAATAACAACTGGCCTGAAAGCATGTACGCACAATATGCTAATAATGCACAGAGACAAACAGAAAATCACTAATAGTAAACCACTGTAGTGAAATTTTCAAACATACCATGAGCCATGAATATGAAAAGAGGGAAGCCACGCTAGAGCCCTGGGAGAGGATGAAACGCCCCGACGCACCAAATGGCTTTGTCAGGAGGCCTTTGCACTTAGACAGTTTTAGCTTATCTGCCCCAGTGTCTATACATAACATGGCATCCATGCATTTTACATATACATGTGTGTAAAAATACGGTTAAGATGTTTTTCCTCCATTCCTATTGACAATTGTTCAGCATCTATAATTATACAGGAGCCCCCTGGGCAGTTCTCACTGTGCTCCAGAACCCCCTATACAAATTCCACTCTAGCCCATACTGAATAGAATGGATTTTTTAGCTCATGCAAGAAAAACCATTGTAGTCGTTTCAGTAATTGACTAGAAAGGAACCTCACCAGTGAATTATCTAGAATAGAGATGCCCCTTGTAGGCCCTCTCCCCAGCACCTCACCAGTGAATTGTCTACAGTGGAGATGTTCCTGGTAGGTCCTCTCCCCAGCACCTCACCAGTGAATTATCTAGAATAGAGATGCCCCTGGTAGGTCCTCTCCCCAGCACCTCACCAGTGAATTGTCTACAATGAAGTTGATCCTGGTAGGTCCTCTCCCCAGCAACTCCATTCTAGTCACCTCACTAGTAATCAGTCTAGAATGGAGTTGTCAGAGATAACTCTGTTCTACATGCACCAAGTCAGTAAGTCACCTGCAGCCCCGAGTCACAGCGCACGCGTACTATTTGCGTCTATCAGCACCGCGCATGCGAACAGACGGCCCTCCCCTTGTAGCCGTGACGCACTTTTGAAAAGCAAATAGCCGCGTAGTAGTGACAGTGGCTCAGCCAATCAGAATCTGTAACATGGCCAATGGCGGAGAGCTTCCGCTGATTTGAATTTACAGAGTGCGGGAGCTGTGCAGGACGATAGGATAGAGCTCGGTGTCTCCGGTGAGTATTGTGGCTGTCAGCACGGATGGCCGTCTCCACGGTGTGTATGTATCTGTGTGGCCAGTTATCACGTACGCACTGTTTATTAGCGTACAGTTCAGACGTGTGTGCGGTATTATAATGACATCAGTGGTAGTGGTGGTGCTGCTTCTCTTCAAGATTAATCTGCAGTTTTTTTGTGAGATAATCAGATTCCAGACTATGAAGGTATCTGAATCACCAGATGACTGTGATCTGCTGGTCCAGCCTCTGTCACAACTGGCAGGCAGCAGAGTGTGTAGGAAAGATTCAGCTGGCATTGTCCACTGAATTGTCCAATGTAGAATTACACCAGGTGAACACACACACACTAAAATATATATGTGTGTGTGTATATATATATATATATATTACATGTCTGCTGTGAGCTGCTGTGCTCTTTCACATCTTATTTGGGCATATGGGTGAGGGTCCTATTATAATGGCCAATCCCCTGGCAGGATGAGTATCAAGATGCAGTTTACTGAAGCAACCATGTGATGTGTCAGTGTTAAGTTCACACTGAGGTTTATTGTCTCCAGTTCATTGCTATGGGTGTAAGTAGATTTTTTTTTTTTTTTTTTTTTTTTTAAAGCTAGACGAAAAAAGAAGCCTCATGACCGTTCTTCAGGTACAGTGGGGAAAAAAAAGTATTTAGTCAGCCACCAATTGTGCAAGTTCTCCCACTTAATAAGATGAGGCCGTCCTGTAATTGACATCATAGGTAGACCTCAACTATGAGAGACAGAATGAGAAAACAAATCCAGAAAATCACTGTCTGATTTTTAAAGAATTTATTTGCAAATTATGGTGGAAAATAAGTATTTGGTCACCTACAAACAAGCAAGATTTCTGGCTCTCACAGACCTGTAACTTCTTCTTTAAGAGGCTCCTCTGTCCTCCACTCACTACCTGTAGTAATGACTCCTGTTTGACATTGTTATCAGTATAAAAGACCCCTGTCCACAACCTCAAACCGTCACACTCCAAACTCCACTATGGCGAAGACCAAAGAGCTGTGGAAGGACACCAGAAACAAAACTGTAGACCTGCACCAGGCTGGGAAGACTGAATCTGCAATAGGCAAGCAGCTTGGTGTGAAGAAATCAACTGTGGGAGCAATAATTAGAAAATGGAAGACATACAAGACCACTGATAATCTCCCTCGATCAGGGGCTCCACGTAAGATCTCATCCCGTGGGGTCAAAATGATCACAAGAACGGTGAGCAAAAATCCCAGAACCACATGGGGGGACCTAGTGAATGACCTGCAAAAAGCTGGGACTAACGTAACAAAGGCTACCGTCAGTAACACACTACGCCGCCAGGGACTCAGATCCTGCAGTGCCAGACGTGTCCCCCTGCTTAAGCCAGTACATATCCGGGCCCGTCTGAAGTTTGCTACAGAGCATTTGGATGTTCCAGAAGAGTATTGGGAGAATGTCATATGGTCAGATGAAACCAAAGTAGAACTGTTTGGTAGAAACACAACTCGTCGTGTTTGGAGGAGAGTGAATGCTGAGTTGCATCCAAAGAACACCATACCTACTGTGAAGCATGGGGGTGGCAACATCATGCTTTGGGGCTGTTTCTCTGCAAAGGGACCAGGACGACTGATCCATGTACATGAAAGAATGAATGGGGCCATGTATCGTGAGATTTTGAGTGCAAACCTCCTTCCATCAGCAAGGGCATTGAAGATGAAACGTGGCTGGCTCTTTCAGCATTACAATGATCCCAAGCACACTGCCAGGGCAACGAAGGAGTGGCTTCGTAAGAAGCATTTCAAGGTCCTGGAGTGGCCTAGCCAGTCTCCAGATCTCAACCCCATAGAAAACCTTTGGAGGGAGTTGAAAGTCCGTGTTGCCCAGCGACAGCCCCAAAACATCACTGCTCTAGAGGAGATCTGTATGGAGGAATGGGCCAACATACCAGAAACAGTGTGTGCCAACCTTGTGAAGACTTACAAAAAATGTTTCACCTCTGTCATTGCCAACAAAGGATATATAACAAAGTATTGAGATGAACTTTTGTTATTGACCAAATACTTATTTTCCACCATAATTTGTAAATAAATTCTTAAAAAAAATCAGACAATGTGATTTTCTGGATTTTTCTCATTTTGTCTCTCATAGTTGAGGCCTACCTATGATGACAATTACAGGCTGGCCTCATCTTTTTAAGTGGGAGAACTTGCACAATTGGTGGCTGACTAAATACTTTTTTCCCCACTGTATATGCTACCTTGCAAACCCCATAGAAATGAATCGGTGGTGTCAAATACCATGTTAAAAAACTGAAGCAGATATTTTTAGCCTACGAAAAACTCAGTGTGAACGTAAAGAGGATATCCGGGCAAATAAATTATTTTTTAAATGGGCCGGGGAAAATGATAAAACAAAAAAAAAAAACACTCTGGTGTCGTCCTAGTGCGGTCCGGTCCTGCAGCCCGGCTGCCTTCTTACTCTGGAATTTCTTGCCGGCTATGACATCCCAGTTCCCTTCCACTGATTGGCCTCAGTGGTCATGGGACCTGTGAGGCCGCTGATTGGTCTAGCGGTCATGTGCGGCGGGTACTACTAATTTTGGATGAACGTTTTTTCCTGGACAACCCCTTTAACCCAAGGGTATGTTCACATAGAGTTCTTTTCAAGCAGATATTGAGGTGGATTCTTCCTCAAAAAATGCCTGACTCTCCCTCCCATTTAGTTTTGGTAGATTTTTTTTTTTTTTTTTTCCCCTAGCTCAACTAGGAAGGGGGAGTGTCATGCCTTATGGTCAGATGGATTCTGCCTGAAACTCCCATATAAATGAATGGGAAGCAGAAAAAAAACTCTGAAGAGCTATAGGTTATACAAAACAATACACTGTGTGCGAGGCAAAAACATTTTTCCAAAACCTGCCTCAGAAACCTAAAACACTTTTTTTTTTTCTGCCTGATACGTGTGAATTTACCCCAGGGTTGGCTTCACGCAGTATATTCAGTCTGTATGTCAGCTATATTTCCTCTTTTGAACACTGAGCATAGACCTGGACCCTCAGTGTCATAGTATCTGCCTCTCTGCACTGTATACATGGTTACGGTACAGGACAGAAGTCCCCGTCAGGGAGGCAGCGACTATTATGTTTGGAGTCTGGGTCCCTGTTTAGTGTTCAGTCAGGGAAGCATGGCTGAGCTGACATGATCTGTATTTCACAGGCCAAATACGCCCGTATCTAGCCAGCCTATCTGGGAGAGCACTCTGCGAAAGTGATGAGTGTCTGTATGGCACCACACACACTGGCAGGGCCAATTAGCTTTCTATGTATACCCATTGTGATGTCACCCACCACAGGAGACGTGATGCTTACGTGCTGCAGCCCCACAACAACCTGACATTACTAGCCTGCCCTATTAAAAGGGTTTTTCCAAGGTTAAGATATTGACCTATCCTGCATGTATAGTTGCTTTACGTGGTATTGCAGCTTAGGATCACTTACTTATTTGTTTTAGAGGTATTTTGGACCCAACAAGTGTAGTGCAGTAGGCTTTAATAGGAGCAGAAACATAATTTTGTGGCCACAAACTGATTAAACAATGCAACGGTAATCATCATCTTAAGGTTATGGACATCAGCCTTCAGTGCACCAGAGGCGGAGCCTTATTTGCCAGGTTTACTTACTGACAGCTGTACAGAAGGCTAATGCTGTAAATGTCATTTACTGCTAAAGGGGTGGTATTGGGCAGCATTCACAGAAGACACTAAGAGCACTTAAAAGGGTTTTCCAGTAATTGGACAAACTCTACAGGGGCCTGTGGCAGGTATCTTAAAACAAAACCTGGCGTTCCAGTGTCCGCAGCCAGTCTCTGTGCTGTCGCACACCTTGCATTTGGTCTCCAGAAGCCATGCCACGCCATGTGACCACTGAGGCCAATCCATAAAGTATCTTTTGTTGGGTGAAAAAACACAACATGCTGTCCATTTTCGGCTGATGGAAAAAAAACTCAACATTGACTGATGTGAACAGAAGGTGATACATTTTCATCAGTTATTTCATCTGTCAATTTCGCAGTCTATTGTTTTGAATCTATAAAGGATTGAACAATGGAAGTGTGAATGCCAGCGATCAGAAACTATGGACCCCCACAGATCACGGAGGATTCTCTTTGAATGGAGCAGGGGTCACGCGTTCACTATGGTACTCGCAGCCATTTAAGTATAAAGCAGGGATGGAGTCGGGACTAATTTTGGGTGCAGTCAGAAAAAGAATCGACTTCAAAATAAAATTATTTTAAATATTATAAAATTTATTCACATATGTATATTAGATACATAGTTTGTTACATATTTACTTTCATATAAATACAGTCCCTAATTTTTAACAAATTATAGGATCTTCTTTCTGACCATTGCTGTCAGCCATTTATGAAGGAGTCAGAGTCAGGCTGTGTAAAGATAAGAGCCGGTGGTTTGTCTTACTGACTCCACAGCCCTGGTGTAAAGGCTTCTGCTCTCTCTTCATCCCACTCTATTGAGTTGTAGTCTGCCTATGTGACCATCCCTCCTTTCAAACTGGGGACTTGAGACCCACTGTCTATGTGATCAGTGGGGTTTGGAGCGGTGGAAATGCCATTTTTACCTACCCCAGTGATTGTGGGAAAATTCCTTTATGAAACTTCCTTGTATACAGAAGATTGGTCTGGACTTTTGCAGGTCTGCACTGTATGAGATATGTGCTATTATGTCGCTGCTATTTGGCATTGTCTATTCATTAACTAGTAGTGAGAGATGTTATAAAATTCTCTGCCTCTTTACCATAAATTCCTAACATACTTTCCTGGCTGTGGATAAGCGGGAGGTAATGGGGTGGCGGTATCTTGGTTACATGTGTTCATGGATACATGCCATGTCTACAGGCAAGTATAGTTGAACAAACTTCCTCCTCATTCCTATGCCTTCAATTCCTGATTTTACATTTATAATCTAGTGCTGCTCTTTTCTTCAAAGTAATTGTGCTGGTGAACTTATGGACATTTATTAAGGCTGACTTTTCCTATGCCAGTCTTTAAATGGTTTAACCACCATTGTAATATTGATGGCCTATCCTTAGGATAGGCCATAAATGTTAGATCTGTGGGGGTCAAACAGGTAGGATCCCTGCTGACCAGCTGTTCCAGGACAGTGTGGCTCCTGGTAATGTTTACATGCTACAAAGTGTAGCGACAAGTCTTTGGAGCAACAAGTATGTTACTGCTTACCACTACTGGCGTAACAGCAACGCCGTTGTTGCTTTAAAGAGAACTTGCATATTGAGAAAAAAAAGTGATATCTTGGCACTGGAGGCACCAATTCACAAGGGGAAGACTCGATTTAATTCAGGTGACCCTGACCTATCTATGTGCGGGGTTGGGTTCTGGTAACTCCCTTTAAAAAGCATTCTAATCATCCTTTTCCCAAAACAAAACATGAAAGAGTTGTCCAGCAAAAGGTGTCACCTCCGTACCCATTAACAAATGTGGACACATCTGGATGTTTTGGGGTTTTTTTGAGGGGGGGGTGAAGACCCCTTTAAACTATCCTGAATAACATTGAATGTTCTTTTTCTCTCTTTAGGTAACAAAACAAAAATGGATGTTCACTCCCAGTTTGCAGGGCGCTATAAAAAAGACTTGAGCGTCGACAACTTAAGAGCCAAAGTCGCCCGACGTAAATCCATAACTCAGAAGGAGAATCGACACAAGGAGTTCAGAAAGAGCAGAGGCCTGTCATTGGCTGACGTCAATGTTTCCCTTATGAGGGAGCAGGAGCTGACTGTAGTGGAGGAGATGAACGAGTCTGGCCTTGTAAAAGGATCTGAAAATAAGCTGGGTAAGGGGCAGTTATTTTCTCATATTCAATTAGAGAGTCTACCAGCATCCGGATCGTCGCCAGAGTAAATAAGTGTTCTGTAGGGCATGTTATATTTACAGACATACCTTTTAGTTTCTCTCCATCTTGGCATTTTCCAGCAAAAAGAGGTTTTTATTATGCAAAGCATAAAGCTTGTATCTACACTTGCTGGTGCACCAGTTTTCTCCTCTCGACACTACTCATTACTTCACCTTGGGATCAGTCATACTGCTTTGCCTGGATCCAGTGTTGAGATCTGAAAACTGGTGCACCAGCAGGTGTGGCCATTACCCTGGAAGATAATCTGCGAAACCAAAGATATGTCTGTAAACCTCCTAAAGTGCAGACAGAATGCTGTTTCTTTGGGGGTGGCTGGGGAGCTGAAGACTTGTTTTAGACTTGTATGTTGGGAAGTGGCTCAACCCTTTTCCACACATTGCAGTAAATGTAAGGTGCTGGCGTCTGAGACTTGGAGCATTTCAATTGTTGGAATAGTATAGCCTCAGCAACTGGACAGAACATCTTCTGGCTTTGCTATCTACTTGTAAGACTTCCCATGATCACAGATGGTTGATGGTTCTCTGTATATGGTGTGATGGCTGGCAGACCTGATATGTTTTACTACAGAAATTGGAAATCCATGCTTGTCCCAGATCAGACTATACCAATGGCTGCTGTTTGCTTCTTTTCATAACCTTCCCTGGAGAGAGCCATGTGTAAGCTTGGCCATCTAGTTGTTGAAACCCATGTTTTGCATCAGCAAACTTTATTCAGCAGACCCCTGTTCTCCCAAAAGATGAATGGATTTAGGTCTTATTTAAATGTGTAATGGCGGTTTGAGTAGTTTTTGCGTTTTCTTGGATGCAGCAAATCAAGTTAAAACTAAAGAGCAGATTGTCAAAGAAGAGCGACGTATGATGCTTCAGCGCTTCAAAGAAGAAAAGCACCTGAGGAAACTAAAGGAGCAGCGAGAAAAGGCTGGTAAAGGCATCTTTAAGTGTGGAATCTACAAACCAGAGACATCACTCATTCCTGTCTTCTCAACTACTCAGAATGCTGCAAAAGTGAAACAAAAAGAGAAGGTAATGTGCATAATGCCTAGTTTATTACACTGGTGTACTGTTATGTTATACTGTTATGCAGTCTAGGAACCTGTAAGTAATGATCTTAAAGGGGTTATCCCACAGAGTATTATTTATTGGTAAATACCACCCATAATTCTAAACCTTATTTTGCATTTACCCTTACAAAATGCATCCCCCCTGCTGTAAATAGCCTTTAATGTGCTGAGGCAGACAGACATCCTCACTTTTGCTTCTGGCTATGATCTATCAGATATTCAGAGGGATCCCTGGTGTGGGGGGGATGGCTTCCTCTATAACTGCTGTGTCTTTTCAGTTTATCAGAGGGGATCTTGAGTGAGTGATAAGTGACACAGTATTACTGCAACGGATTATTCAGTATCTCTGACAAGAGCTGAAGACGTTTTAGCTTCGCAGTTCAGAGCTGTGATAGTTTGGATACACTGCTGCTGCAGACAGCTGATCGGCAGGGGTGCTGGGAGTCAGACCCTTCCCATTCTGTATACTTCTGGACACCCCCTTTAGCTATAATAAAATTACCCTTGTGTATTCTAGTGTGTCTCTAAAATTAAATCACAAGGCGCTATTGCTGCAGGCTAGTTAATATAGTATGAAATATTTTCTTTTCTTTAAACCTAGCCCCCAGCACCCAGTGTAACACGAGTCACAAGATCTGCGGCTAAACCAGACCCTTCGGCTAACAAGACCCGAACTCAGGTAATTCCAGTAGGACTCTGCAATGCACCTTTTACACAGACATTAATAGGCCCACATAGAGCGCGATCGACTTAATTCACTTGGCGCTGGTTGGTTTTGCCTGTTAAACAGGGTGATCTATAATGACCAGTTGTACACACAATGAACATATGTTGGTTTCCCTATTAACTTAAATTGTCAGCAGCAGATCATCTTTCTGTTTACACAGTGCGGTGTTATGACAGCAATCATACATCTTTATGCTGCATAAAAGATGCAATAAGCCAATAAATGGACAGATTCAGCTGATGTACATGGGACAATAATCAGGAGGAAGCATTCTTACGTACACTTGTTCCAGCTAGTCTATCCATTAATATGGTCATGTAAAGCAGCCTTTATGCTTATGATTTAAGTTCTATATCTGTATAATAAGAGTAACCTCTAAATACTAACGTCAGCAGGTAAATGTACTAAACACCAAAGCCCCTATCGACCGTGCAATTCCAAAAGGCCGTGGACACACATCAACTGTAAAAAAGAATGAAAACAAAGGTAATTTAACTAAGAATAGAGATACTTGGATACTTCTGTATTATCTATTTTTATATTTCTATAGTTTGTCTTCTTCTATCGTATACTCTTTCTGAAAATATGGCTGGAAGTCGATGATCTCCAATACATTTTGACAGCTTTGCTCTCAAGCACATTAGTCATACTACAATGTCACCCACATCCAGCTACTTACATTGTAAACATAGGGGGCAACACAGTAATTTTTAGATAAACTTCAAGCTCTCCATTGTCCTTCTGTTATAGTACAACATTTTATACGCCTGTAGAGTCATACCCATGTGTTTTGCTGCTTTCTCAGTTTCTGCTATTCCATCTACAAGAACCACAAGATCAGCTGCAAATGCCGCCTCCAAACTACCGACTATGGTTAAAGTGCCACTGAAGAATACTGCAGGTAACGTATGTTCATTTCTTGGGTAACTGGTTTACATACATTATTTGCTTAGAGGAAAAGGCATGAATACACTGACTAAGATTTGGGCCAAACACCATATTTATGACTCTGATAAAATCAGCATTGTGGTGGTAGTGGTACCCAGGGATATCCGCACTAAGACAAGAAATAAAGGAATTTTGCCATTATAATAAAGATGATAGTCATGTTATCTTCTGAAGTTATTCTCACCATTAATTTTCATACTGCTATTTCTTCAGCTACTAAAGCACAAAAGAAGCCTACAAGAGATATTAGCCCAGAAATGGTCACTGATAAAACAGAGGTGAGACTATTTTGTGTGTGATTTTTTTTTTTTTTTTTTTTTTTTTTTTTTTTTTTTTAGATAGATATATATGGTTGTCCAAGGATTAAATATAACTTCTTCTGCAGTTATTCTGAGATAAAAACACAGTTTTGTAGTTTGTCTTGATTTTAAATTGCCTACTTTGTTGTCTTTCCATGGTTACAGACTGCAGAGTAATCCTGTATAGTTTGATCCAGTATTCATACTTTTTTCCCTAAAATCTCTGTAATAGTAACATCTTATATTATCTCTTCATAGCCTCCTGTAACCGATCAATCTAATGACAAAATTCAAGACCCAGAGCCCATCCTTCAGGACCGCTGTGTACAAAGTGAGACGTTGCCTGTCGAACATGAACGAAAGCCATCCTTTGCTCCAGAGAACTTTGTCTTTCAGCCCTTGGATGGGTTGTCTTCATTCAAGTTTCAGCCCATGACTCCTAACAGAGCCAATGCATTTCTGACCCCTACTTTTGCTTGGAGCCCCCTTGATGCTAAAAGGTAATTCTGTGTAGAAGTCTATATATTTGGTGTCTGTACAATTTTAGGCCTGTAGCAGTTAGTGGCACATTTTCTCATTGTAGAAACTTTGTGGCTGCCAGAGAACATAATGCAGAACACCATAACACTGATCTTGTGTCCCCAACTGAGCCATTACAGACTACCACTGAAGTAAAACTGGAACTAGACTTCAATGCTTCCCCTCAGGATAAAGGTACTTCAGCACAGAAGACATAAGTCTATGGCTGGAAGAATATGATCCTGATCTCTTTAAACTGTTTTGTTTCTCAGTTGCAGAATGTGCAAGCGATGCCAATTGTACCCCACAAACCAGTCCTGCAGTAACTCCACCAAGATGTGAGCCAAGCACAGAGGATAACCAGACTACGCAGCCAGAGGAGCCATCTCATGATGTGCCTTACTTCAGGTTAGAATCACTGCCAAACTTTTTTTAAAGTGGATCTGTTGCCTAAATGTGTTGCAAGGATATTACAAAGACAGTTCCATTTTCCTATTGTGCTGTTTGACTTAAAGAGCAATCCTAGAATACTGGACTCCTACTTATGAGCATGGTATGTTTCAGGGAGCTGTCACCCTTTTGGAAGTGATAGACAGGCTGTTGTATACCTACAGTGGCATGCAAAAATTTGTGCACCCCTGGTCATAATTACTGTTATGCAAGTTGAAGATGAGATGATCTCCAAAAGGCATGAAGTTAAAGATGATGCTTTCCCTTTTGTATTTTAAGCAAAAATAAATATATATATATATATTTATATATATATATATATATATATATAATTTTCATATTTTACATTTTTAAAATAACAACAAAGGAAAAGGACACAAAACTTGGGGCAACCTGCATGGTAGGTAGCTAGGTACTTCGGCAAGTATCACCGCTTGTAAACACTTTTTGTAGCCAGCCTAGAGTCTTTTAATTCTGGTTTGAGGGATTTTCATTCATCCATCCTTGCAAAAATCTTTCAGTTCTGTGAGACTTCTGGACCATATTGCATGTACTTTTTTGAAGTTTATCCACAGATTTTTCAATGATGTTCAGATCAGGGGACTGTGAGGGCCATGATAAAACCTTCAACTTGTGCCTTTTGAGGTAGTCTATTGTGGATTTTGAGGTATGTTTAGGATCATTATCTACTTGTAGAAGCCATCCTCTCCAATTTCAGCTTTTTTTTTTTACAGATGGTGTTACGTTTGCTTCCAGAATTTGCTGTAAATTCATTCTTCTTTCTATCCGTGAAATGTTCCCTGTGCCGTTGGCTGCAACACAACCCCAAAGCATGATTGATCCACCCCATCATTAATAGTTGAAGTGTTATTTTCCTGAAATTCTGTGATGTTTTTTTTTTTTTTTCTCCAAACTTACCTTTGATAATTGCAGCCAAAGAAGTCTATTGTAACCTCTTTGGTCCACAGAACTTCTTTCCAAAATGCATCAGGATTGTTTAGATGTTCTTTTGCTAACTTCTGATGCTGAATTTTGTGATGAGGACACAGGAGAGGTTTTCTTCTGATAACTCTTCCATGAAGGCCATATTTGTTCAGGTATCACTGAACAGTAGAACAATGTACAACAACTGTACCACATCTTCCTGAAGGTCTTTGGCAGTCAATAGGGGGCTTTGTGTGCCTTTCAGCTGTCTGAAAATTTTCTTGGTCTTCCAGAACTTATCTTGACCTCCACTGTTTCTTAATTACATTTTGAACTGAGGAAAAAGCAACCTGAAAACACTTTGCTTCTTGTAGCCTCAACCGTTATCAAAATGCTAGGCAACTGCTTGTAAGAATCCATGGCTGCTGTTTTATGGCACAAGTTTAGATGAGTCTGGGAGTTTAGAAGGAAGAATGGATAAAAATTCCTCAAACTAGGATTGAAAGAGTCATAGCTGGCTACAAGAAGCATTTACAAGCAGTAAAACTTGCCAAAGGGGTGCTACTAGGTACTGACTATGCAGGGTGTCCAAAGTTTTGCTTTGGCCCTTTTTTCTATTTTGTGTTTGAAAAATTTTAAAAGATGAAAATAAAGTTTAAAAAGGGGAATGTGTCATCTTTAACTTTTATGCTGTTTAGAGATCATTTCCTCCAAACAACGCAGATTTAACCCAAGATACAGTAGGTGAAATCATAGCAAGTGGTAGAACCGTTACAGAATAGAACATGCGCCCAATTTTTTTTTTTTTTTTTTTTTTATTATAGTGGACCAACAAATCGGTTGGTTTAAGTGCATTTTCACCCCTTAATGACCTACCTAATTTTACACTTTAGAACCTATAAAAATGTTTTCCCCTCTGTATTATAGCAGTCATAACTTTATCATTGTAGCTGTATGAGACCTTGTGTTGTGCAGGACCAATCATATAGCAGTTATATTATTTGAAAAAAAAAAATGTTGAAGTGTCTTTTTTTTTTTTTTACTTTTGAAATTTTTTTTTTTTTTAATACTTAGAAAAGTCAAATCGTAGTATTTGAATTTTCATTGTGAAAATTGACCTCAGCATCTGAGGAGGATCACTATTATATACTGCTCCAAGAGGGAGGAAGAGATTAAACGCATGCAAAGAAACAAATATTTATTGCAGGAATTAACACTTACCTTTCCTGCTCAGCAACATGCAGAAGAGGTAAAATCAAACACAGTAAAAACTACACAATCTTCGTGATTATATGGACAAAGTTAATTTCATTAAAAAAAAAAAAAAAGTTATGAGGCAGGGACTGATCCTGACCCAGAATGAAGAAGTTGCCCCTGCATTTAAACTGATAGCGGAGCTCTGGGCATTGCAAACTGTAATGGCCTTTTCAAACTGAACGAATCCAGCTCAGTAGGGGGTTAACGTGCATTGTGATATTTTATATGCTTTCCAAACTGTTGCGTGTAAACTTGGATATATTGTTCCTATTCTCTTCATTCGTGTTTGTGGAGGTGCCTTTATATCATTGTGTTTAGTCTTCATGTAATTTTGACTCTAGTTTTTGTTCTAGGGACATCTTGAAATCTGAGATTCAGAAGCTGACTGCATTGTGTAGTGAATGGGATAAAAGGATTGACCTGGATATTCCTGAAGAAGGTGGGAAAAAAAAAAAACTGGATGACCAAGCAACTGTTATAAAATCAAAGCTGTGACATCTGCCAAATTAAAGGGTCATCAGTGATATTTTGCAGCATTTTCTCACTTCTACATAAGAGCTATAGCACCATAATTTTTGTATTTTTCATGCAAATATTGAAGGGGTTTTCAGGACTAAAATTTTGATGAGTTGTTCTTAGGATAAGTCATAGTTATTAGGTTGAAGGGGATGCTGCATATTTGACCTTTGATCAACCGTTTGAAGCAGTGCTTGGGCAAGCTCAGGCCTGTGAGATCACATTTATTAGTCACATGGCCTGTTTGCAGCTCAGTTCCGTTCAAATGAATGGGATTTGGCTGCAATACCAAACACAGCCGCTATAGAATGTACAACACTGTACTTGGTAAGCAGTGGTGATGTCACAGCACTCTCCTAAACGCTGTCTTCTTCAAACAGTAGATTGGTGAGTTTTGGACTCTGATTATAGATTAGGTTGTCAACATCATGGTGCTGAAAAACCCCTTTAGGCTAAGGCCCCAGGTTGTGGAAACACAGCTTTTTTTTTTTTTTTTTTTTTATTGTAGATTTTGCTGTGTTTTTTTTTTTTTTTTTTTTTTTTTTTTTGAGCCAAAGCCAGGAGTGGATTGAGCCGAAGGTAAAAGTATAAGTACTTTTTATATTTTCCATTCCTTTTGTAGCCATTCTTGGCTTTGGCTCAAATAACCACAGCAAAATCTGCAACAAAAAAAAGCTGTGTTTCCGCAACTTGGGGCCTCAGTCTTAATGTGCAGTGAGTGAGCGATGAGATTATGACAGCAGTTTTGTCACCTTATTTTCTTAAGCCAAAGACCTGATCAGAACCACAGTTGGACAAACAAGATTATTGATGACTGAACGGTTTAAGCAATTCGAGGGTCTGGTAGACAACTGTGAATTTAAACGGGGAGAGAAGGAAACTACATGCACAGATCTCGATGGCTTTTGGGATATGATTTATTTTCAGGTAGGTTCCTGCAAAAATGAGTTGTCTTCTACACTAAATTGCACATATACAGTATGTGTGTGTGTGTGTGTGTGTGTGTTTTTTTTTATATATATATATATATATATATATATATATATATAATTATGTATGTGTGTGGTTTTTTTTTTTTGTTTGTTTTTTTTTATAAAGGCCATGACAAAATTGTCATTGTAGTTTGATTAGAAAGTTGTATTCATCCTTGGCAGGTGCATACTGACTACAGAGTGTTAATTGCATGCTGGGAAAATGTGATCGTGTCCTAGACAAAGGTTTATTGAGAGTCATTTTTTCATTTTCACGTCCCCCGTGAGCATTGGGGCATAAGTGATGCTTGTTCCTGAAAAGGTTAAATATTGGGAATTTTTCCAAATTTCTATCTTTTCATAACTAAATGCAAAAAAATATCAGCGTGTACTTCATGTTGGTGGTAAAAGTGTCACGAATAAAGTCTCGATCACTTGAGTAAGTTAATTATTACCATATAAGTGACACATGTCTGTTTTTAAAAATGGGACCATAAACCCACCCCTGCAAAATGGATATTATAGGGTCACCTGAATCGAACTGTCTTTTCCTCTTCCAAATCGGTACCTTTGTTGAGGAGATCCCTGAAAATGAGCTGTTTGGCACAGTTGAGGGTGTTGCCTTTTACCTCTCTGGAGCAATGGTAACACTCTCTATGCTCCCAAGAGCTCATATGCATACTGACAAAAAATCTTGGCAAAGGAGGCAGCGATTCACAAGGGGCAAACAAGATTAGATGGCTTAGAAAGTGTGGGTCTCCTAGATTTTAATCACTTTGGCTTTTCAGTCTTGAGCTTTGCATAAATAGTGGGGGTGCAATACACACACTGCCCAGCTGGGGGGATTCTAGACTGGCTTTTTCGACTTGCAAAATTTGGACTGTAGCTTGGTCTTTAATCCTTCTTGGGTGTTTTTGTTTTTTTTTTTTGGTTTTTTTTTATTTTGACTCTTTTTAGATTGAAGATGTGAGTAAAAAGTTTGTTAATCTTGGAAGATTGGAAGAAAACTCCTGGCAGCAAAATACAGTTCAGACTAAAAAGGTTGTAAGGGTAAGTGTAAATTTTTTTTTATTGTTTAAGAATTTTATTGAAATTTTAATGCCATAAAACAAGCCAAAAATAACATCAACAATAAAAGAATTGCATGGCAAGGGAAGGTCAGGAGGGAGGCGGGAAGGGTAGGGAGAACAAGAAATAACTGTTTGGGAGCAGGGCAGGAACATGAAAGGGGAGGGAGACAAAAGCTCTGTCGCAGCAGAGTCAAATACTAAATTCATGAAAAAAAACCTTGGTAAACATATCAAATAACATGATAGAAGGGAGGAGAGGAAGATAACATAAAGGGGTAATTTTTTTTTTTTTTTTTGCTTTCTTGTTTCCCTTTTCAGAGTTCTCTCCAAAAATAAGTAAAAAGCTGATGGAGTTTATTCCATGTGCAACGTTTCAGCTGCAAATTTTGGAGCCTTTCTCAGTAGTTCTAGTGATTTTTCTTGTATTTCCCCTCCTTGTTAACAGCTGGATGCCTAGCTTACTGGTGTCCAGGCTGCTCACATAATTCTCTTTGGAGGTGACAGATCACAGAAGTGTCCTAGCTCTTTTTTCCTCCACCCATCTCCAACTGCGGTTACCAGCATAGTGACTGCTCCAGGGTTAGTATATTAGCCCTGTCTCTGGATACATTATGCTGATGCTGCTATGAGTTGTTTCCATAGCAGTATTGGGAGCGCCTATGTTCAGGCCAGCAGAACGGTGATGTTACCACAACATCGGTGACCTGAATTGTAATTCAATACATACAGGGCTGTCCCCTTGACAGAGCTCAGAAAGGAAGTAGCACCTGGGAGAGGGGCAAACAAGGGAGAGGAGAATACCCCCTTCAAATTGTAACCTTCTCCATCTTCATTGATGATCAGATGGTGGTTTGTTTGTTTTTTTTTGTTTTTTTGTTTTTTTTTAATAAAATGGTGCACAGAGTAAAAGGGCAGTTCTGAAAACTTACATATACAGTGCCTTGCGAAAGTATTCGGCCCCCTTGAACTTTTCAACCTTTTGCCACCTTTCAGGCTTCAAACATAAAGATATAAAATTTAAATTTTTTGGTGAAGAATCAACAAGTGGGACACAGTCGTGAAGTGGAACGAAATTTATTGGTTATTTTAAACTTTTGTAAAAAACTGAAAAGTGGGGCGTGCAATATTATTCGGCCCCCTTAAGTTAATACTTTGTAGCGCCACCTTTTGCTGCGATTACAGCTGCAAGTCGCTTGGGGTATGTGTCTATCAGTTTTGCACATCGAGAGACTGACATTCTTGCCCATTCTTCCTTGGAAAACAGCTCGAGCTCACTGAGGTTGGATGGAGAGCGTTTGTGAACAGCAGTTTTCAGCTCTTTCCACAGATTCTTGATTGGATTCAGGTCTGGACTTTGACTTGGCCATTCTAACACCTGGATACGTTTATTTGTGAACCATTCCATTGTAGATTTTGCTTTATGTTAGGGATCATTGTCTTGTTGGAAGATAAATCTCCGTCCCAGTCTCAGGTCTTTTGCAGACTCCAACAGGTTTTCTTCCAGAATGGTCCTGTATTTGGCTCCATCCATCTTCCCATCAATTTTAACCATCTTCCCTGTCCCTGCTGAAGAAAAGTAGGCCCAAACCATGATGCTGCCACCACCATGTGTGACAGTGGGGATGGTGTGTTCAGGGTGATGAGCCGTGTTGCTTTTACGCCAAACATATCGTTTTGCATTGTGACCAAAAAGTTCGATTTTGTTTTCATCTGACCAGAGCACCTTCTTCCACATGTTTGGTGTGTCTCCCAGGTGGCTTGTGGCAAACTTTAGACAAGACTTTTTATGGATATCTTTGAGAAATGGCTTTCTTCTTGCCACTCTTCCATAAAGGCCAGATTTGTGCAATGTACGACTGATTGTTGTCCTATGGACAGACTCTCCCACCTCAGCTGTAGATCTCTGCAGTTCATCCAGAGTGATCATGGGCCTCTTGGCTGCATCTCTGATCAGTCTTCTCCTTATTTGAGATGAAAGTTTAGAGGGACGGCCGGGTCTTGGTAGATTTGCAGTGGTCTGATACTCCTTCCATTTCAATATGATCGCTTGCACAGTGCTCCTTGGGATGTTTAAAGTTTGGGAAATCTTTTTGTATCCAAATCCGGCTTTAAACTTCTCCACAACAGTATCACGGACCTGCCTGGTGTGTTCCTTGGTCTTCATGATGCTCTCTGCGCTTTAAACAGAACCCTGAGACTATCACAGAGCAGGTGCATTTATACGGAGACTTGATTACACACAAGTCGATTATATTCATCATCAGTCATTTAGGACAACATTGGATCATTCAGAGATCCTCACTGAACTTCTGGAGTGAGTTTGCTGCACTGAAAGTAAAGGGGCCGAATAATATTGCACGCCCCACTTTTCAGTTTTTTATTTTTTACAAAAGTTTAAAATATCCAATAAATTTCGTTCCACTTCACAATTGTGTCCTACTTGTTGTTGATTCTTCACCAAAAAATTAAAATTTTATATCTTTATGTTTGAAGCCTGAAATGTGGCAAAAGGTTGAAAAGTTCAAAGGGGCCGAATACTTTCGCAAGGCACTGTACATAAATTTATCTGATTCTTATATGCAGAAAAAAACTGCTCCACCTGCAGCTGGGAAACCGAACCAAGGAGACACTGGTAGAGCAGCTGCTAGAAGTCGCCTTGCTGCTATCAAAGCTGCAATGAAAAATCGGGTTAAAGCAGAGGAGCCAATTGCTGAAGTAGAAGCCCCAGAAATCCCCATGCAAGTGGATCAAGTAGTATTTGATGCTGGATTCTTTAGGATTGAGAGTCCTGCTAAGCTGCCTGGCAGTAAGTGACTTTTATTACTCTGATAAATGAATAGCCTTGTATCTCTGGAAGTCATTGGGCACAGTCATGTAGTTTGCATGTGTCTGCATGTTCTTCCACCATTGTGCAGTCTTCTATTTTGTCATTCATTCTCTGCCTATTTACATAGTATAGTTTTAGAACCTACCTAGTCTTCTCTTGTCTCCTCCTCTTCTTCTTTAGGTCTTAGAGCAAAGCGAAGTTCTTCTCAGACAAATACACCAAAATCAACCAAAAAAAGTTTGCACTATTCAGGAGCACCAATTACCAACAGTGTAGAAGGAGCATCGGAAGACTTAAAACCTGAGAGGTCTCCAGGCCCTGTAAAGTCCCCTGTTAGGAAAGTCCTCTTTGGTATGCCAGAGGAAGAAAGGTAATGTCTACATGTGAAACTTTTATGTACAAGGTGGTCAGGCTGTAGGTTACTGATCAGAACGTCACTATATAAAAAAGATACAGCTGTGTAGTTGCCTATCTTACACTGCCATTAGCTAAAGGATATGTCACTAACTGTACACAATCCAATCTGGATTGCTAATATGTGAATAACCAAAACCAAAATTCAGTGGTGTGTAAATAGGGGATGTGGTATGTAAAAAGGGGAGTGTCATTCATTGTATTAGAGGAAAAATGTTCAACTAATCGTAATTTTGATTTAGGTCATAATCTCCCACCTGTAATTCACCATGTACTATATTGCAGCTCTCCATTTATCTGAATGGAACTTGGCTGCAGTAAAAAGACACAACCACAACACAATGTACCCGAGCTGTACATGCTTCTGGACCAATGCAGGCCCTTCTGGCTGATCAGTAGGGTGTGAGAAGTTATAATCCCACCAATCTGATAATGTTGTCTGGTCCAAAGTATAAATCGTCAATATTAAAGGGGTTTACCTGGCTTAAAGTTTTTATGGCCTATCCTCAGCTGGCCCCTGGAGCGATCAGCTGTACGGTGTCATTTCTCATGACCATACTATACACAAAACAGTGCCAGAAACAGAAGGCTCTATCTGCTGTATAGTGAACCGGGCACCTTCACTACAGCTCAGTTCACACCTTTTAACTTGTGGCTCTTCTTGATCATAGGTGTCCAGTCATAACACAACGCTGAGCAGGCCACATTCACTTGAATAAAACTAAGTTTCTATTCTGATGCTCCTAACCAACTTCGGTGCAGAGAGCACTCCATGGCTGCCCCTTGAGTCTTTTTGTATCGAAATGGCAAGTTGCTTTACATTGACATCTACAACACAAGTGCGAATTTAGGCACTAGGTACCTTTCTGGGGTGGAGAAGTAGAGCATCATACTCACATGGGTACACATATCGCCGTAATCCATAATGGGAAACCGTAGGCTCAGTGTAGTAAGTCTTCTATGCATTTTCTGGCTTTTTGCCTAATCTATGTGGTTAGCACTGGAGTCCTGGGTTCGAATCCAACCAAAGACAACATCAACATGGAGTTTGTATGTTCTCTCCATGTTTCTGTGGGTTTCCTACACTCCAAAGACATACTGATAGGGAATGTAGATCGTCAATCTCTGTCCAATATAGGGCTCACAATGTCTGTAAAACGCTGTTGAATATGCTGCAAATATACAAGTAAGCAAAATACATAAATCTATAGAATGATGAATCAGTAACTTATTTCAGCTCTTTCTTCAGTATGCAGAACCAAGAACCAGACCCTATACAACAGTGTCCTGAGCATACAGAGACTGATTCTGTGAGTTGGCATTTCTGATGGTTTTAGTCATTCTTATTGGTTAGTTGTGTAATAGTTATACTGATCGTCGTCTTTGATGCAGGTTCCAGCAGTAGTCGACCTGACTAAGTATTTAGTTCCAGCGGCACCTGTCTTGGGAGCGGAAGAGTCTCCAGGCCTCATGAAATGCTTAGGTCTTGAAGTCAGTGAAACAACACAAAATGGCTGTGACACCGAGGCAGATATTGAGACAAGTGCTATTGTTGATGACGTCTTCATGTGCAGTCCAGAAAAAGTCCTACATACAATAGATGCTTCCTCTTTACCGGAGACTTCTGAATCGGGACCAGATGACGGTATGCATCGTGTGTGTGGGGTTTTTTTTGTTTTGTTTTTTTGGCCATAACGCATGCATTTAAAGGCTCACTGGAGCTGAAGTACAAAATATCTGTATACAGATACAGGAGTTGTATACTATAACTGCAGATACGAGACCAAGCAGTGATCATGAGGATAGAGGTTTTGTGTAGTTTGTAATTCTATTAAATGTTTGTCCAGGAATTTTAATAGATGGCTTAAAGCTTAATGGGTTATTCCCATCTTGGGAATTCATTGTTGGAATGGGAATAACAAGACTGCAAGTCCCAACCACCAGGATAGGACTTGCAGCCAGTTATTCCCATCGTGGACATGATTTGCCAAGAGGGGAACAACCCTTTCAGTGAGCTATCAGACAAAACTGCTGGCCATGTAACATGTATTGAGGCCCCTGGCATCTCACCTGATTCCAGTTGTTAGGGAAAATGAGATGGGGCAGTTGGATTTCAATTACCAAATCGTTTTATCAGGAACTTTTAAGGCTAAGTCTCCATGTAGCAAGCCGCAGCCAAAAACGCTGCAGAAAAGACCACGACTGAAACGCATTGCGGTCTTTTCTGCAGAGTTTTCCTCTGCAGACTTTCTGCTTCTATTATACCTATACGGCAAAAACGCCAGCGTTTCCACAGTTTAAATTGATATGCTGTGATTTGCAATATTTATTTATTTATTTTATTTTTTTCTGCAATGAGTAGATTGGATTAGCCAGAATCCCATCCACTTTTCAGGTAATGAAAAATGCATCATTTTTTTCCCGCTCCGTTTTCGCAATGTGGGGCCCTGACCTAAGCTGGCACCAGCTTTTGCACCTCTTTCTGCAGAAAATACATGTGACTGTGTTGGTCAGTAAGAGTTGTTGGTGAAACAAGTGTTCAGCCAGCATCTATCTAATATGTATAACCAGTGTTAGGATTGGGCATTAGTCTATGATCGGGGATGTTCTAACCCCTGCTGATGGCACCATGTGCGGTGTAGAAGTGTTGTTGAGTGTGGTGCTTCCTTGAATGAATTCAGCCACACTTGAGGTACAGAACTGTCTATATTATATAGATTATTACATTATATACACTCCTAGTGTCTGTGTAATTTTGTTTAAACACTGGTCTGCCAAAAGAAAATCTAGCAATGTAGAAGCTTACTCCTTCACTTTGCTACACGCCATACTGGTAAACACATTCCTTTTGCCTGGAGCTAACCTCGCTAAACTTGTTCACTGGATCAGTAGGGTTGAAGGTTAAGGGGTTTATTTCCTTGTTTTTAAGTTACTTTTTAACATTAGTGTTTCATCTATTAAGAGGAACACTCCTGGCAAAACCAATCCACTGCCATGCAGCGCCCCCTCAGGCCCTGCACTAGGTATAAGAAAGTATTGATTTACCAGGAATGATCCTTTTAACATCTGGAATAAAACAAATATACAGAAAACATCTGACTGCTGTTTTTACTTTTCAGATGTGAAGGCCACCAACGATCCACTTGACTTCTTAGGAAGCTGCTCCCCTAATATGGTAGAGAAATGATTTAATTCCTCAGAGCATTTCTTTATTTGTCAGCTATTTGAGAAGATAAGGATTGATACAGATGGTATAATAATTATTGCTGGCAATGTCTACTACAGGATTAGGGCTGCACACTAAAGCATTATGTATATATTCAGTGTTCTATTTGGACACTTTTGTTTTTTTTTTCCTGATATTTATGTTCTACATTAAAAGATTATATCTATTTAATAGTGTGTGGGTTTTTATTTCCCTACCCCTTGAACCTGGCATACAAAGGGTATAGGCTGTGCTATAAATGTCCTAATGGCTGTCCCACTGATGGGACCCCTACCTATCAGAAGCCATATGCCCAACCATTTCCGTAACTCCAATAGTTTATAATAGAGTGGGTCACATGCATGTATGGCACTAGGTTACATAAGGGACCCCATCTATAAATATGCCATACATGTCTATTGTCGGGATACCCCTTGTGTAGAGTGTTCAGTGTGTATGGCTTTTCCATACCTTGGCCTATGTTGCAATGGAATGGTGTAATGTCTCCTATCTGTCTATCCTTCTCTGTAAAGAAAATTGTTCTCATGAAGGTGATATCACCTGAGCTAATAATCCTTTACATATAGCGTCTTAATGGAAGTCTTTTCTTGCAGGTAAAACATTCACCTATGAGAGTTGAGCCTGCTGCAGCACTAACAGACTTGATAGTCTTTTCACCTGTGGAGAAGTGATCAGCTTTGCTATGAAGAATACTTGTAAAACAGCAGGGACACCGTACTGTACAGACCAGACGTCATGAGCCTTACCTTCAAACCTATTTTATCCTGTTTGTTTTTTATTTTTTTACAGCATACAGCGAATGTGTGGTTTGAGTGTTAAACTCCCTTTCAGAGTATAGTGTTATGCTTGGTGAGTGTGAGTTGGACTGGTGTGTTATACACTTAATAGCTTATAAGAGTATATCATGGATATGTTGTAAGCTTGGCCCCTTTTACCTTTTGTTTGTTTAACCATTTGCAAGACTAGCTCTGTATATAATATTTTAGGCATGGTTTAGGAACGTATATTATTGCCTCTTTTCATGTAGGATAGTATTTTCTACAGTATATTTGTATTAATGTATTTCAATAACCTCACAAGTATAGTTTGTTTGTACTTGTGAAACAAGTTGTAAGAAACTGTAGTAAATGATTTTGTATCATGTCCTGTTATTTGACTGTCACCTTTACTCCTCCATGCAATTTCTTGAAGGAATGTTGTTTGAGTTTGTTTTAAAGACTACCTTCAGCAGAAACACTGCACCCCCCCCCACACACAGACTTAATATCCCACTCTTATTTTATGTATACTTCTTCAAAAAAGAAGTTGAAGTGCAAGACGACTCCATTGTTTTAGATATCACCTGCTTTTTGCATTGTCTATGCTTTGCTATAACCTCCATGATGCCTCAGCATCAAATGACCAGCTGGATGTACACATCTCTAGATTAAAAGTATACAGGTCAGAAGGCTGCACTGTCATCTTCATTATTGCTGTATGAAAGATGCTGTCCTATCTTCAGCAGTAGCTGTGATAGAAGCTTGTGTTCTCCCCTGTAGAGAGCTTGTTTGGTACAGTCCATGCAGATTCATAATACAGGAAGCTCTGGTTCGTGTAATGGGTGACACGCAGCTCTCTATACGCTCAAGCAGAGAATGTGTCGCTGAATATAGAAATACAAGCATCGTGTAAAATAACAGGTAAGTGGCTGACACATGGAATAACAAAGAACAGCAAGGGAAACTTTAGGTTTGGGTGGAGTGTCTCTAACTCCCATACCAATCCTTTAAAGGGGTCGTCTAGGACCCAAGAAAGTTGGAAACTGATGACTTGTGCACAGGATAGATCATCAGTATCAGATTGGTTGGGGTCTTGACACCTGGACCCCATGCTAAGGAGCTGTTTCAGCCTCTGGAAGCAGCCCTGCTCCCATTCACTTGCTGCGCCCAATGCCACAGCTATAGTGTACAGAGGTCTATTTGGAAACTGCAGAATCACCTCTACAAGTTACTGAGATTAAAGAGTCTGTTAGAAGTAAATTACTTGAACCTAAAGTGTACCTTCAGTGATTAAAAAAAAATAATAATTTTTATATATATTATTGGCAAATATGAGAGACTTTTAATATGTTTTTATTAAAGGAATATATTTTCTTCATCACTTAGTGCTCTCTTCCTTACAGTCATGCAGGCTGTTTATATGAAACATGTGTCTCCATATCAAGCGAACACACAGAAGTCTATGCAGAGGAGGCAAACGTTCACGGATTCATTGCTTCATTCTATACATTAGTAGTTCGATCTTGAAAACACAGCAGTGTCAGAAGAGCTCCCCCTTACTCAGTGTACAATAGTAGCAACCCCCCTCGCCATAGACTTCTATGTAAAAAAAAAAAAAAAAGCCTGATAAGGGGGGGGGAACTTTAAGAAAGTGTTTATTAAAAAAAAAAAGTTTCATAGTTGGAGGTGCACTTTTAAAGCTGGTTTCAGACCAATGGTGATCTAAGTTCAGCAAACTAGTACCATGGAGTGTCTTGGTATTGTGGCTGTTTAAAGCTAGAACAAGACAATTGAGTAGGTCCAGTAGTGAGTGACTAGTTTCCCTTAGAGTACCCTACTTAAACATTACCTGCAGCAACATGTGCTGTACATGTATGTTACATGTACAGGGAGTATATACAGCAAGCTCAGTAGCTGACACCTGACTGTCACAGCCAGTATCAGAGATAAGTCAGATCCCAGCCGGTTAAAGTTGTCCACCTAAAAGAATTACTTAGTGCCACTAATCTGCGTTTTGTGTCACATACTGTACATGTCACTGTATGAAGGAACACATTCAGCCAACAATCTGGTTTAGATGTCTACAAATTTTTATTAATGTTAAGCTTTTCAGAATATGTTAACATAAACCTTGTGTAACAGCAGAGGTAAAGGTGCCCAAGATTCACCTGCAGATGACCATAAGTAATTTGCTTCAGAAATATATCCATATTATGCCATAGTTAGTGTAGCATCAGAGATGGTGAGGTCACCATCAATGCGTATAATATTAATCCCTGATAAATTTTTGAACCTGTGCGGGTACTGACAGAAGTTCTCATTGTTCACCATCACTCTATAGCCGTTCTGATCAAAAAGAATTTGAATCTGGGGAAAGAATAAAAAAAATACATTTTTAGATATACAAGATGAACATTAGACTGCCCACATCAGAGACTTGAATAAACATGGCTACTTAAACCCCCCGTCCCCCAAAGAAAAAGCACCATACCTGTCCATGGGTTGTGTCTGGTATTGGACTCACATTTGTTGGTGCTGTTTTTCTAATTATGTACAACCCCCTTAATATGTGTGGGGGGCAGTTAAACATTTGGGAAGGGAAGACCATTGGAGAAAAGAATTGAATGGTATTTAAAAATACTGGGGTAGATTTATTACCCCCTTACTCAAAAAAACTGGTGTAAAAAGTTGCTGTTTGTGCAAGCATTTTTTTTTAATTTATTTATTTATTTTTATAAATGTTACCCTCACCATTCTCTGAAAATAGGGTTGTGGACTGGGTCGTCGGCACTTGTAGATTTATCATCATCTACACCAGTTTTCTGGCATAAATAATGGCGGAAATCAATGTGCATCTTGTTATAAATTAACCACATCATCCAGCCAATAACTCTCCGCCAATGTGTACAGCAATGGATCTGATCACTTTAAGGGGACAAACTAAGTCCAAAGAATTCAGTGTTGGACTCTACTTTCCAAACTTAAACTATTCTTTCCATCACAAAAGATGGAAACAGCATAACTTGCACCATCATAACTTGTGTACTTAACTAAGTGTAGGGTCACACTAGCATTGTGACTGTTCGGGAACTCCGTCCCCCATCCCACTTCCAAGCAGGACTTTTCTCTCTGCTGATTTTGAGCGGAAACCCTGCAGACCCCATTATAGTCTATGGGGTCCACAGGTTTCCATGGGTAACCGCTTTTTAAGCAGATAGGGTTTCAATTTTTTGGGTCCCCAAGCGGACCTGTAGAATGGAAACCCAAATGTTAGTGGGAACCTAGCGTAACTGTAAAGGGAAGTGCTTACCACAAACAAATTAATATTAATATAAACATTAATTATATATTCAATCATTCCATTCAGAACTCCTGAGAGAGCTATTGTCTGCAGGCTACAAAACCTATTTTCTAACAGACATCCCGCATGGGCCAGGAAGGCTTTTGTTATGCTAATGAGACCCGCATGGTGATGTTAATCAGCTTCCTTTGTTCAAAGAGAGTTACCCGGAGCAGATGGGGGAGGTAGGTCATTACCCCTAGGCCAAGGATCGATTTTAAGTGTTAGAGCGCCATCCCAAGACTCATAAGAAGTATTGCATCTAAACTTATATTACAATACCAAGAGCCTGATTGGAGTGACAACATCTAGGTGGGCGGAGTTGTGGGCCATATATATAATGGGCCAAAAGCCCCTCTCTCTCTCTCTTCATCTTCTCTCTTCACCACCAGCCCTTGGGAGATGGATTGACCAGCTTCACCTAGACAAGCTCCATATACCACCAGAGCATGCATAATAAGGCTTAAGTATAACTTTCTCTCTCTATCCATCTATCCACCCATCATCCATCTATTATCTCATTCTCTATCTATCTTCTATCTATCTATCTATCTATTATCTATCTACCCATCTATCTATCAGTCACCCTCTATTAATCTGTATTACTACTGCTGTGTTCCTTACAGAAAGGGTCAGTTAGTAAAATGTCCAGGGGTTGTATGTGTGTGGTTGTATGTGTGTGGTTGTATGTGTGTGTGTATGTAGCGATATCTGTAGGTTTTTAATTGGGTTCTGTACTTATTGTATTGCACTGTGTTAATACTGTTTTGTATTATTCTATAACCTAGTTCCATCATATTAATAATAAACATATTTTATGATTAATATTGTGGGGTAAATTATCGTACATGCAAACCAGTCAAGGAAACAGATAAGTAGATATACCTAAGGAGAAAGGAGGGAAACTGAGAATATTAATTATTAGTAACACCCAGATCTCTCTAACATAATGGTAAAGCAAGTCAGGAGTGATGAATATTAATTATTAAGATTCATCTCCTTAACAGTAACGGACCCCCCCCCCCCCCAAAGTAGCGCACCGGAGCTAGGGAGAGGTAAGTTACACAGTTTTTTATGTTTGTATCCTCCCCTGGGTCTCCGATCATTATACTCTGTGTGTAGGGGCCACTATGGGGCATAATACTGTGTGCAGGGGCCACTATGGCGCATAATAGTGTGAGCAGGAATGCGGTTTGTGCGCGGGGGCCCCCCCCCCCCCATGTCAAATGTTCACTTTGGGGCCCAGCCTTTCCTACTTATGCCACTGGTTGCAGAACCAATTACTGGTATTCTATAGTGATAGAGTTATAGGTCTAATATACAATGGCCACTCTGGAACCAATGACTATTGCATGTTGAGGCATTACCGAAGATATACTGAGGAAGTAATCGGCCCAAAAATGTTGGCATTAGATAGATAGAAAAAAATTAATATCCAGCCTTGAACAGATTTATTCTAAGTAAATGTATGGGGTTTTTGTTTCTTTTTTTAATCACCTTGAATGGTTGTCCCTGTTGAAATGGAAACTTTGGACATTGACGCTCCTCTGGTCCCCATTCACCATTAATCATCGAATTGCGCACGACTACATTAGGATTTTCATCAAAACGGGGATTGAAGTGGAAAGCAATGTTAGGTCCTTGTTTACAGTCAATGTTGAACCTGAAAGAAAAAAATGCTAATAGTTCACCTCAATACTAAATCACAGAACAAAGTTGCAGGTTGTAGCATTCTGGGTAGAACTATTTATCAGCAGTAGAATTTTTCTGCTGTGAAATGGAATAAGTCTGATAATAAACCCTGTATTTGGGAGTTCCCTAAAATATCTAAATAGGGTCACCAAACAGGAGCGCACACAGGGTTTATCTAGATTAGAAAAACATGGCTACTTTATTCCAAAAACAGCGCCACAGCTGCGCATAGGTTGTATCTGATATTGCAGTTTTGCTCTGTTGAAGTGAAGTGAGATTGAATTGCAATATCCAATACAAAGTGGGCACAGTTTCTAGAGAAAGTCATGTGTTTCTAATACTGGACAATGCAATGATAAATTTGATATAAAATAAAAAATAAAAAAACAACGTTATAAGTGTCTGTACATGTGATCATCAGACCATACTAAATGACTATACATGAATTATGATCTAGCAATTTCCTTAGTGGATCTGATAGTGTGGGTATGGTGCTTTCTTGCTGGGATTGTCACTCCCCGTGTCCCCCAAGTACTTTGCCTGGAAGTCAGAGCATTCTGTATAAAGAGAAGAGAAGCAGTGGCCGACACTTTATACAGTGGAGGACATGCGGCTATCTCTGTGGCTGATTCTTTATGTGCACCATGCAACATGCATTTTTATTGGAGGCTAGTAAGACACGATACAAGAAATGCACGACTCTGTAGTACTGGAGGCTGGTGTCCCTATCTTATTTTATGACCTGGTGTATTGGCTTTGTCCTAATTTTACCTCTTGCCATTTGGTACGCCAGTGAGAGTCAATATCATTCCATTTGTAATTCCTGAGGGTAAGGGAAGTTCACATGGTACTTTCTAAAACAAAAAGGAAAAATCAAATGAACATGACATCTATGTATAACAATCTCTACCATCATGACCTACAACAAAACCATTTCGATGACAAGCTCTTGTGCCAGAGGAAGGGAAGAGTGGCAAATCTATATATGTTAGTAATACCTGTAAGCTTTCATTATTACACACTTACCTTTGGACCAGAAGGTGCGGAAGGTGCAGTAGGCCCTTGTCCTGGGGCAGGGGCTCCTGGGTATGACTGTCCAGGCCCTGGGAAACCTGGATATCCTGGGAACTGTTGGCCAGGTTGTGGAATTCCTGGGTATTGCTGGCCTTGTCCTGGTCCCGGAAATCCTGGATATGGTTGACCTTGACCAGGGTTTCCTGGGTACTGCTGGCCTTGTCCTGCTCCAGGAAATCCTGGATATGGCTGACCTTGCCCAGGGAATCCTGGGTACTGCTGACCAGGGTTCTGGCCTCCCCAGGGGTTATAGTTTTGGGGCTGGCCCTGGCCCTGGCCTTGTGATTGCAGGTTGCCTGCATTTGCCTGGCCAGATACAGCATCATCAAGCTGGTTAAAAAAGAAAAAGTATCACTGTAAGTCTCGCTGAAGTCCAGATTCAGTCAAACAACGCTAAGTAACACTTAGGGTATATTTACACAAGTCTTTTTTTTTCTGATGCAACAAAGCTTCAACATTTTTTGAAAAGTCATTGCTGTTTTGCCACAAGTAAGAGGATTACAGTGGCAAAAATACTCATGTAACTCGAATGCCTCTATTCCTTCAACAGGGAACAGTTACCGTGTTTCTCCGAAAATAAGACAGGGTCTTATATTATTTTTTGCTCCGAAAAAAAGGGCTAGGGCTTATTTTCGGGGTAGGTCTTATTTTTGGAGAAAAACGGTAGATCTTGTTTGGAGGTTCTGGTGCCAGAGTCATTATAGGAGCATAGTGGGTTGCATTTTGTTATGGGGGCAAGGATACCAAAGTCATACAGATGCCAACTGTGACTGGTAATGTTATACAGGCACTGTGTGTAGGTGTATGCATGGGAAAATCTCCCAGTCCTTGGCAAAACCCTGACTGTGTTTTTCCAGTATCAGATTTGGAGATTAACTACAGGTATTGATACATACCAAAATTAACATAAATGTGTAACTTGGGCACTCAGCAATCCATACAACAACATTTAGAACCTCACATTACTGATTATACAATAATTTACTATGCAATAATTTATTATACAACAGGAATATGATCATACTTACCGAAAAGTCAGACATTTTCTGAAATAAAGGGAAAAAAATAACATTTCAGTAACATTAAATATGACAACTTTTCATAGTCAGATTCCACAAAACCCTTTCCTGCCACAAAGTAACATTACGTATAAAAGTTCATGCGGTTGTCTATTTATATATTTCCAGGAGGAATAACAGGAATAGCACAATGCAAATTTGAAAAAAAAACAAAAACCCCACACTCTCATCCACTGTAAATAGGGGTCATGCAACCACTGTTATAATACACCATATAGATCTTTCATATTAAGTCACTATAAAGGGTGTTTCCCAAGTGGAGTCGCACTTTACGGTATTGCTGATGACTATCCTTTTCGGTAACCAGGATGATCACATGATCTCTTTTAAGCAAGTAAAATAAAGGGGTGAGGTCCCACAGGAATGTGGACACACTAAGATGTGGGTGAGGAGGTTTGGGCGTGGATTGGATGATTCTGGTACACCTTCTTTCCATCCTGAATGTATGTGTGGGAGTCAAAGAAATAAAATAGAGTAAAATTTCCTTTCATCAGGGTCAAATATCACTTCTGAAACCTCAAGTCTTTTCAACTGCTATGGTGAATAAGATTGATAAATCCATTCACAGGTATACCCCAAAAGATTATAGGAATATATTACACTGATGCTTAGCATGGCCAACGTTTATAGTTCTGTATATGAGCTATAACATGTTATTTCTCCATGTATGGCACCAAGTTAAGATCAGCACTCTCAGGATGTTGTTCCTCTCTATTGAGGCCGAAATGTATTTGGTCCTGTTCTTTAAAGGGAGTCTGGCAGCAGGAAAATCGGTATCAGACTTATGACAGTACCTTTTAGGACAAGTGTCTTTTAAATTGCAGCATTTCCGCTGCAGATTTTTTTCTGCAATGTATGGATGGGATGAGCCAGAATCCCATTAACTTTGCAGATAATGTAAAACATTGCGTTTTCGCAATGTGGGGCCCTGGCATTAGGGGCATTTCTCCGCCTGCAAGATCCTTGCTCTCCGCTCTATATAACCATCCCTAACTGCAGACAAAGCGGAAGATGTCACTCAAGTGACACGAGGAGTAGCTGGACGCCAGTCAGAGGTGATTATCTAAAGCAAAGAGTGAAGCCCCATTTCACCTACAGGTGCATCTCAATAAATTAGAATATCTTTGAAACGTTCATTCCTTTCAGCAATTCAATACATAATCAGCGTTTTCCATGATTGTGTGTCCTACTGAACCAGACTGAGGGACCATTTAAAGGCTTAGGACACCTTGGCAGGTGACACACTGAATTTACAATACTGAACTTTTTTACAATATTCTAATTTTCTTAGATTTAGGTTTTCATTACCTGTAATCCATAACCAACATTTACAGAAATAAAACACTTGGAATAGAGCACTCTGTGTGTAAAGAATCTAGAAAATATAGGAGGTCACTTTTTTAATTTAATTACTGAAATAAATAAACGTTTCAAAGATATTCTAATTTATTGAGATGCACCTGTAACTCCACCATAAACATGCACAATGAGTTCAGCCAAGCATGCGTGTATATTTCCATGGGAATGGGATGTTTGGGGATAACATATAGCCTGGATACCAGGAAATATATTTTATTATTAATTAGATAAACTATAAAAAGGTAGCTAATAGAAAGAAGATCCTTCTCATGGACCATGACTGATCACTTAGAGCACAGAGACAACACTGCTGGACATTCAGTTACATGAGCACTCCCTCTAGTTTTTGCTACTGAACAAGGGGAAACAGATATTAATCATGTGGTTCCTTCACTCTTAAAACCTGGACAAGATTGATACCAGAAGTCTGGTAGTTTGGCTGTTAATATCACAACAGACAAACCTTTTACTTTTAATACAATAGTAGAATTCTAGGGGTAATAATCAATATAATACCCTCTAAACAACTAGAAATATATATTCCATAGAAAGGAATGAAGCACAATGTGGTGCACAGTAGTTGCAGTTTGGTAACATTTCAACAATATGACTCATTCTTGCCTACAGAGAACTCAGCCCCAGGCGAAGGATAGGACCTGTATGTCTGATCATAGCACAGAAGGTAGTATTTCTTCCGTGTTCCACCCATAAACCGTCATTCAGCAGCAACACAACAGGATCTTTCTTGTTCATGGTTGACTAGTAAACACTGAAAACCGTAAACAGTATTTTTGGAGCTATTCAACATTAAGCAGAACTCTCACAAACATGTTCATTCTCTAGTCCATTAGAATGATACATGATATAAATTGTATTAAAAGTAATCTTTTTACCAGTGGCTGTATCTATGAGTTATCCACTCCCTTCTGGTCCTCAGCTATGTCATGTGACTTGCAATCAGACACTCTAACTGACACAATGGGATGTAGAAAGTTTTTTTGCTACACATTATTCTAGAACTCTGGCACATTTTGCTTGATAAATCTCCCCCGTGACTTCATTGTGGACAGGAAGTCAGTTTCCATTCATTCCTATGAAACGGACATGGAGTTTTTCATAGAACTGAATAAATAACTGGCTTCCTATCCACAAGAGGCACTATTGGGAATTTATCATAGATTTTACATTAGTTTTAGGCATAAACTGCATATAAAATTTTTGGCTGCATTTCACCGTTTTCAACGCATTGGCCACTTTTCTTAAATGTGGGTGGAAATATCTTTAATCAAGACTTTGCAAAGTTGCTTCATTTTTAATGAACTAGAAAAATACAATTGGTTACAAATCTGTCAAATGCAAAGTTATAAGCCTCTGTTTTACATTCAGACACTGTCTAGGCTACTAATATTCCAGGCAGTGTACATGTAGCTAGTTGTCATTCTGTTCAGGCATAGGTGCCTCATAACCAATGTTGTTATTAGAGGTCTCCATTACAGGGAAAGGCAAGCTAAAACATATGATGAACAAGCATCTATGTCTCAGCTTCGTGAGAATGGCACTATTTAGCTGAAGGTGTTATATTGGCTCTGACATTACCTGCCACACCCCAGCTGAAGCCTAAAGTTACACATTATTGCAGTAAAGACAATTATATTAATAACAATGACAACCAAGCCCCATGCACACAACAAACTGTTTGCATGGATCCCAAATACTATGGGCAGCTCTTTGGGTGCTGTATGTATGTAACTATCCTTCCCAGAAAACAATGTATCAGATTTACTAATTCCTACTAGAAAGTGGCCAAAAATGCACCTCAACTTGGCACATTTTTTTCAAACGATCACACATCTCAGTTCCTAAACCTAACTCGACACTTTTTTAGGCAGAGGGGGGAGCGGGGGCAGGGATGCTCTGGTCCATCATATTTACTCTAACTCAAACAAAAAAGTTGCGTGAGTTGTATCGCCAATCCTACACCAGTTCCTGATGGTGTAGATTTGAGAGTTCAGGGGCACCTACATGCTCAAGAATTATTAATTAGTAATTATGGCTCCACTTGGTGGATGAATTAAGACTGGCATAAGAAGCACCAGTTTTAATTACTTACCCCCAAAGTTTCTTGGAGAGAACAGCAGCATAAACAACTACATATACCTCCGTACAAAATCAGGGGCATAGAGTGGTACAGTAAAGACTCGGATACTAGAACAGGAGCCCTATTATGGTTGTAACAAAGCAACACTATAAATTAATGTAATGGAAGGTAGAAATCACAGGTTGTTACTTTACCTTCTATGTGCAAAGCACAACAAGCCATAGCTTGTACATTTTAACCACTGCTTATAAGACTTTTGCACGTAGAGAGAGCTGTCCTGACAAACATTTAAAGGAACTTTCCAATGAAAATTCATAAACTGTATTATGCAGAGCTTGAGGGGGCTGTGCATGATTCTTAGATTGGAGTTATTCTTTATTCTTGCACCATCTGTTCCAGCCCTTTACTTGGCACAGTGTAAGTCTTTACATATAAGTAAGAGGATAAGTCTTACTGTTATATTCACAAAATCATATATAAATTGACTATATCTTCATGTCTTGAAACACCATCAATAGGCAGGTAAAACCCTTGCCTGCCCCCTCAACTTAACATTTTGATAAAAGGGTGACCCTGTGACTGTTCCTATTTGGTAAAATACAGACAGGGAGAGCCCTGGACAGATTCACTCTATATTGCAGAAGGGGTCAACAAAGTCTAAGCCTCCCTTCCACAGGCCAATAGTCAACAAGGGCTACCTTTATGTGCTATGCCCTTGCAGTTATTCATTTGCAAACCTGAATACAGTGCATGTTCAGTTATAGAAATGAAGAATTTTTGGCAATTCTAACAGTGCTTGCTAGAATACTTAAAGAAGAAACCAAAGGTTTAGGACAGTAAATACTCACTGATAGATGCAAGCAGGAGCCACAAACAGAAGGTCAGAAAAAAAGTCAGCACAGACTTCGCAGCAGCAGCAGCTCTGATATAAAGAGGTCTTTGAGTGCGGGGAGGAGAGGTAGCGCACGCCCAGCAATGCCACACCTATCCAGGCTCATCTACCAAAACCTGCACACAGCAACACACCCAAAATGTCAATACCAGGCCCTGTTCATGCTAAAAGCTACATTCTTTTAGTGGGAGGATAGGTATTTTAGGTAACATCAACTTTTACATGGAGTAAGGGCACTTCATGTAAACCTGGCCTCAGGACGAACTGATAAATAGCTGCCCCCAAGATCACCACTTTTTCTCACGTATACCAGTTTTGCTCCATTTTCATACATTTATGTTTGAATATTGGTAGCTGCTTTTTTATTCTTCACTTACATAACGTGCTCATTTCTGGGAGGGGTCACTGTATTAGATGGAGGATATAAAGATTGTTTTTGTGGACACAGAAATTTGCAACCAAATGCAAATAAAAGGAAACTTATTTGCATCATGGATTATAGATTTCACTAATGTAGATATTGTTCCACAGCAAATGGGCACTATGCATAGGCATATTTGCCAGCATTGGCATAAGTATAGGGGTCACAGTTGTTGCATCTGTGGATGGGCTCAGATGTCAGGTGGGCCCCCAAGTCACCCTCACCATACTAGGGCTGGATAAACTCTCTTATGGCAGCTGCAGTCTGTCCATGGTAATAGTATTACCCCTGCCCTCTGGTGCATTGGAATGAGACACGGAGGAAATTTATGATTCAAAACCTTTCACTGTCAGAAAGAAAATTTACTTTTTAATTTCAAAAATAGCAGTTGGTCAGTAGCATATAGTCAAGGAGTGATTCTGTGACGGAGGCTGTGGTACAAAAGGGGGTATAAGTACTATATGTGGGGCACCGACGGGATGAGAATGACAGGAAGTTTGTAGGAACAGACATGTTGTGAACAATTCTTCATGGAGGCCTGGGGCCACATTGAGAAGGAAAATTAAATGTAAATGCTGTGAAAATGTATGTATGAGAATGGGTGTTACTAGTAAGGGGAAGCTACGTAGCGGGGCCAAAACTGCGCTGTTGCACCAGGGCTCGTGAGCATTTAGTTATGTTTGCCAACTTTCCATGATATACATATTGTTAATGGAAAGGGGCCTGACATTTCCAATAGATGCCTGCCTAAAAAATAAGAAATACTTGTACTCACCTCTCCTGGGTTTCTGACAGTCCTCAGCACCGTCTCTGGGGCTCTTCCAGTCAGCCCAGTCACAGGCCCCAGCAGTGATGTTTAGGCGCGTCACCTCACTCGCAGGCAGAAGAGGACCAAAGAAGATGCTGAAGAAAGCCAGACGAAGTGAGAATGCCCAGGAGAGGTGAGGCAAGGTGAGTATAAGTGTTTGTTATTTTTAATCACTTCCCCTGGGCCTCTACTTATTATACTCTGGGGTCTGATGTGCTCCAGAGTATAATAATAGCATAAAGTGGAGGGCTGAACCTCACGAGAATTTTGTGGGGTTCATCTGAAGCAGCTCTTGGGAAGGCTCATTTTAAACTGCGTGGGGCCACTGTGGGGAGCATATTATACTGTGTGGGGGGCCACTGAGTAGCATATTATACTGTGTGGGGGCCCTTCACTATTCACACCACATGTCATCTGTTTTATAGCAGCCGTGCACGGTTATTACAGGCTGTAATAACATTGCATGGTGATTACAAAACAGATAATGTGCAATCTAAATAGTGAAAGAGTCACAGTGCTCACAAAAGCACCACAGTAACTTTAAACAGTTGATCAGCAGGGGCCCCAAGTGCTGGACCCCCACTGATCTTTTAAATCTCTAAGACTGTTAGGACCCTGCAGATCAGCTGTTTCCCACAGCACGCAGCTCCCAGTATTGTTTACATGCTGTGAGCTTGCGCTGCTCACTCACCATATTCTTGATAACTGCAGTTGTGGGTACTATAGTTGTATCCTTTTCAAGTATCTGAGATGCAGCACCTTTAATCGCCACTATCAAGTATACGCTGTAGGGAAGGGGGCCCGGGACAAAAGTTTGCACCAGGGCCCACAAGACTCTAGTTATGCCACTGAGTCCAGATGTTTTGCAAAAATAATTTAGAATGACTTACCAAACTTCATGAAGAACCAGCGAGTCTCCCTCACAACTAGAAGTGTTATAGAGGAAATAAGATAAAATAATCTGCTTGTTGGATACTAGTCTATCACCCCTTGTTACACAGCCTGTAATGTTCTCATTTTAGGTTATTCTACCGATGTTCCTCTGTAATTAAGAACCCTAGAGATTGGTGGGGAAAGGAACAAGAGGCCACTACATGAATGATTATTCTTTCACAATTATCATGTTAAACATCAGGGACTGACTGCAGTTAGAGACATTTTAAAACTACTGCCTTGGGCACCAGCAAAGCTAGTCGCATCCCTGCCTGGAGTGCACTGTTTTATTTTACCACGAGGTTGCACAATTCATGGGTGCACTCCAAGCAGCAGGAAACTTTGGATAATATGATTTCTATGTATGTTTTCAGTGATAATGTTAACACACAGTGCAGTGAAGTACAGTGGGTACGGAAAGTATTCAGACCCCTTTAAATTTTACACTCTTTGTTTCATTGCAGCCATTTGCTAAAAGCAAAAAAGTTCATTTTATTTCTCATTAATGTACACTCAGCACCCCATCTCGACATAAAAAAAACAGAACTGTAGATATTTTTGCAAATTTATTAAAAAAGAAAAACTGAAATATCACATGGTCATAAGTATTCAGACCCTTTGCTCAGTATTGAGTAGAAGCCCCTTTTGAGCTAGTACAGCCTTGAGTCTTCTTGGGAATGATGCAACAAGTGGTTTTCACATATGGATTTGAGGATCCTCTGCCATTCTTACTTGCAGATCTTCTCCAGTTCCATCAGATTGGATGGTGAACGTTGGTGGACAGCCATTTTCAGGTCTCTCCAGAGATGCTCAATTGGGTTGAGGTCAGGGCTCTGGCTGGGCCAGTCAAGAATGGTCACAGAGTTGTTCCAAAGCCACTCCTTTGTTATTTTAGCTGTGTGCTTAGAGTCATTGTCTTGTTGGAAGGTGAATCTTCAGCCAAGAGCACTCTGGAAGAGGTTTTCTTCCAGGATATCTCTGTACTTGGCCGCATTAATCTTTCCTTCAATTGCAACCAGTCGTCCTGTCCCTGCAGCTGAAAAACACCCCCATAGCATGATGCTGCCACCACCATGTTTCACTGTTGGGATTGTATTGGGCAGGTGATGGGCAGGTGATGAGCAGTGCCTGTTTTTCTCCACACATACCGCTTAGAATTAACGCCAAAAAGTTCAATCTTCGTCTCATCAGACCAGAGAATCTTATTTCTAATAGTCTGGGAGTCCTTCATGTGTTTTTCGGGCTTTCATATGTCTTGCACAGGAGGAGAGGCTTCCTTCGGGCCACTCTGCCATAAAGCCCCGACTGGTGGAGGGCTGCAGTGATAGTTGACTTTGTGGAACTTTCTTCCATCTCCCTACTGCATCTCTGCAGCTCAGCCACAGTGATCTTTGGGTTCTTCTTTACCTCTCTCACCAAGGCTCTTCTCCCACGATTGCTCAGTTTGGCTAGACGGCCAGGTCTAGGGAGAGTTCTGGTGGTCCCAAACTTCTTCCATTTAAGGATTATGGAGGCCACTGTGCTCTTAGGAACCTTGAGTGCTGCAGAAATTCTTTTGTAACCTTGGCCAGATCTGTGCTTTGCCACAATTCTGTATCTGAGCTCCTTGGGCAGTTCCTTTGACCTCATGATTCTCATTTGCTCTGATATGCACTGTGAGCTGTGAGGTTTTATATAGACAGGTGTGTGCCTTTCCTAATCAAGTCCAATCAGTTTAATTAAACACAGCTGGACTCCAGTGAAGGAGTAGAACCATCTCAAGGAGGATCAGAAGGAAATGGACAGCATGTGAGTTAAATATGAGTGTCACGGAGGGCGTGGCCTGGACGCGCATGGAGTAGCACGCGCGCAGGTCCCTTCTCCGCTCCTCCACTCGCTACTGAGACCCGTGGACCCCTCAGCAGGCGCAGTATGGGCAAGCGCTTACCGAGGAAGGTGGCCCCGGGCACCCCAGCGCCCGTGGAGAGGTCTGGGGGGGCCACCCTGGACGCCTTTCTGGCCCAGCGGCCTTCTCTACCGGGCCAGGCTGCTGCGGGGTGGCCATCTTGGATTTCCTCCGCTCTCCAGGCACAGGGGTCGCAGCGCAGCTTCTCTCCTCCCGCGCTCCCCCTGTCAGCCAGCGGAGCGCCGCTTCAACAGAGATCCCTGTCGGCGCCTGGGCAACCCAGAGTTTCCCCAGCACGAGTACTCCCACAGTCTCCTCACCCTGGGATGTCCCAGCAACTACATTCTGCTTCACCAGCACTCCTGGCAGAGCGGCATGAGAGGACCCCGGATGTTTCCAGCTTCTCAAGGAGTTCTGAGGTCAGTGGCTCTGCTCCCTCCTACACCGCTGATGAGTTGCAGCCTGTGGCCACAGAGCTGGTCTCTGTGGCCCCCCATCTACTATCTTCCCCCATCGCCCCTCCCCTCCATAGCTCAGGGGGGGATGGCGCGGTGGAAGGCGCTGGCGTAGGGGCTCCTCCGCCCCACACTCCCAAGGATTATGGCTCCCCCCCTCCAGTCCTGTACCCCCAGAGCTGCATTCCAGGCCCATCTTCAGCACCATCATCCATGGCGGACCTTCTTCCTCAACTTACTACTAAACAAGACCTTAAAAGTATGGTTGCGGAAATCACAGCATCCTTCCGATCTGAAATTGCTACCCTCCGCACTGATTTACACTCCATTGCTAACCGAATGGACACGCTGGAGAATGACCATGACACTACCAGGGACTATGTTGCCTCACTGCACGATACTACCACTGAACAGGGTTCAGCTATACGGGACATGCAACGCCACTTGGAGGATCTTGACAACAGGGGCCGGCGCAACAATATACGCATCAAGGGACTCCCAGAGGCTGACCAATCTGAGGATCTGCCTGTTCTGCTGGAGGCTGTCTTCAACACTATACTGCAGGAGCCCCCGTCCCACAAAATTAAGTTTGATAGGGCACATCGAGCCCTTCGACCCAGAGGATCTTCCGCCACACCCCGTGATGTCATCTGCTGCCTCCACGACTTCACCCTTAAAGAGGCTATAATGAGCAAAGTGCGCAAACTCAAAGACTTCGAGTTTCAGGGAGCTCCACTACAATTCTATCAGGATCTGTCGCTAATCACCCTCCAGAAACGCCGCCATCTCCGACCCCTCCTCCAGATTCTTCAGGAGCACCAAATTCCTTACCGGTGGGGATTTCCGTTTGCTCTCATTGCTCGTAGGGATGGTCGCTCCGCTACGCTTCGCTCCTTTGCGGATTTGCCTCTCTTCTGTGACCTATTGGATGTTCCCCTGCCGGATTTAACAGACTGGGAGCTATTCTCTCCACCCCCTCCCCCACCACCGGTTTGGCAACGATTGGAGCCCAGACGACGTCATGCATCCTCCGCGGTGGTGACCACTCGGAGGCCCCGGCTGGAGACTGATCCCTGAGGAGGCTGCCCCCCCTTGAGACGTTCTCCCTTTTCTCGGTGGTGCTTTGGAATCTGCATGCCTTAATGTTATGTTAGCTTCATCTTTTTTTCTTTTTTTAGGTCTACGGGTCTCATCTATTATGTTTATTATTGGATTGTTTTAGCGGAGTGGGGCGGGGGTGGGGTTCCGGTGACTCCCCTTCCTTCCTTCTTTTTACTGGTGGTTGGGGATCCACCGCCTCCCCTCCGACCTCCTGTCCACGCTCTCCCCCCTAAGGGGATACTTGGACTGTGCGGCCATTGATCCTGATTGGACCTCTGGCTGCCCTCATTGGTCCCCAGGCGAGTGACTTAGCCTCGCCCACAAAGTATTGTTTAACTGTTTTTATTTTTACTTTGTCATTTAATGATGTCTTTTGCCTCCCTCCCTCCCTCTCTTCCCCCCCCCCCTCCCTGATCTAGAGACCCTACCTCGACTTTGGGTTCCTGTTTGTGGATTGCCCTTTTGCCTCTCCGAGGGAAACTTGCCAGCGTCATGTGAGATGGGTGAGCTTATTGCAATCCGCCACTGTCCTCCAATCCTGGGTCCCAATGGTTAGGTGCGTGACAATTAATGTCAAGGGCCTGGGTTCCAACATTAAAAGGCGCCATGTCCTTAGAGAACTCCGCTCCTTACGAGCGGATGTGGCGTTTCTTCAGGAGACTCATTTTGACCGCGCTGGTACTTTTGCCTTCGCTAAGCATTATTTTCCCGTAGCTTTTTCAGCCTTCCACAATCGACGCAGAGCTGGGGTGGCTATCCTTCTTTCTCGATCCTGCCCAATTACAGTGACGACTTCCCACATAGACCCAGGTGGCCGGTTTGTTATCTTGGAGGGGCTCCTTTATGGTGCCCCGATTGTTTTATGCAATGTCTATGCCCCCAATTCAGCACAGATCCCGTTCTTGCGCCGGGTATTCTCCCGTCTGCGCGCTCTCCCACCATCAGCTTGGCTGGTGGGGGGAGACTTTAACATGGTCTTCTCTGAACGGGCGGATCGTCTGGCATTACCCCAGGGCCCAACCCCCCATAGGTTGGCCCAACTTGCAAGGGAGTTCCGCAGGCTGATCCGCGCCCACTCTTTGTATGACCTTTGGCGAGTGGACAATCCTACGGTGCGCTCCTACACCTTCTTTTCTCACCCTCATAACACTCACACCCGCATTGACTACTTCTTTGGAAATGCTCCCGCTCTTCGTTTGCTTAGGGACACGAACATTGGCCCTCTCACCTGGTCTGATCATGCCCCAGTCGTGGTTACCTTATCTACGACTCCAGTGCCTACTCGCCAATGTCATTGGCGTCTTAACGAAACACTGCTCAATTCGCCGACCTCCCTCGAGACCCTGCGCACACACTTGATAGATTATTTTAGGGACAACTTAGGCTCGGTAGACTCTCTTGCCATTCTCTGGGAAGCCCATAAGGCGGTCATGAGAGGATGCTGTATCGCATTGGCTTCTAGGCTTAAAAGGGACAGACAGGCCCAGGAACAGCTCCTCCAAGCCCGTATTCGGTCCCTTACGACGACTTTGGCAGCGCATCCATCCCTGGGGGTTCTTCGCCGTTTGGTCCTGGCCCGGGCGGACCTCCGTGATTTGGAGACCCGCCATGTGGAACGACTTCTCCTTTATACCCGTCAGCGGTTTTTTGAACGAGGTAATAAATCTCATACCCTCCTGGCAGGAACCCTCAGGGATCATCGGGCCTCTTCCACACCACACTCTGTCCGTGACCCCGCGGGTACTCTTCAACATCACCCTGATGCTGTGGCGCTGGCATTCCACTCTTACTACTCTAAGCTGTATGACTTACCCCCCCCACGAGCACTACTCCCTGGGGATGACTCAACACTACTGGAAGACTATTTAAAGGATTGTTGTCTCCCACGCCTTCCTCCTGAGGCCCTAACCTCCCTGAACACCCCCAACACCAGGGAGGAACTAGAAGGGGTCCTGAGGGACCTCCCAAATGGGAAAGCCCCAGGCCCAGATGGGTTCACTTACAATTATTATAAGGTTTTCCAGGGTGAACTCTCTGCTCATCTATTGTCCCTCTTCAATTCCTTCCTTTCAGGTTCCCCTATACCCCCGACTATGCTCTCTTCACTACTCACATTGGTCCCTAAACCGGGTAAGGACTTGCAGGATTGTGCTAACTACCGACCGATTGCTTTGCTGAACACGGACCTGAAACTTTTCACCAAACTCTTAGCCAATAGACTGAATGCTTGGCTCCCTCTGCTTGTCCATAAGGACCAGGTGGGATTCATCCCCTGTCGTCAGGGTGGTGACAACACCAGGAGGACTGTGGATTTGGTGGAGGTGGCCAATCATTATTCTACCCCGGCCCTTCTCTTGAGCCTGGACGCTGAAAAGGCTTTTGACCGCATAAATTGGTCGTTTATGCATACTACGCTTAAGGCGTTCGGGCTTACGGGACCGTTTCTCACAGCTATCCAGGCCCTTTACTCCTTACCCTCAGCAGCAATTAAGCTTCCCCATGCATCTTCGCCCTTCTTCCCTATTCGAAATGGCACTAGGCAGGGTTGCCCCCTGTCACCCATCATATTTGCCCTCTGCATTGAACCGCTAGCGGCCAAGATTAGGCGAGACCCTAATATCAAGGGCATCATGGTCCAAGATAAGGAATTTAAGATATCTCTCTTTGCGGACGATGTACTCCTCACTCTCACCTCCCCTCATACTACCCTTCCAAACTTGCTGCGCTCGCTAGAGACCTATGGTGATCTCTCAGGGTATAAGGTGAACCCCGCGAAGACTGAGGCACTCCCACTTAACATCCCACGGGACCTTCTCCTTCTCCTCCGCAGTAATTACGATTTCCAGTGGCGGGAGTCCTCTATCCGCTACCTGGGAGTCCATATATCCACCTCCTATGCGACCCTCTACTCGGCAAACTACCCGCGGTTGTTTTGTGAGCTAAGAGCCCTATTGGACAAATGGCAACCCTTGCCTATCTCCCTTTTGGGGAGAATTGCTGCGATCAAGATGACTCTCCTCCCGAAGCTACTGTATTTTTTCGAGACGCTCCCAGTCGCGATACCTCGGGGAGAATTACGGAACCTACAGAAAGCTATCTTCCAGTTTATCTGGAAAGCAAAACGACACCGAATACCTAGATCTGTTATGCTGGCGGATAGGGGGTCTGGGGGTATGGCTGTCCCACATCTGTTACATTATTACTGGGCGGCCCACTTACGCCATATCCCATTCTGGGCGGCTATGCCAGCATACACCAGATGGGTGCAGATAGAGAAGCTATGGCTGGCACCCATGCATCCTAACGCGCTTCTGTGGGTCAGCTCCCCCCCCCACCCCCCCTGCCTCGTACCTGTTGGGCCCCATTCGGTTTACTAGATCTATCTGGTCTACCTGTTGTGCTAGATTCTCCCTGATGTCCCCGCGCTCATCTATGGTCTCCATACTATACAACCCCCTTCTCCCAGAGAGCCTGACTTCTGCCATGACTAAAGTGTGGTCTGAAGCTGGCCTTTACCGGATTGCTGACATGGTTGACCCTGGAACCTTGGAACTCAGGTCCTTTGCTTATCTTACAGCTAATCAAAACCTGCCAAGTACTGAATGGTTCCATTACTTGCAGGTGGTTCACTTTGTCCGCTCCCTCCATGGGTCTCTTAAGGTGTCACTCCCCACCGCTTTTGAAAAGATTTGCCGTGCAGGCACGTCCACTAGGGGCTTTATATCCTCTATTTACCAACTTCTTAACTCACAAACTACAGGCTCTCCTGTTAATCATCGCTATATGCTTAAATGGGAGGAGGCGGTGGGTAAACCCATCTCCCAGGAACAGTGGCGGATTGTATGGTCTCGGGCCCAGAAATCATCTCAGTGCATTACGTTTAGGGAAACGCAGTATAAGCTGTTGATGCATTGGTATCATACTCCGGCTCTCCTTCATACTTTAAACCCATTAGTTCCCCCATGGTGCTGGCGCTGTGGAGCTGCGGTGGGTACCCTGCACCATATCTTTTGGACGTGCCCTCTCATCCTCGGTTTTTGGAGGGAGGTCAGGACTCTGACGACTGCTCTCTTTTTGCAAGAGGTTCCTCTTGACCCTCTTCTTTATCTCCTGAACCTTCCCCCCAGACACCTGAGCAATAAGTCATCCAGGCTTTTCTTGCATCTTTGTACTGCAGCCAAAACTCTCATAGCTAGAAACTGGAAGAAGGTGAGTCCCCCATCTAGTCTTGAGCTTGTGGCTAGAATGAAGGATGTGAGGAGTCTTGAATACCTGACTGCTGGCCTACATAATTCACGGGAAGCCTTTGGGGCTATTTGGGCACCCTGGGACATGTATTGTACATTACAGGGTCTCTGATCTCTAGTCCTCTCCTTCCCTCCTCCCCCTTCCCTTTGGTCCTACCCTTGTCTTCTTAACCCCTCCATTCCCCCCCTCCCTTGTTCACTGCTTAATTTAAATGCATATTGCTTAAGGGGGAGGAGGCAGATAGCCTCTATTTACCTCAATGCTTCCTGTTTGTTTGATTATTATTGTTTTTTTGTTTTTTCTTTATTCCTTGTTAATGAAAAATTTTTCAATAAAATTACAGTTATATAAAAAAAAATATGAGTGTCACAGCAAAGAGTCTGAATACTTATGACCATGTGATATTCCAATTTTTCTTTTTAATAAATTTGCAAAAATATCTACAGTTCTGTTTTTTTTCTGTCAAGATGGGGTGCTGAGTGTACATTAATGAGAAATAAAATGAACTTTTTTGCTTTTAGCAAATGGCTGCAATGAAGCAAAGAGTGAAAAATTTAAAGGGGTCTGAATACTTTCCGTACCCACTGTATATACAGCAGCCCAATTCCAGGGCATACGTTTTGGCCACCTTCCATGCGACTGTGCCTGCTTAAATTTATTGCTCATGGCTTGTTCTTTATTAATGCCCACTCAGTTTTTCAGGTTTAACTGGAAAACCACAAAGGCTGCAGTCAGTGAACACACTATAAACAATGCACAGCTATAGGTAGTCACTTGAGACCCACGCTTCCTCATAAAGGATGTGCACCCTTCACCAGGCCGAGCTCCTGTAGTGCTCATGGCTGGTGTGCATTTCATGCCACAGTTACACCATGATGGCCCGACCTCCATCACTCCCCCTCTTTGGGAGAGTGGTGGATGGATTAAAACTATTTTGTTGCAATTGGTGTTTGAAAAGCTTCAACCCCAAGGTTTATGATTTTTTTATTCCAGAAAACTTGTGTACAAAAAATAGTAAATCTGTGTGCATTGGGGTGCTGACCGGTGTTCAATAGACTTAAAGATGCACCAGATTTAACATTTGTGTCCTTAGATGTTACTCCACTTTCTATGCCACCTCCCCACTGGAGTAAGTAAAAAGTTGTGGCACCAAAAATCTGGATTTCTGGCTTCAAGATTTCCCCCCATTAACTATATAATGATTTATTACTAATAGGTAAAAGGGATAACAATTTTCAGGTGGAAATTTTAAACCCGTGCAGGAGCCACCCATTTTATGCCCCAGGGCCACCAGAATAGTTTGCATTTTTCAGAACAAAGCAACCATGTAAAACTGGATTTCACATGCTATGTAATAGCTTATGCTGGCGTAAAATACCCAGCAGTTTCCATGGAGGCTGCTAAGCAACTTATTTCACAAACTTCTACAGTACTTGGAGTGAATTGTTTTTATTGGAATTAACCAAAGTTGGTCAAATAGATTGAAGTTACAGATTCAGACCAGACCTGGTTACTAATGCAAATTCTATGGTCAAGAAAAAAAGAGATCATTCTCCTAGTCTTTTACCATGCAAATTCATTTGTACCTTTCCATATGTCTATGTACTATAAATCACTCCAGTACTGCTCATCCAGATCTCCATGGTTCACAAATGTAATGCCAGGACAAAAACCGAAAAAAAGGGCACATTCATCGACCATACAGGGACTATGAGACTATTTAAAGGTCCATTTATGAAAAATAATTAAACATTAAGAGTTAGGATTAAGACCTATCTTTTTTGCTACCAAGATGAGTAGGAAATCTAGCTTTAAGCCCCCCCTCCATTATCCATTTAGAATATGTCTCATGGATATGACAACAGCAATGAAAAAGTTTGGGCACCCCTATTAACTTAATCATTTTAGTCTAAATATTTGGGTGTGCAACAGCCATTTCAATTGATATATCTAATAACTGATGGACACAGTAATATTTCAGGATTGAAATGAGGTTTATTGTACAACAGAAAATGTGCAATGTGCATAAACCAAAATTTGACCGGGCAAAAGTATGGGCACCCAACAGAAAAGTGACATTAATATTTAGCAGATCCTCCTTTGCAAAAATAACAGCCTCTAGACGCTCCTGTAGCTTTAATCAGTTCCTGGATCCTGGATGAAGGTATTTTGGACCATCCCTACAAAACAATCCAGCAGTTAAGTTTGATGGTGCCGAGCATGGACAGCCCGCCAAATTATCCCACAGATGTTCAATGATATTCAGGTCTGGGGACTGGGATGGCCACCAGAACATTACAATTGTTCCCTGCATGAATGCCTGAGTAGATTTGGAGCTGTGTTTTGGATCATTGTCTTGCTGAAATATCCACCCCGACGAACCAAATCGCACTGATTCTTGTATATTATTCTCAAGAATCTGCTGATACTGAGTTGAATCCATGCGACCCTCAACTTAACAAGATCCCGGCCGGCATTGGCCACACAGCCCCAAAGCATGATGGAACCCCACCAAATCAGTGGGAGCAAGTGTTTTCTTGGAATGCTGTGTTTTTGATGCCATGCATAACGCCTTTTGTATGACCAAAGAACCAACTGTTCATCAGCCACAGGACCCTTCCAAAATGAAGCTGGCTTGCCAAATGTGCTTTGCATACCCAGGTGACTCTGTTTGTGGCGTGCTTCAGAAACGGCCTTCGCACACCTCCCAACGCTCTCCTTGTGCAAAGTGTGCTGTATTGTTGACCGAGCACAGTGACACCACGCAGCAAGATGATGTGCAGCTCTTTGGAGGTGGCTGTGGATTGTCCTTGACTGTCTCACCATTCTTCTCTCTGCCTTTCTGATATTTTTCTTGGCCTGCCACTCTGGGCAACAAGAACTGCCCTGTGGCCCATCCTTACTATGTTCCCACAGTGGAAACTGACAGGTTAAATCTCTGAGACAACTTTGTACCTCCCCTGAACAACTATGTTGAACAATCTTTGTCAGACATTTGAGAGAGAGGGGGCCACGAGCCACACGGAGAGGGGAAAAAAAAAGAAGAAAAAAAAGGGAAAGGGCCCAAAAAAAAACCCGAAGAAGGGGGGAAACAGGGGGAGAAAAAGAAAAAGGGGGGGAAAAAAAAAAAAAAAAGGGGGAGGGAAAAAAAAAAAAAAGAGGGAAAAAAAAAAAAAAAAAAAGGGACCCAAATTTGCACCGGCAAATTTTGGTTTAATGCATATTGCACATTTCTGTTAGTCATAAACCTCATTTCAATCCTGAAATATTACTGTGTCCATCAGTTATTAGTATATCAAATTGAAATGGCTGTTACAAACACCCAAATATTAGAACTAAAAATGATTAAGATTATAGGGTGCCCAAACTTTTTCATATGACTGTATATAACACTTTGGGGCAACCTCTTCAAACCTACATATCTTAACAGCATATGTTTTTCAACTCATGAACCATAGGAATCGGTAGTCTGGTTCATCAACTTTTATGGGACACTGTAATTCTACCTGTGATGATAAGTGCTCTCTGCAAACAGGTTTGCCTATTGTGACACTCGCTGGCTACGGGAAAAACTCAACTAACCGAAGTGTAAAACAGCCATGAAAAACCTCCATTTTTCATGGCTGTCTAGCAACTGAGGGGCGGGCGTTGCTCAGATCCCCCATACATTACAGTATATGGAGGGATCTGTGAATATGGACCAAAATAGAAGTTGACATATTTTGACAGTCCATTAGAACGGATCATCAAAATAACGGTCATGTGCTTATGGAAATACACAATATTTATAGGATTACTCGTTTTATTACTTCTGCTCCAAAAAAAACCTCTTAAAAAAAAAAAAAAAATTAAAACAAACATGTTTTACATCATCTTCTACGAGCCATAACTTTTTTTTATTTATCATCGATGGAGCTATGTGGGGGCTTTTGGGAAATTAATTGGTGTTTTCATTGCCAACATTTTGGAGTCCATGTCTTTTTGATGACTTTTTACGAGGAGAGATGAACACAAAAAGTGATTTGTGTGTTGTTCTTTATATATATATATATATATATATATATATATATATATTTATTTTACAGCTTCCACCATATGGTCTTATTAGTGTTGTAATTTAATAGATCAGGTGCAGATACAGTCATACCAAGTCTGAATATTGGGTTTTTAATTTTTTTTTTCTTTTTACACAAAACAATATTTAATTGTACTTTGTATTTTTTTCACCTCACAGTATTTAGAAACATTTTATTATATTTTTATTTACATTGTTTTAAAGTCCTCCTAGGATACTTTACCTCTAGGGGGCTTGATCACTAATATAATACTCTGCAATAAATATATATTGCAATATATTAGGCTCTGACTCTGGTAAGACCTAATAGGTGGAGCAAGATGACAGCCATGGGGACCATTCTTAGGTCCCCCGGGAGTCATAGCAACCATTGGCACCCTGTAAACATGTTTGCGCAGTTGCCTATGTGTGTCAAAAGTTGCCTTCTCTGTCTAAACTACTTAGATGTTGACCGGGGAATCTAAGGGATTAAATTGCCGGATTGACGCTTTCATTGATACTGGCCATTAGTGCCCAACTGCCACTAGAAAGTCGAGCACCCACTAAACCTGAAACCTGTAAAAAACAAACAAACATATGTATCCATAGTGACAAAAAAAGGCATACTGACAGTCACTAAGTGGTTAAATATAGTGACATGGAAATGTTTAACACATAGTCACCAAATTTTCTTAAAAATTTGTTTACCATAGAAACAATTTAAGCAATAGGTGACTTTCTGGCACATCACCTTTAAGGTCGTGACCTTGTGAACCCAATCACAAAAAAGGTATGATTTCAATGACGTCTATGGATGACTAAGCAATAGGTAGGTCATCTGTATTACCATTTCTTTAGGCTAGAATTAGATATAAGTTGCTTGCTATGAAGGCTAGTTTTAATATGAGTAAGAGTTAAAGAATGGTATTGAATGGGTGCAGAATCACTACTAATGGTAAAAACACATGTTTAGGTTTTAGTCATCCATTTTTTTAAGACAAAGGCATTGGTGGATTGAGAAAAACAGCAGTGCAAAAACTGCATGCAGCCAAAGCAGCTTCCCCCATGGCACCCAATGTCTGTGCTATTCTGTAGTGATTGGTGTCCACTGGGCTTCATGTGTAACCACTGTTTTAGCAGTCCACCTCTTCAGTGTTTGGAAGCCACCCGAACAATGGAGAGCCAGTGCTAGTGTGAACCTAGCATAACATATTCCATATTCTAGGCAATACATTAAAATAAAATTCTGAAAAATGTAAACAATACAATTTCAATTGTTACTCCAAACTATTGGAAGTTACAGCTATACTGGTATAGGACCAATTTTGTGGCATGTTGGATGACTGGTATTTCAGGGACTAAATAAGTGGAATTGTATAGTACTTTTGTGAAATTGAATGTATAAGCTTAAATGTATAAGGGATCCTACAACCACCAAAATATCTTCTAAACCACTTATATGTTATTGTGGGGCCTGTAGCTGGCATAATAAATACAATTTTTTGGTGTCAAAGTGCAATGATGCTGCTGAAACTGAACTTTTAATCCATTTTATCCAAATCCAAAAAGGAACTGTTGGGTTCATTCAGGATTTGGTCGTGTCTGTCAGAGGACCTGTTTTTGCTTGTGATTTCTGCATATCAAGACCTATCAATATTTATATTAGAGGGAGACCATGGGTGGGGATCACAAGAGAAAACAGGTGTTTTGGCAGGTGCAGCCTCCTCCCAGATGCACCAAACTGCTCATTTGCATATGGATTAAAGATTGATTTTCTTGACAGCAAGACTAACACAAAAAGATATGTTCACAATATCACTAACAACCCCTACAACAGCAAAATATTTTGGTGGTGGTAGACTCCCTTTAAAACTTGGGATATTTGATATATGAGACCATATGGCCGCTATGAGACCCTTGTAGAGAGGGAGGCCAGTTTTGATTTGTTCTACATTACTTGCTACTAGGGTCAGAATAGACCACTGTATCACAGTAGGGAGACTTAGAAGCCAAGCATGCTCCCTAGGAATTATTCTACATTCAAACAGAACTAGAGACACAGTTTTCCTTTTTCCAACTAGTAAAACTAATTTGAATACCTTTTCTCACACTTGTTACTAGATAGCAAAAGTCTGTGCAGGACTCTCCGCTCTAGAACTGCAATGTCAGAAAAAAAAAGGTTAGGGGACAGTCTTAAGTGACAATACCGAACACTATCATAGAAGAATCGTTTTGATATTTCCTATTGGGAGCCGCTTTTTTATGCCACTGCATAAATCCTCCTCAAAGAAGGTCGCCTCCTCATGACATGTCATGTCTATGTCTCATGTTTATGAGTACATATGAATCCCGTGACCCCTCTCTGCTATATGGTTGATTGAAATTTTGGATTGAAATCAGTGGTAAATGTTTCTAGATAACTAGTGTTGATGAGCCATTCCTTATAATACCTAGGTTAGATTCTGGCCAAGGACAACATCTGCAAGGAGTTTGTATGTTCTCCCCGTGTTTGCGTGGGTTTCCTTCGGGTACTCCAGTTTCTTCCCACACTCCAAAGACATACTGATAGGGCTCACAATCTACATTCCCTACTTGGGACAGTGTTGACAATGTTGTAAAGTGCTGTGGAATATGATGGCACTATATAAGTAAGCAAATAAATATAACATCATTTTATGATATAAATTAAAAATATATTATATGACTACTATTGGATTTGAGGCAGAAAGGATAGAAGAAGCTCTGCACTTTATAAAGATTAGGGCCTTTTATATAGTCAGATTGCCACCATACGGTTATCAGGTGTAGCACTACCGAGATCTAGTAACTAGTAGACATGAGTAAATTAGGTGGAGCTGAACATTCATGTACATGGTTACCCTACAATACTATGAATATCATTGATGAATTGTGTGTATTTTTAGCTTGACATATTAATCCCCATATAATCTTGTGGAATCTCTGTAACAAAGTAACCTCCTGTTATTGAGTCCATCAGCCATGTCAAGTTTGGTTCTCGTTGCCAGGATCTGACTCATGAATGATCTTCCCTTTCAGTACAGTGAGTCACTAAGCCTGTCCAATCAGATAAGATAATTTGCTTTTTGGTGGGGAGTTAACTATCGTGGAGGCACCTAGTCATTAAAACGAGTTGTGAGCTGTCTCTCCCAACTACCTCATACACATGCATGTGTTTTGAATAAGGAGGGGAGAATAAGCTATTGCCAGACACCTCTGCTGGCAATATCTACCTGGAGAACAAAAAGATCAAGCATGCTGAAATCTAACTGCCTGATCCTTCTCTCTCTCAACATCTGTCGACGGGTGAAGAGTTAGTAGCTTCAAAGAAAGACGCTGTGGACTCAGATGCAATTTCACTTGTTTATTGGTTCCAAAGGATCAAAGTGGAGAAGTTTTGGACCCAGCTAATGGAAACGTTACAGGTGTTTTCCCATTTCTGGGTTTCATCTGCTCTCCTGTCTCCCCTCTACTTACAAATTGTACAGTGCTGCAGCATATGTTGGCGCTATATAAATAAAATGTATTATTATTGCTTCCTGGTGTAAGTGACAAGTTAGTGGAGGTGCTTAGCCTAGATGTTGTACAGCTCAGGCCAGCAGTGCACATAGTGTGCTTGTTCAAATTTGCAAATATTTCTGGATTTTCATACAGAGATAATAGTGGCTCTGATCAAGCACTGTTCTTGTTATGATCTGGGGATCTCTGACCAGGGACTGGCCCCTGACTGATAACTTCTCAGTCAAGTGTAAAAAGAAAAAAAAAACACTAAAGAATTACTCATGTGTGATACTCCTAATCCCTGCCTTGCACACTAGAAGTAGCCATGGGCCCGACTAACTAACCCGAGAGGGCACGAACACAGTCGGAGAAATAACTCACCTGCCAGAGAAACAGAAAACCTGACTGGTTTCGCATTTTGAAAGGAGAGGCTAGATACAGAGAAAACGGTGAATATGAGGATACGCAAAGTATAGAGCAGAAAATAAACATGAACTACAGCAATACTTACACTATGCAAAGGAATAGGATAAACAGAACTTAGATCACACAAAAAAACCCTACAAAAGTCCAAACTTCCAAGCAGTAAAAAGATTAGGGTTCACTGCACCCTGAACAACTATGCTTAGAACAGGGTGCTCAAATACTTATCAAATGTCCAAGTAGTATGAATAGGCAGCAAGGTATAACTGGATGGATCAGGACTCAGATTCAGATGATAGCAGTAATTTCAGGCAGACAGATCACTCTGGAAAACTCAGGCAACTGAAATTTAAGACCAGCAACTGACAGCATGCAAAGTGGAGTTAAATAGCCAGGAGCAGGAGTAGTCAGAAAGGTAATTGGACAGCAGACTTCTGAGCCACTAACAGTCTGTAATGAGTCCTAGCACTATAGAGAGACTTAACCCCTTCAGAGGCAAAGACACACTAGAGCACTGACCAGCGATGCAACTCATCACACGATCCAGGCGTGAGTGATACCGCAGAGAAGATGAGATGTATTTAACTGTATCTGACAGAGGTAGATAGATAAAGCAATGTATTGAGTAAAACACTTCAGTTAGCTTAACCACTTCCGGACTGCCCATTAGGTTTATACGTCCAGAAGGTGGTTGTCTAGTTCTGCAAGGATGTACCTGTACGTCCAAGCAGAACTCAGCAGCTGCACAAAATCGTGCAGTTGCTGAATCGGGGAGCCGGCTGTAACTTCAGCCGGAGCTCCCAGAGAGAAGGCAGGGAAGGTTTAATGAGTGCTGTATACAGCGCTGTGAGCGCAGCCATCTTGCGGCTCCCCTAACCCGGCGGTCACGTGATCTGCCGGGTGCAGCGTCTGTAAGAGCTGCTGGGTCCTACAGGACCCAGATCAGCTCTATAAGTCCTATAGTTATATAGGCTGCATTCCTCCTGCAACTGGAGCTAAATGTACCAGCCCCAGTTACAGGGGAAATCAGCCTCCCCCACAAAAAGTGATCAGATGTCCCCAAAGGTCTATTATGACTTTATGGGGACACAATGTAAAAAAAAACTGAAAAAAAATTTATAGAAAAGTTAAAAAAAAATATGTAAATAAAATAATTAAAAAAATAAATAAAATAATACGCCAATAAAACACCATTATTACAGGTTATAGCCCCACCCTCGACGACACCATAAAAAATAAAAATTACCATATCGGAGAGTAAAAACTGTTTTGTTTAGACACGTTTTCCCTCCTCTTTTGTTTAGATTTTCCCGGATATAAAAAAAAATTAAAACTCATGAAAAAATAAAAACAACATAAATAAAGCTCTATGTGTCACTGAAAAAAGACACAGAAATTAGTTGAATAACGCAAATGATAAAAATGTTACAGCCCTCAAAACCGCACATACAAAAAAACCCGAAAATGAGTCTGGTATGGAAGTGGTTAAGCTACAAGTGTAAATATGATTCTGGAGGTGGAAATCCCCTTTAACTTGCATAGGGAGACCCCAGGATCGTGGTTGGAACCTCCCATACACGTTAGATAGTAGCCCAGTCCTACGAAAATTACCAGGGTTGGTCAACATCTAATGCAGGGGTGTCAAATTCATTTTTGCCGAGGGCCACATCAGCCTTATGGTTGTCTTCAAGGGGTCATTAGTAATTCTGAGACTGTATAAATGTAGCTATGCCACTTAGGTATACTTACATTTATAGTCCATTGAAGGCATCCATAACATAAGTAATAAGTGTCATAATTATCTGCCCCCTACAGTTAACAGTCCCGCCATAGGTAATAGTGTCCTAATTATCCCCCCACATAGATATTGGTGACCCCCACAGGTAATAGTACTCCTTACCCCACCCCCAAATACATGACATACATTCCAGGCCATACAATCCTGGCGAATTTCATACTTATCTCTTCTTCTTTCAAAGTGCAGATGTGGCGTCCGGCTGTGCACCTCTTGTATTGTCCTGCAAGCGGTACCATAGAGCAGGAGACAGCATGGCTGGAAGGCCATTAAAAGAGGTACACAGCCAAGCGCAATATCAGTGCTTTGCAGGAAAATGAGGTAAGTATTCAATTCCCTGTACCTGGAGACAGTAATGTGGTGAAGGGGTTAATGAGGCCCCTGGTTTAGGGACCTGGTCACAAGGGTGACCACTATGACCCCTATAGCTGTTTGTCCTGTCTTTGGCTGGAAGGTCTACAGCACTCCCCAGCTATAGAGTACTGGGGACCTTCTGGCTGAAGATAGCTTACGAGCCCCCAACACATAATATGGCCCCATTTTTTGACCCCCACACAGTATATGACTCCCTTTTGTTAGCCTCCTCCTAGTATATAGCCCCTTTTTTCGGACCACCACACAGTATGTGGTCCCCTTATTTTGGCCTCCACATAGTATATGAACCCCACATAGTGATATATTAGACCACTACCTACTGGATTATTGCAATGGGTAGTGGTCAATAATTTACTCACACAGCTACACTTTTGTGTGCTGCCTAGAGGCGACAGCAGAGCCCAGCCTGGATAGGAGCGTGGATGAGTGAGTAAATTATCGTCCGCTACTTATTGCAATAATCTAATAGGTAACAACTGATTAAAAAAGAATGCTGACCCCCAAGTTAATGCCATGAGGTCGCTTCAAGCCAGATGCGGCCTTGGGCCACAAAACACAAGGACACGGGCCAAATTTGGCCATGCCCATTAGATTTTAATGAAGAATTACAGGGTGGTCACTCAAAGGACATCCATTGTTGTCAACTTGAGCGCTATAATTTTCATTGCTTATCTGGAAGCTATTTGGACTGGTCTATTTTTCTGGGATATAACAGTTTAGAGCAACGGAGCCATCTGCAGTGCTCCAGACTGCTCATTTATCTCAGCAACAGAGGCACAGATTTTCATGGGGAAAAAGGTGCTACTTTCAGGTGAACCTGACCTATCTAGCTGTGTTGCTGGTTTAATATGCTTCACCCTGGCGACAGACTCTCTTTAAGGATTAGAAAATCACTCCTGCTTTCTTCCAAAAAAGGCACCACAGGGTCCATTGGTTGTGTCTGCTATTGTACCTCAGCACTGTTAATGTTATGTCCAGCTGTAATACCACACAATCCATGGACATTTGTGGCACACTTTGATATTCTGAGAGGGTAGGCAGAGGGCCCATCATGAAAGTCATTCAAGAACCTGTTTTTATGGACATTTTTTACCTTTCTGTCAGCATGGTGTGAAGCAAAATAGCATTCATCACGCTAGGTGACATTTTTTTAGTTCTTGTAACCAGTCCTAATTGGCTTTCGATGTACTTGTTAGACTACACTAGAAAAAAAATAATTCACCTGCAGTCAAAGGAGATCCATGCCAAGGAGGGATGAACTGTGACACGGCACAGAAAGTTTCCTCATTGCGACTATGTCCATATAATAATAATAATACATTTTATTTATATAGCGCCAACATATTCCGCAGCACTGTACAACTTGTAGGGTTCAAGTACTGACAAAAAAGTTACATTACAAAGAAATAGTCAATTCACACATTGGGACTGAGGGCCCTGCTCGCAAGAGCTTACAATCTATGAGGTAGAGGGGGTGACACAAGAGGTAGCAGGGGCGGCATCGGAGGTAGCATTGCTTATACAATGGTCAGACAATTTTGTAATAGAGGTTACTGTCATTACACATACAGTCATATGAAAAAGTTTGGGCACCCCTATTAATCTTAATCATTTTTAGTTCTAAATATTTTGGTGTTTGCAACAGCCATTTCAATTTGATATATCTAATAACTGATGGACACAGTAATATTTCAGGATTGAAATGAGGTTTATTGTACTAACAGAAAATGTGCAATATGCATTAAACCAAAATTTGACTGGTGCAAAAATTTGGGTACCCTTATCATTTTATTGATTTGAATACTCCTAACTACTTTTTACTGACTTGCTGAAGCACAAAATTGGTTTTGTAACCTCACTGAGCTTTGAACTTCATAGCCAGGTGTATCCAATCATGAGAAAAGGTATTTAAGGTGGCCAATTGCAAGTTGTTCTCCTATTTGAATCTCCTCTGAAGAGTGGCATGATGGGCTCCTCAAAACAACTCTCAAATGATCTGAAAACAAAGATTGTTCAACATAGCTGTTCAGGGGAAGGATACAAAAAGTTGTCTCAGAAATTTAACCTGTCAGTTTCCACTGTGAGGAACATAGTAAGGAAATGGAAGACCACAGGGACAGTTCTTGTTAAGCCCAGAAGTGGCAGGCCAAGAAAAATATCAGAAAGGCAGAGAAGAAGAATGGTGAGAACAGTCAAGGACAATCCACAGACCACCTCCAAAGAGCTGCAGCATCATCTTGCTGCAGATGGTGTCACTGTGCATCGGTCAACAATACAGCACACTTTGCACAAGGAGAAGCTGTATGGGAGAGTGATGCGAAAGAAAACGTTTCTGAAAGCACGCCACAAACAGAGTCGCCTGAGGTATGCAAAAGCACATTTGGACAAGCCAGCTTCATTTTGGAAGAAGGTCCTGTGGACTGATGAAACAAAAATTGAGTTGTTTGGTCATACAAAAAGGCGTCATGCATGGCGTCAAAAAAACACAGCATTCCAAGAAAAACACTTGCTACCCACTGTAAAATTTGGTGGAGGTTCCATCATGCTTTGGGGCTGTGTGGCCAATGCCGGCATCGGGAATCTTGTTAAAGTTGAGGGTCGCATGGATTCAACTCAGTATCAGCAGATTCTTGAGAATAATGTACAAGAATCAGTGACGAATTTGAAGTTACGCCGGGGATGGATATTTCAGCAAGACAATGATCCAAAACACAGCTCCAAATCTACTCAGGCATTCATGCAGAGGAACAATTACAATGTTCTGGAATGGCCATCCCAGTCCCCAGACCTGAATATCATTGAACATCTGTGGGATAATATGAAGCGGGCTGTCCATGCTCGGCGACCATCAAACTTAACTGAACTGGAATTGTTTTGTAAAGAGGAATGGTCAAAAATACCTTCATCCAGGATCCAGGAACTGATTAAAAGCTACAGGAAGCGACTAGAGGCTGTTATTTTTGCAAAAGGAGGATCTACTAAATATTAATGTCACTTTTCTGTTGAGGTGCCCATACTTTTGCACCGGTCAAATTTTGGTTTAATGCATATTGCACATTTTCTGTTAGTACAATAAACCTCATTTCAATCCTGAAATATTACTGTGTCCATCAGTTATTAGATATATCAAATTGAAATGGCTGTTGCAAACACCCAAATATTTAGAACTAAAAATGATTAAGATTAATAGGGATGCCCAAACTTTTTCATATGACTGTATATAAAGCTGTATGAGCCGTCACCAGTCGTGTCCTTTAATATGCAGAAGGTGCCTGGACATATAAAGTTAGTCTGATACGGCATCATATCCTGTGAGGTAATGTTGAAGCATAAACAGAGGAGGGTACATTTTAGGGATTCTAACTACGGAAGGGTTTACATTAGGAGTTGTGATAGGCCTGTCTGAAAAGATGTGTCTTTAGTTTACGTTTGAAGCTGTGGAAATTGGGGGTTAATCTGATAGTCTGGGATAGAGCATTCCAGAGAAGTGGTGCAACTCGGGAGAAGTCTTGTATACGAGCGTGGGAGGTTCTGATAATAGAGCATGTTATTCTTAGGTCATTGAGTGAACGGAGAGTACGGGTTGGGCGATAGACAGAGGTGAGGGAGGAAATGTAGGGAGGTGCAGCATTATGGAGATTAGTAAGGAGTTACAGTAGTCAAGGAGAGAGTGAATCAGGGCAGCAATAAGTGTCTTTAGTGTATCTGTGGTAAGGAAAGGGCGGATTCTGGAGATGTTTTTGAGGTGGAGATGACATGAGCGTGCGAGTGATTGGATATGGGGGGTGAAGGAAAGGTCTGAGTCAAACAAAACCCCGAGGCAGAGGGCATACTGCCTAGGAGTTATGGTAAGGCCAGAGACTGCAATGGAAATCTATTAGATGTTGGAAACAGCAGTAGTTCAGTCCTTGAGATGTGTCAGCTTGCTGCATAATGGCCTCAACAAGCACACACTTGGCCGAAAACATAGCGCTGTAATGTCTGAAAGGCTGGTGCTGTCAATGAGGGCACAAAGGGAGGTGTTAGGCAATAGTATGAAGCAAACCCCAGAGCACTTGCTGTGTATGGGACTGCCCACACGGCACTTGCCACCAAATTAGTGTAATGGATCAAAGCTGATTTTATTGGCAAAGAGAAAGCAGTGAACAGTGACAATGGTAGCTCTGCATATCTTGTTCAGAGCCCTATGAAGCACTGGGAGTCACTTGGTAGGGCAAAATCACCAGACTGACTCCATTTACCCTAAATTCTGAATATTATTAGTTCTAGATTACAGATGTTTCATTGCAGCTTTATAATACTGTTACTTTTTATGTGACAGTGGCGTATTATTGATCCTCTTAGCCACAGGTCTTGGGTACAATTGCAGCCTCTCTATTCCTTATAGTTCTGCTACTGGATCCCATAAAAAGAAGCATGAAAAGCCTCCTGTTTTAGAAAGGTTTTTACTTCCGTTAAGATTGTATCCTGACAACCCCCTACTATAATCATCATACAAAATATCCGACTGTAACAATATATGTATAAAGGATACTATCACCGTAAAATGATTTCTTTACTATAAGTAATGGAAATGATTCTAAATAACGTGGACTCACTTGGGGGAACTTCCCAACCCATCTACGCCAGTTTTCTGGCATAGATGTGTGATAATGTGGCACATCTTTGGCACACAATCCTTTCTTGTGCCAAAGATCCACCACATCCGCCATTTTGCACCTCGCTTGCCACTTTCAGCAAATGTGGTGGGGAAGAAGAGCGGGGTGGTGACGCTTATGTCTGACATACTACGAGGCTTAACTTACTTGTTGCTGTTGCCATGCACATGCCAAATATAGATCAAACAGTAGCCACTCTTCAAATTAAAGTTAAATGGATCCATGAGATCTATATTAACAATCTACAACATTGATAGATTTGTGACCAGCAACAATCTAATATACATAGAATTTCTATGTATTCCTAATTCCTCCAAGCTAGAATTACAGCAATGCCTGCAGCAAAGAACAGGTTCTACAAGATAAACCAGAGGCACGACTTCCCCGCATGACATTCAACTATGAATAATGCACACAAATGGAGGTGGTTATTGTGTAGCATAAACCTGAAATAGCCAAGTAATTCATTATTGCAGAAATAATTTCATCTTGCTTGTTCAAGAAAGGTTGCTGAGGGTGATCAGCCCTCATTGTGTGTTTTTATATTGGTGGTATGGAAGAAAAGGAGGGCTTAAGAGGACCTTTCACCACTTCCACCAACTCCAGTTCTTAGCATCTGTTAATAGGCACTGCTCCACTGATTCCAGCGCAGCCCTCACTGTTCCTGAGCAATGCTGTTAGTTTTAATGCCTGATTTGCTACTTAGGCTCTCTACTGTCAGATGGACAGCGTCAGACAGGACCAGGAAAGGGGGCATGACTCAGAGCTCCAAACAGAGGTGGACAGTGTCAGAGCTCAGAATCATACCCTTTGCCTCCTCCTGCCTAATAGCACAGAGCCTGAATAGCATATGGCTTAAATAAAACAAGACAGCACTGAGCAGTGCATAGTGTAATACCATTTAACACTGTGAGTAAATGATAGACCTTATGAAGGTAAGACTCTCACTTTAGTGAGTTGTGAGCTAGGCCACAACTGCCATATTGCACATTGGAACCATTTTTAGAGAGTTCCTCTCTGGGTACACAGGAACAGCAAGAACCAGCAGGCACCCAAGAGTGTCAGGAAATGTAGACAGGAGGACCGAATTCCAAGCCAGTGCTGCTCCTTGTTACACTTGATAAAAGGGAAAAAAATTCCCAAAACGCGTAGTGTTATTTGGATTCAATAAAGACTACTGGATACTTAATACCTGGGTGAAGCGTGGTTCCTCTACTCTTGGCCTGGCTGACTGGCTTGGAATTCGGTCCTCCTGTCTGAATAGCAGATGGGTCACCAAAATTTACGGCCCCTGTCCCATTAGTGGTGAATGACTGCTACTGGTTATAGCAGGCATCACTAACCAATCACTGTGTACCTTGGTACAGTGAGAGGTTAAAGCCATGAATGTAATAGTACATCATTGTGCAGTAAGTTACATCCTTACATAATATACTATTACAGATGGGGTTAACTACTGAGTAGAAGGCATGGGATCACATACCAAGGCTGGATTTACACAGCTACACCGCTGGGAGTCTAATGATGCAAACTGGTAGCATCATAGTAGGAATCAGGTCATTATAATACAAATGCATCTGTACAGATCTGAAGGTTCTGTTCAACAGCAGGTTGTAAGGTATCTAAGGGAGTAATGAAATAGTCAAAAAGAAAGCAGAGAGATTATTAGTGGTCTAAGCCAAGGACAAGCCCAGGAGATGTCTGATAAAGCCAAATCAGCAAGCCAGGGGATTAGCACCAAGACAAGCAAAAATCTGTAAACCAGGACATCAGCACTGAAACAAGGTAAAGTACTGGGAGTGAGTTCTAAGAATACAGAGGCCCTAGATACCTGAACCAATTACAGGCAATGAAGAGTGTCAGAGCCTGGTTTAAACACCCTTCCTCAGCCCTGGATTGAACCCTGAGCCAGCAATACCATTCCCCCTACAGCTCTTATAGGAGCACCGCTGCAGCTTCACTCAAGCCCTTCATTTGCCTATTGTTTGGGTAGATTTTCAATATGGAATCTTTGTGTCTGACTCTTGGCATACCTGCTGACTATGTGCAAGAGCTGTGGCCTCTTTATAGTTTACATCAGTTCGTCTACCTGCACGCCATCTACTTAGTTTCACTTGAATGGCAGAGAGCTCCTGTACCATTCATGGCCATTATACAATTTATGAAACTGTGTTTGTTCAATATTATTACGACTCCTTCGAACTCCTGTAAGTCAGGGTGTTGGGCATCACACTCACACTAATATCGATGATCTCTCTGACAGATAGGGCATAAATATTAAAGGGGTTATCTGGATAGACCATCAATATTGAATCGGGGGGGGGGTTACATATCACAAGCTATGCAGTACTGTAGGTACTGCAGTCCTGTCAAATGGACTTGCAGACGATGTGGAAGACCGGCCACTCCTTAATCCTAGAGATCACAGTGGCTCCCACCTTGTGCCTCCTTGCTCGACTGTTATCCAAAATATCTCTCAACTTGACATTTTTTTTTTTTTTATAAAATTTCTTTAGGTCATATTAGGTGGGAAGAAGGTAGAATAAGGTATTGGAATTGCTTTTTGAATAATTCAGGTCAGAAGCCTCTATCATATTAGTATCATGGAAGTAATATCTGCTGCAGTTTCTAAACCTTCTTAGGTTCTTCCACCCACAAAGCATCCATGCTTGACAGGAGAATACATGTATAGTGAATGTACTTCTTTCAGTAAATTTAGCCCAAACCCAGTAGCCTGTACATTTTTCTATACTGTGAAGAGGGAGGTTTCCCCTTACTGAAAGCTTATTTTATTAGAAGCCCTGCCACGATATATATATATAAAAAAAAATTCCTGTGGTGTTCATGAAACCCATAAAGCATAACTAAATCCTGAGCTACCAATACTTGAAGTAACAGGCCTGAAGCCTGTTCTGATGGTGAAAGTGGGATTCCTTTAATCCATCATCTGATAATCCAGGGAGTCTGAGAATCCAACAGTTACTTCCAGCATGTCACTGCAGAGGATGCAATGAAGATTATTTTATGATATCTTATCTTTATGTATGTGTTCTGTTTCATATCATAAATTTCAGGTTTTACAATTTTATGCTTTCAAGGTGTACAGCAAAGTGTGTAAGCATTTTCCATTCACTCACCACCTGGAGGCAGTGCTTGCCACATCAGACAGGTCAGGAGGCCCCAGTTGTATAGACAGGTGTAGGTCCCACATCTATCAGACATTTATGGCGTCACCTGTGGATATGCCGTACTTTCCTGGGCAGGAAAACTCTTTTAGGCTGAGGCCCCATGTTGCGGAAACGCAACGCTTTTTGTTGCAGATTTTGCTGTGCATTTTTGAGCCAACGTCAGGAGTGACTTGAAAGGAATTGGAAAATAAAAAGGAAGCTCTCAGAAGTTTCCCTTTTGGGTCAAAAAAATGTTGTGGAAAAGCTGCTTTTTTTGTTGCCGATTTTGCTATGGCTTTTTGAGCCAAAGCCAGGAGTGGATTTAATGGAAGGGAAAAATGGAAGTGCTTCATTTATATTTCCCATTCATTTTCAAGCCACTATTGACTTTGACTCAAAAAACCATAGCAAAATCTGCAATAAAAAAGCAGCTTTTCTGCAACATGGGGCCTTAGCCTTAAGGTGCCATAAAGATAAATTATATTTTTTAGCATTGTTTGCCATCAAGGTACATTCACATGATGACACATGACTACCTTTTTAGTAGGTTACCATGCTCTCTGACCACAACTTACTAACATTCTCTTCCCTCTCCTCTGTAACATAGCCCCCAAACCCAAAAACAAAACACGCCCCCCCAGGAACCTTAACCACTTAGACATCCGCAACCTCTCTGACTCTCTCCTACCATTCTCTGACATATCCTCGCTCCAGGATGCAGATGCCGCTACTGCTTTCTATAATCCCACCATTACTTCAGCCCTCGACTCGGTGGCCCACTTCACACACACCAGAGCTCGGCCGATCAACAGGCAACCCTGCACATGGTCCTGACATAAAAACTGAGATGTGGTTTGACAGGTTGCAGAATGCTTTTGGAAGAAAAGTCATTCCCTGGAGAACTTCATCCGGTATAAAGAGACAGTTCTCAATTTCAAGAACACACTCACCTCTGCAAAACAGGTCTACTTCACCACACTTACAGTATATCTTCCCTATCCCACAACCCCAAACAGCTATTCACTACCTTCAACTCCCTTCTCCCTCCTCCTGTGCCTCCTCAACATCACTTATCTCAGCTGATGACTTTGCCTCTTATTAAAAAAACAAAATTGACACCATCAGAGACAGTCTCACCCTACACCCCCCACAACCCAACTGTTAGGTGCTCTTCATCCTTAACCTGTTTCTCCATCGTCACCAATGAAAAGCTCTCCACCCTAATTTCAAAATCCCACCTCACCACGTGCGCGTGTGACTCGATCCAATTGCACCTCATCCCCAACCTCACTGAAGTCTTTACTCCTGCCCTAACCCATCTCTTCAACCTATCTCTAACCAGAGATTCCTTCCCTTCCACCTTCAAACACGGTACTGTCACATCTATCCTTAAGAAACCCCTCCTTGACCTGTCCTCTCTAGCCAACTATCGCCCCATCTCACTGTTCCCGTATGCCTCAAAATTGCTTGAACAACATGTACACTCTGAACTATCACTCATCCAACTTACTTTTTAACAGATTACAGTCAGGCTTCAGGCTAAAGCCAAGCGTCACTACTCTGTTCTCCTCCTTCTTGACCTTTGCTCCGCCTTTGACACAGTCGATCACTCCCTATTATTACAAACTCTTTTTTCCCTTGGCATCACAGACTTGGCCCTTTCATGGATCTCATACATCACGAAATGCACATTCAGCGTCTCCCACTCGCACACTGCCTCCTCACCGCACCCTCTTTCTGTAGGTGTTCCCCAAGGCTCTGTCCTAGGACCCCTCCTATTCTCCATTTCCACCCACGGCCTTAGCCAACTCCTAAAAACTCATGGTTTTCATTACCATTGCTACGCCAAACACACTCAAATATATCTCTCTGGACCATACATTACCGCTCTGTTATTAAGAGTTCCAGAGTGTCTAGCAGCCATAGCCTCCTTCCTCTCTTCCTGCTTTCTCAAACTCAACATGGAGAAAACAGAGTTCATCATCTTTGCCCCACCTCGCATGGCCCCCCTACCTGACCCATCTATCAAAGTTAACGGGACCACACTTACCCCAGTCCCACAGGCCCATTGCCTTGAGATAACATTTGCCTCACATCCAAATCCTCAACACCCCCTGCCACCTCAAACTCGAACTCTATTGAATCTGCTCCTTTCTCACCCTTGAAACTACAAAAATGCTAGCCCACGCCCTCATAAGCTCCCTCTTAGACTACTGTAGCACCCTTCTCCTGGGCCTTCCAGCAAATACTCTCATAGTTACATAGTAGATGACGTTGGATGAAGACACCAATCCATCAAGTCCAACCTATAACCCTACAGTGTTGACCCAGAGGAAGGCAAAAAAACTCACGAGGCTTATGCCAATTGCCCCATTTCAGGGGAAAAATTCCTTCCCGACTCCTATTTGGCAATCAGTATAAAACCCTGGATCAACTTGTCCTTAACAAAATCTAGAACCCATAACCCGTAATATTGTTCTGTTCGAGAAAGACATCCAAGTCCTCTTTGAACTTGCACAATAAATCCACCATCACCACTTCCTGGGGCAGTGAGTTCCACAGCCTCGCTGTTCTTACTGTAAAGAATCCTCTTCTATTTTGCTGGTGAAACTTTCTCTCCTCCAGACGTAGAGGATGTCCCCTTGTCACTTTCACTGGCCTAGGAGTAAAATGACCATTAGAAAGTTCTTTGTGCTGTCCCTTCATGTATTTGTACATTGTTATTAGGTCTCCCCGTAGACGTCTTTTTTCTAAACTGAATAACCCCAAATTTGTTAATCTATCCTTGTACTTCAATCCACCCATTCTCCTAATAATTTTGGTTGCCCGTCTCTGCATTCTCCCTGGTTCAATTATGTACTTCTTGTATACTGGGGCCCAAAATTGCGCGCAATAGTCTAAGTATGGCTGTACCAGGCATAACTATGTTCTTGTCATGAGAATCTATACCTCTTTTTATGCATCCCATAATTTTATTTGCCTTGGTGGCATCTGGTCACTAAAGGTAAGCTTACTGTTCACCAAAATCCCCAAGTCTTAATTTACTATTAAGTACAATGGTAAGACTGCCACTTAAAAAGACTTGGGGTATTTTGGTGGACAGTAAGCTTACCTTTAGTGACCAGTGCCAAGCAGCTGCCACCAAGGCCAATAAAATTATAGGATGCATCAAAAGAGGTATGGATTCTCTCACCCCCTCCAGTCCACCTTAAACTGTGCCGCTCGCTTAATTCACCTCTCCCCCCCCTCTCTACCCATCGCTCAGTGAATAGAGTTCAAAATGTTAATGCTGACATACTGAGCCATCCATAATCTGTCCCCTCCATACATATCTGACCTAATCTCCCACTACTTGCCTACACATAACCTCCGATTCTCCCATAACCTCCTACTCCTATCTACTCTTCACACAACCATCTCCAAGACTTCTTCTGTGCATCCCCCCTTACTCTGAAACTCACTGCAACAACACATAAGACAGCCCCCCACAATCATAAGCCCCCCATAATCATAATCAAAAAGGCCTTGAAGATTCACCGCTTCAGGAAGGCCTACAACCTCCAATAACACTACTGTCACCACACCACCATCTGAACAACCTTTACCCTCTTCCCTCATAGAGTGTAAGCCCTTGCGGGCAGGGCCCTGTATCCCACTGTACCAGTTGGTCACTGTTAGTATTGTGTTTGTGTTGTATATTTTGTGTACCGTATGTAAACTCTCAATTGTACAGCACCATGGAATTAATGGTGCTATATAAATAAATAATAATAATATGTACCTTTCCAAATGTTCTTCAAATACATCCCCTGCACCCCCATAGCTATGCTACTAGACCCCAGGAAAATGAATAAGGTAAATATAGTTAGGAAAGTTTTTTCCTTCCTCCTTATGCTAATATCCAATTCTGAACAGTTGTCACAGCCCTTCCCCCCTCAAAATCATACAAAACTGTCAAGTGTAACGATATTAGAATATTTAAAGGGGTTCTTTTAATTACAGCAATTGTGTCTGCTTGACTCGATAGTATATATAATAAGACTAAACACTGAGAGGACAAAGTAGGGCTGAGGTGTCAGGACTGGTTCTGATCATGTGACCTGGTGTCAGAACCAGTCTGGATACTAGAGGTTCTGCACATAAAAAACTGGGCAGGAAATGAGTAAGAAGAGTTCTCAGATAATCCCTTTAACATGAAGCAGACTCACTGTCTCCACCATGTGGCAGCTGTATAGTTACAATATTTGCTTCCAGCAATAATACATTTGATGTCACTCTGTAGACAGCTATTATTATTTATATTTTATTTTATTATGCTTACTTATATAGCGCCATCATATTCCGCAGCACTTTACAGACATTGTCAGTCACTGTCCCATATAGGGCTCACAATCTACATTCCCTATCAGTATGCAGGGGCGCACTGCTAATGAGGCGAAGTGAGGCGGCCGCCTCAGGCGGCACTATCCGTCACTGTCTGGGGGGCGGCATTTTTACTATTTATTTAATGTAAGCCAGCCCTGGTTTACGAGACATCCGTATCAAAGTGCAGACGGCGATACAATGACGTCATCGTGCCTCCTACGCTGAGACACAGACGTCGCGGACAACAAGAGAAGGCGGCAGCTCCATCAAGGGATCGCAGGTAGGTGAGGATAACTTTTTTTTAATTTATATAATTAGGCTGTTACCTGCTGGAGTATCCCCAGAAGGTAACGGCCTATTTATTTACCTATCCCTGCTTCTGCTCTTTGCTCCCCTCGCTTCCCTTTCTGCTATGTGACGCAGAAGGGGAAGGGGAAGCGACTGGGAGCAGGCGCGGTAAGTGAGGCTGCGGGCCTCAAATACTACTATTATTATACTCTGGGGTCTTTTCAGACTAGAGTATAATAATCGGAGACCCAGGGGAGGTGAGGGAACATAAAAACCATTGTTACTCACCTCCTGCGATACGGTGTTAGTCCGAGCAGGCTTGGGCCCTCTGGTGACGTCATCAGGTCAGGTCGCCGGCCTGATCACGTGACGTCTGTGCGCAATTAAACAGGGCCGAAAGCTGCAGGGAATGCATCGGTGTCCAGGAAAGGTAAGTAACACTGGTTTTTATGTTTGTCACCTCCCCTTGGTCTCTGATCATTATACTCTGGGCTCTGAAAAGACCCCAGAATATAATAATAGTTCATGGGTGGGCCACTATGGGGCATAATACCATGTGCAGGGGCCACTATGGAGCATAATACCAGTGCAGGGGCCACTATGGAGCATAATACTGTGTGCAGGGGTCTCTATGGAGCATAATACTGTGTGCATGGGTCACTATGGAGAATAATACCATGTGCAGGGGCCACCATGGAGCATAATACCGTGTGCAGGGGCCACCATGGAGCATATACCGTGTGCAGGGGCCACCATGGAGCATAATACCGTGTGCAGGGGCCACCATGGAGCATAATACCGTGTGCAGGGGCCACTATGGAGCATAATACCGTGTGCAGGGGCCACTATGGAGCATAATACCGTGTGCAGGGGCCACTATGGGGCATAATACCATGTGCTGGGGCCACTATGGGGCATAATACCGTGTGCTGGGGCCACTATGGGGCATAATACCGTGTGCAGGGGCCACTATGGAGCATAATACTGTGTGCAGGGGCCACTATGGAGCATAATACTGTGTGCAGGGGCTGCTGCGGGCCATAATACCGTGTGCAGGGGCCGCTGCGGGCCGTATTACTGTGTGCAGGGGCTGCTGTGGAACATTATAGTGTGTGTAAATGGCGCGGTATAAACAGGGGCTATGGCGTCTGTTTATATCATACTCTGTCTGTTTATAGTGACTGTGTGATGTAATTACAGCCTTGTCACATAGACATGTATAGGACGAGGCTGTACAGTCATGGCCAAAAATTTTGAGAATGACACAAATATTATATTTTCACATGATCTGCTGCCCTCTGGTTTTTATGTGTGTTTGTCAGATGTTTTTATCACATACAGAAATATAATTGCATTCACATTATGAGTAACAGAAGCTTATATTGACAGTTAGAATGAGTTAATGCAGCAAGTCAATATATGCAGTGTTGACCCTTCTTCTTCAGGACCTCTGCAATTCTCCCTGGCATGCTCTCAATCAACTTCTGGACCAAATCCTGACTGACAGCAGTCCATTCTTGCAGAATCAATGCTTTAATTTTGTCTGAATTTGTTGGTTTTTGTTTGTCCACCCGTCTCTTAATGATTGACCACAAGTTCTCAATGGGATTAAGATCTGGGGAGTTTCCAGGCCATGGACCCAAAATCTCTATGTTTTGTTCCCTGAGCCATTTAGTTATCACCTTTGCTTTATGGCAAGGTGCTCCATCATGCTGGAAAAGGCATTGTTGAGCGCCAAACTGCTCTTGGACGGTTGGGAGAAGTTGCTCTTGGAGGACATTCTGGTACCATTCTTTATTCATGGCTGTGTTTTTAGGCAAGACTGTGAGAGAGCCGATTCCCTTGGCTGAGAAGCAACCCCACACATGAATGGTTTCAGGATGCTTTACAGTTGGCATGAGACAAGACTGGTGGTAGCGCTCACCTCTTCTTCTCCGAATAAGCTGTTTTCCAGATGTTCCAAACAATCGAAAAGGGGATTCATCAGAGAAAATGACTTTACCCCAGTCCTCAGCAGTCCACTCCCTGTACCTTTTGCAGAATATCAGTCTGTCCCTGATGTTTTTTCTGGAGATAAGTGGCTTTTTTGCTGCCCTCGAGACCAGTCCTTGCTCCAAGAGTCTCCGCCTCACAGTGCGTGCAGATGCACTCACACCTGCCTGCTGCCATTCCTCTGCAAGCTCTGCACTGCTGGTAGCCCCATCCCGCAGCTGAAACACTTTTAAGAGACGGTCCTGCCGCTTGCTGGTCTTTCTTGGGCGCCCTGGAGCCTTTTTGGCACCAATGGAACCTCTCTCCTTGAAGTTCCTGATGATGCGATAGATTGTTGACTGAGGTGCAATCTTTCTAGCTGCAATACTCTTCCCAGTTAGGCCATTTTTGTGCAGTGCAATGATGACAGCACGTGTTTCTTTAGAGATAACCATGGTTAACAGAAGAGAAACAATGATGGCAAGCACCAGCCTCCTTTTAAAGTGTCCAGTGGTGTCATTCTTACTTAATCATGACAGATTGATCTCCAGCCCTGTCCTCATCAACACCCACACCTGTGTTAATGGAGCAATCACTGAAACGATGTTAGGTGGTCCTTTTAAGGCAGGGCTGCAATGATGTTGAAATGTGTTTTGGGGGATAAAGTTCATTTTCTAGGCAAATATTGACTTTGCAAGTAATTGCTGTTAAGCTGATCAGTCTTTATAACATTATGGAGTATATGCAAATTGCCATTAGAAAAACTGAAGCAGTAGACTTTGTAAAAATTAATATTTGTATCATTCTCAAAACTTTTGGCCATGACTGTAGTTACATTACATGACTGCTATGAGATGAATGACACTATGTAAACAGAGAAATGGTCACGGCACTTACACAGGCACCAAACATCTGATCAGTAGGGGTCCTGAGTTTTTGAGCCCCACTGATTAGTTTATTAATGACCTGGAAAACCTTTTAATTAGTTAACACCTGGGGCATTATTAATAAGGGGCACTATTTATACAAGGTACACACGGACATTATTAATATAAAGATGCACTTGGTTATTATTCATTATGGGGGAGTTATATCATATATTTTATAATTGGGGGTAGCAGCAGGATGGGGGCTTTGTGTAGGTGAGGACAATGTGGGTTAGGTGCCTGGAAAAGTGAGGAGCCAAAGATATCTGTGTTGCAAACTTTACAGAGACAAGTCATAGCTGGAAGAAGTGGTCATGGCGGTCCAAAGGGAAGAGAAGGGAAATGTGAAGGATTGGTCAGAGACGTCACCTGTAAGCCACAAAATGCTACTGCACTGTATTCACCTAAATGATAGAGGATAAATACCTGATTGATGGGGGTCTGTCTGCTGAGACTCCCACTGAGCCTGAGAATTGGGTTTTTCCCCCCACTGGGTGGGAATTCAGCCTGACCTCAGCCATATACAATGGGGAAAAAAAGTTCAAGTTCTCCCACTTAAAAAGATGAGGCAGGCCTGTAATTGGCATCATAGGTAGATCTCAACTATGAGACACAAAATGAGAAAACATATCTAGAAAATCACATTGTCTGATTTTTTTAAGAATTTATTTGCAAATTATGGTGGAAAATAAGTATTTGGTCACCTACAAACAACCAAGATTTCTGGCTCTCACAGACCTGTAACTTCTTCTTTAAGAGGCTCCTCTGTCCTCCACTCATTACCTGTAGTAATGGCTCCTGTTTGACATTGTTATCAATATAAAAGACATCTGTCCACAACCTCAAACAGTCACACTCCAAACTCCACTATGGCGAAGTCCAAAGAGCTGTAGAAGGACACCAGAAACAAAATTGTAGACCTGCACCAGGCTGGGAAGACTGAATCTGCAATAGGTAAGCAGCTTGGTGTGAAGAAATCAATGGTGGGAGTAATAATTAGAAAATGGAAGACATACAAGACCACTGATAATCTCCTTCGATCAGGGACTCCACGTACGATCTCATCCCGTGGGGTCAAAATGATCACAAGAACGGTGAGCAAAAATCCCAGAACCACACGGGGGGACCTAGTGAATGACCTGCAGAAAGCTGGGACTAACGTAACAAAGGCTACCATCAGTAACACACTACGCCGCCAGGGACTCAGATCCTGCAGTGCCAGACGTGTCCCGCTGCTTAAGCCAGTACATATCCCGGCCCGTCTGAAGTTTGCTAGAGAGCATTTGGATGTTCCAGAAGAGTATTGGGAGAATGTCATATGGTCAGATGAAACCAATGTAGAACTGTTTGGTAGAAACACAACTCGTTGTGTTTGGAGGAGAGTGAATGCTGAGTTGCATCCAAAGAACACCATACCTACTGTGAAGCATGTGGGTGGCAACATCATGCTTTGGGGCTGTTTCCCTGCAAAGGGACCAGGACGACTGATCCATGTACATGAAAGAATGAATGGGGCCATGTATCGTGAGATTTTGAGTGCAAACCTCCTTCCATCAGCAAGGGCATTGAAGATGAAACGTGGCTGGCTCTTTCAGCATGACAATGATTCCAAGCACACCGCCAGGGCAACGAAGGAGCGGCTTCGTAAGAAGCATTTCAAGGTCCTGGAGTGGCCTAGCCAGTCTCCAGATCTCAATCCCATAGAAAACCTTTGGAGGGAGTTGAAAGTCCGTGTTGCCCAGCAACAGCCCCAAAACATCACTGCTCTAGAGGAGATCTGCATGGAGGAATGGGCCAACATACCACAGCAACAGTGTGTGCCAACCTTGTGAAGACTTACAGAAAACGTTTGACCTCTGTCATTGCCAACAAAAAATATATAACAAAGTATTCAGATGAACTTTTGTTATTGACCAAATACTTATTTTCCACCATAATTTGCAAATAAATTCTTTAAAAATCAGACAATGTGATTTTCTGGATTTGTTTTCTCATTTTGTCTCTCATAGTTGAGGTCTACCTATGATGACAATTACAGGCCGGCCTCATCTTTTTAAGTGGGAGAACTGCACAATTGGTGGCTGACTAAATACTTTTTTTCTCCACTGTATATATGCGTGTTGCTTGGTGGATGGACGAACCCGTGTGGCTCTAATTTACTTCAATGGGAGTGCCAAAGACAGCCGAAGCACAGTACTCAGCTATCTGCGGCGCTCCTATTATAGAGAATGGGGGCCACGTGTGCTCGTCCATCCACCAAGCAGAAGATGTGTGAAGTTACTTTCATTGTTAATGCCGTGTTGTTGATCTGATACTGAAGTAATACAGGAAGAAGAATTCTTAAAAACTGTTTTATAACTTTGTGTATTGTGTATATTGTGCAACGATAACAGCGTGTGAAGCTAGTAGCATGGAAACTCAATTTTTTTTTTTTTTTTTTTGGGGGGGGGGGGCATCTTTCTATAGTCCGCCTCAGGCAGCAAAGAGGCTAGGTTCACCACTGTCAATATGTCAAACAAAATATGTAAATTAACAGGTTAATGGAGCAGGGACCACATCAGTTTTACCCATTATTCATCCTCTTCCTATCTATCCAGAGGTATTAGCTTCTAGCAACTGGATATTCTAAGTTAGGCAAGTTACATTTAGTAAAATGCGTTTTTTTATGAGGAAAAAAATCATCTATGGGAATAAACACTTTTATATTATGCCAATTAATCTTTTTATTATGGGATTTAAGACAATGCACACAATATGTTAACATCATGTAAGGACCAGACAAACCTACTTTAAATGGCAGGATCTGTAAGGTTCACTTACAATTGGTGCCTCAAGTGACAATTAGGACTATCAACTGAGTTGAAGTGCACACATAAAATTAACCTTACTTAAGGGGCCATCCAAGAATTGAAGAAATGAAAACACTGCAAAATACAGGTGCATCTCAATAAATTAGAATAAATTGAAACGTTTATTTCTTTCAGTAATTAAATTAAAAAAGTGACCTCCTATATTTTCTAGATTCTTTACACACAGACTGTTCTATTTCAAGTGTTTTATTTCTGTAAATGTTGATTATGGACTACAGGTAATGAAAACCCAAATCTAAGAAACTTAGAATATTGTAAAAAAGTTCAGTATTGTAAATTCAGTGTGTCACCTGCTAAGGTTTCCTAAGCCTTTAAATGGTCCCTCAGTCTGGTTCAGCAGGACACACAATCATGGAAGACGCTGATTATGAATTGTATTACTGAATTACTGAAATGAATGAATGAATATTCTAATTTATTGAGATGCACCTGTATGTTCTAAAAAGTCCATTGCTACAGGAAACGGCGCTGTATGCAGATAAATTAAATTGGCTTGGCTAAAATCCCTTTTGCTGTCTCAAGACTTGGTGAGTCAAAAGCAAATTGAGGATCTGTTACATCCAATAGAGGGTGCATGAGCTCCCAGCTCCTTTCCCATAATGCCTTGTGATATGTAGATGCTTAGTAGAGGGCGAAAGGCAATTTAAAACTCTACACACCTTCACTGGTGCTCTCCTCAAGGAGAGATGTCCCTGTCCATTGCTACAGGAAAACAGACTAGAGCGACAGGGATTTGAAAAATGGGAAATGTCAGGGTTTTATATTTTTTCAACATTTCCTGCACTTAGTTGAATTTTTAAAAATCTTGATCAATAGCCTTAAAGGGGTATTCCCATGAACATAATCATATTTATATTTGTAGATAATTAAATGTCAAAGATTTTTGCAAATATAAGTAGCTAAAAATTCTGCAGAGTTTTAAAGATTTACTCTAACCATCTTAGTGGTGACATCTGTTGCCTTGATCGGTTGCCAATGGATACGACCACGAATGCAGAAACTTTCTATCGTCTGGGACTTGTCAGGAACCCAGCCATGATTTTCTTACTGTAGCTGGATTATCAGGCAGGGACACTACATGTATCAGAAAATATCCCGGGCCACAATAAGGAAATCATGGCTGATTTTCTGACCTTAGAAAGGTCCTGCATTTATGGTCGTATCCACTGGCAACCGATCAAGACAACAACTTGTGACCACAAGATATTTAGAGAAAATATTTAAAACGCTGCAAAATGTTAAATGACTTATATTTGCAAAAATGTTTAACTTTTAATTTTCTACAAATTGAAATTTTTTTGTGGTCGTGGGAATACCCCTTTAAAGGAGTTGTCAAACTAATTCCAAAAAGGGAATATTGGTAGGATATTGGGAGGACTTTTTTCTCCGCCGCTTTCAATTTTAAAACAGCGGACACCTGGAAGACTCCATTATAGTCAATGGAGTCCACCGATGTCTGTGTGTAACTGCTGTTTTAGTGGTCCCGAACGATGGAGAGCATGATGCTAGTGTGAACCTAGTTTAACAACATTTAAATGTGCCCCTTTCCACTGGTAGCCCAGTTCCCATGGTCTTATAGTCCTTGCCAGATCAGAATTGATGGCATCCAGTTTGTGGTCACATGACTGCTGCAGCAAATCATAGGCCTCAGCAGTAACTTGTTTACATGTCATTGCTCATGCTAGTGATGAGCAAACAGGACATCATCACTTCTGATCTGGTATATAGGCATGTTTATAAGGCGAGCTGTGTTTTTTTTTTTTTTTTTTAGTTTAGAATATGTTCTTTTGCCAGCTTAGAAATTAAACAGGCAACCCTTTTTCACCACGTCCACCAACTTCAGTTTTTGGCATCTGTTAATAGGCGCTGGCACAGTTGTAATTTTTCTCTAGCCCCCACCATTCCAATCAATGCTGTTATCTTTGGTGTCTGATATGCTATTTAGACTGTGTACTGTCAGGAGGCCAGTGTCAAGCAGGAGCTAGAAAGGGGTGTGATTCTGAGCTCTGACGCTGGCTGCCTTTGATTGGAGCTCTGAATCACGCACCCTCCCCCCATCTGACACTGCCCTTCTGACATTACAGAGCTTATATAGCACATCAGGCACCAAAACTAACCGCACTTGTTGCCCAGGAATGGTGAGGACTACAAATAAAATTCCAACTATGCTGAAATCAGTAGAGCGGGACCTATTAGATGCTAAGCACTTGAAATGGTGGAGGTAGTGAAAGGTCCTCTTTAAAGAGAGTCTGCCACCAGAACACAGCCCCACAGATAGCTTACAGTCACCTGAATCAAACAGGATTTTCCCTTTTAAATTGCTGCCTCAGTTGCTGAGATATTGCCATTTTTGTTAACATACAGTTGAGCTCTTTGGAGCAATGAGGGTATTTTCACTAACCTCTACAAGACTACTTCAAAAAAGGAGAAAAATTACACAGCTAAAGTAAGTGCTCCACTACCAAAAAGACTGGCGCTGATCTATGGAAATCTGGTCAAAGACAGGACCAAATCACATATGTGGATTTGCATGGATCTCAAATGCCATAGTTATATACTAAAATAAGAAAGAAAATCTATAGAAAACAAACCAGTATATTAATGAAAAGTCCTCACATTTGTGCAACATACATTATGTATCTATAACTGTGTATCATTGGTCAAGTCAGTAATAAATATTACCTTAAAATGACTGAAGGGTGAAAAAGCTCTGAAAAATAAGACTGGGTCCCTTTTGGCTTCATAGAACAAACGGTACAATTTTCTATGGGCTTCCACTACTCAAAGGTGGATTCATCAGGGGAGGCAATAAAAAAGGCTTGGGACCCTAACAGCCATCTGACTTCCTATGCATAGTTCCCATAGGAACTACCGTGCGATGTTCTGCAATACTATGTATTGCAGGACATTGCACAGGGGATCTGTGATCCCAGCTTCAAGTTTCCTTATGGGATAGGTAAAAAGTGAAAAAACACAGAAATACATAGTAAAAACACACAAAAATAAATAATAAAAAGTAAAAAAAAAAAAAACACATTTATATTAAAAAAATATATAATGTAAACAAAAATAAACAAACATGTTAGATATCCCCACGTGCGTATAAACCCACATTATCCAAATATAGCATTACTTATCCCATACGGTGAACGTCGTAAAAAAAAATATACCACAATGCGTAAATTAACGTATTTTGGTCACTTTGCTTTTCCCAAAGAATAACAATAAAAAGTGATCAGAAAGTCATATATACCAAACATTGGTACCAATAGAAAGTACAACTTGTCCCGCAGATAAAGAGCCCTAACGTATCTCCGTCAACAGTACAGTAAAAAAAAAGTTATAGGCGTCAGAATATGGTGACCCCAGCAAAATCCTTCATTTTCAAAAAACGTTTTATTTGTAAAAGCAGTAAAACCAATATAAATATGGTATCACTGTAATTGTAATGAGCTGCTGGACAAAGCTGCCATGTCATTTTTAATGCAGAGTGAACGACGTAAAAACAAAATGCAAAAAATTATGATAGAATTGTGTATTTCACATGGACCCCCAAAAAACATAAATAAAAGTTAATAAAAACATTATATGTACCCCACAATGGTGGCAAATGAAAGTACAACTCATAACGCAAAGAATAAGTCCTCACATAGCTATGTGTACAGAAAATTAAAAAAGTTATGAATTTTGGAAGATGGGGAGGGAAAATGAGAAAAAAAGTCACTGAGCATTAACGTACAAACTACCCAGCGTCATTAAGGGGTTAAATATATCGAGAGTAAAGGCAAAAAAAATTCTAAATGGTATAAACTGGCTCAAAGTAATCCACAAACTGGCTGCTAAAAATGAGTTAACACACATTGGGTAAAATACATGACAATTGACATTCAAATACAAAGATTTATTGGGATTTTTTTCCAAAAATATTTTATCAATGAGTAAATATTTTTGCATACAAAAGAAAATTCTTAAGTGACACTAAAAGTTTGTGAATAATACTGCATTATGGTTCCATTAAATCGTATTGTATAGACAATGCATTTACATTATATGAATAACACAGAATCCAATCTGTTATTGTATGATGTATTAGAGATATGTCTCGGTAGAAGCTTGTCTTACTTATGCATAAAGTTCTTAAAAAGTTTTTCCCAAAATAAGCAAAATTTGGCCACGCGCTGGAAATGATGTAAAACAACAAAAACTCAATGATTTTCCATTGTTCCAGTGCCGCTACTTCAGTACTTCATGCTAGACCTTGTTTACTGTGCTGCAGCAATGATGTGGCCATCTACCCAATCACTGACCTCAGTATAAGAGTGGTCAGGCCAGTGACTGGCTGCAGCAGTCACACTATCGCTGCGGCCCAATAAACAAAAAAAGAGAAGTGAGTAACAGGCATTTTTTAATTTTATGCCACCAATATGTAAATTATTGCTCATCTTGGAAAACCTCTTTAAGTGGGGTTGTATTGATGCTCCTTTCTATTTGCTCTATAATAGCATATGAACATTATAGAGAAGAGTCCCACACTCAGGCTGCCCACCCTCCTTTTTAAGCCCCTGGCAGGCCTGGCTTGTGCATTAAATATAGAGCTGGTCATGTCTTTTTGCTGTACACTTCCTTGGATATTTTACTTTATATAAATATGTCCTAAAAAATGGCCATGGATGAAACTTTTTTTTTGAAAAAAAGAATTATTGTAGAAAAAGACATTCAATTTAGATGAGAATTATACACATTCATACAAATACAATAGTGCAAATATTTGGATCACACAAACAGAAAAATACTGTTTTTCATTCTTATGTTCATAGCATAATAGTAGAGTATAGGGTTTTAACCCTACATCTTAAAGGCTTGGCACTGGGCTACCTCACAGAGGTACCTCACTGTAAAAGCAGGAAACATCTTTGTTTACTTTTCATATTATTTTAAGTGTGTATGGAAAAAGTCTTGAATTTTCTGCCAGGAATCTTCCTGGGCTTGGCAGTGAGCTTTAAGTTCTCCACCTCCTAAAATAGGCACCCCTAATACTCTATCCACAGCAATTGGGCAGAAAGGACTGCAAGGTGGGTCAATGTGATGCCCAGCTCCGGGATAAGAGAGAAGTTTATAATTATTCTTCCCATTTTCCTGCAAGCGAGACACAGCAGCCTTCGCATAGACAGAACTCTTCCAGTTCAGATCATCTTCTCCTACAATAAACATAAATGAACCTTGAGCCTTCTCTACTGGGATGAGGCATTGGTTGTTTGCTGGATCCAGTGGATCATCGAGTGCTTCAGAGACATCAAACACTGCAGTTTCAGAGATCTGGACCCGACTCATGTCGTATGTCAAGGCTGGGATGGTGAAATCCTTGTAGTTCAGAGGGGCGGCTGTGTTGGCACAACAACCAGATATACTAACTGCTGCAACCACCTGCGGTAGAAACGTGATCATGGATAGGGCTAGATCTGCTCCTTTACCAGTACCGATTACACCAACTCCAGATCCTTGAGTCTTTCAAGAAAAAAAAACCCAAAAGAATATACATAAATAACCGTTCCATACTTCTGATATAACAGATATGAAATATACATATTCTATTGTCGTTTTAATTTAAAATCTATTAGTTATATCTTTTTCTGGACTAGCTGAGTGGCAAGCACTGGGACTGTAATTACAGTCATGGCCAAAAGTTTTGAGAATGATACAAATATTAATTTTTACAAAGTCTACTGCTTCAGTTTTTCTAATGGCAATTTGCATATACTCCAGAATGTTATAAAGAGTGACCAGCTTAACAGCAATTACTTGCAAAGTCAATATTTGCCTAGAAAATGAACTTTATCCCCCAAAACACATTTCAACATCATTGCAGCCCTGCCTTAAAAGGACCACCTAACATCGTTTCAGTGATTGCTCCATTAACACAGGTGTGGGTGTTGATGAGGACAGGGCTGGAGATCAATCTGTCATGATTAAGTAAGAATGACACCACTGGACACTTTAAAAGGAGGCTGGTGCTTGCCATCATTGTTTCTCTTCTGTTAACCATGGTTATCTCTAAAGAAACACGTGCAGTCATCATTGCACTGCACAAAAATGGCCTAACTGGGAAGAGTATTGCAGCTAGAAAGATTGCACCTCAGTCAACAATCTATCGCATCATCAAGAACTTCAAGGAGAGAGGTTCCATTGGTGCCAAAAAGGCTCCAGGGTGCCCAAGAAAGACCAGCAAGCGGCAGGACCGTCTCTTAAAAGTTTCAGCTGCGGGATCGGGCTACCAGCAGTGCAGAGCTTGCTGAGGAATGGCAGCAGGCAGGTGTGAGTGCATCTGCACGCACAGTGAGGCGGAGACTCTTGGAGCAAGGCCTGGTCTCAAGGAGGGCAGCAAAGAAGCCACTTCTCTCCAGAAAAAACATCAGGGACAGACTGATATTCTGCAAAAGGTACAGGGAGTGGCCTGCTGAGGACGGGGGTAAAGTCATTTTCTCTGATGAATCGCCTTTTCGATTGTTTGGAACATCTGGAAAACAGCTTATTCGGAGAAGAAGAGGTGAGCGCTACCACCAGTCTTGTCTCATGCCAACTGTAAAGCATCCTGAAACCATTCATGTGTGGGGTTGCTTCTCAGCCAAGGGAATCGGCTCTCTCACAGTCTTGCCTAGAAACACAGCCATGAATAAAGAATGGCACCAGAATGTCCTCCAAGAGCAACTTCTCCCAACCGTCCAAGAGCAGTTTGGCGCTCAACAATGCCTTTTCCAGCATGATGGAGCACCTTGCCATAAAGCAAAGGTGATAACTAAATGGCTCAGGGAACAAAACATAGAGATTTTGGGTCCATGGCCTGGAAACTCCCCAGATCTTAATCCCATTGAGAACTTGTGGTCAATCATCAAGAGACGGGTGGACAAACAAAAACCAACAAATTCAGACAAAATTAAAGCATTGATTCTGCAAGAATGGACTGCTATCAGTCAGGATTTGGTCCAGAAGTTGATTGAGAGCATGCCAGGGAGAATTGCAGAGGTCCTGAAGAAGAAGGGTCAACACTGCAAATATTGACTTGCTGCATTAACTCATTCTAACTGTCAATATAAGCTTCTGTTACTCATAATATGAATGCAATTATATTTCTGTATGTGATAAAAACATCTGACAAACACACATAAAAACCAGAGGGCAGCAGATCATGTGAAAATAGAATATTTGTGTCATTCTCAAAACTTTTGGCCATGACTGTACAGTTCCCGAACGGAGTTGTCACCCAGCCTTCCTAGAGTCCAGAATGGCATAGCATTCATTATACATGGATACCTATCCTGCTGCCATGCTATAGCATACCAAGGAAGATTGCCCATTTGTTGTCTTGGAAGCCTTAGTAACAAACACCTTTTAGAATTGCGAAGATCATCATGATAAAAAAAAAAATGTAGAGGTTCTTACTTTTGGATGTCGGGAGAGAAAGTTTGCTGCTTCCTCAAAATATTCCAGATGGAATTCAGTCATTGCAGGGGGAAGGTGTTCAAACCCAAAGTATGGCAGTGCCAGAGAAGCAAAGCCACGGCTGGCTAGGAGGCTGGAGCGATACTCAACAAGGCCGCCATCATCCCCAAACATGTCAATCACACCTGGAAAGGTGCCCTTCCCTGGCAATGCAATAGTAAATAGTTAACCAACCTGGTGACAAAGAATAAATAAAAAACTGCCAAAGTGTGCCAAATAATGGTTCACTTATCTACAACATTAGCACAACAATGTCAGACATGCCAAGGACACTTTACTTATTTCCTCGGTTTTCACACAAAAATTCACAAATCTAAATGTCCTCATTTTGATCAAGAATAGAGCATGATGTGTAAAGGGCGCTATTACACATACACCTATACAGCTGGTAATGGCACAAATTAGGCCATTATTTGGTCAGGCAGTCCAAACTGAATAATAATAATAATAATTTTTATTTATATAGCGCCAACATATTCCGCAGCACTGTACAATTTGTAGGGTTCAAGAACAGACAAAAAAGATACATTACAAAGAAATAGTCAATTCACACACTGGGACTGAGGGCCCTGCTCGCAAGAGCTTACAATCTATGAGATAATAATCTGTGAGTAATCTAGGAGAAGAATAATCTGTCCCAGAGCGGTTTATACTTCTGATGATGCTATCCATAAAAAATATGATAGTAGAAATGCATAGGGTATTTATACAATAATTTTAGTGGGACAGTAAATGCTGGAAACTGGGTCTGAAAGTAGTGGCCAGCTGATTAATAACAATGAGAATCAGTGGCTGCTATCGGCTCATGTGTGCTAGTTACTGACTCTGATTCCTGAATCTCACCTATGCTTTGGACCAGAGTATTTTTAAGTGAATTATAATAAAGATAGAAAACAAAGGAGGACACACATGGTCATCCTTCCTTCTCTCCCTGCAAAGCCATGTATGCCAAGGGTTCTTTAGTGGAGGGAAACATCGACCAAATTGGAGCACTAGTAATCATTCACAATACTGTGACTGCCCTACATGACAGTGTGTCGGAATCACCGAAAAGAAAACAGAGGGGCCAAACACTCATACTATGACACATCTATATAAAAAAATATACATTTTATTAACAAATTAATACAATTAATCACCATACAAAAATACAAAGGACGAGGCAAACAATACAAAAGCAAGACCCCTACACACATATAAATCACTAACGGTCCATATTGCACATATACACAGCGTACATATTAAGATACAAGGCAAGGGCATTGTATCCTATTTTTAACATCTCTATTTGATCTATCACGCCATTCATTGGCGTTTATTAAATGACACAAGCCCTCATGAATACTGCCACTGTTTCAATATTGTATGTTCAAGAATCTCATAACTGTTATTACCATGAGGAGATATAAAAAAAATTAGAGATAATGATGTTAATGATAAAGTATCATCTATATGAAGTTACGGTACTGATCTATCCGCACATGTATATATACGTTTATCACCCAAGTGGAAACTAATCGAGCACCCATCATACAGATTAATCTATAGCAATAAAGTCTGAACCATTTGTCTCGTCCTTCGTATTTTGGTGATTAATTGTATTTATTCGTTAATAAAATGTATATTTTTTTATATAGATGTGTTGTAGTACGAGTGTTTGGCCCCACTGTTTTCTTTTTGGTGTTTCTATCACTACAATAGTAGAGCCTGCACGCCTTCCCCATCCACTGCTGTAACTTCCGGTGCCCAAAGACTGCCACACCAGTTAATCTGTATGGGGTCCAGGTGTCTGACCCTCACAGATCACATATTGATGACTTATCCCCTGTATAGGTCATCAGTATGAAAAATCCTTCAGGGGCCAGAAAACCCCCCATTAAGCCATTGATCATTTTAAAGCACCTGACACAGGTATTTGAACCAATAAGATGTTCCCTGTTAGCAGGATTATCTTCCCCATGCTATAGCCATCATTATACGGCTGCTGTACCATTATTACCTGGGGGTAAAAACAAGCTGCCTCTAACTGCCCCCTCTCTCAGTCTGATCCGTCTCACTCCAGGGGCAATAAACAGTCTCTGAAATTTAGTTTTAGCCAGAACAGCTCCTGGTAAAGCCTTAGGGTCACTGTGCCCCTCGTGCACCAGCACCTCCACCACCATAGGAGACTTGTGCACACTCTTCTTCTCCAGTCTTTGGTAAGGCTTCTCCATGACAGAGGGTGACAAGCTCCATAATAATCCCATGGGCAGCACCCCTGTATAGTCACCCCCCAAAGAGGCATCTCTATACAGGTCTACAGTGCCAGAGCTGTCAGCCGCATAGTGTGCACAGGAGTCAAAGAGGCGGCCCTGCTCGTCTACCACCACAGCCCTCAACGTCACCGGATTTCTAGGGCTCAGCCCTTGTACACGGACGTGCAGCTTCTCATCCGCAAGCCCTGACTGAGGGGACACAGACAGGCACACTGGCCGGTGTATAGAATGTATAGCTGGGGATCTCCCTGCCGCAGCCCAGCGGCTCACTACTGCACGAAGCATCGCTCTGGTCTGGATCAGCTGACTGCCGTGTGTGATCACATGACCGCCACATAGACAAAGACAGTAGATAACAGATCACATCCATCTGAATTCAGCAGTCCTCTCCTGTAAGAAAAATCACATGACCACTACACAGACCTGCTCAGCAGATCGCCGAGCATCAATTGGTCATGTTTTATGGTTGAATCTAACTTCTAGTGGGCTAAAGGACCAGGTCCCTCTGCCCATATGGACTGAGCCTGTTTTATATAGAGAATGCTAAATCCTAGTGGGATAAAGGACATGTAATGTATATAAAAGTTTATAGTATTTATTTATTTAATTAAATCACCATGGTTTATTTATTAAATAGGGCCAACGCATTTCACAGAGCTTCTCTTTGGATAGATCATCAATTTAAGATCTGTGGGGCTCCGATTAGCTGTCTGAAGCTCCAGTGGCGCTCACTGAGAACCGCTTTCATTTTACAGGCCTTATGACGTAAGTCACATGACCTTATCGCAGCTCAGTCCCAATCAAATAAATGGACTGAGCTGTGAAATCAAGCACAGCCACTGCACAAATGTATGGCACTGTGCTGGCCAAATACTGAAGAGGCTGCAGCCTCACATGAACAATACAGCCTCCTCAAGCAGCTGATCAGCTGTGGACTCCTGGCAATCTCTAATTGATGACCTATTCTAAAGGCCAAGTCCCTCTGCCCACTAGAGATAGCTAGTTCTGAAGAAAAGGACCAGGTCCCTCTGCCCACTGCAAATAGCTAGTTCTGAAGAAAGGGACCAGATCCCTCAGCCCACTACAAATAGCTAGTTCTGAAGAAAGGGACCAGATCCCTCAGCCCACTACAAACAGCTAGTTCTGAAGAAAAGGACCAGGTCCCCTTGCCCACTGTGAATAGCTAGTTCTGAAGAAAAGGACCATTCATTCATTTCAGTAATTCAGTAATACAATTCATAATCTTCGTCTTCCATGATTGTGTGTCCTACTGAACCAGACTGAGGGACCATTTAAAGGCTTAGGAAACCTTGGCAGGTGACACACTGAATTTACAATACTGAACTTTTTTACAATATTCAAATTTTCTTAGATTTGGGTTTTCATTAGCTGTAATCCATAATCAACATTTACAGAAATAAAACACTTAAAATAGAACACTCTGTGTGTAAAGAATCTAGAAAATATAGAAGGTCACTTTTTTAATTAAATTACTGAAATAAATAAACGTTTCAAAGATATTCTAATTTATTGAGATGTGATTTTCTGGATTTGTTTTCTCATTCTGTCTCTCATAGTTGAGGTCTACCTATGATGTCAATTACAGGCCTCTCTCATCTTTTTAAGTGAGAGAACTTGCACAATTGGTGGCTGACTAAATACTTTTTTCCCCCACTGTAGATACTTACTTCACATACAATCAAGAATAAGAGAAGATACCATTTCTCTAGGGGACTGGTGATGGAATTGGATCTCTTGGTTTTGACTAATGCTCTTACCCATACATACTGTGAAACTGCACTTATTCAGTAGCAACCTTGTGATATAAAAACTTGCAGTGTGGATACCTGCACATAGTGCAGTGATGGCGTTTTTGCTGATACACGTATCATGGTGCAGTTGGTGCTGTGAGCTTCACCCGTCACTGATAACCATGATTACTTGCAGGCTTCAGTAAGGTGCCGCGCTTGCCCTGCCTCAGATGACACTGGCTGCTTGCTGGCTTCATTAATGCGCCGTTCGTACCGCGCTTGCCCCACCTCCGGATGCTGATGTGAACGGCGCCATATTACCTCACCTAAGTGAAGCCAGAGCAGCATTCAGACAGTGTCAGCTACCGAAGGCGGGGCAAGCACGGTGCGAACGGCACCATATTATCTCGCTTAGATTTGTGTTAACTGCAAACACTTCTCACAGCCGCAGATTTGTGTTAGCTGCAAACACTTCTCACAGCCGCAGATTTATGTTTCACACACCTACACACCTTCACTGGTGCTCTCCACAAGGAGAGACATTCCCTTTGCAGATTTGTGTTAGCTGCAAAACCTTCTCATAGCCGCAGATTTGTGACAGCTGCAAACAATTCTCACAGCCACAGATTTTCTCAGGCAGCTGCAAACACTTCTCACAGCCGCAGATTTGTGTCAGGCGTTTGTTGCTCCTTACTAGGAGAAGAGAACACCCCATCAGGGACAGTTAACCCTGCCAAGACCTCACTGTGCTACCATTGTACCTCAACACAGTTACTGCTCAGCAATTCTTGGGGAAGAGAACACCTCATCCGAGACTCTAGTCTAGTGAACCCCTAATTTCCTGCAGAGCTAACAGGTTATCTATCTTCTGTCACCACTCCCCTGATGGAGACCCCAAAAAATAAAAAACAAGCCTACCCTTTCAAGAGATATGGACCGAGATGTATGGCATTATTGACAGAAACATGCAGATCATTTTGCGTTCTGTATAATGAAACGGTAGTAAGCAGAATGTGGAATATAAATAGACATTTTGAAACTAATCATTCCCAGCTCTTGAAAAAAAGTGAGGATGAAAGGAAGGAATACATTTCCAGGAAGCTACACCTCTATAAGAGTCAATCAAATTCCATCCTTAAATTTGTAAAAGGCTCTACAAATTTAACATCTGCAAGTTTCAGCATTGCTCACTCCATTTAGCATGGAAAAGCACTGAGTGAGGGAGAATTTTTTTAAAGAAAATCTTCTAAAATGTGCACCAGTTCTATTTTACGATATACAGAATAAAGATGCAATTATTAAGCGAATGTCTGAGTTACCACTCAGTAGAAATATCATAAAAGACAGAATAATGAGAATGAACACAAACATACAACATCAATTAAAGAGAGACTTAAATAACTGTAAATATTTTTCAATCTCTCTTGATGAGACTACTGATGTCACATCAAACGCTCAGTTGGCCATTATTGGTCGATATTCTGATGAGAGAAGAGTTGATAGAGTTAATATCAGTGCCAACAAGTACATCAGGAAGCGAAATATGTAAGGCTGTTATACATTCGTGACCTAAGCATTGATATCTCTAAAGTTGTGTCACTGACGACAGATGGGGCACCCAACATGGTGGGGAGAAAAGTGGGATTTGTAAAATTGTTTATGGAAGCTATTGGACATCCGATTGTGCCTTTTCATTGTATTATCCATCAGGAGGTATTATGTGCCAAGGCAGGATTCACAGACTTAAACAACTTAATGTCAGTTGTTACAAAAACAGTGAATTTAATAGCTGCTTGCCCTCTTCACAAGCGAGAATTTTCTGCACTTTTACTGGAAGTTGATTCAACCTACAGTGGACTGCTGATGTTCAATAATGTGAGATGGCTGAGCCGAGGCAAAGTTCTGGAGCGATTTGTGGAGTACTTTGCAGAAATTAAGCTATTTATTGAGGATAAGGATCTGGGAAACTTTTCTCAGATCAACGACCTTAAGTGAGTCAAAACACTGATGTTTTTTACAGATCTCTCTGTTCATATTAATGAACTGAACTTAAAGTTACAAGGTTATGGCAAAAGTATTGACGTTATGTTTGGATACATAAAAGCTTTTGAAAGTAAACTTAAACTAAAACTTATAAGTATTTTCCTCGAGTAACAAAGTATTTTGAGAAGGCCAGCACAACTGTACAAAATGACATGGAGCCCTTGCATGTAAAGTACCACCAGCATATTTTAAACTCGTTACTTTACCAGTTTGGTGAAAGATTTAATCAATTTAGAAGCCTGTAACAGACAATGAAAATAATTAAATTTCCGGATGTAGTAGTCTACAGTAATTTGGAATTAAATGGATTCTAATGGATGCAAATTGATGATTTGGAGATGCAACTTGCATAATTTCAAGACAGCAACTGGGCTCAGGTGTTTGTCGACTTGAGGTCAAAGTTTGAGACTCTGGAAAGGTGTCGCTTGGAGAATGAAGAGGAGTGCCACTATGAATAGGAAATTTGGAGTGCTTGGAACCAATTACCAGACACTTTTAGCAGCATGAAAAATCTAGCAATGGCTTTACTCACAATTTTTCCCTCTACGTACTTTTGTGAGACCTTATTTTCTGTGTTAAATAATATCAAAACCAATAAAAGAAACCGACTGACAGATGAAGTTAGTGGCGCTTGCCTGGGCTTGAAGTGTACGAAATACCAACCTTCAACTGAAGATTTGGCCAAAGAAATTCAGCAACAAAAAAGTCACTAATTAGGCTAGGTATAGAATTATTTGTTTTTGATCTATTAAATACAGTACATATATTATAATTATAACTTTTTGTTATTAGAGCTAAAAATATCACAAAATTATGGGTTTTTCTCGAAGTGACACACCACCCGAGTTATACTCAGTTTTTTGGCGAATTTTGACACACCGAGCTCAAAAGGTTGACCATCACTGACATAGTGGCTGCTGTTCCAGGGCATGGAAGATCATTCATCCATTCGGACCATACTTTTCTCTCATCCCTGTTCTGACATCTTAAAGAAGATACCATATACGGGATACAGATTGCTCTTATGTGATTCCATGTTAAATAATGCTATCTACTTGAAGTACTAGTATTTTCTCCTTGATTAAAATCCTTTGTGGTACCTTTTGTTAGTGCTTTACTTTCTCATATGAGTATTTTCAGATGAAATTACACAGCGTGATACACTTTATTATTGAAAGGGGACTCTTTTATGCCCCTAAACTGCTGAAACTCCTTTCCCAGAAACAGAACGTCACCAATACTAACCCCCCCCCCATCGTACTTACCTGTCCTCCTGTCCGGATCTTCTGGGCACGGGAGATCATTTCCTTCTGTGGAGCTGGAGTGCCGTCATTGCAATGTAGTGCTGGCTATAAAGAAATGCAGGCACTCTGGCTCTATTGCGCAAGCGGATATTCCTGATATATAATGAGATCTGTGCCTCGTCTTAAATGAGACACATCATCCAGTGGCTTATCAAGGCTCTCATACTAAATGCTGGTCTTGATAAATTCCCCAGTGAGCCTTTTCCAGTCACAATGACCCATGCCACCCACACTGCCAAGAAATGTCATTTGTTAATCAAAATGCCTCCACAGTCACACAAACTCCATGGTATTCGCAGTGTCCTTTTGCCACCTAAAATGTGCCCATGTTCCCAAGCCATAATGTCCTGAAATGAAGCTACAATGTACCAATGAAAGCCCTTAGGCCAGCCACTATGCTGACATAACAGTCACAAAGCCCCATGATTACCACAAAGCCCTAAATATCCTCCACCACAATGCCCTCCTGACAATTTCAATGTCCTCACTCCCCTACACCAGCCTCAAGGTTGACCACCTATGTGGACCACAATAGTCCCATGCCAGAAACACTGCCTTTATTGTCCGCTTTTCGATCACATTTAAACCACACAAATGCCCTCTGTAAAATATGCTGGGTTTTCGGGTGCCAGTTCGTAGTAAATTAACCTAATTAATTTAGTAAATTAGCTACTGGATCTTTGAAAGAGAATTCATTTATTTCTAAGGGACAGTAACACATGAAAACATACTGGTATGGGTTAGGGAAGGAAACTAATTCTGTTAGTGCAGTCTCATATACCAGCCACACACACACACCTTGTCCATCACCTGAACACCTCCAAAATGCCAAGCAGCCAATTAGCACTGCCCCTTTACAGTTTGCAGACAGTAATGTATAGATCAATTCCACTAGGTGGCAGCTTCAAGTCCAGAGTTATTCTTCTTGTAAAGTTCAAACAGACTTATAGGCCTTATTCCTTGGGGAATACCTTCTGCATCCTTTATTACTTGATCTCCAAGGCAAATTAACCCTTGATCTTCCAGATGGAATAGCAGTGTCCATTGCTTCTTGAACAGTAAAGGTGGTCTACACAACAGATGTTTATCAGAAAAATTCCCTATCTGGTATATACGCTCAATGTAAATGTTATAATATACCACATATCAATTTATAAATATAGAAAAAAAATATATTAATATAAAAAAGAAAAAACACAACAAAAATATTTAAAAACCATTTAAAATATGCATATATATTTCATAATAGTGGAGGTCACAGTGCTGTCCAAAAGCATGTAGCACAATCAAACAGACATGCGCTTATAGAAAATAAGTAAAGCATATACATGCATCAATGATAGCATAAGTGTATTACTATAAGAGATACAACAGGAATATAATTACTGCATGTGCGCGATGCATAACTTATGCACATATGTAGCTAATAAGTCTGTAGTGGCTAGAATAACCAATAAAAACATACATACATGACTATAGAAAAATATACAATGCACAGAGTGTAGACTGGTACAACAGAAATATAATTACTGCATGTGCTATCGATATATAACTTATGCACATACACAGTTAAAAAGTCTGTAGTGGCTAGAATAGCCAATAACAACATACATGCATAACTATGGAAAAAATATGCAATACACAGAGAACAGATTAGTGATACCTGTTTGCCCTCTAAGTCCACACATGGACAAACACTGCAACCTCCACTATGAGCTCTCTTATAGTAATATACTTACACACGTGGACAAAATTGTTGGTACCCCTCGTTTAATGAAAGAAAAACCCACAATGGTCACAGAAATAACTTGAATCTGTCAAAAGTAATATATAAAAATTCTATGAAAATGAACAAATGAAAGTCAGACATTGCTTTTCAACCATGCTTCAACAGAATTTTTTAAAAAAGAAAACTCATGAAACAGGCCTGGACAGAAATGATGGTACCCCTGAAAATAATGTGACCAACCTTTTGAGGCAATCACTGCAATCAAACGATTCCTGTAACTGTCAATGAGACTTCTGCACCTCTCAACAGGTATTTTGCCCACTCCTCATGAGCAAACTGCTCCAGTTGCCTCGGGTTTGAAGGGTGCCTTTTCCAGACGGCATGTTTCAGCTCCTTCCAAAGATGCTCAATAGGATTTAGGTCAGAGCTCATAGAAGGCCACTTCAGAATAATCCAATGTTTTCCTCTTAGCCATTCTTGGTTGTTTTTAGCTGTGTGTTTTGGGTCATTATCCTGTTGCAAGACCCATGACCTGTGACTGAGACCAAGCTTTCTGACACTGGGCAGCACATTTCTCTCTAGAATCCCTTGATAGTCTTGAGATTTCATTGTACCCTGCACAGATTCAAGACACCCTGTGCCAGATGAAGCAAAGCAGCCCCAGAACATAACAGAGCCTTCTCCATGTTTCACAGTAGGGACAGTGATCTTTTCAAGATATGCTTCATTTTTCCGTCTGTGAACATAGAGCTGATGTGCCTTGCCAAAAATTTCAATTTTTGTCTCATCTGTCCATAGGACATTCTCCCAGAAGCTTTGTGGCTTGTCAACATGTAGTTTGGCAAATTACTTTTGTCAGATTCAAGTTATTTCTGTGACCATTGTGGGTTTTTCTTTCATTAAACGAGGGGTACCAACAATTTTGTCCACGTGTGTATGCTATCATTGATGCATGTATATGCTTTACTTATTTTCTATATGCGCATGTGTGTTTGATTGTGCTACATGCTTTTGGACAGCACTGTGACCTCCACTATTATGAAATACTGTATATATGTATATTTTAAATGTTTTCAAATATTTTTGTTGTGTTTTTCTTTTTTGTATTAATAATTTTTTTTTTCTATATTTATAAAATGATGTGTGATATATTATAACATTTACATGGAGCGTATATTCTTTTGTGCTAGCAAGGGTTTTGTACGCTGAAATTACCTCTAGTGTAGAGTGATTTGTAGGATTATAAGTTTAATTGTTGTCTTTTTACTGTACAGACTGTTAGCTGAGGTCAGCAGTCTATAACTTGTTGGGCTTCCAACACCCTCAATGCCCATGACCCTTATGCAGATCACAATGTTCCCATATCAAACATAATGCCAACTATGCCAGTCAAATTTCCATTATAACCACAACACTCTGAATGTTCCTTATCACTGCCAAAATGGCATCATGATCAACAATGCCATCAAAGGCCCTTATACGAGCTACAATATGTCAAATGGCAAGGCTCTTAATCTCTTCCACAATCACCTGAAAAAAAACACAGTTCAGTTATCCACCATGCCAGTCACAATGCCCCATGACAGCTGCAAATGGTCTCATGACAAGCATTATACTGTGTGGGGGCCTTTTGGAGCATTATACAGAGTGGGATACTGGAGCGTTATACAGTGTGGGGCCACTGTGGAGCATTAAACAGTGGGGGACACTGGAGCAATATATTCTGCGGGGTCACTGTGGCGCATTATTCAGTGGAGGGGGCACTGTGGAGTATTATACTGTGTGTGGGGCATTGTGGAGCATTATACTGTGTGTGTGTTTGTGGGGAGCATCATATTTCAATCCATGATAGTACAATTGGTATGTCAGCCGGATCAGAGAATCACACAGACACAGCTAGATGGTTTGCATATTGGATTCTATTTGAGGCTAAGGCCCCACATAGCAGACTTTCTGCTTCAACTATACCTATACGAAAAAAAACAGAGTTTCCATAGGTGTAATTGACATGCTGCGATTTACAAAAACACGACGGTTTTGAAATCGCAGCATGTCTGCTGCGGATATTTTTATGTAAATGTGTGGATTGGATTAGCCAGAATCCTCTTTGCAGGTACTGTAAAACGCCACTTTTTTTTTTACTGGCATTTCTGCCACAGCAAAATTGCGGCATTTATACTACATGGAGCCCTGGCCTAATGGAGGAAAGGGTGAGGTTTAAATACATTGTAGGTGTGGTTATACATTGTATAGACAAAGAGAAGGTGGGATTAGTATAATTAACATAGCATGATTGAGTATAAAGTTGTAACATAGTTCTGGCACATAGCTATTGGATAAGGCACAAAAGAAGTCACATCCATTATAAATAACAGTTTTCTTCTAGGAGAATGAGCTCAGAAAGTAATGTTAGATGGCTACAGGCACAAGATGGCATCCTTCACACTGTACTACTAGCATGACCAAAGCTGTCATGTGCTGACAGCTTGCAAACAAACACTGCAGACTCTTCCAAAGCATCAGTGCTGGATCAGCAAAGGCTTGAAGAAGTGAGTAGTTTTTCTATTTTTTTTCTTTTCTAGCATTTTATAAACCGGATAACCACTGTGACAACTCAGGGGTCATTTTAGCTCATAGGATCGCCATCTCTAGGTCAAGATTGTTGGCACATCAAGAATTTCCAATAAATTCTCACTACGACATAGTGGAACCAGTTCAAAACTGTCCGCAACCAGCTTTATTCTTCAGTTTACACTGAAAACAGCATGTACATCACAGCGCAAAACAAATTCTCAGCCATCTGGCTACTAACTAAACATTCAGCATCCCTTACTATGAGACCCTGGGCCTACTACCCAGTATCTCCGCTCACATGGTTCTGGTTCCCACAGGTCCTTGGCACATAGTCTACAGACAGGGAGCATTATGGGAAGGCACAACACATTACTTGTAGAGCCCTCCCACCTGGCTGCTAATTAAACCTCATTAAGAACTCCTTTGTGTGCAGATCCACACAAGATGTCTGATCACTGTCTGTGACTGTAACGGGCTGTGCACCTGTGTGACCATCACATGTCCATGGACTGATTTTTATCCACTGGAAGTAAACAAGGAATGACAGCAAGCAGAGATCTAGAAAACCACGAGGGATTGATACAGAAAGTATATTGCAAAATTGTACAACTTTTCATTAAACAAACGATAATATTTAGTTGCTGAAACTGGACAACCCGTTTAGACATTTATGGCATAGTCATACGATAAATGTGTGATGCACCTATCACCAGAATAGGTATCCGACCAGGATGCAGCTGTCACTTTGCCAAGTGGAAGAGGGTGTGGGGATTCCCATTCTGGAGATAGAAGTGGCACCCAGGCAGAAGAGGACCCCACGTGCAAGGGAAGTTATGGGCCTCTTGTTTTTTCAATATCACAGCATAAAGCAGCCAGCCCCTTTAAAGCTTGTGTCTTCAGAACACATCATGGTCACAGTTTGTTTTTCAGGACACTCTTTTGGTTGAGGTATTTATGGAAGAATGCCTGAATTCTCTGCCATGAGTCCACTTGTGCCAGTGCATGAGCCTTTGGTTCTCCTCCCCAAACCACAGGAAATCCAGCAAGCATGTGCATCGACGATTTGCATAAGGGGAAATATGGTGGTTCAATATAGTGGCCAGCTTTGGGATATATGACAACTTCTGGCTTTTCTTTCCCTTCCTCTGCTAGAAGCTGGCATGCAGATTGGGCATGGAAATCACTTTTCCAATTCCGGTCATCTCCTGCCACAATAAACAGAAACTTGCAGTCAGCTCTTCCAACAGGAATAAGGCTCTGCCGGTTTGCTTCTTCTAGTGGATTATGAAATATGTCACTGATATCGCCCACTCCTGGCTGTGGGTACTTTAATTTTTTAGCAACAAAGCCAATAGGAAGCAGAGTAATGTCCTTATAGTGAAGGGTTGCAGCAGTATTAGCCACTGCGCCATTTACCACAGCTGTGGCAGCTATGCCTTTCAGGAAGGAACTCATAGAAAGAACCAAGTCTCCACCTCTAGAATGACAAAGGAGACCTATTCCTGGACCCTTCACCTAAAAAACAGAAAGAAAACAGAAGTTAATCCTGAGGATAGGGAATAAATATCTGTAATGACAAATTTTTGTCCAACCACGGATCTAATGTTTGAGATCATTAGACCTATGGTCAGATCAGGATTTGTGACCATAATGCAGATGATAAAATCTCAACACATTTTTTTCATGAGGGCTCTGTATCCTGTGAATCCCACTCATAAAGCCGTTATCAGGGGCAACTGCATCGCCCTGGGCTCCTTACAGAAGCGGGACTCTATCTTGAAAAAAAGGGAGGCCACCCAACGTGTTACAAACCTTGAGAGATCTATGGAGTAGCATCCTTCCATATGGATGTAGGCGTCTAGTAGAGGCATGTGCACAATTATGGGGCATAGCCTTACAGGGAGTTGAGCACTCTCTTCTTTATTCTAAACACAAATTTTAAGATAAAGGTAATAAAGCTCAACCCTGCTAGCAAGGCTTTAACGAAATAAAGCATCAGAACAGGCCCCACAGGCCTTGAGAGACAGAGGAGGACAATTTCAATACCACCCCAATACTACAATCTCGATTTTCTATGATTACCAATCCTTATTTACCGTGTCTAGCTCATTACCGACAGGTGCCGCCCAGCAGGCATTCCTTCTGCGGTATTACCTCCATGCTAGCCGCCTTCCTGGGATCACCCCTGAAGCACTCACGTCCCTGAATTCCCCTATTACTTCTGAGTAACTTCAGGAGACTTTGAAGACCTTGTCTGGTGGTAAGGCCACGGCATATATATATTTTAAAATGCATCAGGAGATACTGGGTTCCAGGATAGTGGCCTTGCACAACTTGTTCCTGCAGGGGATGCCTATCCCACAGTCCCTTCTTCGCTCCCATATAATCCTTATACCAGAGCTGAATAAGGACTATACTGACTGTGCTAGATCTATAGCTCTCCTAAATTCAGATTTTAAGATATTTACTAAAATTCTGGCTCAACAACCTACTGCCTTCCTTGATCCATAAGGACCAAGTAAATCTCACAGACATCTTGAACCTCCTTAGTTTTGACGCTGAGAAGGTATCACAGGCCCCTTTTTTACTGTTATACAAGGTTTATACTCTTCTCCCACTACCACTATCCACCTCCCACACTTCACCTAGCCCACGTTCACTATAGGTGACAGCACTCCCCAGGGCTGCCCCGTCCCTCTTATTGTTTGTATTATGTATCCAGCCGTTAGCCTCCCATATTAGGCGTCATCCCGATATTTCTGGGGTTAAGGTACATAATAAAGACAACAGAATAAAGAAATCCATATATAATTAAATAGATCATAATTTATTATATACTTCAATAAAAATGTAAACCGTCAGACGAAAAAATAAAAGGGGAAGAAATACCAAAAAGCAAAGCATGGCCACAGTGAATTGACATCCGGGTGGGGACTGCACAATAATTATAGCATTATTTATACTGATTGTGGATGCATTAAAATAGCAGATAATGATTTGTTTGGAGTGGATATGTGAACATATAGGTACATATACAGGTATATATACAGTGGGTACGGAAAGTATTCAGACCCCTTTAAATTTTTCACTCTTTGTTTCATTGAAGCCATTTGCTAAAAGCAAAAAAGTTCATTTTATTTCTCATTAATGTACACTCAGCACCCCATCTTGATAGAAAAAAAACAGAAATGTAGATATTTTTGCAAATTTATTAAAAAAGAAAAACTGAAATATCACATAGTCATAAGTATTCAGACCCTTTGCTGTGACACTCATATTTAACTCACACGCTGTCCATTTCCTTCTGATCCTCCTTGAGATGGTTCTACTCCTTCATTGGAGTCCAGCTGTGTTTAAACTGATTGGAGTTGATTAGGAAAGGCACACACCTGTCTATATAAGACCTCACAGCTCACAGTGCATGTCAGAGCAAATGAGCATCATGAGGTCAAAGGAACTGCCCAAAGAGCTCAGAGACAGAATTGTGGCAAGGTACAGATCTGGCCAAGGTTACAAAAGAATTTCTGCAGTACTCAAGGTTCCTAAGAGCACAGTGGCCTCCATAATCCTTAAATGGAATAAGTTTGGGACCACCAGAACTCTTCCTAGACCTGGCCGTCCAGCCAAACTAAGCAATCGTGGGAGAAGAGCCTTGGTGAGAGAGGTAAAGAAGAACCCAAAGATGACTGTGGCTGAGCTCCAGAGATGCAGTAGGGAGATGGGAGAAAGTTCCACAAAGTCAACTATCACTGCAGCCCTCCACTAGTCGGGGCATTATGGCAGAGTGGCCCAAAGGAAGCCCCTCCTAAGTGCAAGACATATGAAAGCCCGCATAGATTTTGCCAAAAAACACATGAAGGATTCCCAAACTATGTGAAATAAGTTTCTCTGGTCTGATGAGACGAAGATTGAACTTTTTGGTGTTAATTCTAAGTGGTATGTGTGGAGAAAACCAGGCCCTGCTCATCACCTGTCCAATACAATCCCAACAGTGAAACATGGTGGTGGCAGCATCATGCTATGGGGGTGTTTTTCAGCTGCAGGGACAGGACGACTGGTTGCAATTGAAGGAAAGATGAATGCGGCCAAGTATAGAGATATCCTGGAAGAAAACCTCTTCCAGAGTGCTCTGGACCTCAGACTGGGCCGAAGGTTCACCTTCCAACAAGACGATGACCTTAAGCACATGGTGGCTCAGTGGTTAGCACTGCAGCCTTGCAGCGCTGGAGTCCTGGGTTCGAATCCTGCCAAGGACAACATCTGCAAGGAGTTTGTATGTTCTCCCCGTGTTTGCGTGGGTTTCCTCCCACACTCCAAAGACATACTGATAGGGAATGTAGATTGTGAGCCCTATATGGGACAGTGACTGTGGCAATGTCTGTAAAGCACTGTGGAATATGATGGCACTATATAAGTAAGCATAATAAATAAATAAAAGCACACAGCTAAAATAACAAAGGAGTGGCTTCGGAACAACTCTGTGACCATTCTTGACTGGCCCAGCCAGAGCCCTGACATCAACCCAACGTTCACCATCCAACCTGACAGAACTGGAGAGGATCTGCAAAGAAGAATGGCAGAGGATCCCCAAATCCAGATTTGAAAAACTTGTTGCATCATTCCCAAGAAGACTCATGGCTGTACTAGCTCAAAAGGGTGCTTCTACTCAATACTGGCAAAGGGTCTGAATACTTATGACCATGTGATATTTCAGTTTTTCATTTTTAATAAATTTGCAAAAATATCTACATTTCTGATTTTTTTTCTGTCAAGATGGGGTGCTGAGTGTACATTAATGAGAAATAAAATGAACTTTTTTCTTTTAGCAAATGGCTGCAATGAAACAAAGAGTGAAAAATTTGAAGGGGTCTGAATACTTTCCGTACCCACTGTGTGTGTGTGTGTGTGAAAATGTGTGTATATATATATATATATATATATATATATATATATTATAAAAATTAATTACATGTGAGAAAAAATTTGTCTCAAATCACATATATCCACCTCATATTAAGTTTAATAATCACATGGGAGAAAAACACTGCCAAACAAACATCAAGTAACATGAAACAAGCAACAACATAGACAAGCAGTACTCACATGACTGCAGTCACCTACTAGGATGTCACACGCCCTGACGCTTGTTTTGCCCAAAAGGATGTACCCCCTGACGAAGCCTTTTGGGTGTAACGCGCGTTAGAAATTAGGCGGGGGGAGGGGGTTTAGTTTAGGGGTTACTTTTTGTTTTATCCCAGACAACACCTTTAACACCCATCCTCTTCAATTCCCTGATCCCTGAGGGGTTACATTCCACTTTCACACAAGTATAGACGACTGCAGAGGTCTTCCATTTAGCTGATATTGTTGATCCTATCACTTGGACTCTTCGTACATATGCTCAACTCCATCAGCAACATTCCCTCCCATCACGGGCGTATTACCATTATGTTTAGATCCATCACTACATGTCGCATACCTTTCACTCCACCCAGGTAACACCTCTTTGAAAGGTTTTGCCAAGGTGGCACATCTACCAAAGGCCTCATATCAGCTATTTATTGCATTCTCCAAAACCCATTGCTCTTGGCCTTGCCCACTCACAAATACATGCCAAAGTGGAAAGCTATCATAAGGAGACCTCTGTCATTGTGGTGGGTGATTTGGTTGAGAGTGACTAAAATATCTATTTGCGCCACATATAAAACCAATACAAAATTTTAATGTTTTGGTACCATACCCCTGCCCTTTTACATAAATTCAATCCTGCCATTCCTTCAGTTTGCTGGAGGTGTTAATGGGACGTGGGTAGATTACAGCATGTCTTTTGGACATGCTCTGTATTGCAACCATTTTAGAACCAGGTAAAGGGGCTGATTTCCACCATTCTGTCCCACAACGTTCCGTTAGATCCATTCCAGTATTTGCTGAACGTGCCCCCTAAAACCATGGGCAAACGGGCAGCTAGATTGTTTCAGCATATACTTCCTTTGGCCAAGACCCTGATGGCTGGCCATTGGAAACAAACATCACCCCCTGTTGTTTATGACCTGCTGGTTAGATTGAGAGATGTCCATATCACATGACCGCTAAGGCCAATCAGCGGCTTCAGCGGAAAGGATCCAGGACGTCACAGCCGGCAGGAGTTTCACTTTAAGAAGACAGCCCAGCAAAAGGAACGGACCATGCTGGGAGGACACCAGAGCACCAGGGACAGGTGAGTATGATTTTTTTTTTTTTTTTTTTTTTTCACCTCTAGGGCTTATTTTAAAAATATTTTTTTTTCCCCGGACAACCTATTTAAAGTGTAACTCCCATTTTATTTTATTTTTTGATATTGTGCTGGGTGAACATTTGTGATATGTTAGCTTTAGATTCACAAATTTTCCAAAAGTTTCAGGCTCGGGCCGAACCCGAAACTTTTGGGGCTAGTTACCCATGAAGCACTATTATACTCTGGGGTCTCCTCAGACCCTGGGGGGAGGGGGGAGTAAAAATAATACTTATATTCACCTTGCCTCACCTCTCCTGGCCAACTTTACGGCGTCTGGCGATCCCCGACAACATCTTCAGGCCTCTGTCTGACGTCAAGAGCCCTGGGATCACAGGCCTGTAGAGGATGCTGGTGGCCCGCTGGATGCCCAGGAGAGGTGAGTATAACTGTTACTTTTACTCATCTTCCCTGGTGCTACAAAAGTTTATTCCATAAGTATTCTAACAGGTAGTAGCTGATATTTTACTCACCGATCCCCACTCCTGTCTCGTCTGGCCTCCACTTTTGCCTCCAAGGCGCAGGTGCTGAAGAATGCTGCAGCGCTTTCTCAGGAGGAAGAAGCAAAGGCCGGATTGGACAGGAGCAGGGATCGGTGAGTAAAATATTGGTCGCTACCTGTTCGAATAAAACAATAGGAAGCAGACGATTATAAAAAAAAAAAAAAAAAAAGCCACCTCTCAGTTTATGCCAGGAGGCGCTGCCTGAGGTTGTTCCCTCAGGTCGCCTCACGGCCCTGACTACGTCACAGCCAGTACGTGCTTCATCACTCTAATCATAATTGCTTTATCTTGGTTACTGAAGCCAAAACCAGGTGTGAATGATAAAAGGGAGAGAACATATAAAGGATAGATGGTAGTTCTATCATTTGAAATCCATACCTGGTTTTGGATTAAAAAACTTAATAAAAAACAGTAAGTAAACACGTCCTCAGAGTAATAGTACACTTAGCACCTGCCAGCGTGGCAACCGTATGTGACCAAAATCCATAAATTAAAAACAAAGTATTACCTGCTCCATTGTGGGGTCATTAGTTACCTGCTCCGTTAGTGGGGCAGGAATTTGGCAACATGTAGTTACCACTAAGGCTATGTTCAAATCTGCGCTGGGTCTCTATCCTGAGCAGATACACCAGAAATCGCCGAATGAAAGAGTACTGCAAGCCTGACATTTTTGACTGTGAATTTCAGTTAAAAAAAAAATGAATAACCGATAGCCCCCCCCCCCCCCCAGGATCCATTTCTGTGATTTTTGGGATCCATCTTTTCTGTTCTTCTGGTCATGCGACAGACCAGAAGAACAGAAACCAGAGCACAGATGTAAACGTAGCATAGTTAAAATATCCTATTGGTATAACATTACCCACCTGGGGATGCTGCAGCATATAGTTTACTGCATCTTCAAAGTATTCCAGCCGAAACTCCTTCATATCTTTAGGTAGATCTTCATAGTTATAGTAAGCCAATGCCAGGGTGGCAAAGTCACTATTAGCCAGCAGGCTAGCCTTGTATTCCAGCAGGCCTCCACCTGTACCTTGAACCTCAATGACTCCTGGGAATGGACCGGGACCTGCAAATAAAAACAGTACTGAGTGACATCTATATGGTAGGGGGGTCACTGGCTTATAATGGGTCCCCACACGTTCCGCAGCACTATGGGGGAGGTGGATATCATTCTATATAACTAGGTCACACTGCCATTCAGCAGCCTGGACAAGCTGTATGACAACCGCTGTAAGAGCTGAACTGGATGTGTTTTTACTTAACAGCTGACTCCATCAGGGGCGTAAATACCAGGATAACAGCGGTAGCAGCTGACACAGAGCCCGGGTGTGAAGAATATCACCTTGTCAAGCCCCTTGGCCTACCTGCGATCACCCTTCTTAACCTTCCACTCACAACCCGTGAGCAGACCAAGTTCGTAGGATAGAATGAAACGAGCTGTATAAATTTTATATATTTAATAACCCAAGTGGGTCGGTACTAATTAATAGCATATACAGAAATATACAATATTAATATGATCAAGCATAAATATACGAACAAAAGTGCGATGATACAGCACATAAAATAAAAATGGAAATAAAGTATATAGTAATACCAGACCTAAGGAAGGCTCCTGAGCACAGCTCTCTCTTAGCTGTCTCTCTTCCAGGCTTCACACAAAGACAAAAAACCTCCCCCACCTCAGTGTGAAGACCCTTGTCCAGCTCCACCCTTCACCCCCCCCCCAGCCAGCCCTCACCTCAGGAAAAGAGGAATCTATGCCGGTTAGACGGAAAGATGGGTGCCTGGGTTAGTTGTAGGTCATTAACCCACTCTCCCCCCCTTTGGACATCTGGGATATCACACTGACGGGTCAGAAAGGCCTTCTCTCCATGGTATGCACATAAAACCACTGGAGCGAATTGACCACCAATGTAAACACAGCTCTACATTCCTACAGATATGTGAGACTGATACGAGTAAAGAATGATACATGTCCAAGAAAGATACATAAATTGAGGGTCTCATCCTCACACCGGGACATTAGGGAACCCAGCGGGCCACAAACCCCACAAACACTGCTATCATTATACTCCGGGGTCTTTTCAGACCCCGGAGTATAATGATCAGAGGCCCAGGGGAGGTGAGGGAACATAAAAGACACTGTTACTTAGCTCTCCTGTGTTCCGGAAAAGACCCCAGAGTATAATAATTGTTCATGGGTGGTCCACAATGAGGCATTATACTGTGTGTAGGACTATGGAGCTTCTTCCCACTCACCGGGCGGCAGGAAGAGGCTTCCCCTCACTCGTCCCTCCCACACCGGCACCCGGGTCACCCCTTCTCCCAGGAAGCTCCTCTCCTGGACGGCTGCAGCTAGGAGAGCCCCGGGCGGGTCGTGAGCCTGGTGCAGGGAGAAGCGCAGCTGGAAGGGGCTCCGCACGTCCTTTTTGAGCAGCCTCCTGAGGGGAGTCCGGGGCTCCAGGGACCACAGGGGCCCCTCCGGCTCCACTCCGGTGTAGCTGCCGCCTTCCAGGGCCGGGCTCCGGCTCACATCCAGCTCCCCGCTGCTGTCTGCTCGGTAGCGGCCCACGGAGGTGAACAGCTGGCTGCCCTCATCGCTCAGAGCCGTGTGGAGACTGACGTCCTGCCCGGGGCTCAGCCCGCGGACCTGGAGCTGCAGGGGGTCGTCATAGAGGCAGCGCCCCGGGGAGACGTGCAGCGACACGGCGGACATGGCATGGCAGGCCCGGGGCACTCGGGGCAAACTTCTGAAGAGCAGGAAGCGCATGGTTTGACATCAGTTCAGATGATGCAGTGCCCAGTCCTATGTTCTGAGGTCATGTGGGTACATACAGCATGAGATGTGCTAGGAGGTTGTCACCAGAGTGTACATTGGCAGGGGGGAGTTTAGGGATCTCCTATATTTTATTTGTATGGATAATTATAATCCAGAATTATTCTAACATATGCTATGGCTCCACAGCAGTGCCCACAGAGATCTGGGTTCACATCTGTATTGTTCTGCACGGCCATAGGAGCAGAATATAAATGGCCGTGTCAGATCTGTCATTTGCTCTATAATAAGGTTTGTTGGATTTCTGTCATTTCAGAGGACAAAATAGCATAACATGGTTTCCGGCGTTTTAGACAGAATCTGCTACACAGGGACCTCATAGAGAACAAACCCGAGGTCAGAATGCTGACATAACAGAACCAGCCAGAGTGCCAACATAATAGGGGCTGGCTGCTCACATTATCAGCAAGGGGGCCAACATAATAGGGGCTGGCTGCTCACATTATCAGTAAGGGTGCAAACATAATAGGAGCAGACTACTCACATTATCAGCAAGGGGGCCAGCATAATAGGGGCAGACTGCTCACATTATCAGCAAGGGTGCCAACATAATAGGGCAGACTGCTCACATTATCAGAGAGAGTGCCAACATAATAGGGGCAGACTGCTCACATTATCAGCAAGGGGGCCAACAAAATAGGGGCAGACTGCTCACATTATCAGTAAGGTGGCCAACATAATAGGGGCAGACTACTCACATTATCAGCAAGGGGGCCAGCATAATAGGGGCAGACTGCTCACATTATCAGCAAGGGTGCCAACATAATAGGGCAGACTGCTCACATTATCAGCAAGGGGGCCAACATAATAGGGGCAGACTGCTCACATTATCAGCAAGGGGGCCAACATAATAGGGGCAGACTGTTCACATTATCAGTAAGGTGGCCAACATAATAGGAGCAGACTACTCACATTATCAGCAAGGGGGCCAACATAATAGGGGCAGACTGCTCACATTATCAGTAAGGGGGACAACATAATAGGAGCAGACTGCTCACATTATCAGTAAGGTGGCCGACATAATAGGAGCTGGCTGCTCACATTATCAGTAAGGTGGCCAACGTAATATGATCTGGCTGCTCACATTATCAGTAAGGGGGACAACATAATAGGAGCAGACTTCTCACATTATCAGCAAGGGTGCCAACATAATAGGGGCAGACTGCTCACATTATCAGCCAGAGTGCCAACATAATAGGGGGCAGACTGCTCACATTATCAGCAAGGGGGCCAACATAATAGGGGCAGACTGCTCACATTATCAGCAAGGGGACCAACATAATAGGGGCAGACTATTCAAATTATTAGCAAGGGGGCCATCATAATAGGGGCAGACTACTCACATTATCAGCAAGGGCCAACATAATAGGGACAGACTGCTCACATTATCAGCAAGGGGGCCAGCATAATAGGGGCAGTCTGTTCACAATATCAGCTAGAGTGCCACATAATAGGAGCAGACTGCTCACATTATCACCCAGAGTGCCAACATAATAGGGGCAGACTGCTCACAATATCAGTTAGAGTGCCACATAATAGGGACAGACTACTCACATTATCAGCAAGGATGCCAACATAATAATGGCAGTCTGTTCACAATATCAGCTAGAATGCCACATAATAGGGTCAGACTACTCACATTATCAGCAAGGTTGCCAACATAATTAAAATGCAACCTGCTGCTCTCTTATCTTGTAAGCCACTTCAGGCTTGCGCTTTACAAGATGCCGAGACCACAGACGAGATGTCTGCTTCTCGACACAGATGGGTGCGATGATATCATACTGATACAGATGTCCTATGCATGGTCATGGCACATAGAGTGCGGCTCAAGAAGAGGCAGCGGTAGCTGCTGCTCTATCCCTGTCCATCAAGAGATCTCAGGCAGGCAAGTACAACTTTTATTTTTTTATTTTTAAGCACACCTGTGGGACTTTTAATAGTATAGGGGGGGGGGGATAATTTCTATATCTATAAAGGGTAATTATGGAGTATTATGGCTATGAAGGGGGGAATCATCAATATAAAGGGAAATTATGGGGCATTATGGCTAAAGGGGAAGAAAATTTATATAAGGGCTAATTAGACGACATTATTCACATAAAGGGGGATCATTTATATAAGGGGCCAATGTGAATAGGAGTCATTAAGGGTCAGCTGTATTTATGTCAGGGGTCATAATTTAAGAGGGCAATTAATTTAATTAAGATGGCACTTGGGCTTTATTAAAGGGACTTTCCAGCTCATTTTATTGATAATCTATCTTCAGGAGACTTTGTGTAGGTGAGGACAATGTGGGTCAGGTGCCTGGAAAAGTGAAGAGCCAAAGATGTCTGTGCTGCAAACTTTACAGAGACAAGTCACATCTGGAAGAAGCGGTAATAGCAGTTCAGATGGAGGAAAAGGGAAATGTGAAAGATTACAATCATAGATGTCACCTGTAAGTCACTACATTTTTCCTGTGCTGTATTTACTTAAATGGTCTTCACAGAGCTGTGTAGATCCAGTATCTACTACTATACGGTCACCATATAGTGGTAATATTTGTATACCTGAGCTGGGGGCCCACTTGGATGTGTTTGTTTTCCCATGCTGAACCCTTAGCTATGCCTCTGATATATTGACATGGCATAAAAAGGGTGTCAGAGCTCAAAGCAGGATGCTGAAAAAATAAGCATCCAGCTTGATCTTGCCAAGGATTCTGCCGCAGAGTACACCCACCGATTAACCCCATTCATTTGTGTGAAAGCCACAAGGAAAAACTGGATGCCATACCTTTAGAATAATGATCAGTAACAGACTGTTCCGCCATGACAGATTCCTAGGTTTGCAGTAGACTCACTTTCTCATGAAAGAATCTTAAACAGGCCATACACATTAGACTTTCAGCTAGTGATTGGACATGTGGATACCGCAAACAGTAGATCACAGCTGGCCAACTTTGGTCTGCTGAAAACAATTGGCCATGCTGGTTATTTTCAGGCGACTGCAAAAAATTCCGCTGTTTGGCAATTTAGGCCAACTTGTACAGTCACTACAATTCTTTTTTTTTTTTTTTTTTTTAAACAAGTAAACTGCCACCTGACTGTGTATTTGATGAGATCAGTTATATGATAGCAGGTGCCACAGCCCAGATAGGGGGAACTGGAGGATGGGAGTAGTAGTGGCGATAACTGTGTCACTGAGTAGCTCGAACGCCCTCGACCAATCTCCTCCAGCACACCTCCTAGACGAGGGGGGCCTGCATTCTACTGGATGGTGGTAGTAGTTCACCCGGGGAGATTCCAGTTGGAGGGGAACACTATGTCGTCCTTTATATACACATAGTACTCGAGTTCACAAAGCAACTCGTCTTGTAGAATACTCAGCATTGAGACCACCATCGATCCTGGTCAAGTATCCAACGCCTTTGGCTGTGAAACAACCCCAGATCATCAGGCTTCCTCTGCTAAACTTGACAGTTTCTTCAATTTCTTGATCCGTTAGCCCCCCTTTCCTTTGTTTCTTCCAAACCCATTTGCACCCATTAGAGCCCAGTCTATTGACTTTCGTCTCATCACTCCAAATCACCCATTCCCAGTCTTCTACTGTCCAAAACTATATATCATCAAAGAAGTGGCAACCAAGGGGCACCAACAAAAACCGCTTTAGATGTTTATGACTATTTGGACTATATACCTTGCTTGATGCAACCTATGTACTATTATTATATCGAAAAACATTTTTCTCAGCTGATATAATAATAATAATATATTTTATTTATATAGTGCTAACATATTCCGCAGCACTTTACAAAATGCAGGGTTCAAGTACATACAAAAAGATACATTGCAGAGTAATAATCAATTCACACAATGGGACTGAGGGCCCTGCTCACAAGAGCTTACAATCTATGAGGTAGAGGGGGTGACATAAGAGGTAGCAGGGGCGGCATCAGATGGACTTATAGGTAAACCATTTGAATTGACACATATTTTCCCATACTTATCTCTATTTAGCAACATTTATGTGGATTCCCCCGTGCACCCCTTATGTTATGTATTTGTATATGTGATGAGAGGTCCCCAAGATGTATTTTCCCGTTATGTATTTCTGTCATGTCTTATCTCTTGGGGCAGCATGGTGGCTCAGTGGTTAACACTGCAGCCTTGCAGCGCTGGAGTCCTGGGTTCGAATCCTGCTAAGGACAACATCTGCAAGGAGTTTGTATGTTCTCCCCGTGTTTGCGTGGGTTTCCTCCGGGTACTCCAGTTTCCTCCCACACTCCAAAGACATACTGATAGCGAATGTAGATTGTGAGCCCTATATGGGACAGTGACTGTCAATGTCTGTAAAGCGCTGCTGAATATGATGGCGCTATACAAGTAAGCATAATAAATAATAACCCTTCTGGCAACAGGAATGTGGTATGGCTACTCTGTAACCAAGTCCCTTTGTTGTTCCTGGCTCAATTAGCATACCCTTGTTACAACTCATTATCTCTGCAGGGATTTACTGCCAAGAGGGGGCTAACAAGCTGTTGAACAAACACAGGGGAGACCTTGTGTCTCCAGGCCACAGATCAAAAAGGATACGGTTTTATGATAATATGTTCCCGGGGAACTCTTTACAGTCGCCCGATAAATTCCTCATGTGCACCAGGCCAAGGTGCACTTTTAGAGCCCATACAAGGTACTGTTCAAAGCAGGGGAAAGGTCCAGACACGGATCTCCTCACCCAAAGGGGATTGGGGTGTCATCCTTGGTTTCTACACGATGGAGATCTCGCCACGAACCCTATCATACCTCTTGCTTTACACTGCGGTCATCTGGCGAGGAAATATGACGATGACTAGGTAGTTGATCTCAGGAAGTGGGGGCGGGACTCTCTCCTCCTAGTGACATTACACAGGGAGGAGACTGGGAATAGTTATACAGTCTCACCTGGGGGGAACAGGGGCAGTTCCTATCTTGGAGAGGATGTGAGGGCATGTGATGCTGTGGACTGAAGCATGGGCCATGCGGCCTGAAGCCTTTTCCTTTGTTCTGGACAGCATATAGGAGAAACATGCTCTGTAATTTGCTTAAGGAAGAATCCTGAGGCCTACCACATGGGGGCCCAGAGAAACTGACTACAATCTTGCTCTGGTATTTTCCTATCTTTTATTTCCCATTTTATTTTCTGTACTGTATTTTGCTTTTACCCGTATTTGCTTGATAATCCATTGATATGTGTTTCTGTATATGTTAGTGGCTAGTACCAACCCACTTGGGTTAATAAATATATAAAATTTATAAAGCTCATTTCATATTATCCTATGAACCTGGTCAGTCACGTGGCATGAGTGGAAGGTAAAGAGGGTTGATCGCAGGTGTGTCAGGTAGCGTGGCAAGGCAATATCCTTCACAGTATATTTGTTTTTTATATATGTGAAAAAAAAAAAAGAATTATTTGTATATACAGTGCCTTGCGAAAATATTCGGCCCCCTTGAACTTTTCAACCTTTTGCCACATTTCAGGCTTCAAACATAAAGATATAAAATTTAAATTTTTTGGTGAAGAATCAACAAGTGGGACACAATTGTGAAGTGGAACGAAATTTATTGGTTATTTTAAACTTTTGTAAAAAATAAACTGAAAAGTGGGGCATGCAATCTTTTTCGGCCCCTTTACTTTCAGTGCAGCAAACTCACCCCAGAAGTTCAGTGAGGATCTCTGAATGATCCAATGTTGTCCTAAATGACTGATGATGATAAATATAATCCACCTGTGTGTAATCAAGTCTCCGTGAAAATGCACCTGCTCTGTGATAGTCTCAGGGTTCTGTTTAAAGCGCAGAGAGCATCATGAAGACCAAGGAACACACCAGGCAGGTCCGTGATACTGTTGTGGAGAAGTTTAAAGCCGGATTTGGATACAAAAAGATTTCCCAAACTTTAAACATCCCAAGGAGCACTGTGCAAGCGATCATTTTGAAATGGAAGGCGTATCAGACCACTGCAAATCTACCAAGACCCAGCTGTCCCTCTAAACCAGGGGTCGGCAACCCCTGGCACGCGTGCCAAGAGTGGCACGTGAGGCTTATCTCCCTGGCACGACAGCGGAGTCCTCACCCAGCAGCTTCGATCGGACCAAAAACGGCCGAAACTGCTATTATTATACTGTGGGGTCTCTTCAGACCCCAGGTATAATAAGCGGAGACTCAGGAGAAGTGATGAAACATAAAAAACAATGATACTCACCTTGCTCCCTGCGCTCCGCGGCGACTGTGAGATCAGCAGGCGCTTCCGACAGCTGACAGGGCCTCAGAGGTCACATCTGCGTCTGACATCATTACGCATAATGACGCGACGTAACCCCAGAGACTCAATCTGCGGTCGCTGACTACAGGCAGAAGCGCCGAAGAGAACAGAGCAGCTGCGGAGCGTGGAATGGTGAGTACGTTGTTTTTTTTATGTTTGTCATCTCTCTTGGTCCTGCGCTTATTATACTCGGGGGTCTGAAGAGAGCTATGGAACATAATACCGTGTGCAGGGACCGCTATGGGACCTAATAGCGTGTGCAGGGGCCGCTATGTGACATAATACTGTGTGCAGGGGCCACTATGTGACATAATACGGTGTGCAGAGGCTGTTATGGGATATAATACCGTGTGCAGAGGCTGTTATGTGACATAATACCGTGTGCAGAGGCCACTATGTGACATAATACTGTGTGCAGAGGCTGCTATGGGACATTATTCTGTATAACGGTGTGTTTTCTGCATTAAGGATGTGTTTTTGCACAGAAAACACAGGCATTTTTTTTTTTTTGTGCAAAAATGCACCATGTGAACGCAGTTTTACATTGAAGTAAAAGTTCCAGTGGCCTAAGACTATATCTGCATTCAGATACATAGTGTGTAACCACCCTGAGGGTGCTGCCATACGGTGCTCCTAGACACATTTACCACTAATTGGGGGCTGCACATGGACTTTCATTGCTTCTAATTGGCAAGTACAGGTGCGCCCCAGGAAATAGCAGTAAACGCATGCGTCCTAAAGCATCTGGTGGCAGCACTTCTGTGTTATGGTTTGTGGTATATACCTTTAGTTTAGGGGTCGTCAGACTTCCAATTATTGACCGGCGCTCCCGAGTACCTCATCTTTGATTTTTTTAATTTAAAATCGGCACGCCGAACCAAAAAGGTTGCCTACCCCTGCTCTAAACTTTCATCTCAAACAAGGAGAAGACTGATCAGAGATGCAGCCAAGAGGCCCATGATCACTCTGGATGAACTGCAGAGATCTACAGCTGAGGTGGGAGAGTCTGTCCATAGGACAACAATCAGTCATACACTGCACAAATCTGGCCTTTATGGAAGAGTGGCAAGAAGAAAGCCATTTCTCAAAGATATCCATAAAAAGTCTCATTTAAAGTTTGCCACAAGCCACCTGGGAGACACACCAAACATGTGGAAGAAGGTGCTCTGGTCAGATGAAACCAAAATTGAACTTTTTGGCCACAATGCAAAACGATAAGTTTGGTGTAAAAGCAACACAGCTCATCACCCTGAACACACCATCCCCACTGTCAAACATGGTGGTGGCAGCATCATGGTTTGGGCCTGCTTTTCTTCAGCAGGGACAGGGAAGATGGTTAAAATTGATGGGAAGATGGATGGAGCCAAATACAGGACCATTCTGGAAGAAAACCTGTTGGAGTTTGCAAAAGACCTGAGAGTGGAACGGAGATTTATCTTCCAACAAGACAATGATCCCAAACATAAAGCAAAATCTACAATGGAATGGTTCACAAATAAACGTATCCAGGTGTTAGAATGGCCAAGTCAAAGTCCAGACCTGAATCTAATCGAGAATCTGTGGAAAGAGCTGAAAACTGCTGTTCACAAACGCTCTCCATCCAACCTCACTGAGCTCGAGCTGTTTTCCAAGGAAGAATGGGCAAGAATTTCAGTCTCTTGATGTGCAAAACTGATAGAGACATACCCCAAGCGACTTGCAGCTGTAATCACAGCAAAAGGTGGCGCTGCAAAGTATTAACTTAAGGGGGCCGAATAATATTGCACGCCCCACTTTTCAGTTTTTTATTTTTTACAAAAGTTTAAAATATCCAATAAATTTTGTTCCACTTCACGATTGTGTCCCACTTGTTGTTGATTCTTCTCCAAAAAATTAAAATTTTATATCCTTACGTTTGAAGCCTGAAATGTGGCAAAAGGTTGAAAAGTTCAAGGGGGCCGAATACTTTTGCAAGGCACTGTATTTGTGGGACTTTTTTGTATGATTTCAATACGCTAGGTTCACACCTGCGTTTGGGTACCGCTTGGGGACCCAAAAAACAGAAACCCACTCTGCTTAAAAAGCAGTTACACGCGGACCCCATAGACTATAATGGGGTCCCCCAGGTTTCCGTCCAAAAAATGTGGAGAGAAAAACCCTGCTTTCAGTACTTTTCTCTTCTGGCATGAAATTTGACGAGCAGTTTGCTAATTGTGACATGGGTGGTCTCGTAGGGTTAATTGCATTGAAGTCTGCTGCAATGACCCAGGTACTGCATTCACCAGACATCAACACAATGTCTGTCCTCTCCTCGTCGTTAACCTTTGTGATATGTCAATGGCTGTAACAATAAGAAACGTGTCAATAACTCGATAATGAATAAAGCTACGTTAAAAATGAGCACACCATTGTTTTTCTTGTGCAATTCTCCATGTGTTTGATGTATCACATGACCCCCCTTCCCATTGAAAAAAGTAAAGTTGAATCCAAAATGGCGGCTTTGCAGATGGCCGCCATGGGCGTCACCTGGCCTCAAATGTTTCCCCCCTCCCGTGTACTAATATGCCACAAACGGTAAGGTGATATCAGCAACCACTTCCATTTTATCTGGGTGTATCCATACTTATGGCCCACCCTGTACATCTAGGTCTAATACAGGCTTGTTTGACCAACTCCTTGGGAAAGCTTCTCTCATGGAATCTGGAGGATTCTCGTAGACAACTTGAAAGCCTACAATTCAAAATTCAAAGCCTCTGAACAATTTCGACACAATCACAAAAACTGACCCGTTGGAATCCCACATTTAAGGGGGGAGGATGACAACTGCCCCACTGCAGAAAACTATTAGATGCCGTGTTGTTGCGATTCCCCACTGTGCGAAGGCTCCCATCAGGTTTTTTAAGCAACTTGAGATCCAAGAATGCCAGAGATGACGTACTGATCTCAGATATAAAAAGTAATGTAACTGGAGTGCCGCAATTTTACAATGCATTGCAGTGCATTGTATTAGTGATAATACCTATGGTGTCTAAAACTTACAGAAAAAAAAGTTATATAGAAATATGTATACATATTTCAGGAATCCCCAGTTCTGCAGCTGCACAATTTCGTACAGCTGCTTAACACTGCAAGAACGTATGAGTACGTCCTTACAGAGTTAAGAGTGGTCCGGAACTGGTTAATTAACATCTTGTTAAAAAGAAAAAAAAAAATTAAAAATCTAGGGACATTGGTTAATTGGAGGCAAACTGATATGTACGACGTTCAATATAAATTTTTTTACCAGTAACAAAAAGTGGGCAGAGTGGTGTGTGCGTACAGTAGGGGGTTCAGTCATATCCAATACTGGCATCAATTAGAAAGGTTTTTAATAAATCATATATAAACTATATCCTTTCATGTTAAAACAGACAACAGTACACAAATAAAATAAAAGATTACCCTAAAGCTATAGTCACACGATGGACGTCACATGGTAGCATTAAATTCAATTCAAGTGAATAGGGGCTACAGTGATGGCCAAAAGTATTGGCACCCCTGCAATTCTGTCAGATAATACTCAATTTCTTGCAGAAAATGATTGCAATCACAAATGCTTTGGTAATAATATCTTCATTTATTTTGCTTGCAATGAAAAAACACAAAAGAGAATGAAAAAAAAAGTCAAATCATTGATCATTTTACATAAAACTCCAAAAATGGGCCGGACAAAAGTATTGGCACCCTCAGCCTAATACTTGGTAGCACAACCTTTAGACAAAATAACTGCGAACAACCGCTTCCGTTAACCATCAATGAGTTTCTTACAATGCTCTGCTGGAATTTTAGACCATTCTTCTTTGGCAAATTTCTCCAGGTCCCTGAGATTTGAAGGGTGCCTTCTCCAAACTGCCATTTTGAGATCTCTCCACAGGTGTTCTATGGGATTCAGGTCTGGACTCATTGCTGGCCACTTTAGAAGTCTCCAGTGCTTTCTCTGAAACCATTTTCTAGTGCTTTTTGAAGTGTGTTTTGGGTCATTGTCCTGCTGGAAGACCCATGACCTCTGAGGGAGACCCAGCTTTCTCACACTGGGCCCTACATTATGCTGCAAAATTTGTTGGTAGTCTTCAGACTTCATAATGCCATGCGCACGGTCAAGCAGTCCAGTGCCAGAGGCAGCAAAGCAACCCCAAAACATCAGGGAACCTCCGCCATGTTTGACTGTAGGGACCGTGTTCTTTTCTTTGAAGGCCTCTTTTTTTTTTTTTCCTATAAACTCTATGTTGATGCCTTTTCCCAAAAAGCTCTACTTTTGTCTCATCTGACCAGAGAACATTCTTCCAAAAAGTTTTTGGCTCTCAGGTAAGTTTTGGCAAACTCCAGCCTGGCTTTTTTATGTCTCTGGGTCAGAAGTGGGGTCTTCCTGGGTATCCTACCATAGAGTCCCTTTTCATTCAGACGCCGACGGATAGTACGGGTTGACACTGTTGTACCCTCGGACTGCAGGGCAGCTAGAACTTGTTTGGATGTTAGTCGAGGTTCTTTAGCCACCATCCGCACAATCTTTTGTTGAAATCTCTCGTCAATTTTTCTTTTCCGTCCACATCTAGGGAGGTTAGCCACAGTGCCATGGGCTTTAAACTTCTTGATGACACTGCGCACGGTAGACACAGGAACATTCAGGTCTTTGGAGATGGACTTGTAGCCTTGAGATTGCTCATGCTTCCTCACAATTTTGCTTCTCAAGTCCTCAGACAGTTCTTTGGTCTTCTTTCTTTTCTCCATGCTCAATGTGGTACACACAAGGACACAGGACAGAGGTTGAGTCAACTTTAATCCATTTCAACTGGCTGCAAGTGTGATTTAGTTATTGCCACCACCTGTTATGTGCCACAGGTAAGTAACAGGTGCTGTTAATTACACAAATTAGAGAAGCATCACCTGATTTTTCAAAGGGTGCCAATACTTTTGTCCACCCCCTTTTTTATGTTTGGTGTGGAATTATATCCAATTTGGCTTTTTGACAATTCTTTTTGTGGTTTTCCATTGAAGACAAATTAAATGAAGATATTATTACCAAAGCATTTGTGATTGCAATCATTTTCTGGAAGAAATTGAATATTATCTGACAGAATTGCAGGGGTGCCAATACTTTTGGCCATCACTGTATTCACATTGCATGACGTAATCTTCTTTACCCAACATGTTATATATTTATAAAGTGCATTATTCATTATAAATTATTACTTAATTAGCTGCAGTGCTCAGTTACGGTTCACACACAAATTTGCTGCAAAAATTTCAGGGACTGTCCCATTCATCAAAACGCAGTTTGTAGAAATTCATACACAAGCTAAAGAAACTCCTTAATTCATATTATGGACTTCATATTCAGTTAAAGAAATTTCTGCAACAAATCTGTGGTCATTGGCCACTGTATCCTGGTTTTCCAGGATAAAACTATTGATAGCCTATTTTAGAATAGGTCACTAATGTCAGATCTGTGGCGGTCTGACACGTTACACCCCCATTGATAACCTGTTCTCAGCAGCTGATACACAAAGAATAAAACAGGAAGCAGAGAGCTCTGTTCTCTTTGAAGTGGCTGAACTGAGTCACTGCAGCTAAGGTCCTATTGAAATGAATGGGAGCTGTACTTCAGTAAGCTGGTCAGGCAACTACACAGAAAGCAGCTGTCTGCCTCTTACTCCAATCTCTGTGTATCAGCTGCTGAAAACATCTGACTGGTGGAAGTGTCAAACCCCAACTAGTCTCATTTTGATGACCTATCCTAAGGATTTAACCCCTTTTATAATACATCACAATTTCATCTTCTCTGCCATGTTATACATTAGTCTACCCTGCTCCTTCGCCAGCCTCCTGTAGCTGTCTGTACAGCGCTTTCATCCATAAGATGGCTGCAGATGGAAGGGCATATGATGAAACCTGTCATCATACCTCCTCCTCTGAAATCAATGAGGGGAATTTATTAAGACTGGAGTTCTGTAAGTCAGTCGTAACATGTTAAATCTCAGATTAGCGCTAACTACACCTGAATAATCAGGAGGCTCCAGCCTCTTAGTAATCCAGGTCCTCTTCCATGTGCCTGAATAGAAATCTAAACCAGTCAGGAGGTGGCATAGATCTCCTATACAACTCAAGCCAGGCTTGCATTATAGAAATTTGTCAGGTGTGTAGGGATTACAGAAAGAGGGAAATGTCACATTTTTGGTGCAAAAAAGGACCATGCACCAGAGGTGAGCCACAACTATTTCCATCTATGTTTTTTGGCATAAAGGGCATAGCAAATTCCCCCAATGTGTCTAATTCCCAACATCCAGGACCTGTGCATATGCACAGTACTAATAAAGTAGCCATTCCCTATTAAGGCTTGCGCACTCAGAACACATCATGGTCACAGTTTGTTTTTCCGGACACTCTTTTGGTTGAGGTATTTATGGAAGAATGCCTGAATTCTCTGCCATGAGTCCACTTGTGCCAGTGCGTGAGCCTTTGGTTCTCCTCCCCAAACCACAGGAAGTCCAATAAGTCTGTGCATAGACGCTTTGCACAAGGGAAAATATGGTGGTTCAATGTAGTGGCCAGCTTTGGGATATATGACAACTTCTGGCTTTTCTTTCCCTTCCTCTGCTAGAAGCTGGCATGCAGTTTGGGCATGGAAATCACTTTTCCAATTCCGGTCATCTCCTGCCACAATAAACAGAAACTTGCAGTCAGTTCTTCCAACAGGAATAAGGCTCTGCCGGTTTGCTTCTTCTAGTGGATTATCTAATACGTCACTGATATCGTCCACTCCTGGCTGTGGGTGCTTTAATTTTCTAACATCAATTCCAATAGGAAGCAGAGTAATGTCCTTATAGTGAAGGATTCCACCAGTATTAGCCACTGAGCCATTTACCACAGCTGTGGCAGCTATGCCTTTTAGGAAGGAGCTCATAGAAAGAACCAAGTCTCCACCTTTAGAATGACCAAGGAGACCTATTCCCGGACCCTTCACCTAAAAAGCAGAGAGAGAAAACAGAAGTTGATCCTGTGGATATGTGTCTGTAATGACAAATTCCTATCTAACTGCAGATCTAATCATATATGTTGTTTGGGATCATTAGACCTATGGTCAGGTCAGGACTTGTGACCATAATACGGATGATAAATTATGCCAGTGTAATAGTGTTAGTATCACATTAAATTTGTCATGCTTTTTTTTTAACTTTTAATTTTTCAAGCAAAAGGCAGCAGTGAATTCAAAGGAATGAGAAATAGAAAGACTACTACTTCTTGCTGGATCCATTTCTGGATTTACACTTAAAGTGTAACTCTTATTTTATTTTAGTTTTTGCTATTGAGTTTGGTGAACATTTTTGTAATACACTTTACTAACCTATCTAACTTTTGTTTAATAGAACACTGGCTGTAAAGTTTCCACTAGCAATGCTCTAACTAAGCATTGCCATAAAAAGTCTATCTGTACACCTGAACTCGGTGCAGTATTTAGAGCAAAATGGCTGTATCTCTGGTTTTATACCACCTAGAAAAATGCTTCTGAGATTCTCAGCTTTCACATTCTGCAAAGAATGCAATACTGTTTATAAAAGAACTGGATGCATAACTAGATAAAAACAGTCAGACATTTGAGCTTTTTGAACTGTTTTTTTTTTTTTTTAACTAGTGATATCTCAGGTTGTTTTATAGCCATTACTGTGAACCTCAGCTTTCATATGATACCAGAAGTATTTTTATAGGTGGTATAAAACCGGAGATAGAGCCATTTGAAGTGGCCATCCCCACCTCTGGCAAATGTTACATCTGTACACATTGGCAATATAAACGTGTACAGATTTCTCTAGTTAGAGGGTTGTTACAGAGAATTACAAAAATGTTCTCAAACACCCCCGACACAATAACAAGAAGAAAAGTAAAATGGGAGTTTGTGGGGAAAATTCTAAATCCTTATCAAATCATGACATCACCGATCGTCTAAACAAAATAAGATTAGTTTTATTTGTTAACAGAATAGGAACACACAGCATACAAGCTATAGTGTGTCTGCCCAAAACTTACAATAGACACAGATTTTTATACCTTACTAGTCACATGATTTTATGGGTTGGCTTTTTCACAATTTACAAAAACATATGCTGACATCATATATAAAACATGAAATACAATTGGTTAAAAATAAGTGTGTGTTCTGCATGACTAGCACGTGCACTTTCCGGTATCCGCCAACTTAGATGTTTAATTAAGCATCTGACCAGATTAGCTCATCTGGTCATAAAACCTTGAATGTCCCATAAAACATTTTAATGAGATCTAACTCTTATCTTTTACACACATTAACTTTGTGTTCAGTATATATAAATCACACAACTAAGTCTACAGACATGAGGGGAATCTTCCATCCTCTGTCAAACTGATTAATTACTGTCTCATTCTAATCCTTAATATCAATTACTACACATACTTATATTATATAATGTAATACAAAGACATTCCTAACAGAATTACACTTTAGGCCGGGGACCCATGTGGCGTAAACATCACGGAAAAAAATGTGGCATTTTACAGTCACTGCAAGGTGGACGGGATTCTAGGCAATCCCATCCACACGTTGCAGAAAAATATGCACAGCGGACATGCTGCGATTTCAGAAAAAAAAATTGCAGTTTTGAAAATCACAGCATGTCAATTATACCTATGGAAACGCGGGCGGTTTCCCTATAGGTATAATGGAAGCAGAAAATCCACACAGGAAACCTCTGCAGACTTTCTGTGAAAAGTGCAGTGAGAAAAACCACAATGCATTGCCGCCGCGGGAACATTTTTGCTGCGGCCTGCTACGTGGGGCCTTAGCCTTAAAGTGACTACATATGAAACAATTTATTGCTTACTGCTTGTTACTGACAGCACGGCTTTGCCCGTTTACCATGAACTGTAATAAAAACTGGATGGCATGTACAGGAACGCTGCTTGTGTGACATCCAGGGGTGAACCTGGCCTCTCTGCTACCAGAGGCGACCTATAGAAAGGCGCCTCCCCCCAAAATACCTGACCCAGCGATCTTTGGGTTTGTGATTTGGGCCCCCCTAATTAAAATTGTAGACCATGCCCCCTCCCCCCCCCCCATTTGCAGATCAAAAAATCCCCTTGGTTCACACACAGTATAACATGCTCTTTACTGGCCCCCACATAATTATCCCCTTTAATGGGCCCCACTGTGTATTACCCACTTTATTGGCCCCCACACAGTATATTGCCCCCTTTTACAGGTCCCCACACAGTACTGTATATTGTCCCTTTTTGGGCCCCCACACATAATATTGCTCTCTTATTTTGGGCCCCCACAGTATATTACCCCCTTTATTGGCCCCCACACAGTATATTGCCCCCTTTACAGGTCCCCACACAGTATATTGCTCCCTTTACTGGCTCCCACACTGTATATTGTCCCGTTTTGGGCCCCTACACATAATATTTCCCTTTTCTTTTTAGCCCCCACACAGTATACTGCCCCCTTTTTGGCCCCTATAAAGTGAAATATTGGACTTAGATTCATCCCGAATTTTCAAAAACTCGGGCCGAACCTGAAACTTTTGGGATTCATCACCCACAAAGCACTATCATACTCTGGGGTCTCCTCAGAAGAGACCTGAAGAGGTCGCCTGGGGACTGCAAGATGCCCAGGAGAGGTGAGTATAACTGTTTGTTGTTTTCACTCACCTACTCTGGTGCTGCACAAGTTTATTCCACGATTATTCCAACAGGTAGTGGACGATATTTTACTCACTGATCCCCACTCACTGGCCTCCACTTTGGCTTCCAGGGCACGGATGCTGAAGAATGGAGAAAGTGGCGGATGTCAGACTAGACAAGAGTAAAATATTGGCTGCTACCTGTTGGAATAAACCAAAAATTTGTGGCTGTTTAAAAAAAAAAATAAAAAAATGCAGCCTCTCAGTTTATGCAAGAAGGCACCACCTGAGGCTGTTCCTCAGGTCGCCTCATGGCAGGTGCAGCCCTAGCTGCGTCACAGCCAATATGTGCTTCCTCACACTAATGATAATTGCTCTAAGGGTGTGTTTCCATATCTTGGTTATTGAAGTCAAAACCAGGTGTCAATGATAAAAGGGAGAGCACGTATAAAGGATAGATTGTAGTTCTCTAATCCATACCTGGTTTTGGCTTAAACTGCATAAAATCCAACGTGTAAACACACCCTCGGAGTAATGGTACCCTTAGCAGCTGCCAGTGTGACAACCATACAGTACAGACCAAAAGTTTGGACACACCTTCTCATTCCAAGAGTTTTCTGTATTTTCATGACTATAAAAATTGTAGATTCACACTGAAGGCATCAAAACTATGAATTAACACATGTGGAATTATATACTTAACAAAAAAGTGTGAAACAACTGAAAATAGGTCTTATATTCTAGGTTCTTCAAACTAGCCACCTTTTGCTTTGATTACTGCTTTGCACACTCTTGGCATTCTCTTGATGAGCTTCAAGAGGTAGTCACCTGAAATGGTTTTCACTTCACAGGCGTGCCCTGTCAGGTTTAATAAGTGGGATTTCTTGCCTTATAAATGGGGTTGGGACCATCAGTTGTGTTGTTCAGACGTCAGGTGGATACACAGCTGATAGTCCTACTGAATGGAGTGTTAGAATTTGTATTATGGCAAGAAAAAAGCAGCTAAGTAAAGAAAAACGAGAGGCTACATTCACATCTGCACCTTGTGTCTGTCCTGAGCAGATCAACCAGAAATCAACAGACGAAAAAGTGCTGCAAGTCTAGCTTTTTGGTCTGGCAATTTCAGTTTTAAAAAAATTGACATGCAGCAGACCCCATTAGAGTCAATTGGGTCCCTTGCAGTGGCGCAAGAACCGTGGTAGCAGCTGTAGCGACTGCCACAGGGCATGGGACATTAGGGGGCCCAGCGGGCCCCTGATGTTTTTGTTTTTTTTTAATAGGCTGTTACCTGCTGGAGTAACCACAGCAGATAACAGGCCCTATTTTCTTACCGATCCCTGCTCCTGCTCACAGCCGCCTCTGCTTCCCTGCCTGCGGATGCGACTGTGAGCAGGAGTGAGGATCAATAAGTGAGGGTGCGGGCCCACGAACCACAACAAATACTGCTATTATACTCTGGGGTATTTTCAGACAGGGCAGGGGGGGCCCTGTGCAAACTTTTTGAAAGTGGGCACCCCAATGCCCCCCCCCCCCCGTTACATTAAAAAAGAAAAAAAAATGAATACTCACTGAACTGCGTTCCTGTGGACCTGCAGGCTCCGACTGTAATGTCTGTGGCTTGGCGCTTATTGCGCTTCCCTGCCACAGACATTATCAGCCGAAGGCTGAATAATGGAGGACGGAGCTATCAGCTCTGTGCTCCACTATAGTATTTAACCTCTGTCTTTCTCCTAAGGACACAGATAAAGGTGAAATCACTGCCTGCCGCCCGAAACAACGGGACTGTCCCACTTGAAAGTCTGCTGGTGGGCCCAGTCTTTGCTAGTTATGCCCCTGGTCCCTTGGTATCCGTTCATGTCTGTGATCTTTGGGATCCATCTTTTCTGTTCTTCTTTTGTGGACCAGAAGAACAGAAGCTAGGGAACAGATGTAAACGTAGCATAGTTAAAGTATCCTATTGGGATAACACTACCCACCTGGGGATGCTGCAGCATATAGTTTACTGCGTCTTCAAAGTATTACAGCCGAAACTCCTTCATATCTTTAGGTAGATCTTCATAGTTATAGTAAGCCAATGCCAGGGTGGCAAAGCCTCTATTAGCCAGCAGGCTAGCCTTGTATTCCAGCAGGCCTCCACCTGTACCTTGAACCTCAATGACTCCTGGGAATGGACCGGGACCTACAAATAAAAACAGTACTGAGCGACATCTATATGGTAGGGGGGTCACTGGCTTATAATGGGTCCCCACACGCTCTGCAGCACTATGGGGGAGGTGGATATCATTCTATATAACTAGGTCACACTGCCATTCAGGAGCCTGGACAAGCTGAGTGACAACCGCTGTAAGAGCTAAACTGGATGTGTTTTTACTTAACAGCTGACTCCATCAGGGGCGTAAATACCGGGGTAGCAGCTGCCACAGAGCCCGGGACATTAGGTGGCCCGGTGGGCCACAAACCCCACAAACACTGCTATCATTATACTCTGGGGTCTTTTCAGACCCCGGAGTATAATGATCAGAGGCCCAGGGGAGGTGAGGGAACATAAAAGACACTGTTACTTAGCTCTCCTGTGTTCCGGAAAAGACCCCAGAGTATAATAATTGTTCATGGGTGGTCCACAATGAGGCATTATACTGTGTGTAGGGGCCACTATGGGGATAATAGTGTGCGCAGCGGCCACTATGAGGTATAATACTGGGTGCAGGGGCCACTATGGGACATAATACTGTGTGCAGTGGCCACTATGGGACATAATACTGTGTGCAGAGGCCACTATGGGTCATGGAGGTTGGAGGGGGCGGTCCAGGGGGGGGGCATGTAAAATGTTCGCCTTGGGGCCCAGCCATTCCTAGTTACGCCACTGGACTCCATGTATTGTAACCGGGACTATGGAGCTTATTCCCACTCACCGGGCGGCAGGAAGAGGCTTCCCCTCACTCGTCCCTCCCGCACCGGCACCCGGGTCACCCCTTCTCCCAGGAAGCTCCTCTCCTGGACGGCTGCAGCTAGGAGAGCCCCGGGTGGGTCGTGAGCCTGGTGCAGGGAGAAGCGCAGCTGGAAGGGGCTCCGCACGTCCTTCTTGAGCAGCCTCCTGAGGGGAGTCCGGGGCTCCAGGGACCACAGGGGCCCCTCCGGCTCCACTCCGGTGTAGCTGCCGCCTTCCAGGGCCGGGCTCCGGCTCACATCCAGCTCCCCACTGCTGTCTGCTCGGTAGCGGCCCACGGAGGTGAACAGCTGGCCGCCCTCATCGCTCAGAGCCGTGTGGAGACTGACGTCCTGCCCGGGGCTCAGCCCGCGGACCTGGAGCTGCAGGGGGTCGTCATAGAGGCAGCGCCCCGGGGAGACGTGCAGCGACACGGCAGACATGGCACGGCAGGCCCGGGGCACTCGGGGGCAAACTTCTGTAGAGCAGGAAGCGCATGGTTTGGCGTCAGTTCAGATGATGCAGTGCCCAGTCCTATGTTCTGAGGTCATGTGGGTACATACAGCATGAGATGTGCTAGGAGGTTGTCACCAGAGTGTACATTGGCAGGGGGGGAGTTTAGGGATCTCCCATATTTTATTTGTATGGATAAATTATAATCCAGAATTATTATAACATATGCTATGGCTCCACAGCAGTTCCCACAGAGATCTGGGTTCACATCTGTATTGTTCTGCACAGCCATAGGAGCAGAATATAAATGGCCGTGTCAGATCTGTCATTTGCTCTAGAATAAGGAATTCCTCTTCATTTTCCACTGCCGGCATTTTCTCCGCGGTCTAGCCGCTGATGCAGTGTATCGGCATTCCGTCGCGACATCCCGCTGCTGACTAGGCCCGAATGAATGGGGATAATCAGCAGGTAGGCTCTAGCCGCGGTCTCAGTGGCTGAATCAGCCACAGAATCCATGTAAAGATTGAGCAGGATGCTTTTGTCCGCGTACTGCTGCAATCTGTGCCTCCCATTGTAAACAATGGGAGGCGGAAATCCGGGAGGCAATACCCACAATCAGAGCCTGCACCAATTATGGGCATTAACCCCTCTGATGCCTCAGTCAAACTTGAGTGAGATGCCTTTTACATACTGGCCATCTTAGCACATGATGTGGGTGCGACTGTCAGGGGTCAACTCACTCAATCTTGCACTCACCCCTCACTCAGGCTGCAAATTGACCATAAATTGCACCCCCACACAGTCCAAGCACCCCAACTACACTCCGCCACTATTGTATGCAGAATCAATGACCAATAGGAACCCCAGACACACGGTCACGGGGATTTCCGCCGGGAGAAAACACCAAATAACCAGCAGCAGAGCACCGGAGACAGTTGAGTATGTATGTTTGTTTTTTTTCACCTCCCCCAGCCTAATTTAAAAAAAAAAAAATAATAATTATATACACATACATACACGAAGTGGGGGAAAAAAAAAGTATATAGTCAGCCACCAATTGTGCAAGTTCTCCCACATAAAAAGATGAGGCCGGCCTGTAATTGTCATCATAGGTAGACCTCACCTATGAGAGACAAAATGAGAAAACAAATCCAGAAACTCACATTGTCTGATTTTTTTTTTTAAGAATTTATTTGCAGATTATGGTGGAAAATAAGTATTTGGTCACCTACAAACAAGCAAGATTTCTGGCTCTCACAGACCTGTAACTTCTTCTTTAAGAGGCTCCTCTGTCCTCCACTCATTACCTGTAGTAATGGCTCCTGTTTGACATTATTATCAGTATAAAAGATACCTGTCCACAACCTCAAACAGTCACACTCCAAACTCCACTATGGTGAAGACCAAAGAGCTGTGGAAGGACACCAGAAACAAAATTGTAGACCTGAACCAGGCTGGGAAGACTGAATCTGCAATAGGCAAGCAGCTTGGTGTGAAGAAATCAACTGTGGGAGCAATAATTAGAAAATGGAAGACATACAAGACCACTGATGATCTCCCTCGATCAGGGGCTCCACGCAAGATCTCACCCTGTGGGGTCAAAATGATCACAAGAACAGTGAGCAAAAATCCCAGAACCACACGGGGGGACCTAGTGAATGACCTGCAGAAAGCTGAGACTAACGTAACAAAGGCTACCATCAGTAACACACTACGCCGCCAGGGACTCAGATCCTGCAGTGCCAGACGTGTCCCCCTGCTTAAGCCAGTACATATCCGGGCCCGTCTGAAGTTTGCTAGAGAGCATTTGGATGTACCAGAAGAGTATTGGGAGAATGTCATATGGTCAGATGAAACCAAAGTAGAACTGTTTGGTAGAAACACAACTCGTCGTGTTTGGAGGAGAGTGAATGCTGAGTTGCATCCAAAGAACACCATACCTACTGTGAAGCATAGGGGTGGCAGCATCATGCTTTGGGGCTGTTTCTCTGCAAAGGGACCAGGACGACTGATCCGTGTACATGAAAGAATGAATGGGGCCATGCATCGTGAGATTTTGAGTGCAAACCTCCTTCTATCAGCAAGGATATTGAAGATGAAACGTGGCTGGGTCTTTCAGCATGACAATGATCCCAAGCACACCGCCAGGGCAACGAAGGAGTGGCTTCATAAGAAGCATTTCAAGGTCCTGGAGTGGCCTAGCCAGTCTCCAGATCTCAACCCCATAGAAAACCTTTGGAGGGAGTTGAAAGTCCGTGTTGCCCAGCAACAGCCCCAAAACATCACTGCTCTAGAGGAGATCTGCATGGAGGAATGGGCCAACATACCACAGCAACAGTGTGTGCCAACCTTGTGAAGACTTACAGAAAACGTTTGACCTCTGTCATTGCCAACAAAGGATATATAACAAAGTATTGAGATGAACTTTTGTTATTGACCAAATACTTATTTTCCAACATAATTTGCAAATAAATTCTTTATAAAAATCAGACAATGTGGATTTGTTTTCTCAATTTGTCTCTCATAGTTGAGGTCTACCTACCGTGTTTCTCCAAAAATAAGACCTACTCCGAAAATAAGCCCTAGCTACATTTTCCAGGTTTTTTGGAGTAGGCTTGAAATATAAGCCCTACTCCAAAAATAAGCCCTAGCTAATTTAATCCCTTCCCGACATCCGCCAAGCGATTACAGTGGATGCCGGGTCCTTAAAGATGGCGGCCGCTCTGCTGCAGAGCGGCCGGCCGTACCGGGTCTCTGCGGAGACCTGGAGTTAATGCCCGCGATCAGTGTCTACCCTGATCGTGGGCATTGTTCAGCGTGACTTCCCTTTCCCTTCCCTCCCACCAAAGTAGCAAAACCCGGAGTTAATGCCCGCGATCAGAATGGACTCTGACCGCGGGCATTGCTAAGTGTGACCTCCGCGCTTCCCCCCCCCCCCCCCCCCTGTCCCCACCCCCCTATAGCTGCTATACCGGGTCTCCTTGTACACCGGAGACCCGCAGTTAATATGCCCGCGATCAGAGTCCACTGATCGCGGGCATTGTTAGGTCTGTCCGTGACCCCCTCCCCTCCAAATCGACCCCCCAAAGCAGAGTAACTATCCCCGGGGCTGGTCCCCACCGGCCCCGTACCTTTGACGTTGCAGGCCGGCTCCCGCGGGTGAGATCGCGGGAGCCGACCTGTTCCTTTGACAGCCGGGAGCGTTATGAAGGCTCCCAGGCCTGTCATAGGAATATTACTATTGAGGCCAGCCTCATTAGTAACATAGATAATCTCCCATAGACTGCAATAGGTTGTATTGCAGTCTATGGGATGATTGCAGGTTCAAGCCCCCAAGGAGGGGTTAATAGTTAAAAAAAAAAAAAAAAGTTAAAAAACAATATAAAAAAAAACCCCAACAAAATAAAAGTTCAAGACCCCTCCCACTTTCACTAGAATACATATAAAAATAAAATATTACTGTGAAACACATACACATTAGATATCCCTGTGTCCGAAAACGCCCACTCTACAAACTTATAAAAATATTTTACCTCTATAGTGAATGCTGTAGCAAAAAAAAAAAAAAAAAAATCAAAAGTGCCGAACTGCTGTTTTTTCGCTGTTTCACCTCTGATAAAAGTTGAAATAAAAAGCGATCAAATGTGTGATTGTTGTTCATGGAAAAAATTAAAGACCTACCCCGAAAATAAGCCCTAGCCCTTTTTTCAGAGCAAAAAATAATATAAGACCCTGTCTTATTTTCGGAGAAACACGGTATGATGTCAATTACAGGCTTCTCATCTTTTTATGTGGGAGAACTTGCACAATTGGTGGCTGATTTAATATATATCCTGGACAACCTCTTCAAAAGGGGTTGCCCCATATAAAGTGATATTACTAATCTAAGCTAAACAACCCCCTGCCCCCCGCCTACCTTCTAAATTACTTACCTAGATCGCCAGGGCACATTTTCTGGTGACGTTCCGTTTCCCCTTCCGGAAACAGAACGCCGCCTATACTAACACCCCCCCCCCCCCATCCCTTCATACTTACCTGTCTTCCAGTCTGGACCTTGTGGGCACGGGACATCCCTACTTCTGGTCCGGCGTGCGCAGTAGCCGGCACTCCGGCTCTATTAAACTTGGGCGCCTGCCAGACATCAAGAAGAGGATGTGTTGGCCACCCAGATGTAGTGACATCCCGTGCCCAGAAGGTCCAGACCTGAAGACAGGCAAGTATGATGGGGTGGGGGGTGGGGCTTCATGGTAGTTGTAGAAGATGACAGGAGCTCACAGACATCTTAAAATAAAATCTGATATGTGATGTGCAACGCCAGGAAAAGCGTTTCACCTCTAACCCCCTCCCCTTTGTATACACACATACCACTGAGGTAGATTGATAACACAAACAAACAAAACATTTACTAGAGATATATATATAAGTAGTATGATTAATTAATACCTACACAATAATACATAGGCATCTTTCTTCACAGCTCCCTTTTCTCAGCGCCGCCATTTTGGGGTGGATCAGCATTCCATTGCCGTGACACTTGGAAGCCCATTGAAGGCTCCCAGGCTTGTCTGGTATAAACTTCTATTACAAGCTGCTCTATGTAGCCTGTAATAGAAACAATTCCCTGTAAAGAGATCAGGCAACTCCTTATTGAACATATTTTACTGAAGAGATACAAAAAGCTAAAAAATAATAATAAAATGTAACCTTTATTAAAGGGGTTGTTCAGGAAAAAATGATTTTTCCCGGGAAGGAGAAAAAAAAAAAAAAAAAAAAAAAAAAAAAAAAAAAAAAGTGATCAACGCAAGAGACATTCTCCAAAATGGTATAACATAAAAGTACACCTGGCCCTGCAAAAAAAGATGCTATACATCCCTGTACACGGAAATATAAAAAAGTTAGGGGTGTCAGAATATGGTGACATTTAGAAATATTTTTGTTAAGGGATTAAAATGTAACAAACTATATAAATTTGGTATCCACAGAATCATACCAAAACATAGAATACAGATGACATGGCTGCAGAGTAAATGCCATAAAAACAAAGCCTGTAAGAAAATTGCACAAATGCACTTCTGCAGTTCCACCCCATTCTGAATTTTTTTTTTTCCAGTTTCCCAGTACATTGTACACAATAATAAATGGTACCATTATGAGAAGCAATTTGTCCTGCAAACATTAAGCCCTCATATGGCTCTAAGAATGGAAAAATTTAAAAGTTATGGGGTTTGGAAGGCGGGGAGTTAAAAACGACAAACGAAAATATCACCGGCTGGAAGGGGTCAAAGTCCATGGCAAAGTACGACATCCTAGTGATGACACTCACATTCCTTGGCAAGTCAGATGAATTCCCATGCACTGCATCTTCCACATCTAAACAAACCAACTGGCTGTCTGTCCAACCATGTGCTCACGTCAACCCTAGGCTCTAAAAAACAGTGGACCAATCTGTCCCGAATATTTTTGCCCAGTCTGTACATAATCTGGATCTGATAAGAGAGCCTATCAGCGATATCGGGATCAGCCAGAAGTACACTCCAACGTCGTTTCAAGATGTCACGAACTGAACAATGTTCTGAATCAAAAGTCCCAATTAGCCTTGTAACCTGAATATCACGAGGGTTCCTCCTCTTTTTCAGGGTCAGCAGGGAAGATCTATAAGTAGATCTAGCCATAACATAGGCTTGTTTGACCACCGCCTTGGGAAAACCTCTCTCATGGAATCTAGTGGACAACTCGAAAGCCTGGCGTTCAAAATCCAAATCCTCTGAACAATTTTGACAGAATCGCAAAAACTGACCAGTTGGAATCTCACATTTAAGAAGGCGATGATTACAACTGCCCATTGCAGAAAACTGTTAGTGCTGTGTCTTTGCGACGCACCACTGTCCCTAGAACACATATAAAAGTATATAGATCTATCTATAGATACACACACACGTATATAAAGTAAAACATACACATTACGTATCCCTGTGTCCAAAAACGCCCAGTCTACAAACTTATAAAAATATTTTTCCCATATGGTGAATGCCGTAGTGGGAAAAAAAATTAAGAGCCGAACCACCTTTTTAATCGTCGTTTGGTCTCCCATGAAAGGGAGTTTAGATTCACTTACCTGACACAAGCCCCATAGCGACCCAGGGGTTAGAGCACTGCGTCTCATCACGTGACGGGTCAGGACCAGCAGGACCTCTGGGTCCATCATCAGGAATCCACCAGATGAGGTGAGTGAATCTAAACTCCCGGGACAACCCTTTAAGTGAAAAAGTTTTCTATGGATCTGTTTCAGTGTACATTTACCTCATCCTATGGCAAAAATCAAGGAATCTGAGTGACTTTGAAAGAGACATGGTCATCGGTGCTAAAAAAAAAAAAAAAAAAAAAAAAAAAAGACCACCAACCTCATGAAGTCTCACGACGTAAGTATACTGAGAATGGAGTGATCAAGGATAAACATCCAGAGAAAGGGGATCCTGAGGACTTAAATGTTTACAAAGGAGCCACAGGAAGATGTCAAGCATTGTTTTGATATACAGGCAGTGCAGTCAAGCAAACTGCAGCCAAATAAGCCAAAAACGCTTGTGCTCCAGCTACCGTATGCAAACACATTGGCCCAAATTTGCTAGCAGTGTAATATTAGACAGAATCTGAAAATACTTCAGATTTATCAGTGACTGATGCTGAATCTGGTGTATCTTTAGACTGTCTAGTCTACATTTAAACCAAATGTGTCAGCAGTTCAGGCTGTGAAGGTGGAATAAAAGTGTTTGGTGAAATGTTTTCTTGGTACATCCTGGGACCTATGATACCTGTGGATTATACCTGTTTATCCCACAACAAATTGCTACATTTCTGTAGGCCAAAGAAGGTCTAACAAGCTATTAGATGGATATCTGTAATAAAATGGCTATTCATTGTACATCACCTTCAACAATTATCTACAGGGAAAATGCTCCAGTTTGCTTCTGATTATTATTCTGAAGTGTATGTGCTCTGAAAAAAAAAAATTAAATCTAAGGACACTGCATGTTTGGAGGCAAATTGAAATGTGCAATGTTCAATATAAACTTTTTCCAGTAACAAAAAGTGGGCAGAGTGGTGTGCATGTACAGTAGGGGTTTCAGTCACATCCAATACTGGCATAAATTAGAAAGGTTTTAAATAAATCATATATAAACTATATCCTTTAATGTGAAAAGCAGACAACAGTACACAAATAAAAGATTACCCTAAAGCTATAGTCACATGATGGACGTCACTCGGCAGCAAAATATAGGTTATGTTCTAATTTTGTCCATTTTCACAGACCCCTCCATACACTCAAATATAGGGGATCCGTGAAAACGAGTGCCTCTCGGCTGCAAGATGGCCGTCAAAAATGGATGTTTTCAAAGCTGTTTTGCACTTCCATCATATGAATGTAGCCTTAACCATACAGATGTTAGATTATAGAAATGTCAATCTTCTTTACCCAACAGGTTTTATATTTATAAAGTGCACTACTCATTATAAATTACTTAATTAGCTGTGGTGCTTGGTTACTGTTCACACACAGCAGATTTGCTGCAAAAATTTCTGTGACTGTTGCCATTCATCAAAACGCAATTTGTAGAAATTCATACTCAAAGAAGAAACCTTTATTCAGATTATGTAATTGATATTCAGTCACAGAAATTTGGTCATTGGCCACTATACTAGTACTGTAGAAGAATGAATCTTATTGAGGCACTCAAGGAGAATTCCAAAATAAAACTAAAGATAGGTCACTAAGGACAGATCTGTGGCAGTCTGACACTTTACACCCCCATTGATAACCTGTTCTCAGCAGCTGATACACAAAGAATAGAACAGGAAGCAGAGAGCTCTGTTCTCTTTGCAGAGGCTGAACTGAGTCACTGCAGCTAAGGTCCTACTGAAATGAATGGGAGCTTTACTTCAGTAAGCTGGTCAGACGTATGATGAAACATGTCATCATACCTTCTCCTTTTAAATACTTTGAGGGGAATTCATTAAGACTGCCATTCTGTATGTCAGTGTTAACATTTTAAGTCTCAGATTAGCGCTAACTACACCTGAATTATCAGGAGGCTCCAGCCTCTTAGTAATCCAGGTGCACTCCTGTGCGCCAGAATAGAAATCTAAGACAGCCAGGAGGTGGCATAGATTTCCTATATAACTTTATCCAGGCGTGCGTTTTAGTGAATTTGTCAGGCAGATGTGTTTTGGAGGTGCAGAAAGAGGGAAATGTCACATTTTTCACACAAAAAAAAAAAAAAAAAAGACCCATGCGCTAGAGGTGAGTCACAACTATTCCCATCTATGCCAGTTTTCTGGCGTAAAGGGCATAGTAAATTCCCCCAATGTGTCCAATTCCCAACATCCAGGACCTGTGCATATGCACAGTACTAATAAAGTAGCCATTCCCTATTAAGGCTTGCGCACTCAGAACACATCATGGTCACAGTTTGTTTTTCCGGACACTCTTTTGGTTGAGGTATTTATGGAAGAATGCCTGAATTCTCTGCCATGAGTCCACTTGTGCCAGTGCGTGAGCCTTTGGTTCTCCTCCCCAAACCACAGGAAGTCCAATAAGTCTGTGCATAGACGCTTTGCACAAGGGAAAATATGGTGGTTCAATGTAGTGGCCAGCTTTGGGATATATGACAACTTCTGGCTTTTCTTTCCCTTCCTCTGCTAGAAGCTGGCATGCAGTTTGGGCATGGAAATCACTTTTCCAATTCCGGTCATCTCCTGCCACAATAAACAGAAACTTGCAGTCAGCTCTTCCAACAGGAATAAGGCTCTGCCGGTTTGCTTCTTCTAGTGGATTATGTAATATGTCGCTGATATCGCCCACTCCTGGCTGTGGGTGCTTTAATTTTTTAAGGTCATAGCTAATAGGAAGCAGAGTAATGTCCTTATAGTGAAGGGTTGCTCCAATATTAGCAACTGAGCCATTTACCACAGCAGTGGCAACTATGCCTTTTAGGAAGGAGCTCATAGAAAGAACCAAGTCTCCACCTTTAGAATGACCAAGGAGACCTATTCCCGGACCCTTCACCTAAAAACAGAAAGAAGACAGGATGATCTCACTGTATACTGTGTATATGAGCAATTCATATGAAACAAATCTCTGCTTCTATTAAGACTTTTGCAAAATAGGATTACCATTGAGCGTACTGTTAGGACTTATTCACACGACCCCATTGTAATGGACGCATGCAGACATCCGTTCTTTTCCCAAGGACTAGCAGACCATGGAAAAAAAATACAGAGACATGCTCTATTTTGGTCCATTTTACAGACTATGGAGCTCCATTCTAATCTATGGGTTGATGACAGCTATCTGTGTACTGTCCTTTTTTCACTGACCCAACCAAAGACATTATAAAGTAAGAGAAAATAAATTCATTTTTCACATACGTGATAAACAGATTAAAACACAGACAGCACCTGATCTGAAAAAGCAAGATCATGTGCTCTCCATGCTAACACAAACATTGCATGTTGTTTTGCCAAGGGGAAAAAGATTCTTTGGATTCCGTGTAATAGAATAAAGTTATAGAATAAAACACTGGACTATCAACAACAGCTTAACATTTTTATTAAGAAAGGTATAACAAGATATCAAACTGTGGTCTAATCAACACTTACAATAAAGGAAAGTATAAAAAGATATTAAAGTTAATCATAAGGTAATCAAAGTTAATCAAAAGGTAATTAAATCAACACTTACAACACTGCCAAGCTTCATTGATGAACTCCGATAAGGGTAGCTTCAGGAAATACCACCAAGCCGTTGTGACAGGACACTCATCATGCAGCATCAGGCGTCCCCAATAATCTGCAGTCAAGGTTGCAACATCGGCTGGGGGATATCATCCGTCTTTTATACCCTTTATGTGCGTCATAGAGTGGGCGGTTACAGAAGTGTATACACCTCTATAAGGCTTTACTCGTCTCCAAGCTCACATTCCTGTGAAAGGGGCCAATTTCCACTGGAATATGTCTTGTGACATGTACGCGTCATACAGCGTTAAACTTTAAGCTGGTTTTTATGGACATGTAAACATCAAGTCAAACAGAGTTGAACCTTTGAGCTGATTTTTATGTCTTATGTAGACATTAGCTCATACAGAGTTGAAATTAAGGTTACTATGAGCTGGCTCTATATCCATCTTGTCAGCCATTTTATCAAGGGCAGCTATTTTGGTTTTTTGCATTACACATGTCCACAAGTTGAGGAAATATTAATATGCCCTCATGCTCAAGCTGTCCCATGTTAAAATATCCTATTGGGATAACGAGATAACATTACCCACCTGGGGATGCTGCAGCATATAGTTTACTGCGTCTTCAAAGTATTCCAGCCGAAACTCCTTCATATCTTTAGGTAGATCTTCATAATTATAGTAAGCCAATGCCAAGGTGGCAAAGCCTCTATTAGCCAGCAGGCTGGCCTTGTATTCCAGCAGGCCTCCACCTGTACCTTGAACCTCAATGACTCCTGGGAATGGACCGGGACCTATAAATAGAAGCATTACTAGTAACTTGTAGCATTATGTATATGCAGTTTTACATACCGCTAGAAAGCCAACAGCACGCTGAATTCAGCGCACTGCCGGATTTCCCGGTATGTGCCCCGGGGCTGGAGATATGGGGGGGTCTAAATTTCACCGTTCACTGTCAGAAGGGCGTTCCTGACAGTCTAGCTCACAGTGTCATTGCTGGGCGGAAAGGAGCGCCCCCCTCTCTGTACTTGTCCGTAGCGCTGTACAATCAGAGGGGGCGTTCCTTACAGACCAGTGATGACGGTGAGCTTTGAGGAACGCCCCCAGTACAAGTCTATGAACGAGACCAGTCAAGGAGGGCGTTCCTCACAGCGCAGCTACACTGTCAGAAACGCCCTTCTGACGGTGAAATTTAGACCCCCGATATCTCCAGCCCCGGGGCATATAACGGGAAAGCCGGCAGTGCGCTGAATTCAGCACGCTGTCGGCTTTCTAGCCGTATGTAAAACCGCATATACATGAGGACGTGAAAGGTCCTCTTTAAGAGTAGTCTACCACCACCAATATTTTTTCTAAACCACTTATATACTGTAGCATCGGTTAGTGACACAGTGAACATACCTTTCTTGTGTCAAAGTGCATTCTTGCTACTGAGAAAGCCAACTTTTACTCGATATGCAAATGAGATTTTTGGTGCACTTGGGGCAGGGACAGACCTACTAGAGCACCATCTTCTTTTGTGAGCACTGCAAACTGCTGTCCATGGCACATGGGGGCAGCACTGGGTGGCAACCACAAAAGAAAATTGACTTGCTGGGAACTATTCTGCAGGACAGCAATACAAGTGGATAAAAGCATGTTATGAAACCAGCTGGAGCCTCAAGGGCACGAGTCTCTTCACTCTAGTGACTGGTGGAGGCCTGATAGAAATCTATGGACTACAGGTCCACTATTTCTGAGAAAGCTGGGTGACATCCATATGGCAGCCAGCTACTACTGAGGCTGTCACTTAGCTAACTCTGAGCCCACACACGCTCTGCAGCATTATGGGGGAGGTGGATATCATTCTATATGACTAGGTCACACTGCCATTCAGGAGCCTGGACAAGCTGGGTGACAACCGCTGTAGGAGCTGCACTGGATGTGTTTTTACTTAACAGCCGCCTCCATGTATTGTAACCGGGACTATGGAGCCTCTTCCCACTCACCGGGCGGCAGGAAGAGGCTTCCCCTCACTCGTCCCTCCCGCACCGGCACCCGGGTCACCCCTTCTCCCAGGAAGCTCCTCTCCTGGACGGCTGCAGCTAGGAGAGCCCCGGGCGGGTCGTGAGCCTGGTGCAGGGAGAAGCGCAGCTGGAAGGGGCTCCGCACGTCCTTCTTGAGCAGCCTCCTGAGGGGAGTCCGGGGCTCCAGGGACCACAGGGGCCCCTCCGGCTCCACTCCGGTGTAGCTGCCGCCTTCCAGGGCCGGGCTCCGGCTCACATCCAGCTCCCCGCTGCTGTCTGCTCGGTAGCGGCCCACGGAGGTGAACAGCTGGCCGCCCTCATCGCTCAGAGCCGTGTGGAGACTGACGTCCTGCCCGGGGCTCAGCCCGCGGACCTGGAGCTGCAGGGGGTCGTCATAGAGGCAGCGCCCCGGGGAGACGTGCAGCGACACGGCGGACATGGCACGGCAGGCCCAGGGCACTCGGGGCAAACTTCTTTGAAGTAGGCAGAGCATGTTCAGGCCTCTGTTCAGACGATACACAGCCGCATGCACTGCAGTCATGTGGTTACTGGGAGGAGGTCACCTCACAGTGCATAAGAACACAATCTCGTTTGAGAAATCAGGTGTGTTGTGAGTCCAGACGTCCAGTAGGTGGACCCCACCAATCTTGTTTGTGTATTTTTGGATTTATTAAAGGGTTTGTCCAGGATATTTTAGTACTGGGCCAGGAGGCTGGGGAAAGTGAAACCTAAAAGAAAAAAAAAAAAAAAATATATCTGTCCCAGCTCTGGTTTCTCCCAACACTGTCCAGTCCACTTGCACCCGGGGCAGTGGCGTAACTAGGAATGGCTGGGCCCCCAGATGAACATTTGACACGTCCTGGGTCCTTTCCTGTGACCACTGAAGCCACTGATTGGTGGTCTTGCGGAGAGGATTTCTGCCAGAACAAGCCTCCAGGTGCCTCAGGACTGGTCAGCGGCCGGGGACAGGTGAATATCTGTATACAAAGTGTAGGTAATCTTGACTGGATTGGGATTTCACGATTTATACTGTGTGATTACTCTTATATATCCAAATATTGCCTGGAAGTGGTGTATACTAAATCTTTAATAAATCCAAAAATACACAAACAAGATTGCTGCATGCCATGGACTTCTTCTCACTGCCACCCCCTATTTTTATGTTATTTTTGCATGTTTTTTATTTATTTTTTTTATATCCGGGAAAATATAAACAAAAGAGGAGGGAAAACGTGTCTGTTTATCAAATTTTTTTTTAATAGCACAAAGTGCTCCTATATAACTTTTTAAGGCTGAGGCCCCACGTTGTGGAAACACAGCTTTTTTTGTTGCAGATTTTGCTGTGGTTTTTTGAGCCAAAGCCAGTAGTGGATTGAGAAAGCAGAAGTATAAGAACTACTTTATATTTATATATTTCCCATTCCTTTTGTAGCCATTCTTGACTTTGGCTCAAAAAACACAGGAAAATCAGCAACAAAAAAAAGCTGCGTTTCCGCAACGTGGGGCCTTAGCCTAAAATAGTTTTCCCTTTCCGTTACGGTAATTTTTATTTTGTATTGTGTCGAGGGAGGTGGGCCTAGAAAATGTGATGTGGGTGTGGTATTGGCGTATTATATTTTTTTTATTTCTATTTATGATAGATATAGCCCCAGTTACAAGAGGAATACAGCCTTCTGCCGATTACTCCTGAGCTGATCTGGGTCCTCTAGGACCCAGCATCTCTATCAGTATCTGATCCCTGGTGGATCACATGGCCTCCGGGTCAGAAGGAATCCGGCGGCTCCCATACCTGTGTATACAGCGCTCATTAAGTGCTGTGTATATAGCGATCAGGAAGGCAGGGACAGTAATAAACAGACCCGGCCTTCTCTAGAGGCGCTCCGGCTGCCCGCTTCAAACTGTAAGGACAGCTGTTAGCGGCGGGTGCTGGCTGTATTATACAGCCGGCATCTGCCATGTATGGACAAGGCTCTCACAAATCCCATCATCAGTCAGATGACCATATGATGGGTGTACAAAATCTAAAGTGGCAGATTCCACCATTTTAAACACGCCTACTCTGGCTTCTGGAGAGGTAGATGTGTTGAAAGGGTAAGTTCACAAACAGTATTTTGCAGTTGGTTTTGTGAGGTGGAATCTGCCTGAAGGTAGGTCATGACGCTTTTTTTTTTTCTTCAGCTGAAAAAATCTGTTTCTGACTCCAATTGAAATAACAAAAAAAATTATTGCACAGTATTTTTTATGATATATACTTCAAACATTTATTTTATCCAGGCATAATAGATGTTTCGGTCTACAAGAGTCCTTTATCAGTCATCAGATAATAGGAGTAGTATAGGAGCAAAACCTAGACATAGGTAGCAATGTGTTAGGGCACAGTGGCCAAGGTCAGTCCCTCTCTGAGCACCTCGACGGTCTATACTGAGTATATCTTCCAGTTGAAATGAATGTGAGAGTAAGCCAGGTTGCACACGACTGTGTGCTAACCGCTGGCCGTGAATGAACGACACGATAGTGTGAACCGAGAGCAAGGCAGGTGGTTTGGACTCCGCAACCAGAAATGAACGCACACGCGGTAGTTCAAGAAAAAAATATATATATTTACTATAAGTTAATAAAGGCTAGTTAAAGGTAAAATGTCATGGATAAAGACAAGCAAAATATACAATATAGCATGAACAATTTCAAGGCAAATTCTGCAATGATTTCTACTTTTACTCTGTCCACTTCTGCAGTATGGACACTGAATGAACAATATACTCAAAACTATCCCTAACTGACCCTGACTTCACATTTGGGTGCACGCCCTTTTCCCCAGTGGTCCAGGTGGACCGCTTACAGTCCGTAGAAGCACGCGGTGGGGCCCAAAGTCGGTCCTTTCTTTTATAGTGAAGCGTCCTCCCCTCACGATTATCAGGATCTTGGGAGAAATGAAGTCCTCTTTAACAGGGAAACCAAATGAATGCAATGTAATCCAACAGCAGATTCCACTCAGCACACTGACAGTCCTGCCGAATCCATACACTGAGCTGGGATGTAAGCCGGGGTTTAGCAGTTACTGTCCAGTACGTCAACAGCACTGCGAGTCTCTATCTGTGGTATCCATATACACAGTCACAATGTCAGTCTCACTGATCAGCCACTGAGCACAGTTCCTTTCACGTGGACTCACTAGTCCTGTTGTCTCTTTACACTCTGTTTGTCTCTGGACCAAGATACAGCTTAGCTGTACAGAAAAATCTCCACACCAGTTCAATACAACATAGACACCTGTCTTCTCTCTTGCCAAGATGGCTGCTGCTCTCTGTCTCGTCACTTCCTGCTTCTCTGCTCACACTCTGTCTGCAGAACAGGCAGGCTGACATAAAAGGGGGGGGGTCTCACTCCAGCATCATGTCACAATTACAATGGCTGCTGTCTTAAAGGAACAGAATCACAGAAATACATTCAACATTAACAATTTATACAGACAAATGAAGCTTAGGACAACATTGGCTGTCTCTTACATATTCCCCCCCACTTTAAGATTGGCAGTCCCTGCCTATGACTGTATATCCAGAGGGTTGTACTTTTATGCACAGGGTGGTAGTATACCGATGTATGGCAGGCCAAACAAACTCATCCTGCGCATACCGAACAGGGGGAATACCAGCATTTGGCCTAGTAGTCCGTCTGAGGACCAGTGGTATATTATGGGGTGCTGCAGCTATGGGCTGAGAAGGACCAGCGGATTCCGCACCAGAGGGGGCACAGGCCGGAGATACAGTAGTCACAGGTGGAACATCCCCAGGAGCAGGGATCGGCCAACAATCATCCTCCTCGTCGGAGGCCCATTCCACACCTCTATTCTCTGACTGTGGGAGCTCATTCACATTGGCAGGCCCATCATGATTTGTCCCTTCAGAATGACACAGGCGCAACATATTTCGGTGAAGTACTCGAACACAATCGGTTCCTTCTTTCTGGACCTGGTACACTGGCCCATTCGCATACTTGCGGCCAACAACACGATACGGCAAAGCCTCCCATCTGCTTTCCAATTTCCCTTGGGGTTTCTTGACACGAACTAGCACCAGGTCGCCTGGTTGCAATGGTGCTTCTTGCACTGGGGTCTTATCAGGATGGGGATGTTCTTGCAGGCGCTGCCGCACCAATCGATGGATCGTCTCAAGTCTCTGCCGGTGCGCCCGCACCCAAGAGGTTGGATCCCTCGGAGGGAACCCATCCACATCATTCAACTGTAATTCTCCTATACTTCGCCCAGACCGCCCAAAGAGAAGTGTATAAGGAGAGTACCCCGTTGTAGAATGGACCTGATTGTTATAGGCCCACACCATTTCAGACAAGAACTGAGGCCACTGTAACTTCTTGTCTCCCTCCAGAGTCCGCAGCATCTGTAGCAGAGTTCTGTTGAATCTTTCACAGGCCCCATTTCCCTGAGGGTGGTATGGAGTCGTGTGCGACTTCTTTATCCCGTAGATACGTTGAACTTCTTTCATTACGTGTCCTTCAAAGCAGGCGCCCTGGTCGGAGTGGATGCGTTGGGGGCACCCATATACTCGAATGAAATCTTGGCACAGAGCACGAGCTGCTGACTCAGCTGTCTGGTCCTTGGTGGCGGTTACCACCGCAAATTTGGTGAAGTGATCCACCATTACGAGGCAATACTGGTGTCCGCTATTGGCTGGGCCAACCATTAGATAGTCTATCATGACGATTTCTAAAGGTTCCTGGGTCACGATGGTTTGCAGGGGAGCTCTCTGTTCTATTGCCTTATGGATCTCACAAGTTCGACAGCTGCGGCATACTTCTTCGACCATTTGACGAAGACCAGGGCAGTAAATCAGTCGCTGTAACCAACGAAAGGTCTTCTCATGACCAAAATGTCCATTCTTATTATGAGCCTCAACTGCCAACGAGCGAGCCAGTTCACTAGGCACCACAATTTGGTATCGAATGTCGATCTCAGAAGGTAAATAGACCTTTCGGCATAGCACTCCATTTTTCATCTCCAACTTTTCCCACTGACTCAGAACAGATAATATCTCACGTGTCAGTCGTTCTCTTTCCTCTCTACAGGGCTTCTGGCCTTTCTCAACACACTTGATCATCTGCGCCAGCCCCTCATGGGTCTGTTGTATCTGTGCCCATTCCTGTCGTGAGGGACCAAAGAAAGGAGCCGTTTCAGTCCCCTCCATCTCAAACTGATTAGCGGCGGCCAAGACCTGTGAAAATCTGCTGAAGTCGGGCACCTCCACATGCTCCAACTCATGATCCACGTCTACTGTGGGGGTCTGGGCGGTTACCCTAGAAAGTCCGTCAGCATTCTGGTTCTCTGTCTTGGACCGATACTTAATGCGGTAATTGAACTTAGACATTCGGGCTATCCACCTCTGCTCTAACGCCCCGAGCTTGGCATTTTCCAGGTGAGCTAGTGGGTTGTTGTCAGTCAGTACTAAAACTTCAGCGCCGGTCAAAGATTCAGAGAATTTCTCGGTCATGGCCCATACCAGTGCCAACAGCTCCAACTTAAATGAACTATAATTCTCGGGGTTTCTTTCAGAATCTCTCAAAGACCGGCTGCCGTACGCTATGACCCTCTCCTGGCCATCCTGAAGCTGGGAAAGTACTGCTCCAAGACCATACAGGCTTGCATCTGTATATAGCTGGAACGGCAAGTGGTAATCAGCATATGCCAAGATTGGGGCTGTTGTCAGTGCATCCTTCAATGCCTGGAAGGCTTGTTCCTGTTCAGGTCCCCACTTCACGGACCGGTTCTTTGGACCACCGGATGTGCCTCGTAGGAGAGCATTAAGTGGTGCAGCTACCTTGGCGAAATCCTTAATAAACCGTCGATAGTAACCGGCTACTCCAAGGAACACCCTCACTTCTCGCAGGGTAGTCGGTATTGGCCAATCTTGAACAGCCGCTTTATGAATTTGGACTTCAATACGGCGATACTTAGAGCGGATTGCGGTCACAGAAATTGGCGTCTCTGGGTGGGCCAGAGGTAAATTACTACACATCCGGACAAAACAGACGGAAAGGACAATGGGACAAGGAGAATTTGGAAACTGGATCAAAAGCAGCTGCAGGGTAAGAAGCCTTATTCTTACTGTCTCCACTTTCCACTCCTCATTGTCTTGTGCGCCCTCTCTGGATGCCGGGTGAGTTGTAAGAAAAGTAAATCCTCTGGTCTTTTTAAGAACCCTGTTTATGAAGTATTCGTATTTGAAGAATAACTAATGTAGAAATTTTCTGCTATGTTTTTGGTATACACCCCATTTGGTTTGTTTATGTATTGCACCCTGTGGAAAGTTATTAAGGAAGGATTAGCCAGTAAAGATTAGCCCATTGCCCTTTCTCCTCAAGGTAGAGGAGAAAGTAGTAGCCTGGGGTTACTATATGAGTTCCTTGTACGTAGTTAACACTTTTTGGTGCCGAGAGATATCCTTTTGAGGCTTTAAGGCAAGACGTTGCCTTAATTAAGAGCTGGGCGCCCGAGAGATATCTCTTTTGTAGGTTTGCGCATAAGAAGGTGTCGTTAGGCGCTGGGCGCCCGAGGGGTAACGGTACCGTTGTTTGTCCCCTTTTGAGGTTCGACACAGAAGATTTGGCAAATCATGGGGATTTTTCCTGGGAGGTGTGAGGCTGATCCTAAGAATAGAGGAATTCCAGCTATAGAGATTGTGAGAGCAAGGGAGGGTGCTAATGCAGTGAAGGGGTGCCAGAAAATGTTCAAAAAGGCTGGTATGCCAAAGACAGGATGTTTAGATGTTGAAATGTGGCAGAAACTTTCAGAAGAACAGCACGGATGGTTGAAAGATAATAAACTAGTTGAACAATGCAAAATATGGATGAAAGCAGAGGAAGTGACAAAAAAAAAAAAAAAAAAAAGGATATAGAGAGACAACTATTGGAGATAAGGTGTTATATGAGTGTTTTACAGAAAAGACTCCAAGCCCATGTGAGGGGGAGGTGCTAAACGCCTCAAAAGAGGAGCCACTGAAACCCTCAAAGAAGGAGAACACACAAAAAGCAGATGATCTGGGAGTTTCCTCCCCTCTGTGTGTGCCCCCACTCCTCAGTCCACATAACCCATTTATTCAAACATCACCATACTATGCAGCCCCAATGATGGTATATAGGAGGCCACCTCCGTATGATCCAGCTGGTTGGATATGTGGGGTATGTGGACAACAAAACCCCTCCTGGGGAGAAAACTGCTCAAACTGTGGAGCCCCTAAACCCAAACCTAACCATGTCAATTCAGAAAAAACAAAAAAGGCTAATTTGTATCCTATGATAAAGGACCCTAAGGGTGAGGGAACTATCCCCAAAATCACTATCCCTAGGTTAGACTTAAATTCTATTGAAGCAAGACCCATGCCCATACTACAAAAGGAGGTTGATTTACATGGTGGGGAAGAGGAAGATGACTCAGGGGAGGAGGGGCAGGAAGGGATAGTCTTAGAGGAAAGGCGGGAAACTAAACAATAGAAGGCCTAATCTAGAGTATTGTGTACATGTTTGTAGAAGAAAATCCATTGTTTCAGTGAGTTAGAAGTAACTCGCATATCCGTTTTGTAATGTCTATTTGTTTATAATGCACATTTGAAGGAATTTATGAGTGTGACGGAATGAATGCTATGAATTGCAAGAAAGTGTATGATAGAATCATGTATATGGTCTAGAAATCCTGTATCTGCTTAGGATTTGAGTAGATGTCTGACTAGTTATACAGATGTTGCTTGGTAAGTTGAATTGGGAGACCGTGGCCACGATATAAATTGACTTTGAAATTATATTATAAGCTCTCCCATTTCTTCTGCCTGCTTCACTGATTGAGGATATTTTGTGTATTTATTGTGTATTTTGTGTAGTCATTGAATTGTTTGTAATCGTGAAGTGTGTAGGAGCTCAAGACTAGTTTTACTTGTTCTGGATAGTCTAAATGAGCTGACAATTTAAAAGATGGAAGGAGAGATAAAATCCAACTATGTGTATGCTAATGAGGTGGGGGTTGAACTTATTAGACACAGGAAGGAATGTCATTGTCTTTGAAGATGTCTGAATGTTTATTGCCTATAGCATGTGCTTAAATGTTGGAATGTGTTGAATCCAGACATTTTGCCTGGAACTGCAAAGTTCCAAGATGGGAGACCCAAAGACAGACAGGAGGATTCTGACAATAACCATCAATAGGAAATAGGTACTCCAGTAAGCGTGCATTTAATATCAGTACCTGATAAACTGAGGCCCCCCCTATGATCTCCCTACAATTGCCTGAGGGGAGAACTTGTGGGTTGTTGGTGGATACTGGAGCTAGCAAGCCTGTTTTGCATGCTGACAATGGTTTTTTTTTTCCCTATGAGATAACTTACGATTACCACTAGATTCCTTGTCAGTGAGTCTGCCTCAGTTAACTTGGTGGGATCAGACGTTTTACAAGCCCTAATGGCTCACAGTATATGAGCCAGATGGGACGGTCTCACTGTTACCAGTAATGTCAGAAGACACCTTATGTTCCCTACACTCCCTGGTTTTCCTGACAAAGCAAAACAATGCAGAGGTAGTTAGTGTAAAGGAACATCTAAGTTGTGTGCCCCATTTCCTCTGGCAAAAGGAAAAACAGATCAGATATAGGTAAATTGCCAGTACCCCCAGTAATGGTGACATTGCATTTACCTTGAAGGGTAAACAATATGCCTGGACAGTGCTACCACAAGGGGCGCAGCATTCTCCCACCCTGTATACTGCAGGGCGTGGTGCTACTCCAGTATGTGGATGACCTGCTTTTATGTTGCCCCTCCTAGGAGATATGTACAAGCATCAGTATCTCGGTTGTGCTTTTTTTTTTAGCAGAAAATGGATGTAAAGCATCTAAGTCCAAATTGCAGTTCTGCCTTACTAAAGTTGTTTTTCTAGGTCATTGCATTTTACAAGGAAATCTGACCCCTGATAGACTTCAGGTCATACAGGAGCCTAAACCCCCGAATGGGGTGGTACAACTTACGACATTTTTAGGCCTTGTGTACTACTGCAGACAGTGGATCTGTAATGTATCCCTGTTAATGCAACCTCTCTATGACTGCATTACTAAACCAGAACAAGCAGTGGAAAACTTCCACTCCATTAAGTTGGCACTTATTTACACAAGTTTTAGGACTTCCTAATTATGACGAGAGTTTTTCTCTTTACTGTACAGAAATGTCGGGACACACAACAGCAGTGCTTACTCAGACTCATGGACACCAACATAGAGCAGTATCTTACTATTCTGCTAGATTAGACCCAGTGTCCAGTGGAGCACCTTCTTGTGTTAGGGCAGTAGCTGCAGTCCAATTGTCCCTGGAGAAAGGTGCAGAAATTGTATTGGATTTCCCTGTCACAGTACTTACTCCTCATGATGTACATGGCATATTGTCCCAGGCCCAGCCTAAGCACATTCCAATGGCTAGACAACTTACATTATAGTGTGCCTTACTTATGCCTCCTAATGTCACCCTTGCACGCTGCACGACACTCCATCCCTATACCCTGTTACCAATAGATTCAAGGGGGGAAAAGGAAGGACAACAGTGAAACAACCTGTACACACGTGTATTTTCTGATGAACTGTATATAACTGATGCAGCAAGAAACTGTAGGATTTGGTCATGTAAATGATGAATCTATTGCTAACTCTGATTTTGAGTTCTTTTGTAGATGGCTCTCGATTTGGGAAGGATGGCAAATTCTATACCAGATATGCCAGTGAATATGAGGTAACCAAGCAGAACCATTACCCCCACAGGTCTCAGCTCAAGAAGCTGAACTGAAACGGTGTAAAATAGCTTTGGGTAAGCCCGCTATGCCTTTGATATAGAATAAGACTATGGTCTGATGTGGAGAGTAAGAGCTTACCTTAGTTCTAATGGTATGCTTATAAAGGATTTCCAGGCTATTCAGGAGCTGATGGAGATCATGCTGCCACCAAGGCTGATATAAAAGAGAGTAGAGATAATGCGAGGGCAGATGCTGCCGCCAAACTAGCTGCAGAAAAGCCTAGGGAACATGCCTCAGCACTGGTGGTCACCATACCAGAGCAGCTCTCATTTCAGGTTCTAAAAACATTGCAGGACCAAGCCGGTCCAGAAGAAAAGAAGACTTGGGAGCAGCAAAGTGCAAAAGAAGATGAACAAGGCCTGATGTTCAGGGGTAAGAGAGTATGTTTACATAGAGCATTGTTCCCAATGATGGCGCAAGCAGCTCATTCTCAAGTGCACCACTCAAAAACAGCCATGTGTGACCTGGTGAGCAACGATGGGTAGCTCCAGGTTTTAGCACAAATGCAGCCAGATATGTGCAAGCCTGCATGACATGTGCTAGGCATAATGTGGGCCAAAAAGTAAAGGTTCCTCAGAAACACACCCCAAAGCCCTTGTACCCGTTTCAGAGATTGCAGGTTGACTATATACAGTTACCAAAGGTGGGAAGGTATGAGTACGTGCTTGTGTATCTCAGAGAGAGAGATACACACATATGCACAGCTTTGTGTATATAGTGGGTTCTGCTTTAATGGAGGGAAACATTTGGTTTTTATGTACAGTAGACAAAGAACAGGTCGGGTTACTGTAATTAACATAACATGATTGGTGGCAAAGTTGTAAAATAGTTCTGGGACATGGCTATTGGATAAGAGACAAAAGAGAGGCTCATCCCCTTAAGCCATGTGGTGGGGGGATGAGCTCTCTAGACAAAAGAGGAATGTAAAATGGCTACAGGCATGGTCCACATGGTAGTGAAATCTAAAATGGAGGATACAGTAGCTGAGTCATCCTCCACACTATCTTGTCTCTTGATGGTCTCACCCCTTCTCCTGATACGCGGTGACCCAAGTAATCAATTTCAGATTGGAACAACCGACATTTACTGGGTTTCAATTTGAGCCCATGTTCCCGCAATCTTCGAAATACTTGCCCCAACTGGTGGAGATGGTCTTCAAAGGTCGCAGAAAACACTATAATGTCATCCAAGAAGATGAGAGGGACACCAAATTTGAAGCCCCCAAAAATTTTCCCCCCCAACCCCCTGAAGCCCCCCGGTTTTTTTTCTCCAACCGAGGGGCGGTTTATATATTTTTTTTCCTTCCTTAGGAAAAATGCCTCCTTCTTTTTTTTTTTTTTTGTCGCCGTTGCCTGCCTCCCAAAACCCCTTGGCTGGGTTTGGGGGGGGGGGGGCCCCCCCCCCCCCCCGGGGGGGGGCCCCCCCCCCCTATCCGTGGCAAGGGGTAGGAATCTCATACGGTGCAAACGTTTAACTTCCGATAGTCTACGCAAAATCGGATGGACCCATCTTTTTTTCTTACTAACACCACAGGAGCTGCCCAGGGACTCTGGCTTTCTTGGATGATCCCACCCTGTAGCATCTTAGCTAACAGTTCTTTCACTTCCTGATACAACTGTGGAGGAATTTGTCGGTAGCGCTCTCTAATTGGAGGGGTGTCTCCTGTGGGAATCTCATGGTAGATCCCTGTGGTACATCCAAAATCTTCAGCATACCGTGCAAAGGTGGCTCGGTTCTCCCACAACAGCTCATCTACCTTCTGCACCCATTCCATTCAGAGGTGGGTTCCTCATCTTCTCCCATGGACACAGTTACGGTCCACTCATCCCTTTCAGTCGGCTTCAGCTGCATTGGAGTTACTTTTCTTACTTCCTCCGGAGTCACATAGATGTTAGCCAGCAGCCTCCCTGGGGTCAGGTCCACACTCTGGTCCTGAGTGTTTACACATCAAAGTGGTACTCTTCCATTGCGAACTATTGCCAAGGAACGGGCCACTAGCGGATCAACACCTCCTTCGACTGCCTGCAGTGGTTCTACCAACACAGCTATGCCCTCTAGTTTCCGACAGGTGCCTACGGGCATGGACACTATTGTCTCCCGACTGGGTGGCAGTGTAACTTTCGTATGCAAAGGAACTGAAATTCGAGCCAGAGGACGCTGTGCATCCGAACTTTTCTGTAAGCCACATGTCCGGATCAGCCGCTGGAAAGCTGTTTGAGTAGGCCGATGGGTGGTGGTTTCTTTCCAATAACCGTGACCTTTCTTTTCAAAGAGGATCTGATCTAATTCTTTTAACACATTCATCCCCAAAATGACAGGGACCTTTACTTCATGTGACTCCTGTACCACCACAATGCCTTTCCTACCTAGATCTTGGCCACATACCCGGACATTCATCCAGGCCACTCCCACGACCGGAACTGGTAACTGGTTAGCTGCGACCACTCGTACGAATGTATGGGGATCATATTTCACATGTTGCCGGAAGTACCGTTCATAACAGTTTCTACTCAAGGTCGTTACTTGGGAACCTGTGTCAATCATCCCGGTAACCGGAATACCCTCCATTTCCACCTGTATGACAGGACTTGCAGCGATCAGGTCATCATCAGGGCATTCTCCCCACATAGTCTTCTTGTCAGTCTCCCCTACTACACGCCCTACAGCAGCAGGGGACTTCAGTTTAACGGCGGTCTCTCATAAGTTTGTCGCTGCTCTGGACATCTAGCAGCAACGTGGCCCATCTGTCCACACTCCCAGCAGCGTATCTCCCGTCGTTCTGGCCATCTGTTTGGGCCCCTTCGATTTCTCCTGAGCACTGCACTAAATGATTTGGACCCCTTCGGTAGGTCCTATCCTCATCCCTCCAGCGGGGTGGTGGGTGATTCTGACTTGCTGGGTGTGGATGGCTCACCCTTTCATCTCCAGTCTTCTGGAAATCTGCAATTTTCATAGAATGCTCATCACAACGGGTGTGCAAGTGTTCCATTTGCTCTTGCAGTTTCTGCATTACTGTGAGAATTTCTTTAACCGTCCCTTTTTCTACTGTCTCTGAGCCAGAACTAGCCCCCTGTGACAAAGTAACCCCAACTGCGGTCTGGGGCCTCGGGACCATACTATTGGCACGGGAGATGGCCTCTACCTGTACATCATGGAATTTAGCATCAGTCTCTCGTCGTATAAAATCCTGCATAGTCACAGTTAAACTGCCGTCACGTATCCCCAGGACAAACTGGTCACGGAGAGTCCGATCAGGGTTACAGAAGGCTGGCGAGCCCCCTCTTTCCTTCCCTTGAATATCTCGGAGCAGTTCTTGTAGGGCATTTGCATATTGGGGAAGGCTTTCATTCTCCTGTTGTACCCTCTGGAAGAACCGAGCCTGCAGAGACCCCAGCAATGCAGTTTCTCCATAGATGGTTTCTAGAATCTGGACTACTTGCTCAAATGTCTGCCTTTGTTCAAATGGCCTCAGTATCACCGTGGTCTTAGCATCCCCTTGTAATGTCAATATTGCTAGCTCTACTAGTACTTCTGGTGCGGTCTGGTACATTCGCTGTATCATTCGTATCTGTTCCACCCACATACTCACTGACATATTATTGCCATCAAATTTAGCTAACTGACTCATTATAGCCCCTGCTGGCATTCTTCCTCCAGCACCATTCTCTCTAACGGGTGCGTTACCGTCCATTCTGGTAAGCGGATCCTGCCGACTACGCCAATTTGTAAACCGAGAGCAAGGCAGGTGGTTTGGACTCCGCAACCAGAAATGAACGCACACGCGGTTGTTCAAGAAAAAAAAAAAATATTTACTATAAGTTAATAAAGGCTAGTTAAAGGTAAAATGACATGGATAAAGACAAGCAAAATATACAATATAGCATGAACAATTTCAAGGCAAATTCTGCAATGGTTTCTACTTTTACTCTGTCCACTTCTGCAGTATGGACACTGAATGAACAATATACTCAAATCTATCCCTAACTGACCCTGACTTCACATTTGGGTGCACCCCCTTTTCCCCAGTGGTCCAGGTGGACCGCTTACAGTCCGTAGAAGCGCGCGGTGGGGCCCAAAGTCGGTCCTTTCTTTTATAGTGAAGTGTCCTCCCCCTCACAATTATCAGGATCTTGGGAGAAATGAAGTCCTCTTTAACAGGGAAACCAAATGAATGCAATGTAATCCAACAGCAGATTCCACTCAGCACACTGACAGTCCTGCCGAATCCATACACTGAGCTGGGATGTAAGCCGGGGTTTAGCAGTTACTGTCCAGTACGTCAACAGCACTGCGAGTCTCTATCTGTGGTATCCATATACACAGTCACAATGTCAGTCTCACTGATCAGCCACTGAGCACAGTTCCTTTCACGTGGACTCACTAGTCCTGTTGTCTCTTTACACTCTGTTTGTCTCTGGACCAAGATACAGCTTAGCTGTACAGAAAAATCTCCACACCAGTTCAATACAACATAGACACCTGTCTTCTCTCTTGCCAAGATGGCTGCTGCTCTCTGTCTCGTCACTTCCTGCTTCTCTGCTCACACTCTGTCTGCAGAACAGGCAGGCTGACATAAAAGGGGGGGGTCTCACTCCAGCATCATGTCACAATTACAATGGCTGCTGTCTTAAAGGAACAGAATCACAGAAATACATTCAACATTAACAATTTATACAGACAAATGAAGCTTAGGACAACATTGGCTCTCTCTTAAAAAAACACACCCCCTTTCCCATTTTTTAAAAGCCGCCGCCAAGGGGTTTTGGGGGGCGCCCCCCACAAATTTCCCCCCCCACCTTTTCACAGAAACCCCCCAGGGGTTCCCCCCCCGGGCCTTTTCTTTTCCTATAATATATTTAGGGAAACCACCAGCATTTCCATAGGTATAATTGACATGCGATTTCCAAAACTGTATTTTTCCGCAATGTGTGGATGGGATTTGCTAGAACTTTGCAAAGACTGTAAAACACAGGGTTTTTTGCTGCAGCATTTCTGCCATGTGGGGCCCTGGCCTTAGAAGGCATTTTTTGTGGTGGTTTTTGCCTTTAAATTAGTCTGCAAAAACTCAAGACAGGCGCTATAACTTTACGTTTTGCGGTCCAGGTTCATTGAATCAAATTAATGGGTCTGTGCTGTTCAACCATGGACCCGGCACATGTATGCAGTCATGTGCATGTAGCCTAAGGCTGAGGCCACATGTTATGAAAAAGGTGTGTGTTTTTTTGCAGATTTTGCTGCAGTTCTATGATCCAAAGACAAAAGTGGCTTCAAAAGAAATAGGAAATATATAGGAAGTTCTTATACTTTTACCTTTTGCTCAATCCACTCCTGGCTTTGGCTCAGAAAATGCAGAAAAATATGCAACAAAAAACAGCTTTTTTTTACAACACATGGCCTCAGCCTTAAACATCTCCTTCTCTGTGCAAAAAGAACAGCAATGGATTAGAAGCACAATGCACACATGACAGACATTCTTGGACACGTTGCCTAGCATTGCAGTAAACAACACTGATCTAGCTGTCACATTGCAGGAGCCAGAGAGTGTGAGAAAACCCGATTGCAGTCTCACCTTTGGAGATTACGTCCTGTATTACTTTTTCAGGTAAATATATTTAATCCTTTATCTACAATATATTCTTGGGCAGTGTAAGGCTGAGGCGCCACTTTGCGGAAACGCAGCTTTTTTTGCAGCAGATTTTGCTGTTTTTTTTTTGAGCCAAAGCCAAGTATGTCTTCAAAATGTAATGGGAAATATATAGAAAGTTCTTATACTTGTACCTCCTGCTCAGTCCACTACTGGCAAAAAACGCTGCTTTTTACATTACCTGCAAAGTGGATGGGATTCTGGCTAATCCCATCCACACATTGCAGAAAGAAATCTGCAGCAGAAATGCTGCAATTTCAAAAATGTGCATTTTAGTAAATCACAGCATGTAAATTATAGCTACAAAAACGCTGATGTTTTCCATATAGGTATACACTGTGTTCCAAATTATTATGCAAAAAGTGTTTAGGAGTGATAAGGTAAGAATTTTTTTGTTTGTCAGTTAAACTCATTGATGGTGATGTGTGTCAGGGCTCTTTATATCACTGAAAGCAATTGCAGACACCTGTGCTAATTAGTTTGGCAGGTGTGTCCAATTAAAGGCAAGACTACTTAAGAAGGCTGTCCCACATTATTAAGCAGCCTACATTTTCAGCCAAAATGGGAAAGAAAAAGGATGTGTTGGCTGCTGAGAAGCAACAAATTGTGGAGTGTTTAGGTCAAGGCATGACTACAATCAACATTGCCAAGACACTTCATCATGATCATCGCACAATCAAGAAGTATGTAGCTGATTCACAGCACACACGTGTGCGTGCTGATCAGGGAAAATTGAGGACTCTTTCCAACAGGCAATTACGTCAGGTTAAAAGAGCAGCTTCAAAAATGCCTTGTCATAGCAGCAGACAAGTTTTTGAAGCTGCTGGTGCCTCCAACGTCCCCCGAACAACAAGATGCAGGGTCCTTCAGAGGTTTGCAGCTGTGCGTAAGCCATCCTGTTGACCTCCTCTATCCACTGCACACAAGCAGAAACGGCTCCAGTGGGCCAAAGAATACATGAAGACTGACTTCAAAACTGTTTTGTTCACCGATGAGTGCCGTGCAACGCTCGATGGTCCAGATGGATGAAGTGGAGGATGGCTTGTTGATGGACACCCCATGCAAACACGGCTACGGCGCCAACAAGGAGGAGGTGGAGTAATGTTTTGGGCTGGAATCATGGGGAGAAAGATTGTCGGCCCCTTTAGGATCCCTGAAGGAGTAAAGATGAACTCCATAATGTATGTGGAGTTTCTCAAACAGCACTTCCTGCCATGGTTCAAGAAGAAGAACCATGCATTCCGCAGAAAGATCATTTTCATGCATGATAATGCACCGTCTCATGCTGCAAATAACACATCTGCATCTCTGGCTGCTATGGGCATAAAAGGGGACAAACTTATGGTGTGGCCCCCATGCTCCCCTGACCTCAACCCCATTGAGAACCTCTGGAGCATCATCAAAAGGAGTGTCTATGATGGCGGGAGGCAGTTCACATCTAAGCAACAGCTCTGGGAGGGTATTCTGTCCACATGCAAAACAATTGAAGCAGAAACCATCCAAAAACTGACAAATTCAATGGACGAGAGAGTTCAGAAGCTTCTTTCGAACAAGGGGTCCTATGTGCAAATGTAACATCACCTCGAATACAGTTTTGGCTTGAAAACTGTTTGATTTCAGTTTGTAATAACCTGCTAATGCTTATAATTTTACAATGACCATTTTTTTGTTCTTAATAAAAATGAAAAGGTTGCAAATTCTGCTGTGCATAATAATTTAAAACATGCATTTTGAGTGTTTTTTTTTTTTTTTAAATATACTGTTATCATAGGCAGTTTGTTCAAAAACCTTTCAATTATACTCAAATAGTTGACTGGAAAATTACAATGACTGCAATTCATATAGGTAATTTTGGAAAATATGAGAAAATATTATTTGCATAATAATTTGGAACACATTGTAATAGAGGCAAAAAGACTTTCGGTGAAAAACGCTGCGGAAAAAAAATGCAATGCGTTTCTGCCATAGTCTTTTTCGCAGTGTTTTTTGGCTGTGGCTTGCTATGTGAGGATTTAGCCTAAAGGTGCTTTCACACAGAAAACTTTAGAACTCATAAAACAAAAGCATGACAGACATCAAAGTTAATTTGTGTGCCCGCTACGTGCAAAACACCAACAAATGACATACAAAATTCATGATAAAAATACAGATCTTTATTTATACATTAGTCATAAAAAATATAGATAAAAAGAAGTAAAATAGTGACAGATCACATGACAAAGGGTGCCGGCTCAAACAATATCGACTACATAAAAGCTGTACATAAGCACTAGGATGGAATAAATGTATATCTTATACTGGCACATACAGACCACAACTGCCTGCCCCAAATGGTGCCTTCCGTTCTTCATTCATCTCTATGGGGGTTTCTGTCCTGTTCCAATGTAATGGAGCAGGATAGGACCTGCTCTATAATTGTCAGATCGGAATGGAGCATCATGGCCACGCTGGGACGGCACACTCGGTCATGTGTATGTAGCCTTAGAGTTGGCAAAGTGAACTTCAGACCCAATACAAATTTAGGTTGCAACATTTTGTTTTGTTTTTTAAATATTGTTAAAATCTTTTCAAAGTTAAATAGACTTATGGGGGGGACACAGACTGGGGTGCTACAGATTCGCCCAAAACAATCTAATAACAAAAGCAAGAAAGAATAGAGGAGAAGTCACAGTCATTGCACAGCTAAGAATTATTAAAACCATAATTTTACTGGAGACATTAAAAATACTGTAAACAGTTATGACAAGGTATGCTCCATAATGATACATATAACCAAGAACACAGCCCTAATAAAATGTAAAACACCTGGTAATGCTACCACTGATTCATATAAAGATGTATGCACCATGATCAAATTCATAAAACAACAAAGTCCAATGCATAGTGCAAAAGAGTTAAAATAATATACTTGTCATGTGGCATTCAATACATATTTGATATAATAGAACTCAACTAATAGATTCATAGTATGATCCAGATACAGGAGCTGCTTCCACTTCCTGCCTTTATGAATATCTCTTGCAAAGGTTTGGGTTCCTCAAGGGTCTTGTCTGCATTTTTGGCTTCCATAAAATTATGTTTTAATACTTTTTGACCATGCAGCAACTTTATGTTTTGACCCATGGAATGGATAGAAATGGATCACTTTTTAAAAATGAACTCTATGTAAATTGATGCCCCTCCATTTGCATTTGTTTTTAGTGGACTTGTTAAATGGATATGCTAAAGTTATGACGAAAATCTGACATGAATAGCTCCAACATCAATTTTCTGGTGGTTTCCTACAGTTGTCTGTATTTACATGTCAGAAGCAATGCATGCCGCACCAGTATGTGATTGCTGTAGCCAGTCACTGGTTCTGCAGTCATATGCTGTATTTACTGGCATCGTCATTGAGGCCAGAAATTGGCTGCAGCAGTCTCATGCTGGTATAGCACTTCACTGTTCCTAGGATGTAAACAAAGACTGGCAGGGGACCACAATCCTTAAAGGGAGTCTATCATTTAATTTAGGCAAATTTCACTAATGACATGTTGGCATAGCCTTTAGAAAGGCTATTCTAGTCCTACCTTTGTTCATCTCTTCTTCAACTGTGTTATTGAACATTTTATATGCAAATGCTGTGCACTGAGCACAGGGGGCGTTCCCCCTGTGCTCCGAGCACAGCACCGTCATCCCCAGTATTCCGCCTCCTCCTGCTTTGTTACACGACCCTTCTTTGCTAAGGCATCCTCCTCTTCTTATCTTCGCTGCGTCACCAGCAGCAATCCTCCGATGTGCAATGCAAATCCGGGCCTAGCATACAGCCACACATGTTTAATAGCTGGGGGTGCAGACCTTTATGCCTATTATTCATCACAATAAAGGGACCACAGTGAATCATCTTAGACAAAGTTGGAGGAATTTATTAAGACCAGCACATTGTATACCAGTCTTAATATGGAGGGTGCTGGTGGCACACCAGTAGCTTTGGTCTCTTAGTAATTCTCTCACATTGTGGGACTTCCCGTGTGCCAGAAACAAAATCTATGCTAGTCAGAAAATTGTTGTGACTATTTTAGGAAATTCCCTCCAGTTTCTCATCCATATGGACAGCTGGTACCTTAATTTGTCCTATTCAGTCCTGTTTATTACTAGGCACAGCCACATGCATGCGGTGCCTGTGTAAAAAATAAAGGCAATGAGTTGCTTGCAGGAAGGCTGTGACCTCTTCATTAGCTGATCAGCACAGATCTCAGAGGTCACACCTCCCCCCATCATTGATGGCCTATCCTAAGGAGAACCTCTTGACAGTAATTATATAGCAGTGTAAAGTAATTCTATTGTTGACCACATAATTCAGTAGCTCTAAAATTAATTTATTTCTATAAATTTTTATTTAAAGGCATTAAAATCAATGTGATGGAACGGCCTACACTTTATTATGAACCGAATGTATTCTGTCGAGATTCATTGCAAAATATTGGCAAATTCATGATACCAATAAATGGATTACATTCCCAAAATCCTCTGTTATCTTCTCTTAGTGAAGTCCACCCATCAACTCAACATTTTGTAAAATGCCAGGAAACATATATTCAGAATGTAGCTGGGGACCTTCATTTTTCTAAGGAAGTGATCAAGGATAGAGGACTCGCCAGTTTGTCATATCAAGAGTGGGATTCGAAAGATGTGTACAATGCCTCAAATGTAATTCCACAAATAGGAGTGAAAACAGTCTTAAAGAGACAGCCAACGCAACACACATTAGAACCAAAATATCACCATGTAGAAATATCAGTTCCCTCCAAAAAACTAAAAGCAAAAAGTTTCAATGGCTTTGGAAATAGTATTTGGAAGAAACTTGAAGAACAAAGACATGGTAGCTCCTCACATTTCACTGAGGAGAAGCCAAAAATATTCTTAACAGAAGAAACCACATTATTGACTCATAGTATGAAAGTACCATATCAACAGAGTCTTTCACATGGCAAGTCCATCAAATCTACTGAAGTTCTGCTGAAGAGCCAGACAAATGCTACTGAACGGTGGATTGACGGTCACCATATAAAAAGCAAGAATGTTAAGGAAACACTCTCCAAACACTATGGGTTGAATAACTCCAGTAAACTTATTGATGATGGGCACGTGACTGAAGAAGAGTTCACAACCTTTAAAGAACTAAAAAAGTATAAACCAGAGGATCATAAGGATATCACCAAAGAGCATAAATCTGAGACACTTCTTCCAGTTTTTTACAAGTAAGCTGGTAATGGTAATATTCAGTCATCCAGATCACAACCAACAAACTGTAACCATTACTTTGTCTTATAGGATTCCAGGTTATTTATCTTCTCAAAAACAAATGCAGGAAGTTGGTGCCAAAAACAAGACAGCAGAATGTTTAGCTATCAAGCATTTCGAATTACCACCACCTTTAAGACTTCAGGATCTGTTGAATCCCAAGGCTGGGAAATATGTCTTTGCCACAGAAAATGATTTTGAGAGAGAGCTTTACTCAGGTAATCTTTCCATGTCAGGCCATATTGGTGTCACCACAGGAGCTCATAACTAGGTGTGTTTAGTAAAAAAAACATTCTCGAATATCCTGTAAAAGGGATTTTCTGGGACATACATATTCATGACCTATCTGTAGGATAGGTCATGAATATGTGATTGTGGGTTCTGACACCCAGGTCCCCCACAGATCAGCTGGCAGAAGAGGCTGCAGAGTTTTCATCAGTGAATACCAGACATAGAACTTTATGTATCATCAAGGTTTTGCTTCATATTGCAGTTCAGCCCCATTTCCTTGAATCGGAAGGATTTGCTGCTGTACCATGTGACCATTGAAAATGACGTCATCAGTACCAGTTAAAGGTTGCAGTATTTGTGAGTGCTGCGGTCTCTTCAACCAGCTGATCTGTGGGGATACTGGATGTTGGACCCACATTGATCACATATTGATGACCTACTGTATGTTAAGGATAGGTCATGAGTATGTAAGTTCCTGAACACCCCTTTAAATTGGCAACACAGCAACAGATGTCCCAAGTTCAGTGGAATCGGCTAACCATGTCAGAGGAGATAAGGAGTGGACAGTTAGATTTCAACATGCCTGTTCATTTTTTTTTTTTTTTTTGAAAGATAAGACACCACAAGTGTCTGGCAATGTCTAACAACTCAATAGAAGAATATGCATGCTTGTTGGGAGGAATAGTGGTAGGGTGAGTGATTGTGCTTGACATAGATTTCCCCATATAGTTTTTGCTAGAGATGCCCCAATATATAAATAAATCTATCACTTTGAGGAGACGACCACCACATTATCCAGACCAGATTTCCTGTGTCAGATTTTCAGTTCTATCATATATTATCTTATCTTTGAAGAGACCATCCCTTATAAGACCACTTGTCAATGCAGTTTTGGGGGGACGTCTCAAAGGGGTGTCTAATTGTGCACATTTTCCAAATTTTATCTTATTATTAAGTTACATACCTTTCTGATAACAATTACACACTAAAAAATGTTTTATTGTATAATAGGGTTGAGTAAAATTATACACCAGAATGAGACAAAGGAAAAGAAGTGCATTGTCATGGACAGCAATAGTAAATATGAAAAGCACGTACAGCAATCCGTGCCAAGACCTTACAAAGAATGGATCTCTTCTGATGGGAAGACAGGTAAGCGGGTACTAAGCATAAGCCAAGCGGAGTCTGTCGGTGTTATAAGCCCTACAATATATGCATATATACTATTGATAATTATTCTTTATGTTTACATTTCCAAAATTACCATGTGGAAATTTGTGACCATGTCTAGACCTCGAGCCAGAACCCAACACTCCTTTGAGCATGACAAAAATCTGAATTTTCACTAGGAAAGAGCCTACTATTAGCATGAATCAATGTACTGAATTGTATGAAAAACATTTTGGACCTTCCTTTTGTCTCCTTTTCACCCTTTCCCTTTACAGCTGACTCCTGGTCCCCTATTGGACATGCTTTATCTCTTACTGACAGGGCTTACTGTACCCACCATGATCTCACCACCTAACAAGTATGACTTGGCCTCTGTTCTCCATGGTTGATCTGAATTTAGGACTTATGTCCTTGTAACGTTAAAATGTTTTTGCCATAATAACAGTTCTGGAAAAAAATGGGAGTCTACCAGTTAATGGGCTTTGGGGGTTTATCAGTTTTTATGTTCACAAAACCATTTATTCATGTTCATTTAACATATTGTGATGGTCAGGCTTTATATGTTTGTATATTATTGATATTTTTATATATTGTATCTATGTCTTTTTTACTATACTATATTGATAATTAGATATTGACCAGCCATTGAGACCTGAAAGAGGAGCCCATCGTTGGGTAGCCCTTCCAACTGTGGTTGTGGATAAGATTGAGAGAAGCCCTCAGAAAGAGACATCTACAAATGTGCCTGGCAAGAGGGACAATGAACTTAAGGAAATAAAGTCTGGTACTTTGAATAAGAAGCAGGTTCTAGAGAATATTGTGACTCAATGGAGAACTGCCTGGTTGTTAAGTGAGTGCAGTATACAATGCTGTAGTGATACTGGATCATATGTCGAGCAATAATTTTCTTTATTTCTAGTGTAAGACCCCCCCAGTTCCTCCTGAAAGATCCTAGTCTTAAATCTTCAATCCTCAGTATTTACAGTTTAAGATTGACAATGTAAATGACTGGGCAGAGCTTAAAGGATCACTTCTTGTTAATTTATTTATATTTTATTGCCCCCTCATTTCTACATGCTCCACCTGACCTGCTTCTAAGTTGCTGAAGCTCACTGTCTGTTTCAGTGAATCAGAACTCAGACTCTCAATGCATTCCTGTAGAACTCAGAATAAGACTGTCATAGAAATGCACTGGGAATTTGAGTTCTGGTTCATTGAAAACGACAGTGACCTCCGGCAACACAAAAACAGGTCACATGGGGCAGCTCCAAGAACTTTGTCTCCTGTATAAGGCAAAATGTAAATTTAAAGGGATTGTCCAGTTCTTTTTTTATTCATGACCTCTCCTTAATGTAGGTCCTGTATAAAAAAAATCTGTTCAAACTGGGACCCCCACTGATCAATTGTTTGAAGGGATGTGACACTCCTGCAAGTTCCATGATACCTTCACTGTTTACATTGGACACTGTTTAATGGTCATATAATGTAATTATAGCCTCGCCCATTCATTTCTATGGGACAAGGCTGTAATTACATTGCATGGCTGCTATGAAACAAACGATGTGCAATGTAAGTAGTGAAGAGGTACAGAACGTGCACAAGGGCCAGGCCCCCTTCAAACAGCTGATCAGTGGAGATCCCAGGTGTCAGACCCCTACTGATCTTTACTTTTATCGACTATCTAACAATAGGTCAGGAAGCTATAGCCGTGATCTCAGTGGTGTCCATTAGGCCAAGGTCCCACGTAGTGAGCCACAACCAAAAAGTGTTTTTTTCCCACAGTGCTTTGAACACAAAGTCTGCGGAGTTTTCCTCTGCGGACTTTCTGCTTCACTTATACTTATATGGAAAACGCCAGCGTTTCCGTAGGTATAATTGACATGCTGCAATTTACAAAAATGCGTTGTTTTTTTAAATCGCAGCATGTCCACTACGGATATTTTTCTGCAAAGTGTGGATGGAATTAGCTAGCATCCCATCTACTTTGTAGGTACTGTAAAACGCTGCAGTGTTTTCCACTACATGGGGCCCCAGGCCTTACAGTCAGTGGTTAGCTGCAGTGGTCTCCTGCCATGTTATTATTGGTGGAGGCCAGAATACAAAGAGTGGTTGGGAAAACAGGAAGCGGTGGCACTGCTACCCAGTATGTTATTTTACATCATTGTGAGCTTTTGGCAAAAGAAAAAAAAAATTAAGGAGATTGATCACTCCCACAAATATGCACTAAGAGTGCAGAGGTGTCAACAGATCTCTGCTTAGCAAACAGAGGCAAAATTAAAATGGGAAACTCTATATTTTTTCCCTTGTTTTGTCCCCATTTATGGATATGTGAGTTCATTGAAATTAGTTGAAAATAAAAATAAATAAATAAAAAGAACCCCATGCTTTCTTTATATTCCCAAACAAGGTACAAAATCTACTGCATTTTATGTACCCAAAAACAGGAGTGGGTCCAAAACATGGAGGAGGTTGCAAATCTTTCCATTTGTGTTCCACTCCTTGTTGTGGTATAAGACACCGATGTAAAATACTAACCAAATGCTGCCATGTGACTGTGTACTAAAGTGTGTGAAAATGCAATCCAGTCCACTCTGATGATTTTAGGTGCAAGTTGGAAAGATGCCACCCTGGAACAACTTACAAGAGATCTTGGTAATATACACAATAGCCATAAAATCTCAGCTCTTATAACCATGGCTTCTTCTGCTGTTGCTGCACCTCAAAAGATTGGTGAGTACTAGCATAGAGTCACGAGCATTTAGCATTTCCTCATCTTATATTTATACAATGATTTTCATTGTTTTGCTGAGAAGACAAACTTTATATTTAGTTGTCTTGAAGCTGAAGATGCCAGACTACTGCGATACAAGATATACTCCTCCTGTTGCTATCAATTTGACAGGATTTAAGGCAGTTCATAGCTAGATTTTCCATCACCTAAGGACAGATTTATATTACTCTAGATTCACGCCTGCGTAGTTGTTTCCTCAGACGGACCATGTTATACAGTAATGTGCAAAAGTTTTAGGCATGTGTGGAAAAAATTGCTTCAAAGTAAGAATGCTTTCATAGTAGTGTTAATAGTTTATTTTGTCAATTAACAAAATTAAGTGAAGAACAAGAGAGAAATCTAAACCACATTAATATTTGGTGTGATCTTTGCCCTTTGCATTCCAAACTGCATCAATTCTTCTAGATACACTTGCAGACAGTTTTTGTAGGAACTTGACAGGGAGGTTGTTCCAAACATCTCGGAGAACTAAGAACAAATCTTCTGTAGATGTAGGCTTGTTCAGATTCCTCTGTCTCTTCATAAAATCAGGGCTCTTTGGGGGGAAAGCATATCATCACTTCTAGGACTCCTTCTCCAAGCGGTGGTTACACCAAATATTGTTTATTCACTTTGCATTTTGTTGATTGACCCACCCATAGGATCTGATCTGTAGAGTTTCAACATCTGAACCCCGCACAGGTTAGGTGTTTCAGCACACTCCAAGCTCCATATGTTACAGCAGTGGATGGGGAGTGCTGTCAGGCAGCTCCTATTCAAGTAATAGGAAAAGCACTGCAATTACTAGGAGCCACCATTATACAGTGGACAAGGATGCATCACTGTTCCTACTACTTGAGTAGGAGCAGTCTACACATGCTCCCCATCCACTGCAGTGGCTTCTAGCATCTGGAGGCTGCCAAAACAGCTGATCTTTGTCTCGAGCCCTCACAGATCAGATACTGATGACCTATCCATCAGTATGAAAAATCAATTTGGGGCTGGAAAACCCATTTAACATGTCTACTAATGAAAGCATTCTTATTTTGCAGCATTTTTTCAACACCTGCATAAAACTTTTGCACAGTTCTGTACATTGATAAAGACATTCCTGTCTGCTGCTTAGAGGTCCAAGCCTACTGTGCATAACAAATTATCTGGTTATTTGGGTATCTCAATAACATCTTCTTTGTGTATTACGGTATAAGACCAACTTACTCTAATCCATATCTCTCTAATAAATGGTGCTATTTGTAGGCACCCAATATTCTTTCAAGAGCAACACAGAATAAAAGGCCTAATTCAAAAAGTTACAGATATAATTGAGACAAAGTTGTGACCCATCTGCATTCTGCAGATGGGTAGGGAGGTATTTACTCTTTTATCTACACCATAAAATGAGTGTCTCTATGGAGCGAGGTCCATATTTGTGCCAAAGATGTGCCACTTTGTAATTTTACCAATTCAGCAGAATAGTTCAAGGCGGGCTGGGGTTGGCATCTTTGGACCCATCTGGTTTACTATAAAAGAGTGCATCTACAGGTAACAGAATACACACTAGGCAAGAACAAGACCAGAAAAAAATAGTCTAACAATCTGTAAAGAAATGTACATGGCCAAACAATTATATCCGATAATCAGAAAGGAGCAAGGCTTGGATATACATAGGCTCCAAAAGTAGTAACTGCACTCAAATCTACCAGGTAAGGCTAGGCAAATACCAAATCCAAATCCAGGTGAAGTCATGGTGTAGCAACGCCCAAAGTGATAATTAAAGGGGTATTCCCACAAATATAACTATTTTTAAATTTGTACATAATTAAAAGTTAAACATTTTTGCAAATATAAGTAATGAAACATTTTGCAGAGTTTTAAAGATTTTTCTCTAAATATCTTGTGGTCACAAGTTGTTGTCTTGATCGGTTACCAGTGGATACGACCATGAATGCAGGACCTTTCTAAGGTCAGAAAATCAGCCAAGATTTCCTTATTGTGGCCGGGATATCTTCTGATATATGTATTGTCCCTGCCTGATAACCCAGCTACAATAAGAAAATTATGGCTGGGTTCCTAACAAGTCCCAGACCAGAGAAAGTTTCTGCATTTGTGGTCGTATCCATTGGCAACCGATCAAGACAACAGACTGTCACCACTAAGATAGTTAGAGAAAATCTTTAAATCTCTGCAGAATTTTTAGCTACTTATATTTGCAAAAATGCTTAACTTTTAATTATCTACAAATATAGATATGATTATGTTAATGGGAATACCCCTTTAAGTATCATAAAGCAGAAGAAGTCCATCTAATACTCATAGCTTTCAGGGTAAAATATTACTGTACATCCTAAGAATAACCTATGTAATAAGAACCAGGTTCAAAACACATAGGTCTTGCTTAGGACGTAAATCAGTTTTTAACCCTAAATAATAAATATTTTTGTTTTTAATCCTTTTTGACAAATGCTGGATAAACAACTTTCTTTGGAGTTACTTAATTAAATTTTTAAGTTAAAGTTTTTTTTTCTACTTAAAGGGTTTTTTTTTTTTTTTTAAATAGACAAGGCAATGAATTACAATAATGAACAAAATATTACTCATTCTTAATATGTCCCACTGCTCCAGCACCTACCTCTGCTGCAATGTTAACATTATGTACATCATTACCATGAACACAGCAGCCAATCATTGCCCTCAGTGGTTACATGCCAGCACCAAGACTGAGGTCAGTGATTGGCTGCATATGTATGATGTGCATGATGTAATTTCTGTAGATCCAGTGGGGACCAAAGCGGTGGGGTATTTAACAGTACGGTAATATCTTAAATGGGTTCCTGTTATTTTTTTTTTTTTTTAATAAATCCCGGATAACATTTTGAAGTATTTACTACAAATATAAACTCTAATGAGCCATTGGCTTTGTCAGCGTTTCCTGCAGAGATACTAAATCTAGTCTCCAAAGCATTGCAAGAGGAGGATAATCTTGTGAAGATGACAGCTGCCCTGTGTCAATATCTTATCCAGGAAGCAAGTGAAGAAGCAAGGAAGATCATGTTCAAGTCCCTGGAAAGTGGTATTAAACTTTTTTGCTTTTTCTCATCCGGTTTATGGTGGGATACACAATATTGTCCCTTTAGGAAAGTAGCACAAAAGTATTTATTAATAGCTGCATTCAAGGGGCGAGACAGGATCTAGTGATACCCTAGGCAGAGGTTTCAGAAGCAGCCCCATCTTTCAGGTTACTGGAGTGCAGCCTGTTAGTTGTCCAATAAACAATCATTCATATCATGGTCTCCTGTTGCTCTCCCACCCACACAAAGACATAATCCATATTTTTCTTATTTATACTGAAATATACTGGGTGATAAAATGTAAAAGCAGAACAATTCTTTTTAAATCCATACATTGCACCCTTCCCTTTTCCATTGGCACCCTAGGCAAATGCCTATTCCACATTTCACTCATCCCCTACCTGGATGTAGTTAAAAATAATATTACACCTAAGTGGCCTGGTAAAAGAGAGGATCTTTTTGGGAATAGTAGGCTTTATCACAGCCATCTTATGGCACACTTGATAATTATTACCTTTCATGAATACATCACAAATAATATAAATCTTCATACATTACCCAGACACATATTTACCAATTTTTGGGTTGGTAAAATTAGGGTATTTATTCCTCGTCCTGGTAACACCCAAACCCAACAGGATTGTCCATTTTTGGACAGTTTTAATAAGCCCTGCTGCTTTTTCTGACTGTTGACAGGTATGCCCAAATGTATATTTATAGCTAATGATTTTTTGGTATACCTGATATTCTATTATGAGATACTAAAATCAGTTTTGATATTTTTGTGTTCAGGGACAGATGCAGATAGCTGGGCTGCTGCTCAGTGTCTTGCTCTGGAAGGCAATCCCAGTTATCTGGTAATAAAGCGGATTCTGGAGCAGATGTTTTCAGCAACCAACCAAGAAACACAGGAGCAGGCACTTTACATGCTATGTGAACTTAGTAAACACACAGTAAGTGATATGTTACTACGATGGGAACACAATGTTAGGTGTTAAGTGCTTCTGATATAGTTTTAAAAAGATGGTCTGCTTTGAAAACCTATGTAGACTTCTGTGAAAAGCTCTGTAGGAAAAACCACAAAGCATTTCCGCCACTCCTTTTCGCTGCAGCCCACTACGTAGGGCTTTAGCCTAAAGGGGAGACATTGGGCACCAATTCCAGAGAGCCACTGCATTTGCATCTGTCTATAGGCAAATCTAACAAATCTGGCTCCTGCCCTGAAGCACTTGCAGGTTGATTTATGTATCCATAACAAATAAATATCACTGCATTGCTTCTATAGTTTGTGGCTGCAAAGGTATGCTTCTGCTCCTATTAAAGGCCCCTACATGGCACTAATGTTGGTTTGAGAGACATTCTCAAACCAACATTAGTCTTATTGTCTTTGATTTTCTGGGCATATTTTATATATTACATTCCAGTCTTTTCTCTTTTGCATTAGAACCTGATCCATTCCATGTTGGGAGAAGCCCTGAACAGTGGTAAATGGGGAGAAAGAATTTTGTCCTGCAAAGTGCTGTCTGTCCTGCAAGGGAAGATAAGCCAAGTAAGCCTGATTTTATGTAATCCCATGCGCTTCATGCCTACAAGCTATAGATGCAGTCTTCTTTTGGTGAAGTGATCATAGAAACGCTCTTGTTAGGCCAGGGCTCTACAGCGACGTATTACACCCAGTCTGTAGCAACCAATTTGTTAGCCTTGATAGTACCCGTGTTTCTCTAGGGCTTATTTTCACGGGATGTCTTATTTTTTTCCATGAACAACAATTCACTCACCAGATGCCCTTAGATCCAAAACAATTAGAGTCTGCAAGTGCCAATGGTGGATGGGCTCTCACACACAGATCTGTGTCACTCCTGTCAAAGACGTGTCACTGTCAGGCCCCTTGCCAATGCAGCCGTTGGTTTCCTTGGTGAGCGGAAGCAGCCACAACGGAGTGATGCCAGCAGGACTTCCAAATTTGTGTGTGAGAAACCAGATACAGATAGCTCCCTTTAAAGTCAATGTCTAATTCTTTTGGGGGTGTCTTCTTTCTTTTGGGGGTTTCTGATTTCCTTGATGAAGGGTCTACTGTATCTATCCTTCTGTATTCTATTTACTTTTTTACATGTATAGCTGCCTGGATGCTTTTTTTTTAATGAACTGTAACTAGGCATTATTTTCGGGGTAGGGCTTATTTTTGGAGTAGGGCTTATATTTCAAGCATACTCCAAAAATCCTGAAAAATCATACTAGGGATTATTTTCGGGGTAGTTCTTATTTTCGAAGAAACACAGTAGTACTTCAACTGAACTTTTGTGATCATATCAAAGAATCAAATACTGTTTGTTTGCAATTCCATGTGCCCCAAAGAAATTGAAGCCCTGGTCTTAGTGTTTTTGTATTCCTGGCCATACTGCAGATTGACGATAGAACAAGTTGATTGGCTCTTGTTTAAAGGACATTTCACTCTGCTTCATGCAAATTGTAATATGATCGACTCTCCATACAGTTTACATGTTGTTGCAGCAAATATCTGTTTACAAAGGGTGATGTGCTTCTGGCAACAATGAGTTTCACCTTTATAAAAACTCATTTGTTAGCTGGCTTTAGGGCATTTTACATGGGCCAGTACCCAAATGCTTACAGTTTCTGTGTACAGTACATGGTTAAAGGTTATTTGCAATGCCATCACAACTAACTTTTACTTTAGTATTTCACAATGAGTAAAAATGCTTCTTTTTCTGTGCAGGGAGTGAAAAACAAATTAAGCCATCTGATGTGGAATGACTGGAGTCCTGCTGTTCGAGGGGCAGCTGCCAAGGCACTGGGCAAACTGAATCAGGGAAAGGAAGTACACAACCAGATAAAGTACGAATACTGGGGCAGATTTTTTATGCCTTGTACGCCAGTTTTCTTGTCCAGCACATCGAGTTTTTGGCACAAAATTTGCAACTTTTTGTTTTCTGCACCACCCCAGCGACTTTCCTGAAAAGGTGGTGTGGCGAGGATGTGCACAGATTTATTATCATTTACTCCAAAAATCTGGCGTAAATAATGCAGGAAATGTACTCTAGTTAAGAGCATGGCCCACACGGAAAGTGTGCCTCATTTATGAGGAGACGTGTGCATCCTCTGCCAGTTCAGTCTTCATAAATCTCTCCATTGCTCGTACAAGTCTAGGAGTCTAATAAAACATTTGTGTTTATACAACAAAAAGATATGCAAAAATGTAATTTTGTGTTATCTCCTTACTGAGCAAGGGATTTTTGTACTGTGTATAAAAAATAACTAATATTTAAAGCGGTTTTCCCATCTCCCTGTTTCAGCAGCTTTGTCTGCTGTCTCTTCTTATCTCTATTTTTCAAACAGTCTAAGCTGCCTCCCCCCAGCTTGCTGAACAGGACACTATGAAGTATCACAATAAACACTTTCCCTTTACCATAAGAGATTATTTATTATGATTACTAGAAATCTAATATAAATGTAGATCAAATAATATGCACAGTAAATGTATATTACATTACACAGGTTTCAAGAGAAAAACAAACTAACATGCTGCAGGTGAGATATCTTTGTGTTTACATAGAGAGATAACAGACAAGTGAGAACAACTGATTGTCCTGCTGGCACTCAGCCCCCCCCCCCCCTCGGGAGCAGCGACTGATGTAATTTGTCCTATCTTATCAGACAGGTCTGGCTCCATGCAGGGGCATAACTAGCAAAGACTGGGCCCCATAGCAAACATTTAACTTGGTGCCCCCCCCCCACACACAGCATAGCGCCCCCTTTCCTGGCCTCCACAGAGTATAGTGCCCCATTTACACACATATTAATGTCCCAAAGTGGCCTCCATACAGTATAATATCCCATAGCAACCCTCCACATAGTATAATGTCCCATAGCAGCCCCTACACACAGTATAATGTCATATAGCGGACCCTCCAAACAGTATTATGTCCCATCATGGCCCCTAGAGTGTTCATCAGAACCCAAATAGCGCAGAAGGGGAAGCAGAGGCAGCTAGTGAGCAGGAGCGGGGATGGGTAAGTGAGGCTGCAGGCCCATGAACCCCAACAAATACTACTATTATTATACTCAGGGTTCTATTCAGACCCCAGAGTATAATGATTGGTGGCCCAGGGGAGGTGACAAACATAAAAAAACGCTGTTACTCACCTCTTTTGTGATCCGGCATTCTCCTGCAGTCTTCAGGCCTCTTTGGTGACGTCCAAGACGTTATGCGTCGTGACTTCGGCCAGGTCCACGTGACGTCTGTACCAACATTGAAGAGGTCCGAAAGCAGGAAGGAGTGTGCTGGAGCCCGTCAGAGGTAAGTAACATTGGTTTTTATGTTTGTCACCTCCTCAGATATGCGTTCATTATACTCTGGGGTCTGAAAAGGCCTATGGGAAATTGTAGTGTGTGTGTAAATGGGGCGTTATACTGTATGGGGGCCAGGAAAGGGGGTGCTATGCCGTGGGGGGGGGGGGGCCCAAGACAAAAGTTTGCTGAGGGCCCATTCTTTGTTAGTTACGCCCCTGTCTGTTGTTCTGGTCTTCTGATAACCTGAGGAACAGAGAGCTGATGCTAATATAAATTTAGCGTAATACAAATTGTTGCAGTCAAAATATGGGAATATATAATTACAACTAATTATTATATCTGAATGTTATTTCCAGACAGCACTTGGAGAGTGATAACTGGAAGACAAAGGTACAGGCTTTATCTCTTATTGGGTTCCTACAGATTATGACTGCTCAGCTGCTCCCAGGATTCTTGCAGTGCTTTGAGAATGACTTTTTAGCTGTTCGCAGGCAGGCCTGTTGGACAGCTGGGTTACTTCGCATTAAAGATGAGATGGTGAGTACTGAAGGAAATGGTGAAATTTATTTCAACTAGATAGTAAAAATTCCTTGTTGAAAGGTGAAAACATAATTTGCAACTTCCCCCCCTCACTGTATATTTCTAGGTCTTGAATTGCCTCTATGAACTAGTTCAGAATGATCCAGTATGGAAAATCAAAGCTCATGCACTGAAAGGTTAGTAGTACCAGACTTTTCAGTAATATATTCCTTGCAGTAATTTGGCCCCCGAGAGCAGAGCAGATGTGAGGGGCTTATGACCAAGCAAACGATTACATTTTTTGAGTACTTATTCCTGAGCCTCATCCCAGAATCCATTTGACAATGAGCAAAGGCTTGTTTATCGCCTGATCGCATTGTTTATGGGGGTATAAAATCATCTGCTGTCCACAGCACATTCCCCTATGTTAAGAGGGATACCCTTCCGCCGATAACAAAACCAACTCCCTAACATTTGTTTAGTCATCTAGACATAAATGAGCACCAATCGCCACAAAACGCTCATAAGTGGAAGAAAATCTGCCAGTGTAAATGGGTCTTTTGATGCCCGTGTATCCGCTTACATGAATGTGCTTCATGTTAACAAATACAGGAGAAGCTTATATTGTACATGTTAGGGGCCTTAGAATGAACGTCAGTATTTTTTAATGCAATTATTTTCATTTACTATTGAAGTGTACCTCTCAGTATACTACATTGACATGTCAAATGATATGGAAGAAAAAGCCAAGTGATGTACAGGCTCTTAGAAAGTCTATGGCCCTTACAGTGTTAACCTCACTTCTCACCAGATCCTCCAGTCCTCCGGAGGGCCAGTCTTTCGCTGACTATGATTATAATTGTGCAGCTGTATCGTATAGTATATCCTTTTTTTTCTGTGTGTTAGGCCTCATTCACTGACAATATTGCTGCTACATTTAAAGGGGTTGTCCACTGTCAGACAAATATTGAGAGACAAACATTATTTTTTGTATAATGAAAAGTTATACAATTTTCCAATATACTTTCTGTATCAATTCCTCCTGGTTTTCTAGATCTCTCTTTGCTGTCATTCTGCTTATTCCAGTGGATAAAAATCAGGCCATGGTCATGTGATGGACACACAGGTGCACAGCTCGTTATAGTCACAGCACAGTAATCAGACATCTGCCTGGTAACGAGCTGTGCACCTGTGTGTCCATCACATGATCATGGACCGTATATCACATGACCATGGACTGATTTTATCCACTGGAAGTAAGCAGACAGAAAGCAAAGATCTAGAAAACCATGAGGAATTGATACAGAAAGTATACTGGAAAATTGTAGAACTTTTTATTATACAAACAATAACATTTGTCTCTCAATATTTGTCTGAAAATGGACAACCCCTTTAAGTGTTCATACTACAGTCACAAGACCTCCATGGTTTAAGAGAAATGAATTTACATCATGCTAAATTACAGACACAATAGGGCCCTCTGAATGATATTTATCTGCATTGTTTCTGTGAATCCCTTTATTTAACCAATCCTATTATTAAGCCAACTATGTATATGTGCTATGTGTTTGTCCATCTACCACATGGCACACAGAATGGCAGGAAGGGCCTCATGTAGGTTCCTGGACCAGAGATTTCCCCCCCAACCCCCCCCCCCCCCAAAAAAAAAAAAAAAATTAATAAAAGTTATATTATAAATACTTTAAAATGGTGTCAATAAGAACCACAACTTACCACCAAGCTTTGTTGGTGGAAAAATACTAGATAAATTAATTACATTTAAATTTATATGAGCTTACTTTATACTGAGCTGATTGTACTTTACCTTGGAATTTATATGACCCTTATTGTGCGTGTGCCTCAATAAACTTCATCCACATCGACAGATCAGCTGCTTAAAGCAAGTGCAGGATCACAGAGTTTCTCTTACGCATGACCTGCAAGCACATCCACACCGCTGACAGTGTACCTATCCCACAGTCACAACAGGTGCACAGAATTAGGGGGACATTTTCCTGCAGGTCTTCCAATGTGGTGTACCTCATAATGTGTGTGCAATGTCCCACCACAGGCCTCTATGTGGGGGAAACAGGGCAGAGACTCAGTCAACGAATGAACTCACACAGAAACACCATTACTAACAGCAGAACTGATCTCCCAGTGGCCGCACATTTCTCCGGAGAAAACCACTCTATTGAAGATTTGCGGGTTGTGGTTTTAATGGGACATTTTAAGACACAGGAGAAAAGGAAAGAAATGAAGTACAAATTTATGCAAAAATTTCAAACTCTGCAATTTGGACTTAATATTCATGCCAGCTTCATGTCACACTATGTTTGAACCATGAACTGAACTCAATATTCATGCCAGCTTCAAATCACACTATGTATGAACTGTGAGGGACACAAATCACCTCCTGATAGCAAACAGATAACAGCAAGAATTACTGATCCCTCCGTCACACACCACAAGTTTCCAGACTGTTTTTTTGACCTGTTGTAAATAACTTCTCTACTTAGATTGCAATTTTTTTTAAGGACTCTAAAATGCTTTGAAAACCATGTGTATAAAAATCTGTTAATTTTCAGTTCTTGTATCACACCATGTCTGATGAAGGGAGCGAGTACTCCTGAAAGCTTACTTATAAATATACTCAGTTAGCCTCTAAAACAGGGGTAGGCAACCTTCGGCACTCCAGCTGTTGTAAAACTACAACTCCCAGCATGCACACTTGCTCTGCTGTTCTTGGAACTCCCATGGAAGTGAATGGAGCATGTTGGGAGTTGTAGTTTCACAGCAGCTGGAGTGCCGAAGGTTGCTGATCCCTGCTCTAAAAGGTATCGCCTGATTTCTTCACTCTTCCACTTCTTACGCTTCTCAGACCATGTGACATCATGCTCATCGGCCGGGGCCCGGGTGTTGGGCCCCTGCTGATCTTTAACTGATGAGCTATCCTTAGGATAGGTCATCTGTTAATACCTCCTTCCTTTAAGGGATTTCACAGTTTTATATAAATAATGTACTGTATATATTATCTAGTGTAATATTTTATTCCCAGCTTTAGGTAAAATCGGCCACAAGATGCCACGTGTGAAAGAACTTATGTTGTGGGCTGTACGGGATAAAGAGCCAGGGGTGCGAATAGAAGCCTATCGCTGCATTGCGTCACTGAATCTGTGTGACTATGAAGTTCAACATGCACTTCAAGACAGATTGACACTGGAGTCCCATGAGCTCGCCAGTAGGTGAGACATACTTTATGAGAGAAAAGTAATTCTACCTAGTTTTACTACTGTAGTTAGTAAAAATATATTATTTTCCTGACTTTCTGAAAATTAGGGAGGTGAAACAGACATTGACTACATTAAACATGGCTCATAATGGGAATCGGGAGATGATGTCACAAGTCAGGCATCAGGTAAGTGCTATGTAATCTGTATTCACTCATTTACTAAGTATATATAGCATATGCAGCTGCAGAAGCCAATGCCAACCAAATATTTGGTGTCACTGTTTTAGTATTAGCATTCATCCTGACACCTGATCGCTATAGAAAAAATGGGGAGCAGAGAGACATATTGGATCACTTTAACAGTACACAAATATGCAATCCCAGAGCATTTAGACAAAGTATATCTATTTAGCATGCAAGGGAAATCACATTAATAGCATAAAACATATTTTGCATCAACATAAGAGTTGTTGCATGGTAAATGATAGTCCAGCCTGATTTGGGATACTTTAGGAAATCTCAAAAGCCCAGGGGCAGGGTCATAGCTCAACTCCTCCCTGCTGACAGGATGTTTTTTGAACCTGGTGGTCTGTTCTATGTTTTCACTACAAATGTTACTTTGCAATTCTGGTTACGACTGCCTTGTCTATTACCTTTCAACAGCTAAACAGACCTTAACCCCTTCTGTGCTGGACTCTAGTGCTATACAACATTATGCTCTCCCATTGGCTGTTTCCAATGAATATTGCAGTTTAAACCATGCCAGGGCTTGAGGATTAATAGTATTTTAGGACTACTCCTGTTTTGCTAAATCAGGCTCTACTACTCATGTATTGCTAAGTCAGGCCCTACTACTCCTGTATTGCCAAGTCTGGCCCTACTACTCCTGTATTGCCAAGTCTGGCCCTACTACTCCTGTATTGCCAAGTCTGGCTCTACTACTTCTGTATTGCCAAGTCTGGCTCTGCTACTCCTGCATTGCCAAGTCTGGCTCTACTACTCCTGTATTGCCAAGTCTGGCTCTACTACTCCTGTATTGCTAAATCAGGCTCTACTACGCCTGTATTGCCAAGTCAGGCTCTACGACTCCTGTATTGCCAAGTTTGGCTTTACTACACCTGTACTGCTAAGTCAGGATCTACTTCTCCAGTGTTGTCATATCTGGCTCAGCTACCCAGACTGTGTCTTGTTATCCAGCCTGCTGTTTCCGTATTCCTGTTCTCTATTCCACACCTGGACTTCCTTCTCGTCATGACTGTAGCATCCGGCTACCAATCTGCTCATACGGTTTCACTATCCTGCCACAATTGTTACCTCTTTATGTCTCTCTAACAATTCATCTCTAATTGTGAGGTGTAATGACTAGAATATGTGGATGTGCAGTATGTGGTCTATCCCACTGTGCCAGTTGGTCACTGTTAGTATTATGTAATGGAGAAAAAAAAGTAGATCCTGGCGCACCCGTAACAGAGTAATGGTGGGTTAGTAAGGTAATAGAACAGTACTAAGCTGTTCAGATAAGGCTTGCTGCTGCTCTTACCTAGTGACCATCCAAAACTAGTTTGGTGGTAACGTAATACAGAAAAAAAGTAGAGAAAAAACTGGGATATTATGGTTGAGCGCTGCAAGTAAGGGTATATCAATAAAATATTTGCAAAGAGAATGTTTGTGAATAAAAACACACATTTTATTGGTTCCCCTCCTGCCCTGGACTCTGCTATATTTTATGGCCTGATGAAGAAACTAGTACAGCGTCGAAACGCTTGGCCTATTGTTGTACGTCCGGTGTGGAACCAATAAAACGTGTGTTTTTATTCACAAACATTCTCTTTGCAAATATTTTATTGATATACAGTGCCTTGCGAAAGTATTCGGCCCCCTTGAACTTTTCAACCTTTTGCCACATTTCAGGCTTCAAACATAAGGATATAAAATTTAAATTTTTTGATGAAGAATCAACAACAAGTGGGGCACAATCGTGAATTGGAATGAAATTTATTGAATATTTTAAACTTTTGTAAAAAATAAAAAACTGAAAAGTGGGGCATGCCAAATTATTCGGCCCCCTTAAGTTAATACTTTGTAGCGCCACCTTTTGCTGCGATTACAGCTGCAAGTCGCTTGGGATATGTCTCTATCAGTTTTGCACATCGAGAGACTGAAATTCTTGCCCATTCTTCCTTGGAAAACAGCTCGAGCTCAGTGAGGTTGGATGGAGAGCGTTTGTGAACAGCAGTTTTCAGCTCTTTCCACAGATTCTCGATTGGATTCAGGTCTGGACTTTGACTTGGCCATTCTAGCACCTGGATACGTTTATTTGTGAACCATTCCATTGTAGATTTTGCTTTATGTTTGGGATCATTGTCTTGTTGGAAGATAAATCTCCGTCCCAGTCTCAGGTCTTTTGGCTCCATCCATCTTCCCATCAATTTTAACCATCTTCCCTGTCCCTGCTGAAGAAAAGCAGGCCCAAACCATGATGCTGCCACCACCATGTTTGACAGTGGGGATGGTGTGTTCAGGGTGATGAGCTGTGTTGCTTTTATGCCAAACATATCGTTTTGCATTGTGGCCAAAAAGTTCGATTTTGGTTTCATCTGACCAGAGCACCTTCTTCCACATGTTTGGTGTGTCTCCCAGGTGGCTTGTGGCAAACTTTAAACAAGACTTTTTATGGATATCTTTGAGAAATGGCTTTCTTCTTGCCACTCTTCCATAAAGGCCAGATTTGTGCAGTGTATGACTGATTGTTGTCCTATGGACAGACTCTCCCACCTCAGCTGTAGATCTCTGCAGTTCATCCAGAGTGATCATGGGCCTCTTGGCTGCATCTCTGATCATTCTTCTCCTTGTTTGAGATGAAAGTTTAGGAGGGACGGCCGGGTCTTGGTAGATTTGCAGTGGTCTGATACTCCTTCCATTTCAATATGATCGCTTGCACAATGCTCCTTGGGATGCTTAAAGTTTGGGAAATCTTTTTGTATCCAAATCCGGCTTTAAACTTCTCCACAATAGTATCACGGCCCTACCTGGTGTGTTCCTTGGTCTTCATGATGCTCTCTGCGCTTTAAACAGAACCCTGAGACTATCACAGAGCAGGTGCATTTATACGGAGACTTGATTACACACAGGTGGATTATATTTATCATCATCAGTCATTTAGGACAACATTGGATCATTCAGAGATCCTCACTGAACTTCTGGAGTGAGTTTGCTGCACTGAAAGTAAAGGGGCCGAATAATATTGCACGCCCCACTTTTCAGTTTTTTATTTTTTACAAAAGTTTAAAATAACCAATAAATTTCGTTCCACTTCACAATTGTGTCCCACTTGTTGTTGATTCTTCACCAAAAAATTAAAATTTTATATCCTTATGTTTGAAGCCTGAAATGTGGCAAAAGGTTGAAAAGTTCAAGGGGGCCGAATAGTTTAGCAAGGCACTGTACCCTTACTTGCAGCGCTCAACCATAATATCCCAGTTTTTTTCTCTACTTTTTACTGTTAGTATTATATTTGTTTTGTATATTTTGTGTACCGTATGTAAATCCTCAAATGTAAAGCACCATGGAATTAATGGTGCTATATAAATAAACAATAAGAAGAAAAAGAATATGTGATCATTGGTAATGTGGCTAAAACCAAGTGCATATACCAATGGTGGAGCAGTAAGGTGCATGCTTGAGATTTATATTCAAATAACACAGACAAAGCCTGAGGATCTCAATCATGGCAAAAGGGGTGACACTAGATTCTTGAGGAGAGATAGTGCACTTGAGCCCAGTGAACTTGCAGGCTAATTTGCATAAAATTTAAAAAGACAATTTTCTCTGCATTTTTACTTTGTATACTGCCCAACAAAATATGGTTCAGCTTCCCTTAAAGGCCACTACCCAGCCCTATAATTGGTATGTGAATTTTTGGTTTCTTGCATCTACATCTCATCTAGTATGGCTGATAATATTGTAGATGACAGGCTTTGATGATAATACTTTTGTAACAATATCTATTTTTTATGTTCTCAACAGTTATCAAAGCTGTGTCAGAAGGAAATATTGTTTCCTAAATTACTTAAGATGGATGAAGATCTAGCCTCAGGACAAGCAGAGCTGGGGTGCGTGGTTCCTCACACCCCGGACTGGAAGCACAAGATACAAGAACCAGAGTTGCTTTGGGATATTGTGGGCACAGAAATGTCAGGTACTTACACTTTACTTTAGGATTAGTGGGCTGAAGACAATGAGGCAGATTTACTTACCCCCGACAGACCCGAACGATCAAGCGCCCGGCACTATAGTGAACCTAGTGTCAAATACATGTCCTTTTAATTCTCATTTTCACAAATTGCAGACTAGTGTGGGAAATGGATAAGGATATGTTATGCACATAGATTATTTTGCACATATTACTTGATACATATCAAACCCTATACAATCAGATTTCATGTATTAATTTTAATGCAAGGGAACCCCCAACAACCAGGTAGTCAGCCCCACCTAAAGAAGGTGTTCAAAGTAGAAACCCTGTTTAATTTTAACAAACATTTGTCCTATTTGTAAGTCTGTTTGAGGTGGCTCCTTGATCATATAATTTTTTTTTCTTTTCCAGGCCAAAGATGCCAATCTGCAATGTCTGTAATGGATTATAAAAGTACAGATACTGAGGTATAGTGTGAGATGAGTATATTGCTACCATTTATACAATATAAAAGTATGTATGCCTTTATTAAAAACAAACAAAAAAAAACAAAAACTGTATTGCTCCAGTTGAAATTGGCTTGAGCATAAATACTGTTTTGTGTCTATATTTTCCAGGATTGAATGCAGTATTTGCTATGTGGAAGCTGAGAATCATGTGGCCTCTTTATTGCCCTCCCCCACAGTATAACGCCCCCTTTAGTGGTCTTACACAGTATATTGCCCCCTTTTACTAACCCCCACAAGTATATTGCCCCCTACACAGAATAGCGCCCCCTGTAGCCATGCTCATTTCTTTCTAGCCTACATTCAACAGGTTAGTAAAATGGAGAGTACATTTGGACAGGAGTAGGATTTCAAGATTAGGTTACTCCGCTTGTTTGTAGTCCATGAAGACACATAGGTCTGCTAAGGAGCCAGATATACCAAATGGTAGATATTTGCACAGTTGCATTCATTTTAAATGCTTTAAATCAATAAAAAAAAAATTGGTTGAAAATACATACATATCCTTATAACATGCATATTCTATCTTCCACGCCAGAAGTTTATAAAAACAGTGCAAGAGTTTAAAAAAAAAAAAAAAAGAAAAGTTGTTGCTGCTTATTTTGCACAGGACTAGGCTCAGGAATATGACAATAGTTTTGCTAAGTGTCTACTACATAGCAAAAGAAATGTACTTAAGGCTTACGGCCCCACGTTGTGGAAACGCAGCTTTTTTTTGTTGCAGATTTTGTTGTGGTTTTTTGAGCCAAAGCCAAGAATGGCTACAAAAGGAATGGGAAATATATAGGAAGTTCTTATACGTCTACCTTCTGTTCAATCCACTCCTGGCTTTGGCTCAAAAAACCGCAGCAAAATCTGCAACAAAAAAAGCTGCGTTTCCGCAACGTGGGGCCATAGCCTAAAGGGAATCTGTCAGGGCAATTTGGAACACTAAACCACCCACCCCATCCATGGCCACATTAAAAATAAAAAAGCCTTATATTCACCCTGCCGCTGTACTCTCCGCGCCTGCGCAATTCTTCAATGAAGCCAGAGGAGTACACCTCGGCTTCAGTGCGCATGCCCCACAATTGTGCAGTGAAGCCGGGGTGTCCATCTTTGCCTTCACTGAAGAACTGCGCAGGCGACAGGAGGCGTGCCAACAAAGAAGCTCATGAATAAGCCGGACCGTTCTCGCCGAACAGCGTTCACCAGACCCTTATCTAGGTAAGTATAAAGGTTTTTTATTTTTAAATGTGCCTGTGGATTGCATTACAACAGGTTAATTTGGGACACTAAACCCCAGGTCTATAAGAACCTTTGGGTGGTTTAGTGTCCCAGATTGACCTGACAGATTCCCTTTAATTCTTGCTTATTGTTCTTAACGTTCCTGCTATTTTTGCTTTGCAGGTTCTTGTCCCTAATCTACAGTACTCCTTTAAAAGGACTTTTCATGTCCTCTGAGGTAGGGCGTTTTATATACCATAGCATTCAGCAGACTTTCAGCTTTGCAGTGGTATATAACACACCCTACCTCAGAGGACCTGAAGGGTCTACTTAAGCACAGAAGGCAACCCTCCTCAACTAAGGTCATCAATAAGTACCCTCTGTTCTTGCTCCCCTGCTAGTAAGACTTTGGTTACACCAGATGTTAGCACTGGTGTCATGGATTGGAACCAAAATGTTAAGCCTCTATGGAACTTTCCTGTGAGTGCTTGGACTTTGTCCCAGTTTCCACCCCTACACTAAAAGTATGGATCGGAGTGCCTGATACAGGAAAATGAGATTGTAAGTTCTAGAAATAGAACAGTTGACAGTGAATTATTGAACAGTTCTATATACACAGTAAGATACACATGTAAGTGATGCTGTGAATATGTTTTCCAGGCCTTAATGGTGAATGAATCAAGGCCAGAGTCTCATCAGACAGTAAGCAGTACATATATTACATCCGAGCTATCCATTACTACTGCAGGAGCGAGGCATAGCAGAAATCTGTCCCATTCTAACCTGGAATCAGATCCAAGTATGAAGTCACTTTCTGGAATAAAACTGTAAAACATATACTATAATGTAAAACCAATGTGGGATATGCTGAAGTTTAATTTTGAAAAGGTTTATAACCCCTATAAAATTAATGTCCTATCCAGCCTTTCAAAATGTATATCCTATTTTACATTGGTGGGGATACAATAATGGGGACCCTACTGATCAGCCTTTTCCCTGTTATGGCATGAGCTGCAGTGCTTACTCTCCATACGTTTAATAGTGGCTGTTGTAGATACTGTAGCGGTTGTCTCATAGAACTGAATGGGACAACCACTGTAGTACTTTTACAGGTTGCAGTTTTGAAGGTTTTGTTTCTGGTTACAGCAAATAAAACCGATTCATTGTCTAATAAAGTGTTATATAGTTTTCTAGCTCACTTTGTGTATTTATACTTGAGCAAGTTGTTAATGAATGGAAACCTTCGTTCTTTACTTCCAGGGTTCAAACAGTCCATCCTGATCATTTTATGGCTATACTGATGCATGGCTTGTTACAGAGACACACCTCTGATATATATACTGTAACAAGCAGTGCACCTATGTGGTAGATATGTTTGTATAATGGGGCTGGAGGAACAAAAAAAATATATAGAGATTTCAGAAACACAGACACAACACAAGTTTATATGAAAAAGTTAGATATTTAATGTTAAAAATTTATATATCTTGTTAAATATTTAAATAAGGTTCTTTAAAGGTGATTTAACAATTGGGAAAGTCATCTCCCATATATAGGATAGGGAACAATTTGCAGACCACTTTGACCCCCACTGATTGGGTTTTGTCCCCTTTGTCTTTATGGTGGTCGGGCAGCATGCATACTGCTCCATTCATTTCAATACGATTCCCAGGGAAAGCAGAAGTTCAGCACCTCTGTTGCTCCCATTGACATGAATAGAAAAGTGTGCACGTTGCCCCACCATCCCCCAATATGCTGGATTGATGAAAGCCTGAATGAACACAAGCCCACTGATCTCCAGGTTATTTCCTATCCTGTGGCTAGGGTATAACTTGCCCAGATGGCAACACTCCATTAATACCTCTGTATGAGAGTACAGAAAGAAAAGTCAAATATCCAATCTACCAATGCTAAACAGTTGCAAATATAAGAAGTAGAATATAAGGAAATCCTAGCTTTATCATAGTATGGTATTGGTATATTTGGGACTGTTATGAATAGCTGTTATATATGGGTTTCTTTTCAGGTGAAAAAACAATATAAACCTGTAAAAATGTTATGATGTAAAATAACTCTTTGTTGTTAAAGGGGTTGCCCAGGCTTAAGCCTTTTCCTCAGGATAGGCCATAAATACCTGATTGGTGGGGAGCCGAGAGTCAGCTATGGGACCGATCATCTGTACGGAGCCACTTCCGGCGCCCATCCTATACATAATACAGGGCCAGAAGCAGAAAGCTCTGGTCCCCTGTATAGCGGCGGAGCACCATCACTGTAGCTCAGCTCCCAATTACTTCAATGACCTCTGAGCTGCAGTGTTGGAACCCTAAGGATAGGCCATAAATAGTTTAAGATAACCCCTTTAATCCACTATGGGAGCAGTTTAACATCACCAACGTACTGCTGTGTTGTAGATTTTCAATAAACAAGAAGTAGATTCTTTGATAGTGCTGGAAGTTTCTTCTGTGTAGACCTGGAAGTTTCCCTGCAGCAATTTATTCGGTTTCTCTCTCCACGTTAAGATCTGTTCAGTCACCTCCTCTAGACCTGCATCAAGGGCCTCCATTCTAACCAAGGTGTTATCCTAAAAGAGAGATGTGGCATGTTAGGGGTTGTGCCATAATCAAAGATAGGAAATGAATGCCTGATCACTGGGGGTCCCCCACTTCTGGGACTGACACTGGTCACTAGAACACGGGTCCGAGTTTTCTACATGACTACATTTACAGATCCTGTAACCCAAAATGTGTTCCAACCTTTACACAAGTTGTGTGTCTTTTCTAATCTTGCATTATACTTTGGTAGAAGTACATGAAAATAGTGCCAAGTAGCCTTGATGCCTATTCAGTTCTAAACACCAAACTGCAGCAGTATGAATGTATTCAAATAATGCACAGCTTAAGAGGCAGCACAATAAATTGACATGTCAAGTCGACTATCCCAATCCTTAGTTTACATTTCAGAACCAAGAACATACCTGTGGTAAGATGCCTCAATAGGTAAATTCTCTTGGCACAATGGTTTAGCCAGTCTCTGTCTCAGACTACGTTTCTCTCTCAATACTGCCTCCAAGTGGCCATTTATTGCTTGCAGGGCGTCATATTTCTGATCTGAAATTTTAATTTGGATATGGGAACTGGTCTACAGCTCAAAGGTAAAGATAAAGTATGAATTTCCCCAATGCTCTGGTATTACTATAATGGCAGATGGTATATTCCAACCATAAAATTACAATGGCATCTAATGTTAAAGAGTTGTCCAGACTTCAAAATAAGGATCTGCTTTCAACCAGAAACAGCGCCACTCCTATCAATTGGTTGTGTCTGGTATTTAGTGACTGGTACTGGGCTGCACTACCAGACAAAACCTATGGCCAAGAGCAATATCAATGTGTTTAGTTTTATACACATGCATAAATTAATCCAAATATCTTATGACATTACTGACAATGAGGTCACATTATGCTAAGTTCACATTTCCATTTTTACAGCCCGCTGCTCTCATAAAAAGTAGGATGAGTGCAATGGACTTAAATGCCACAGTAATGACAGATGCAGAAGGAACCCCTCCATCTGCATTCACTCTTGTGTAGAAAAAAAAACACAATGGAAGCTTTCAGATGAATTTGAAAAGTAAATAAACATGTCGGAAGAAAGCTTGGGGTTTCCTGCCATGTCGGAGGACATTCTGGGTAAAATAAAGCAGAGTTATATAAAGTCCTATCCTATTCCAAGGATGGCATTGATCTCAAGCTGCGGGGAATTGGATGTCATTATTTACTTACACATATCATTACTGGCTGATCTGGATAAAATCTGGCCTAAAATAACCCAAATTATAAATAATAATGCATATGCAAAACCATATATAGCTGAAACAGAAGTCAATGGAGATTCTGCAAGACTGTGAATGTTCTTAGCTTCTATTAGATATAAAGTTGTTGTTTTGATTCCCACTGGCCAGGCCTGTCCCATTAGAAGTCACATTAGCTGCACCTTGTGCAACACTTAGATCACGTGACTATAACTTTGTAATGAATTTACATTGTAGCTGTATTGAGATCTGACCATAGAGCAGTCAGCTGTACGGTTGAAGTGATATGTGTATATATATATATATATATATTTAATAATTAACATATATTTGCCCCTAAGCATTCAGTACCCGTGACAAGACTCCACTCCCCAGACACTTCTCTATTAATAACGCAGTTACCATCGGCTTAATCGGATCCCAACAGATGGTCGCCATTACTTGTTACCGACAACCACTTTCCTACAAGCAAAATAGAGCGCTATGTGTGAAGCCAGCCAATCATAAAATGCGCCTACATATGACCCATTCAGCAACTCGTAGCAAGCGCCATATTATGGATGGCACGTACATACTGATACATGGTGTGCTCTAGCGTTAGAAGGTGGAGCTGCAGTTATGCGAACCGACAAGTTACGTCGGCCGTCTGACGTATTTCCTACATTGACGTCATGACGTCAGTCCTTCACGTTTTGTATATAAGCCTCGTCTGCCCTCGTTTCCGCCTTTTCCCGGTCTCTTTAGAGCCGACAGACTCAATCCCCTTCCATCCTCCGCCGGTGGAGCGTCCCCAAACAAGTTCTAATCATGACCGAGCAGATGACCCTTCGGGGGACCCTTAAGGGTCACAATGGTTGGGTTACCCAAATCGCAACCACCCCACAGTTCCCGGATATGATCCTCAGCTCTTCCAGGGGTGAGTTACATGTGTTTACGCAGGCATTATGTTAAAATATGGCCGTCATACGAAAAGTTCCTATATGTGCTGAATGTGTCGCTGTGTGTGTGCTGCGCCCCTGGGCGTAGTAGTTGTGTATAATACTGTACAGTGTGCAGCCCTGGGTGTGTGTGTTGCTCTCCTGTGTACGCTTGTGCTGCTGCATAGTGTCTGTAGAGTTTTGTGTATAGCAGCTATTCATGGAAGCTTTGGCTGTGTATTGGAGTGTGTATGCTGGCTGTGGTCTATGGTTAGTGATCTGTTTGTGTGTAGTTTGTGATCTTGTATGGAATCTCTAGATCCTGCTGGTTTCCTGTATATTTGTGCATTGTATGCAGGATCTCTTCCATTACGCTAGGTTCACACTAGTATCAGCCTATCTTGTTCTGGTCTGTCGGATGACCACAACAACATTTACGTGGACCGCTACAACAGTGGATGCATACGGTCCCCACTGACTTCAATGGGATCTATCGAATGTCTGTGCTTTTAAGCTGAAAGTCGATTTCTTCTCTGTGCAGAATTATAGAAGGCAAAACTTGTCCTATGTTGTGAAATTAACTCTCTTCCTCCATTCTAGACAAGACTGTCATCATGTGGAAGCTGACCCGTGACGAGACCAACTACGGTGTCCCTCAGCGCGCCCTGCGTGGTCACTCCCACTTTGTCAGTGATGTTGTTATCTCTTCCGATGGACAGTTTGCCCTGTCAGGTTCTTGGGATGGAACCCTGAGACTGTGGGATCTTACCACGTAAGTTGTGTGGGTTTGGTTAAGTTCTTAGAGGGAGAAGTGTATTTATATGGGCACTTATGGGACTGTTTTCTTCTCAGTGGCACAACCACCAGGCGATTTGTAGGTCACACCAAGGATGTCCTCAGTGTGGCTTTCTCCGCTGATAACCGTCAGATTGTGTCAGGTTCCCGAGACAAGACCATCAAGCTGTGGAACACTCTGGGAGTGTGCAAGTACACCGTACAGGTAAGGAAGATGCACCCCTCAGTACTGTATTATAGCATGGCTTATTTGGTCCTTGTGATTAGATGAACTATGCTGAGTGTTCCCTATGGGAGCAGCATCATATAGGCTGACAATCCTGCAATTATGATGGGACCATAGAAGCGGCAGTAGATTGCCCCCTCTGTACTAGATTTAAGTTCCTTTTATTTGGGCTTACAATGCCTTTCTTTCTTTCTTTCTCCAGGAAGAATCTCACTCTGAATGGGTTTCTTGCGTCCGTTTCTCACCAAACAGCAGCAATCCCATCATTGTATCCTGCGGATGGGATAAGATGGTGAAGGTGAGTCAATCAGGGTTTGTGTATTTTTTGGGGGGAGGGGGAGGGGGGATGGCATTAAAACAAAGACCAAACTCTATTGTTAAGGCACCTTCACATGGGCTGATTGGAAACATATTTGACCAATCATTGCCTTATGTAAATATGCCTAAATACAAAACAAATGGGCAAACGCTTTTGTTTTGCTCTCCTCTTCTCTGGGCATAAAAATATTTTGCAGTTCATCTGTGTAAGAGGATATGATGCTGTCCACATACTAACAATTTGTCCCCACACAGTATTGATTTCTGCATATAGATCAAAGCTTAGAAAGCCTTTGGTTTATTTGCTGGGCTCACTACAGGCAGGGTGGTCAGTTGTCCAGAGGTTTCTGACTTCTGGAGACTATCTGCAGCTAACTACACCACCATCTTGATTTTAAGACCTGCAGATGCATGAATGTCAGTAAATGATTAGTGTATCTTGCAATGTCCTGACTTTGGATATTTTCATTTCAGGTTTGGAATTTGGCTAACTGCAAACTGAAGACCAACCACATTGGCCACAGTGGCTACCTGAATACAGTCACTGTGTCCCCTGATGGGTCACTGTGTGCTTCTGGAGGCAAGGTGAGGAAATTTGGTAGATTCTTGGCTGTCTGGTTATAGACTCCTGCTGTGTTTTCAGGCTGGCTGTTTTTATCTGCTGTAGATTTCTAAAACCATATATTGATGCCAATGTTAACATTTTTTTTTTTTTTTTGCATTAGTTGTGTATATGTTTGGTAATTTTCTAGTAATTTGTGGATATAAATACTTGGTGGTAAATCTCTGTAGTCTCAGTGGATCAGCTATCAATGGGTCAGATAAGTGGCCATTATGGGCATTGCCAGTGACATGTTGGATTTCAGAATGATGAAATATATTGTTGGGTAGTGCTAGGGCTACAGATGGAGTTTTGCATGTGTTAAGATCAGAGATGACCTTCCAGTCATAATCACTAATGATGGTGAATGTAGTTGCACAGAAGTCCATGGGGGTTGAATTTCGAAGTCACTGCAACATTCACCATCCTTAGGTGTGATGTAGTAGTGGAACACTTTGCTGTGTTGTCCTAGTCTAAATGCACTTTAGATGGTCATTGTGCAGAAACTTAAACTAAATGCTGTCTCCTGTAAAGTTTTTCAGAATCGTAGTGTCAGTGTATGCTGCAATAAGGAGAAAGTGATGAGTGTCTGCAGATGATCCAAGCAGTGCTTATCTCCTGTGCTCACGTTTTCATCAAACAGCAGACATTGAGATATTTGCACATACATATTGCTGGAGATGCATACTGATTACTATTGTGTAAGGAAACTCGTCAAATTTTTTTTTTTTTTAGTTTTTGAAGCCAAAACTAGTTGTGTATCATGAGGTGACTTAAGTGTTTTGCTGCCGCAAATTGATCCCACACAGGTCAGCTGTTGCAGGAGCCTCTGGAAGCTGTTAGTAGATGGGCAGCATGTTCCCATTGAAGTAATAGGAATGGTGCGGCTGCATAGTGGTGCTTCCAGGGAGTTGCAGTGCTTGGAGACTGCTGCAACAGCTGACCTGTGCAGAGTCTGAGTATCAGATCCCCACAGACCACATGCTTACAATCTATCCTGTGGATAAGTCATCAGTATGAAAAGTTAATTTGGGACCAGAGAATCCCTTTTCCGCTCTTTACACAATTCACTCCTGGTTTTGGCCTCAAAAACTGCATTAGAAATGATCTGTGGCTTTACCGCAGGATTGGATGGCTAGGGTACTTGCTCAACCCCATTTCCTTTCATATCATGCCCTAATTTTCTTTACCTAGTTCATGGTGTGCTGAAGAAAATCACTACTTGCATGCATCATGGTATATATTTGGATTGTGGCATGTTGTTGTTTTGGAAACCATGCAGAAAAGTCCATTGAAGACTTGCAAATCTGTAGGTTTACTGGTTGTGTATAATACTTGGTGTAGATATTACTTGCTCATATACATTAGGTGGTCCAGCTTGAAGTTTAATGACTTTGTTGTCAGAACAGCTGATGCATGACCTCCCTGTGCTTTTGGGTTTTGTTCCACATCCTAAAACTGTCCCAGTATTTAAATGATGGGTAACTTGATGATGTAGTTTCCAATTACTAATTTGCCTCTTCTGTTTACAGGATGGACAAGCCATGTTGTGGGATCTGAATGAGGGGAAACACTTGTACACCCTGGACAGCGGAGATGTTATCAACGCTCTCTGCTTTAGTCCCAACCGCTACTGGCTGTGCGCTGCCACAGGGCCAAGCATCAAGATCTGGGTATGTTGTGCCACACCTTGAAGACAGTTTGTACTAATTCCACCCTCTTGTGGCTGGCAATGACACTTGACTTGGCCATACTATGTAGTTGGGCTCATTATAGGGTGCGTTCTTGCAGTGATGTGTTCTTATGCCAACTGATGCTCATTGCTGAAAATCAGAGGCTGTTACTGAGCAATATATGATTTAATGGGATTGTTTTAACGTTCTGGACTTCTTGCTTACACATCTTATGCTTTTGTAGGATCTGGAGGGCAAGATCATTGTAGATGAACTGAAACAAGAGGTGATCAGCACAAGCAGCAAAGCTGAACCCCCACAGTGTACTTCTCTGGCTTGGTCAGCAGATGGACAGGTAATGACCTTTTTATTCGGCAAATGTAATCTATAATGTTCCCCTATAAATATCTATATTTTTAATAGATCAGAGTTAAATGGGTTGTCCAGTTTCAGACCAATATTAACCCTTTCCTGACCTCCACCGTACTATTACGGAAGATGTTGGGTGCTTAAATATATATTTGTCATACAGTGGCAATGCCTGTGATCGGTGCTCATACTGATCACAGGCATTAACCTCCAAATGTCTGTCAAAGCTGACTGAGGCACTGTTTTTCTGGGAGCGCATGGGGTGGATCACTGGCCCTTGGAACAAGGTCTATGGGCAGCAATCCATTGTAATGATAGCCAGGAGCCTAATGAAGACTTCCCAGGCTTGTCACTATATTACTTCTGTTACAGGCTGCTCTAGGCATTAGCATTGCAGTGCAGTACCATTACAAAGTACAATTTGTCCCAGAAAAATTAAGCACTCATATGGCTATATTAACGGGAAAATAAGTTGTGGCTTTTGGAAGGTGGTCAGTCAAACAAAAATCAAAGTGGATGCAGCAGGAAGGGGTTAAGGGACAAGTGTTTGTATAATAGTTCTCTAGATCTCTGCTTGCTGTCAATCATTCTGCTTACAACCAGTGGGAAAAAATCAGTCCATGGTCATGTGATGAGCACATGGGTGTACCACTTAGACATCTGCCTAGCTACGAGCTATGCAGCTGTTAATAACATGACCGTGGGCTGATTTCTATCCACTGGGAGTAAACAGATCTAGAAAACCATGAGAAATTGATACAAAGTATGTTGGAAAATTGTGTTGTTTAAGTTCTACAATTTTTCTCAATATTGGTCTGAAAGTGACCAACCACTTTAAAACTAGGTCTGGTTCTCATGTTGTTCCATTGCTTTTACAGACACTCTTCGCTGGATACACAGACAACTTGATCAGAGTCTGGCAAGTCACCATTGGAACCCGCTAAGATATTTTCTGGAAACAGGAAAATGGAGACATTTCAGTTATGTTACCACCTGATGCTGCTTGTGCAGTATGGAGTCTTCTCTTATACCAGCCTATGACTCTAATAAAACTTGCTATAAAACTATACAGCCTGTGTTCCTGTATTATGTTATGCTAAGACTGTTGATGAATTATCCTGCAATACTGGAGGACAAGGAAATTGTAATGGTGTGGTGTAATGCACAACCCCTTTCAAATGTTGTCCTTTCTTCAGAGATGGTTTGGGGTGGACGTCTCACCTCTGGATGTGTATAAAACAAGGTTTGGCTGGAATAACATGACATTTGTAGTGCAGTTTATAACCAGTGAGGAGTGTGGATCCAAAAAGAGAATACTTTTCATTTGTACTGTGTTGTGGACCAGATGGACGGGCACCACGTCATTCATTTAAATGGAAGCACAAGAGATGAACACTCCCATTGAAATGAATAGTGGTGTACATCCATCCTGGCCACTGCTCTGTTCAGAATGGCACTAAATGCCCCTTTTCTCCTGATCAGTGAGTCTGAATGGTCAGACCCCCACTGATTCACAAGTTAATGCCTCTCCTATATACATAAGAGATGACTTGAGATTGGAATACTTTGTTCCCTATACTAAGGCTGGATTTGAAGAGGCAAACTAGTTCCAGGCATACATCCTCTGCAACCTGATGTGTTTATTCACATCTGGTTTTTAGGCATAATGACAAGCATCTGTCTACACAACAGCTTTTATTTTGGAGAATGATTTATAATTTGTGGTTTACATGTTTAGACTCTTTAACATCATGTTGAAGGCTCCTCTGCAGATTGTCCTATTTGACAAACAGTATCTTGTAGAGATGTAGGCCATATCTTATATAGATGTAGGCCATTTTGAAGGGTTCTTCCCTTCAAAATGGCCTACATCTCAGTGGAACCTGACTCAGTTGCAGATCAGTGGTATATGTCAAGTACTGGTCATCGGTCATGTGATAGATTTTGCACTGCATCATGGTTTCTGTTTATGACCGGTTATATCAACAGTCTAACCTGTCCTGTAGGTGGCGTGCAACAACTTAAAAACACTGTAGTTATCTGTGTAGCGCTGGTCTGCAAAGTGGCAAAATTGTGCATGGCTGTTCCATCTGGGCCATTATATAAAACCTGTTTTGAACTGAACCTTCACATCACTGGTCATGTGCCAACACACAAGGAGGGGAAGAAAGACCCCTGCCATCTGAGACTGTCGCAGCTTACAAGAATACAGCACTTCTTGGAAAAGGTCAATGTGGCTGCAATGGGTGATTTGTGCTAGGGCTTGGTGATTGATCAAATTCGCGATTAATCTGGCATTTTACCTCAATTACGATTAATAGCAATTTAGGCATTGTCACTCTTACAGCATGACTAAGTGTTGGGCAAACCTCACAAGTTTAGTGTCTTGAGGTTCACCCAGCAGTTTTGTTCGATCTGAACACTGCTGAATCATAACTACTATACTCTGGGGTCTCTTCAGACTGGGGTGTGGGGGGATTAACCCCTTCCCGCTGGTGGCAATCTCTGATTTTCATTTTTTACTCCCAGCCTGACTTTTTTTTTTTTTTTTTTTTCCTCCTGTTCACAGAGCCTTATGAAGGCTTAATGTTTGATGGACAAATTTTTGTAATGGTACCATGTATTCTATACAATTTACTGGGAAGCTGGAAAATGGGGTGGAATTGAAGTGCATTTGTGTGACTTTCTTTACGGGCTTCGTTTTTATGCAGCCAAAATATGTCCCCTGTATTCTGTTTTGGTATAATTCCGGGGATACCAAATTTTATACAGTTTTTATTTACATTTAACCCCTTAACAAAAATCAAGTCCAAAACTTTGCAAAAAATTTTTCTTGAAGTTGCCTTATTCTGACACCTGTAACTTTTTAGATTTCCAGCCTCCAGGGTGCCTTTTTTCGGGGTCAGGTGTACTCTTTGGTTATACCATTTTGAGGAATATCTATTGCTTTGATCACTTATTCAAATTTTTTTTTTTTTCTAGTATTCACTGTACAGGAAAAATATTAAGTTTGTAGACTGGGTGTTTTCGTACACAGGGATACCTAATGTGTGTGTGTTTCACAGTAATTTTTTAGTTTTACATGTATTCTAGGTAAAGGGGCGTGAACTTTTTTAAAATATTTTTAAACCGATTAGCCTTCCTAGAGGGTTTGAACCTGCAATTACATTGCTATTGAGGCTGGTCATAGACTTGTTATATTCCTATGACAAGCATGGGAGCCTTCACAAGGCTCTCAGCTGTCATAGGAACAAGTTGCCTCCCACAGAAAAGGTATGGGATCTCTGGGGACTGGCACCAGGGCAGTTTTAATAAGGGGGCCTCACACTCAATGCCCATTACAGTACAGCAGAGACTGTAGTTGTGCTGCTATCTTTTTTTTTTTTTTTTTTATTTAACTGTAATTTTTATTGAAAAAATTTTTCATTAACAAGGTATAAAGAGAAAAAAAGACCAAACAAGCAGAAAACAATGAGGTAGGTAGAGGCTATCCGCCTCTTCTCCCTTAAGCAACATGCATTCAAATTAGACAGTAAACAAGGGAGGGGAGGGATGAAGGGATTAAGAAGACAAGGGTAGAAGCAGAGGAAAGGAGGGGAGGGGAGAAGAGGACTAGAGATCAGAGACCCTGTGATGTACAATACATATCCCAAGGCGCCCAGATAGCCCCAAAGGCCTCCTGTGAGTTGTTTAGGCCCGCGGTCAGGCATTCAAGACTCCTCACATCCTTCACTCTAGCCACAAGTTCAAGACCAGATGGGGGACTCACTTTCTTCCAGTTTCTAGCTATGAGAATTTTAGCTGCAGTACAAAGGTGCAAGAAAAGCCTGGATGACTTATTGCTCAGGTGCCTGGGGGGAAGGTTCAGGAGATAGACCAGATAGACCAAAAAGAGAGCAGTCGCCAAAGTCCTGACCTCCCTCCAGAAACCCAGGATGAGAGGGCACGTCCAAAAGATGTGGTGCAGGGTACCCACCGCAGCTCCACAGCGCCAGCACCATGGGGGAACCAATGGATTTAAAGCATGGAGGAGAGCCGGGGTATGATACCAATGCATCAACAACTTATACTGCGCTTCCCGAAATGTAATGCACTGAGATGATTTCTGGGCCCGAGACCATACAATCCGCCACTGTTCCTGGGAGATGGGTCTACCCACCGCCTCCTCCCATTTAAGCATATAGCGATGGGTAACTGGGGAGCCTGTAGTTTGTGAGGTAAGAAGTTGGTAAATAGAGGATATAAGGCCCCTAGTGGACGTACCTGCACGGCAAATCTGTTAAAAAGCGGTGGGCAGTGACACTTTAAGGGACCCATGGAGGGAGCGGACAAAGTGAACCACCTGTAAATAATGGAACCATTCAGTACCTGGCAGATTTTGGTTAGCTATAAGGTAGGCAAAGGACCTGAGTTCCAAGGTTCCAGGATCAACCATGTCCGCAATCCGGTAAAGACCAGCTTTAGACCACACCTTAGTCATGGCAGAGGTCAGGCTTTCCGGGAGAAGGGGGTTGTATAATATGGAGACCATAGATGAGTGCTGGGACATCAGGAAGAATCTAGTACGACAGGCAGACCAAATAGATCTAGTAAACCGAATAGGGCCCAGCAGGTACGAGGCAGGGGGAGCGCCAACCCACAGAAGCGCGTTAGGGTGCATGGGAGCCAGCCAGAGCTTCTCTATCTGCACCCATCTAGTATATGCTGGCATAGCCGCCCAAAGTGGGATATGGCGCAAGTGGGACGCCCAATAGTAATGTAGCAGATGTGGGACGGCCATACCCCCAGACCCCCTATCCGCCAGCATAACAGATCTGGGTATTCGGTGTCGTTTTGCCTGCCAGATAAACTGAAAAATAGCTTTCTGCAGGTTCCGTAATTCTCCCCGAGGAATCGCAACCGGGAGTGTCTCGAAAAAATACAGTAGCTTCGGAAGGAGAGTCATCTTGACCGCGGCAATTCTCCCTAAAAGGGAGATGGGTAAGGGTTGGCATTTGTCCAATAGGGCTCTTAACTCACGAAACAACCGCGGGTAGTTTGCCGAATAGAGGGTCGCGTAGGAGGTGGATATATGGACTCCCAGGTAGCGGATAGAGGACTCCCGCCACTGGAAATCGTAATTACTGCGGAGGAGAAGGAGAAGGTCCTGTGGAATGTTGAGTGGGAGTGCCTCAGTCTTTGCAGGGTTCACCTTGTATCCTGAGAGATCGCTATAGGTCTCCAGCAAGCGCAACAAGTTTGGAAGGGTAGTATGAGGGGAGGTGAGAGTGAGGAGTACATCATCTGCGAAAAGAGAGACCTTAAATTCCTTATCCTGGACCATGATCCCCTTGATATTAGGGTTTCGCCTAATCTTGGCTGCCAGCGGTTCAATGCAGAGGGCAAATATGATGGGAGACAGGGGGCAACCCTGCCTAGTGCCATTTCGAATAGGGAAGAAGGGCGAGGATGCATGAGGAAGCTTGATTGCTGCTGTGGGTAGGGAGTAGAGGGCCTGGATAGCTGTGAGGAAAGGTCCCGTGAGCCCAAACGCCTTAAGCGTAGCATGCATAAACGACCAATCTATGCGGTCGAAAGCCTTTTCAGCGTCCAGACTCAAGAGAAGGGCCGGGGTAGAATAATGATTGGCCACCTCCACCAAATCCACAGTCCTCCTGGTGTTGTCACCACCCTGACGACAGGGGATGAATCCCACCTGGTCCTTATGGACAAGCAGAGGGAGCCAAGCATTTAACCTATTGGCTAGGAGTTTGGTAAAGAGTTTCAGGTCCGCGTTCAGCAAAGCAATCGGTCGATAATTAGCACAGTCCTGCAAGTCCTTACCCGGTTTAGGGACCAATGTGAGCAGTGAAGAGAGCATAGTCGGGGGTATGGGGGAGCCTAAGAGGAAGGAATTGAAGAGGGACAATAGATGAGCAGAAAGTTCACCCTGGAAAACCTTATAATAATTGTAAGCGAACCCATCTGGGCCCGGGGCTTTCCCATTTGGGAGGTCCCTCAGGACCCCCTCTAGTTCCTCCCTGGTGATGGGAGTGTTTAGGGAAGTCAAGGCCTCAGGAGGCAGGCGTGGGAGACAACAATCCTTTAAATAGTCTTCTAGCAGTGTTGAGTCATCCCCAGGGGGTAGTGCTCGCGGGGGGGGGGGGGGGTAAGTTATACAGCTTAGAATAGTAAGAGTGGAACGCCAGCGCCAGAGCGTCAGGGTGGTGTTGAAGGGTACCCGTGGAGTCACGGACAGAGTGTGGTGTGGAGGAGGCCTGATGATCCCTGAGGGTTCTTGCCAGGAGGGTGTGACACTTATTACCTTGTTCAAAGAACCTCTGGCGAGTATAAAGGAGAAGTCGTTCCACATGGCGGGTCTCCAAATCACGGAGGTCAGCCCGTGCAAAAACCAAACAGCGAAGAACCCCCAGGGATGGATGTGCTGCCAAAGTTGTCATAAGGGACCGAATACGAGCTTGGAGAAGCTGTTCCTGGGCCTGTCTGTCCCTTTTAAGCCTAGAAGCCAATGCGATACAATGTCCTCTCATGACCGCCTTATGGGCTTCCCAGAGAATGGCAAGAGAGTTTACCGAACCTAAGTTGTCCCTAAAATAATCCATCAAGTGTGTGCGCAGGATCTCGAGGGAGGTCGGTGATTTGAGCAATGTTTCGTTAAGACGCCAATGACATTGGCGAGTAGGCACTGGGGTCGTAGATAGAGTAACCACAACTGGGGCATGGTCAGACCAGGTGAGAGAGCCAATGTTCGTGTCCCTGAGCAAACGAAGGGCGGGAGCATTACCAAAGAAATAATCAATGCGGGTGTGAGTGTTATGAGGATGAGAGAAGAAGGTGTAAGAGCGTGCAGTAGGGTTGTCCACTCACCAAAGGTCGTACAAAGAATGGGCGCGGATCAGCTTACGGAACTCCCGTGCAAGCTGAGCCATCCTATGGGGGGTTGGACCCTGGGGTAACGCCAATCGGTCCGCCTGTTCAGAGAAGACCATGTTAAAGTCTCCCCCCACAAGCCAAGCTGATGCCGGGAGAGCGCGCAGGCGGGAGAATACCCGACACAAGAATGGGATCTGCGCTGAGTTAGGGGCATAGACATTGCATAAAACAATCGGGGCACCATGAAGGAGCCCTTCCAGAATAACAAATCGGCCCCCTGGGTCTATGTGGGAGGTTGTCACTGTAATTGGGCAGGAACGGGAAAGAAGGATAGCCACCCCAGCTCTGCGTCGATCGTGGAAGGCCGAAAAGGCTATGGGAAAGTAGTGCTTAGCGAAGGCAAAGGTACCGGAGCGGTCAAAATGAGTCTCCTGAAGAAACGCCACATCCGCTCGTAAGGAACGGAGTTCTCTAAGGACATGGCGCCTTTTAGTGTTGGAACCCAGGCCCTTGACATTAATTGTCACGCACCTAACCATTGGGACTCAGGATTGGAGGACAGTGGCGGATTGTAATAAGCTCACCCATCTCACATGACGCTGGCAGGTTTCCCTCGAAGAGGCAGAAGGGCGATCCACAAACAGGAACCCAAAATCGAGGCAAGGTCTCTAGATCAGGGAGGGAGGGTGGAAAAGGGGGGGAGGCAAAAGACAACATAAATGACAAAGTAAGAAGTAGAACAATTAAACAATACTTTGTGGGCGAGGCTAAGTCACTCGCCTGGGGACCAGTGAGGACAGCCAGAGGTCCAACCAGGATCAATGGCCGCACAGTCCAAGTATCCCCTTAGGGGGGAGAGCGTGGACAAGAGGTCGGAGGGGGAGGCGGCAGATCCCCAACCACCAGTAAAAAGAAGGATGGAAGGGGAGTCACCGGAACCCCATCCCGCCCCACTCCGCTAAAACAATCCAATAATAAGCATAATAGATGAGACCCGTAGACCTAGAAAAGGAAAAAGAGAAGCAAACATAACGCTAAGGCTTGCAGTTTTCAAAGCACTACCGAAAAAACAAAACAAAAAAAAACACGTCTCAAGGAGGAGCATCCTCCTCAGGAACCAGTCTCCAGTCGGGGCCTCCGAACGGTCGCCGCCGCGGAGGGTGCATGACGTCGTCTGGGCTCCAGTTGATGCCAAACCGGTGGTGGGGGAGGGGGTGGAGGGATTAGCTCCCAGTCTGTTAAATCCGACAAGGGGACATCCAGCAGGTCGCAGAAGAGAGGTAAATCCGAGAAGGAGCGAAGCGTAGCGGAGCGACCATCCCTACGTGCAATGAGAGCAAACGGATAACCCCACCGGTAAGGAATTTGGTGTTCCTGAAGGATCTGGAGGAGGGTGCTGCTATCTTTAAAGACCCGACTTTAAAGGGGTTAAACATTAAAAAGTGTTACTCCTCTCTCCTGGGCTCTGGTGTGGATCCCTGCTGTCTTCTGCAGTCTAAACTGTGTTTTAACAATTATACTTTTAGGCTAAGGCCCCACGTGGCAGAATTTTTTTTTTTTGTTTTTGCTGTGATTTCTTTTGAGCCAAAGTGAGGAGTGGCTAGAAAAGGCATGGGAAACATAAATTAAGCGCTTCTACCTTCTGTTAAATCCACTCCTGGCTTTGGCTCAAAAAAATGCAGCAAAATCTGCAACAGTTTTTCTGCAATGTGTGGGGCCTTACACCTGGCAACTGCCTCTGAAATAGTAAAGCTATGTTCTCACCACTCCCTTGTAGGTCAGAAGATGACATAACATTAAAGGTATGTTCCCACAGAACTGAGATGTTGTTGAATTTGAATGGAAAATCATGCAAGGGTTTCAGCAGCAGCAAAATGACCGTTTTAAAGAAACAAAAAAAAAAACACATCCACAAACTGGGAGGAATCTGAACAATGGGGGAATTCTCTATGGTGGGTACATCTGAACTGTGGCTTATATTAAGCCATTTAGTTTTAGACCATTTTTTTAACCAGCTTGCTGAGGTGTTGCTGCTTAAGGCCCGGGCCCCACGTGGCATAAGTGGCGTCTTCCAGTCTTTGCAAAGTGGTTGGGATTCTAGAAAATCCCATCTAAACATTGTAGAAAAATATGTGCATCGGAAATGCAGCGATTTCCAAAACCTGCCACAGTTTTTTGGAAATCACAGCATGTCAATTATACCAGTAGTTTCCCCATAGGTATAATTGAAGCAGAAAGTCTGCAGATGAAACTTTCTGTGAAAAGTGCTGTTGGAAAAACCGCAAAGCGTTTTTCTGCAGTGTTTTCCCCAGCACTTTTTTTTTTTTTTTTTTGCAGTAGCCTAAAGTGGGGCCTTAGGCTAGTTGCAGATGACCGTGTGTATTTTGTGGACCGCAAACTAGTAATTGGTCTTCGGTTTTTGCAGACAGTGTGTCTTCAGTGTTTCTTCATCAGTGAACTATGTCCGCAAAAATTGACTGTCTTCAGTGTGTGTGATCCTAGTTTGCGGATCCACCATAAAAATCACAGGTGCCATCTAATTACATCCCTAGCTTGACTGCGAAAACGGATGGCACACTGATGACACACTAAGTACATCCGTGTGCTGTCCTAGGTTTTTTGCTGTCCTAGGTTTTTTTAGTCTTCCATAGGCTTCTTTTGGCAAGTCCGTTCCGCAAAAACTGAACAGTCGGACATGTTCTATCTGACGCGGTGCAGAATCATGGCTCACACACTGATCAGTGAAAAATATTGTCGTGTGCATGTACCCATAGAAATGAATGGGTCAGTGTGCAATCCGCAAAAAACAAGGATAGCAAACTGATTTTGCGCACGGTCGCCTGCAACTGGCCTTAAGAAAACTTTTTAAAACCAACTCTGCATCCTTCAATAGGCTCCACTGCTTTCAATGCAGATGGATTATTTTTCTCTAACCCTAACATTCCTGGGCAATCATTTGTTAGTTTCTGCACCCAAAATATGCTAATTAGGCTGTCAGGTGGGTGGTCCTAAATAGCATGCAAAGATAACAGGGTGCAGCACTTGCCTATCTCTATCAATCCCATAGTTTTTTTCAATGAAGCAGCAATGCACTTGCACAAGTGTAACTCCATTAAAATGTGAGACACAGTTCCCTTGTTCTTGTGATCAGTAGGAGACCTTGCAGTGAGACCCCCAGCTCTAAGTAGACATTCTGAGGTCTGCTCCCATTTTGGTATATTAGCTGATCTGAGCTGTAAATATGACTTCGTGAATGGGCAACCCTACTATGGCAGAAATTTGATGAACTGATTTACAAAAATGTCAGCGTTGCCTTGCAAGGAAGACTGTATGGCTGCGTGCTTAATTTCATATATTTTTAGCCATGAGCAGTAACAGATTTACATCTTAGGGGTTTGTAGGTACACTGTTATGTAAAAGTATGAATAACACACACTTGGCCAGTACCACATGGATACCACAACCTTTACCAGAAATAGTAAAATGCTATGTATTCCTTTGTCCATGCTTACAACATAGTGCTACACTACATGCACAGTAAATCTTTCCAGTGGAGACTGCAGCACCAACTGCAAATACCTGAGCTAAAATTCAGCCCTGATACTGAGGACAACCAGGAGTCTCTAGTTTCTAATGGAATATCTTGCCCTAGGGTGATAAGGTCGAAATCCTGAAGGGTGTTGCCATATGATGTACTCTGCGGCACTGGAGTCACCGATGCGTTCACTTAAAGGGGTTATCCAGGACTGTGATACTGAATGCAGTCACCTCTTCACTACTTAGTAACCACAGCACTGTACATTGTATAATGGCTGTGTTTGATATTGCAGATCAGCCCCATTCATTTGAATAGGACTAAGCTGCAGCATAGCCATGTGACCAATGGATGTGATGTCACTGGCTGAAAGCAGAAAATGGAATTCAGTATTATAATCCTGGAAAACCCCTTTAAGGGAACACTGATTGATTATGGGCTTTTCCTAGTTACTGGCTGCATTGTAACTAGCAAATGTGCATGGCCAGTTACAAGGAAAAGTCCAAATAAGTTAGGGCTGCACAAGACGCCTTAGGGTGCTACCGCATGTGTTGTTTTTGTTGGTGCTAAATGGGTTTATTTATTTGGCACCAACATATTCCACAGCGCATTACTGATATTGTCATTACTTGCTGTCCCAAGTAGGGCTCACAATCTAATTTCTCTATCAGCATGTCTTTGGAGTCTGGGAGAAAACCCACACAAGGACAATATACAAACTCTATGTAGATGTTGTACTTTGCTGTATTTGAACCCACCGCTGCAAGGCAACATTGCTATCCACTTAGCCACGGGCTTGTCCAACAATGAAGGGTATTGGATACTGATGACCTATCCACAGGAGTATCTGATTGATGGTGATCCGTCCCTGGACCCCGCATCAATCAGCTGATGCGGCTGCCTCTGGCACTGGAAGCTGTATATACTGTATATGAAGAATAGGAGCAGAGCTGCTTCTGTCCATATACCATGTATACAGCTTCCAGCATGTGGATGCAGCCAGATCAGCTGGTTCACATGTGCTGTTTTTCTCTACACCAATGAAAATGACTAAGGCTAGGTTCACACCTGCGTTGGAGACTCCACCACAGATTCCACCTAAAATCAGCGAAGAGAAAAGTGCAAGGAGGACTTTTCTCTCCCCCCGATTTCAGTGTATAATCAGTGGAAACCCATTATAGTCTATGGGGTCCACAGGTAAGCAGATGGGCTCTCCATCTTTTGGGTCCCCATGATAAATAAATAGTAAAATAAACAATAAAAAATGCCTGTGTGGTTTCAAGTGAGAGTAAAACACAGATATGTAGTAGCACCAAGGCTGTTTCAACATATTGGTGGGCCCAGTGCAAAGGTTTTATAAGTGGGACCCCCTGCCTCTGTACCACTGAGATGGGGGCCCCCACTGCTATAGAGCCTGATGTAAGTGCACTGGCCTTGAATAGCACCCTTATTGATGTATGACATACAACAGTCACATGTACAAACAATTTTACTTAGATTGAAACTGTCCTACAACAAAAAGTTTGTGTAGAACCCTAAGGGCCAATTCAGACAGAAACATCCAAGCTGGAATGAAATGTGTGATGGATTTATTTTCTGGCCTGACCATGGCTCATCTGAACTGAACCCATAGCATCATGGTGATTTATGATGCTATGAGTTGAATGACAGCAGCACTACTGTCCCATACTCACGTAATGCTGTGAGTACTGAACAGCGCTGCTGCGGTTGTTGTTCAACTCACAACATCATAAATCACTATGACACTGTGGTACATGCACTGGTTGGCAGAAAGCTGCATCTGTCTATGACAGATCATTAGTGGCAGTAGTGCCCCATTAACTTTTAGGACCCCCCCCCCCATTAACATTTTCTATATTGAGACAGGGGTGGCAGCTATGCCTAAGGCGGCTGCTTCTCCGACATGCCTGTCAACACCACCATGGCCTTCATGAGTTCTGTCATGATTACTGTGCTTTTCATTTGTGGAGGTGGTTTCAACATGCTACCTATATAGAATTCATGAGCACTCCACCACCCACTTTTGTATGACTAAGACATGCCCAAGATGAAAAGGTCAGAGTACAGTCTGGTTATTCAGAATATTACTTTGTGCCATATTCCACTATTACTATTACAGATCATATTCTAAATGAAATTATGTATTTGTGAAATTAAATCATGAATATTTCCAGATGGCCTATGACTAAGAGGGCAACACCCAAGATCCAGGGCCCACCACCTAAACTAAAATGTTCTACTACCATTTTCTAGCACTTCAATATCTTAAACTTCATAGGTGGCTCTTACAGGATATGGCTATATAGTATTGAGCAATAAAACTTGGTGAGACACTGGGGCAGATGGGGAATGAGATGGGGAGGGAAGAATGGAAGTTCAGGATGGACAGGCAGAGAGCTGGGTAACTGTTAGGAAAAGGGATAGAGGGAAGAGTGTCAGGGAGGCTAGTCCTGACCTGGACCTCCCTAATAAGTTTGCAAATTAGCAGATGAGGGGGAGACTCAAATATAGGTGATACAGATAGGGTAATCTGTCACAAAGACTGCAAATACTGAACAGTTTATTTTCTTCTCAGTGTTTGGCTTTGATTTATCGTGGATTGGGTTGACAGATTAATGGGAGGGGCTGATGAAGACGCAGAAGCCATAGTGCACATTGGCACTAATCACAAAGTTAGAGGTAGATGGAAAGTCCAGAAAAAATCTTTTAGGGACTTGGACAGAAAGCTGAAGGCAAGGATCTCAAAGGTATTATTTTCTGAAATACTACCTGTACCATGGGCCACACAGCAGAGGCAGCTGGAGATTAGGAAGGTAGACAAGTAGCTCAAGAGCTAGTGTAGGAAGGAGGGGTTTGGGTTCTTTGAGAACTGGGCTGACTTTTGTGTTGGCTTGGTTTTCAGTAGGAATGGGCTGCACCTCAATGGGGAGGGTACAACTGTTCTGGAGGAGTAGATGACTAGATGGTTTAAACTAGGGACTGTGGAAAGGCATTAACCCCTTAACGACCCAGGACGTAATAGTACGTCCTGAGTCGCATGACGATGTATGAAGAGCACTCAGGAGCTGAGCGCTCTCCATATACCGCGGGTGCTGGCTGTATAATACAGCCAGGACCCGCAGCTAACAGCAGCGATCGGTGCCTGCACCGATCGCGGCTGTTAACCCTTTAGATGTCGCGGTCAAATGGGACCGTGGCGTCTAAATTGCGCAGCCGCCACGGGCGCCGCCATTTTTACCTGATCGTCGCCCTCCAGAACGTCATCGGAGGGCGGAGATTGGTTGCCATGAGCAGGGCCGGTTTTAGACAAAGTGGGGCCCTGGGCAAAAATTAAAAGCGGGGCCCCAAATGCTGATATGCAAACAACACCATCGTCTTCCAGTGACAACCCCTATAATAACGCCTCCTTTCTGCCAACAAAAAAGTAATAACAAGCCCCATTTTACCACATACAATTCAAATGAGCACCTTTGTACCGCCTAATAGATTTTTGCACCCAGTCATCAGTTATTATAACACCTCCTTATAAATAATAGTCCCTGCTTATAAATAATATTACACCTTTATTAATAATAGCTCCCTTATAAATGATAAATAGGGCCCTGTATCAGTAATATTCCCCCTTATCAGTAACAGTCACCCCATAAAAATAATACTGCTCCCTTATAAATAATAGCCCCCTCATAAATAATAGTTCCACTTATAAATAATAGTCCCCATTATCACTAATAGCCCCCTTTATAAATAAACCCACTTAACAATTATATCCCCCTTATAAACAGTTCCCCTCTTATAAATAATAGCTTCCCCCCTTATAATGGATGCCTTATATATAATAGTTCCCCCCTTATAAATAATAGCCCATCTTATAAATAATAGTTCCCCCTTATAATAGCCCCCTCATACTTAAGTTTCCCAATTATATATAGTAACCCACCCTTATATATAATAGTTCTCCGTTATACAGTGTCGGACTGAAGGGCCTTAGGCCCACCAAAGGAACTTGTTCTGGGGCCCCACCCAACAGCTTCCTGCTAATAGCCTACACCACAGCTCCTTCACTGAAGTCTTACATATGTGCTGACTATCTGGCATTACTGAGTATGTTCCCAGTATAGTCAGCCCCTATAGTACTGTGCAGGTCCCAATAACTCCATGGCCAGTTCATGCACAGTACTGTATGGGGAATGACATGGCCATGGGGCACTACACATATGTGCAAGATTATGGTGAGGGAGCTGTGATGCAGACATAGCACACAGGGCTGCCAGCAGGAATTGTCCCCCCCCCCACAGTATAATGCTCTACATGGTATATAATGCTCCACAGTATAAAATGCTCTCCTGAGCCCTCCAGTTTCCCCACATGGTATATAATGCTCCACAGTGACCCCACACTGTATAAAATGTTCCCCTGAGCCCCCCATTGTGGTCCCACATGGTTTGTAAGGCTCCACACAGTATAATACTCCACAGTGGCCCACACAGTATACTACCCCTTAGTGGCCCCAGACAGTACAATATGCTCCCCAGCAGCCCCACACAATATAATATGCTCCATACAGTATAATATGCACCCCACAATGCCCCCCCAGTATAATGCTCCACAGTGGCCTAACACAGTATAACATGCTCCATAATGACCTCCACACAGTATAATATACTCCCCAGAGGGGTTCCCCCAGTATAATGCTCCACAGTGGTCCCCCACAGAATATCATATGCTCCCGAAAAGCCCCACACAATATAATACACTCCACAGTGGCCCCACACAGTATAACAGGCTCCCCACACTCCCCCAGTATAAAGCTCCACAGTGGCCCATAGTATAATATGCTCCCCAGAGGGCCCCCGCTAGTATAATGCTCCACAGTGCCCCCTCCAGTATTTTGCTCCACAGTGGCCCCACGCAATATATTATGCTCTCCAGAGCGTCCCTCCACCATAATGTTCCACAGTAGGCCCCACGCAGTATAATATGCTCCCCAGAGGGCCCCCTAGTATAATGCTCATTAGTCCCCCCCAAATAATGCCCCACAGTGGCGCCACGCAATATAATATGCTCTGCTGATGCCCTCCCCCCAGAATAATGCTCCACAGTGACCTCACTCAGTATAACATGCTCCAGAATGGCCTCCACACAGTATAATATACTGCCCAGAGAGGTTTCCCCAGTATAATACTCACAGTGGCCCAAAACAGTATAATATGCTCTTCAGAGCCCCCCCCAGTATAATGCTCCACAGTGGCCCAAAACAGTATAACATGCTCTCCAGAGCACCCCCCCCCCCCAGTATAATGCTCCACGGTGGCCCCGCACAGTATAATATACTGGGGGGCCCCTCTGGAGAGCATATTATACTGTGTGGGGCACTGTGGAGCATTATACTGGGGAGGGGGCCCTCTGGAGAACATGTTATATTCTGCGGGGCCTCTGTGGAGTATTAGAAAGTGGGGGGGGGCTCTGGAGAGCATGTTATATTCTGTGGGGCCACTTTGGAGCATTATACTGGGGGGCCCCTCTGGAGAGCATAATGCTCCAAAGTGGCCCCACAGAATATAACATTATCTCCAAAGCCCCCCCCCCCACACATTATAATTTTCCACAGAGGCCCCACAGAATATAACATGCTATCCAGAGGGGCCCCTTCCTCAGTATAATGCTCCACAGTGGCCCCAAACAGTATAATATGCTATCCAGAGGGGGCCCCCCAGTATAATATGCTATCCAGAGGGGGCCCCCAGTATAATATGCTATCCAGAGGGGGCCCTCCAGTATAATATGCTATCCAGAGGGGGCCCCCAGTATAATGCTCCACAGGGGCCCTACAGTGCTATTATTATATTATATTCTGGGGTCTCTTCAGACCCCGGAGTATAATAATTGAAGGCCCGGGGTAAGTAAGGTAAAATAACAAACAGTTATACTCACCTTGTCTTACCTCTCCTGGGCCTCCTCGCGCTGCTCCGTAATCCCCGCCGGCGCTGGCTTCTTCTTCTCTGCGGCTGACGTCACGCGTTCTGGACGTCACCGCTGAGGCCTGTGATTGGGCCTCAGCGATTACGTGAGGCACGCCCCACGTGACCGCTGAGGCCGGGCCTCAGCGCCTCTGCAGTGATGTCCGGAACGCCAGAAGATGACGTCGGACGCCAAGGACAGGCGAGTAAAAATGTTTGTTATTTTTACTCTGTTATTGATTTGGCCGGGCCTGACTCCGGGATCCGGAGTCATCAGGTTCCGGATCCCGGGGGCCCCTTTGGGGACGGGGCCCGGGGCAATTGCCCAGTTTGCCCCCCCCCAACGCCGGCCCTGGCCATGAGAGTGCCTATGTGTGGTGTATTTCGGGAAGCAACAAGGTCATTTTGTTGAAGGCTCCCAGGCCTGTCATTACATTAGAGCTATTACACGATGCCAGAGGCATCGTCTAATAGCAGTGAAGGCATTTTGTTATTCACTGTGATACAGTAGTATCGCAGTGAATAGTATGATCGATCAGACTCCCTAGGTTTCAAGGTCCCTAGGGAGTCTGATCATACAAGTAAAGTATAAAAAAAACAGTTTTAAAAGTATGAAAAAAATAAAAAAAAACACAAAAGTTCAAATTACCCCCCTTTCCCTAGATCAGATATAAAAGTAAATAAACAAAAGTAAGCATAAACACTTTAGGTATCCCCGTGCTCCAAAATACCCGAACTATTAAAATATTAAAATATTTGTCCCATACGGTGAACGGCGTAGCGGGGAAAAAAAAATCAAAATGGCCAAATATAGCGGTTTTTTCAACACTTTGTCTCCTATAAAAAATTGAATAAAAAGTGATCAAACCATCAGCTCTTTCCCCAAATGGTATCAATAAAAACGTCACGTTGTCCCGCATAAAAAGACGCCTTACCCAGCTCCATACATGTAAATATGAAAAAGTTACAGGTGACACAATATGGCGACGCAAAATTTTTTTTTCTATTTAGCAAAGTTTTTAATTTTTTAAAAAGGTATCAAAACATTACAAATACTATATAAATTTGGTATCGCTGTGTTCGTACTGACCCGCAGAATACAGATAACATGTCATTTTTACCACACAGTGAATGCTGTAAAAATTAAACCCATATGAATTTGGCGCAAATGCAGTTTTTCTCCAATTGCACCTCATTCTGAATTTTTTTACAGCTTCCCAGTACATTGCACAGCATATTGAATAGTGACATTACAAAGTACAATTTGTTTCGCAAACAATAAGCCATCATGTGACTCTGTGAACTGAAAAATGAAAAAGTTATGGCTCTTGGAATGTGGGGAGGGAAAAACGAAAATGCAAAAACAAAAAATGGCCTGGTCATTAAGGGGTTAATGGCATAGAAAAAATAATATTTTAGCAATAATAATAAGCAAATGTTTCCCCATTATTAACATCTATTCAATATAAAATTATACTATCACAAATAATATATATTTTTGAACTCTTCCAATTCTTATCTCAGATGCAATTATATAAAAATTCCAATAACAACTGTTGTCCTTTATTTGGAGCGGTAAGAGGCCAAGAGTTGCTGCTTCCATATTGTATAGGTTAAAGGGAAAAGGGGGTATAGGGGTCCCTAATTTGTTTCTATATGATAAAGCTATCAGATTGAGAAGTATAGGAAGCTGGTGTTCTCAATTTACGGGTTCTAGTTGGCCAACAATAGAGTTTTATCTTAATAAAAGCAGACATCTACGTGATTTGATGTTAGCATATTTGGTTAAATCTAATTTGTCACTTCCAGTGGTTCCAACAATACATGCTACCCTGGAAGCATGTGGTGTAATAAATACTAAGTTGCGACAATATTGTAATCTAACTTCATTTTCTACTCCTATGGAAGTTTTAGAACTTCTTATACCCAATATCAATCTATCCTTGTGGAAAACAAAAGGATTGGGTCAATTGCTGATATCCTGGAAAGAAAGGAGATTATCCCATTCCAACAAATAAAAGAAAGATTTGATTTACCTTCGGGTTAGTTTTTGACTTACTTGCAGGTAAAAACATATACTCAGAGTTTCTCACTGAATGAAATATCTATCCCTACTGTTCTTTATGATTATATTTTTGCTGAAGAGGTGAACCTTAAAGAGGACCTTTCACGTCCTCATACACATGCGGTTTTACATACCGCTAGTATATCAGTGCGCTTTCCCGTTATGTGCTCCGGGACTGGAGATATTGGTGCCGTTAGTTTCGGCACCGATCTCTGCCCATTGTCAGAAGGGCGTTCCTGACAGTCTAGCTGAGCTACAAGGAACGCCCCCCCTGACAGTACTCGTCCATAGCCCTGTACTGTCAGAGGGGGCGTTCCTTACCGCCCAGCGATGACGCTGAGCTGTGAGGAATGCCCCCCCCCAGTACAAGTCTATGGACGAGTACTGTCAGGGGGAGCTTTGCTCACAGCCCAGCTAGACTGTCAGGAACGCCCTTCTGACAGTGGGCAGAGATCGGTGCCGAAACTAACGGCACCGATATCTCCAGCCCAGGGGCATGTGCAGGAGGACATGAAAGGTCCTCTTTAAGTATACCACTCAATGGTTCTATGCTACTTTATTAGAAGATTTAGAACATATAAGCAGGGCACATTTGCTTAATTGGGAAAAAGATTTTAATCAATCATTTTCTAAGTTTATGTGGAATTTGGCATTTAAATGGGGGTTGAAATCTTCATCGGGCCACATTGATTGAAACCCATCTTAAACTTCTTATAAGATGGTATTATACACCTCTTAGCCAAAAATTTCCCTGGTACTTCAGATGTTTGTTGGAGAAACTGTGGAAATGTGGACTCGTTATATCATATTCTTTGGAATTGCCCAAATATTGCAAAATTTTGGAGAATTTTTGAATTATTGAAGCAATTGGCATGAATGAATATCTCCCCTAGTGCCCCACTAGCCTTGGTACTTTTGGGGATAGAACAATACCCGATCAAGTATTGAGCATTGGTGGGTCATTTATTGCTTTCTGCTAAGCTATTAGTGGCACGAAAGTGGAGGTCTCAATTGACCCCAACTCCAACTATGTTAATTAACATAATGACAGAGCATTGTATCCATGAGAAGATGTTTGCTGTAAGAAATAATAGGCTTCGCACTTTTATAGACACGTGGTTTTCATGGACTCGTATGTTCCCAAATACTCATATAGATATCCAAGTGTTAAACTGCTAGTCTGCAGATGCCTCTTGATTAACAAACTAATCGACATTTGAAATGCTCTCCTCCCCCTTTTTTGTGTTTAGTTTGTCTGATGTTTAAAATGATAAATATATATGGATATGGTAATATGCATATATGTATGTCTATGTTTCTTTATGTATGGAAAAATTAATAAAAATTTATATTGGAAAAAAAAAAAAAGAAAAAAATAATATTATAGGATGCAACAAAAGAGCATAGGCACTCATGATAAGAACATAGTTATGCCTCTAAACAAATCACTAGTACAGCCATGCACAGACTATTGTGCGAATTTTGGGTCCCAGTATATAAGAATGTCATAACTGAGAGAGTCGACCAAGGACAACAAAGACAATTAGAGGAATGGGTGGGTTAGAGTACAATGACCAACAAATTTAGGTACATCCGCTACACCTAGAGCAAAGAACATTTCACCAGCATAATAGAAAGGATTCTTTACTGTAAGAGCAGTGAGGCTATGGAACTCCCTGCCACAGGATGCCACAGGTGGATTCATTGTGTAAGTTCAAAGAGGGCCAGGATGCCTTTCATGAACGGAAAAATATTACAGGTTAGAGATTTTTGATAAAGACAAGTTAATCCAGGGTGATATACTAAGTTGGAGTTGGGAAAGAATTTTTTTCCCCTGACATGGGGCAATTGGCATCAGTCTCATGGGTTTCTTTGCCTTCCTCTTGATCAACACGGTAGAGTTATAGGTTGGACTTGATGGACTTGTGTCTTCATCCAACTTCATCTACTATGACATTATTTTATGGTGAGGTCTTATGGAAGGTTGTGTTGGCAAATATGAAGCTCCTGGGCCCAAATGCAAAAATCTGTACCGGGCATGCCACAACTATAATGTGTAATTTATAGTATTGGTCTCCACATATTGGGAAGAGAAACCTTATGGGCTCCCTAAGGCTCATAGGCCCATATGCGCCTACATATAAAGCTTAGTTACATCAGTCTACAGCCTTCTCACTTGCACCAAAAGTGCAATTATTCCTTCACATTGCTTGTACTTATTCTATACTTCTGTACTTAAAGGGGTTTTCCGGGCAAAAAAACTTTAAAAAAAAAGAAGGTATTTTAGTGCTATTAATGAGTTAATAATTGCACCAAAATACCTTTAGCAGTGTTTTGAGTGATTTGTGGCTTTCTCTGGGAGCTCCAGGCATCCTCTGCATTTGTTTACATGTTTCCCTAGCTTCCTGCTGTCTTAGCCTACAACTCCCATGATCCCCCTCTCACACCCCCTTCCTGTTTCCCTAGCTAGCCCACGGACTACTAGCCCTATCTATCTACCTACCTACTTACCTATCTCAGCCCCAATTCCCCCCCCCAATCATACTTCCCTGTCTTCTGTGTCCTGGAGATCAGTTTCTTCAGTCCTGCCGGCATCTTCTTCTGTATGTGTGGTATGAGCTCTTCACTTCTGCCGGCGAATGTACAATAAAGCTCTATTGCGCAGGCGATGGCAGAAGTGGAGGAAGTGACGCTTCTTGCCAGAAGACTGAAGATAGATAAGCATGATGGGACAGAGGGGGAGGGGAAGGTATTGGTGATGCTTCATTTCTGGAAATGCAGAAACGGAACATCACCGGATCCTCAGAAAATGTGCCTGGGGCAGTCCAGGTATATATGGAAATATAGATTTTTTGTAAATGAAGTTAATTAGAAGTTAGGCAGGGGAGAGGGTTTAGTTTAAGGATTCATTTTCAATTTATCCCGGACAACCCCTTTAAGGAAAAAAAAAATTGTAATGAATGACATTTTAAGGGAAGTTCAAACACAGTGGTTAGTATGCCATATGACCGAAAACCACTCTAGGTATAGGAATTGTAAATAGGAAGCAGCAGAATTTTTAGGTTCATCTTTCATATGGATAAAGTTCAAGGCATGATAAACCTGAAAACAATACAAAAAGTTACTAAATTATTATGTTTTATGTTTTGCACGTTGTGAAGGATCTCACCTTGCCAAGCCTCTTGGCCTACCTGAGATCACCCTCCTTACGTCCCAATCAGGCCCTGTGAGTAGACTGGGTTCATAGGATAGCATGAAACGAGCTTTATAAATTTTATATATTTATTAACACAAGTGGGTTGGTACTAGCCACTAACATACACAGAAATACACATCAATGGATTGTCAAGCAAATACAGGTAAAAGCACAATACAGCACAGAAAATAAAATGGGAATAAAAGATAAGAAAATACCAGAACATGTTTGTAGTCTCTAGACCTCAACAGTTTGGCCTAGGGCGCTTTCTTTAGGCAGTAGTAGAGCCTGTCTGCTCACATGTCTTCCATCATCAGAAATCTAAGGCCTCACTGCTAGGCCTCAGGTTACTTGCTTATAAGCCAACAGCATGACATGCCCTCACATCTCTCCCAGGATAACAACCCCCTTTGTCTCTCAGGGGAGACCATATAACTATCTCCTCCCTGAGTGATGTCACTAGAAGGGGAAGTCCTGCCCTCCATCTTTGAAACCAAACAACCATAACCAGTCCTAATTCCTCGCCAGATGAATGCATTGTCCGGTGAGATCCCCATCGTGTAGACACCAAGAAGAACACCCCAATCCCCTTTGGGTAATGAGTTCAGTGTCTGGACCTTTTTCCTGCTCTCAACAGTACCGAGTTTAGATTTGGGGCGATCCTTCTCTGCCTTGCGCACCCGAGGAATTTATTGGTGCGACAATAGGCGGTTCTACTGGGGAAATATTGTCATAAAACCATATTTCCTTTGTTGGGGTAGCCGGCTTCGTGGAGTCTGGGTCCTGTGTGCCCAGAGTTCTCCCACCACATCCTTGCAGTACCTCACCCCTGCTGTAATAACGATTGGAACAAGGGTATGCAAATAGGGCTATAAATTGGACTACAAAGTGTCTTTGATTACAGAGTAGAAATACCGTATTCCTGAAGCCTATGACCAAAGGACTGATAACAGTCATAGATGCCACACTGTGTATTAGTAATACGAGCAAGTGAAAACACACTAAAGCAAAATACATAACTAAATACTGTGTGGGGGCCACTGTGGAGTGTATAATACTGTGTGGGGGCCACTGTGGAGCATATAATACTGTCTGGGGGGCCACTGTGGAGCATATAATACTGTGTGGGGGCCACTGTGGAGTGTATCATACTGTGTGTGGGCCCACGGTGGAGCATATAATACTGTGTGGGGGGCCCACTGTGGAGCATATAATACTCGGTGGGGCCACTGTGGCGCGTATTGTACTGTGTGGGGGCCACTCTGGAGCATATAATACTGTGTGGGGGCCACTGTGGAGCATATAATACCATCTGGGGGCCACTGTGAAGCGCATTGTACTGTCTGGGGGCCACTGTGGAGGGCATTGTACTGTCTGGGGGTCACTGTGGAGTGCATTGCACTGTGTGGGGGCCCCTTCACTATTTATATCACACAGTATCTGTTTTATAGCAGACATGTGATATTATTACAGGCTGTAATAACATTGCACGGTCACTATAAAACAGATCCTTTGTGCTGTAATTAGTGAACATTAATTGTCCAAAAGTACCACATGCAAACGTCTACCTTTCAGTACAAAGTTGTTTGTATCATTGAAAGCTCTGTAAAGCCCCATTTACACGACTGTATTTTGTGGATCTACACAGTATTAAGGTTAAATTGCTGTGTTGGAACTTTGCGATAATTTAGTGAGTTTTGGATTGCAGTTTGGGCACTCTGTCTCTAAAAGGTTCGCCATCACTGACAGCAACTTTAGTAAAGTTGGATATTTTTAGCCGCGATCGTATGGAAATATGATTGTGTAGTCCACTTTTGGCCACTCATCAGCGAATTTGTGCAGGTTCATACTTTTTTTTTTCTTTATATAAATGGCTGTCGCTCAGCCAGTTTAGTAGCTAATACTGATGGTGGGATCATTTACACAAATAATCCCACCAAAACCTAATGTGAACGTCCAGCTTCACATACTCCTAGATGGCAGGCTAACCTGCACTTTGGCTTGACTTTCTTCATATACATATGGCCAGCTTCTGACCACCACACATCTGTGGAGGAGGGAGGGGCAGGTCTTGTGGCTGTAATAACAGCAGCCAATAGTTGACATGACGCATGGTATGAACTTGTCCCTATACTCTCTCTTCTCTGCAGTCATGGAAGTCTTCCTCTCTCCATAGAGCAGCACAGGAAACATGAGATTCCTTCAGTCCCTGTGATGAGGAAACTCCCTCCAGGAAGACATAGGCGGCGGCAGCAGCTCAGCCTTCTACATTACACCTACTTGTTACATAGCCACACAGCCTGTCACTCACACAGGGGGGTAGGGGAGAGCCTCGCTGCCATTGGTCACCGCGGGAGGGTGCTCTGTGCCTATTGGCCAGAAGTAGCGGCGTGGGCGTGGTCTAGGACAGCCGGAGAAGAGTGTGCTAGAAGTTGCCTCCCGGTTTCCGGTGTTCATATCAGTCTGTGAGGAAAACAGGACGCGGAACTGAACTGTGAACTGGTCGGGTCAGGATTCTGCCAGGTGTACACAAGGTAACACGCTGTCTGCGGCAGTAACACTCACTTCATGCTGAGCTGTCGTCACAGGCATGTTTACACCCAGCTGCTGCTGTTTTCCTGCAGTGTGGCACTACAAGGCGCAGCAGGCTAGGGGGTACTAAGTATCTGAGGGGCACAGGACACTTTCCTGACAGTCTGCGGCATTGTATATGAAGTGTAGTAATATCTATGATTACCTCTGTTAGTTTCTTGTTTGTATGGCTCCACACTGGTTTTTGGGGATACTGGTTATCATTGAGGAGAATTATAGGCAATGCATCATGGGGAAAAATTAAGTAAATTAGCTATTTATTAATGTGGTGGAATCTGAGCCTGGTATGGAGGTAGTATTGTGGGCATCACATTTTTTTATGTATATAAACACACACTATGATGTAGCCGCTGCCGACTGTGACCATTGACTGAGACTGTTGTGTGATGTGCTACAGCAATGTGACACATCATGGTTGTCCACTTTGTACACTCTGTACCACCCTTCCCCATTTTCACTGACATGGGAATCAATGGGTGTCCATGTAAAAAGCACAAGTTGCTCTTTGCTCTATTACATCCATATGACGTTAGGACTTTGTGTAAGGGAATATGCTCTAGTTTATGCTCACACTGGACATTTTTCTTGTGAAAAAAACAAAAACAAAATATATTTGGCTACAGTCTGCAGTAGAAATCTGAGGCTGACCCTTGGATTTTTTCTGTGGATTTGTAACTTGACATGATGTAGATCAGACTCCATTCAGTGGGACTAACCAGATATGGCCTCTCAGGCTGGATTCACATTAGCATTGAAGTCTCCGTAGGGGACTCAGTCACAGAATTTGCTTAAAATCGGCAGAGAGAAAAGTCCTGCAAGGAGGATAAAATCGGTGGAAACATGTTGGAGCTGACTGGTCTCAGTGGTCACTGGCAAGGATCTGGTGACGTCACTGGTCCCTCACCAGTGGCCACTGAATGATCTCAGCAGTCATGTGACCCTCCCCACTTCTAGTCTGCAGAGCCCCAGCACAAGAGGGAAAGGATAATGTAGAACAGCACTGGGGATAGGTGAGTATTTTTACAACCACCCTTGATGCCCCTGAAATTTCTGTACTTGCTGGACAGCCCCTTTAAAGGGATTTTCCCAATACGACATCCAGTTGGGTAAAGAAGGGGTTGAAGTCCATTTTGTATTTGTGCTTGATGGTCTGGGGAAATCCATGATCTCAAAAGAAGAACTTTGTTTTGATGAAATCCATTGTTCCTTTGTTACAAGAGGCTCAATAGACTCCTATCTGATGATGACATCATATAACATGTAGAATAAGGAGTTTGTCCAGATCAAATTGGGTGGTGTAGCTGAGAAGCGTGTTCATGATTAGTTGATTTTTGTGTAAATCCATTAAAGGGGTTTTCCAGCTTTAAGTAAATTGGTGACTTTTGTCTCAGCGTGTGTTAGAAAAATAAAAGTGATCTCATTGATCCCCACCAGAAATGTGCTTCTGGTTTTGTTTGGAAGCTGAGAGTCTCCGCTTTCGTATGCTACCAGTATAGACTGCAGCATATCAAAATCACATTACCAAATTTGTTTTTAACTAGTGATTTCTCAGTTTCTTACATCTAGAACAATATTGGTAGCATATGAATGCTGAGACTCTCAGCTTTCATATGACACCAGAAGCACTCTCAGTGGTATAATAACGGAGATACAGCTGGTTGAAGTGACACCCTAACGCTCCCTCCAAAGTTCTAGATCTGTATATTTTGGCAATATAGGGTGAATATGAAACTGAAGAAAGTGCAATAAATTTAATAACGTATATTGCAAAAATGTTCAGGAAGACCCCCTATACAATAGTAAAAAAGTTAAACGACACACACTTACCTACAACTGTGACCCTCTTGATCAGCCCCAAATTTGACCATGCACTTGAAATTAATCTTGCTGAACCTATAGGATTTATGGGGTCCGTTCCACATTCAAAGACTTCTGATCAGGATAAAGAATTGAGCATGTTGAATATCAGTTTACACAAACCTTGTTCCTGCAGGAGGTGTCTAGCAATGGTTTATCTATCTCTCCCTATTCAAACATATATGATCAGCCATGTCAGATGATGTCATTATTGGAGGTCAGCACTTTCTTACGGTCCCATTGCAGTGAAGAAATGAAAAATTTACATAGGAATTGTCTAGGGAGTTTAATTTTACTTATTTCCTGCAGGGATTTTTTCATGCTGGATGTGGAGGTTCCAGGCTATGTTCGATCTCAGGTCACGTGATCAGACTATAATAAAGCTATCTGCAATAGCAAAGATAACTACCTGTGAAAAGGGGAGAAGAGGGAGGAGGTGGAGCGACTTGGGGGCGGGGTGCTTTCTCCCACCATGTGACTTGGGGTCAGACACAGCCCGGAACCACCCAAGTTCAGCTCGGAAGAATCCCCTGAGGAAGTAAAATTAAACTCCCTGGACAACCCCCTTTAAAGAAGCTTGTCTTTTGGGAATACCTTCACCAATTCTAACACTCTGTGTACAGACGTCCATCAAAATCATCCTCTGATGTGTCACAGATTTTATTGATATACAGTGGGGAAAAAAAGTATTTAGTCAGCCACCAATTGTGCAAGTTCTCCCACTTATAAAGATGAGGCCGGCCTGTAATTGTCATCATAGGTAGACCTCAACTATGAGAGACAAAATGAGAAAACAAATCCAGAAAATCACATTTGTCTGATTTTTAAAGAATTTATTTGCAAATTATGGTGGAAAATAAGTATTTGGTCACCTACAAACAAGCAAGATTTCTGGCTCTCACAGACCTGTAACTTCTTCTTTAAGAGGCTCCTTCCTCTGTCCTCCACTCATTACCTGTAGTAATGGCTCCTGTTTGACATTGTTATCAGTATAAAAGACACCTGTCCACAACCTCAAACAGTCACACTCCAAACTCCACTATGGTGAAGACCAAAGAGCTGTGGAAGGACACCAGAAACAAAATTGTAGACCTGCACCAGGCTGGGAAGACTGAATCTGCAATAGGCAAGCAGCTTGGTGTGAATAAATCAACTGTGGGAGCAATAATTAGAAAATGGAAGACATACAAGACCACTGATAATCTCCCTCGATCAGGGGCTCCACGCAAGATCTCACCCTGTGGGGTCAAAATGATCACAAGAACGGTGAGCAAAAATCCCAGAACCACACGGGGGGACCTAGTGAATGACCTGCAGAAAGCTGGGACTAACGTAACAAAGGCTACCGTCAGTAACATACTACACCGCCAGGGACTCAGATCCTGCAGTGCCAGACGTGTCCCGCTGCTTAAGCCAGTACATATCCGGGCCCGTCTGAAGTTTGCTAGAGAGCATTTGGATGTTCCAGAAGAGTATTGGGAGAATGTCATATGGTCAGATGAAACCAAAGTAGAAGTGTTTGGTAGAAACACAACTCGTCGTGTTTGGAGGAGAGCGAATGCTGAGTTGTATCCAAAGAACACCATACCTACTGTGAAGCATGGGGGTGGCAACATCATGCTTTGGGGCTGCTTCTCTGCAAAGGGACCAGGACGACTGATCCGTGTACATGAAAGAATGAATGGGGCCATGTATCGTGAGATTTTGAGTGCAAACCTCCTTCTATCAGCAAGGGCATTGAAGATGAAACGTGGCTGGGTCTTTCAGCATGACAATGACCCCAAGCACACCGCCAGGGCAACGAAGGAGTGGCTTCGTAAGAAGCATTTCAAGGTCCTGGAGTGGCCTAGCCAGTCTCCAGATCTCAACCCCATAGAAAACCTTTGGAGGGAGTTGAAAGTCCGTGTTGCCCAGCAACAGCCCCAAAACATCACTGATCTAGAGGAGATCTGCATGGAGGAATGGGCCAACATACCAGCAACAGTGTGTGCCAACCTTGTGAAGACTTACAGAAGACGTTTGACCTCTGTCATTGCCAACAAAGGATATATAACAAAGTATTGAGATGAACTTTTGTTATTGACCAAATACTTATTTTCCACCATAATTTGCAAATAAATTCTTAAAAAGATCAGACAATGTGATTTTCTGGATATGTTTTCTCATTTTGTCTCTCATAGTTGAGGTCTACCTATGATGACAATTACAGGCCGGCCTCATCTTTTTAAGTGGGAGAACTTGCACAATTGCTGGCTGACTAAATACTTTTTTCCTCCCACTGTATAAGGCTATACTCACACACAGCAGATGTTACAGATGTTTTTGGGACTGTTCCATTCTTGTGAATAGGTTTTGAAGAAATCCATGTACTTGCTTCAGAAACAAGCCGTCTACATATATTAAACCTAACTGCAATGCATCTCCTGTATGTACTTTTACTGCACTTTTTTTTTTTTTCAATTGTTGCAATGAATCTGAAGTATTAAAGCATCCTATTAAATTTTTTTTTTTTTAGCTTTAAATAGGAATCTCATACTGTTTTGTAGCTACAGCTCCTATGCCAGTTTAAGTATTTGTTTCCTAGGTAACAGACTACAAACAACCCTGGTGTAATCTGATTTGCAGTCATACTGTTACATTTGTCCCCTACTTCTTACCAACTTGCTGATTGTCCCTAAGCAATAAGTAGGGGACAGATGAGCGCAGAGTCAGACTACACAAGATTTGTTTGTGTGTAACCATAAAGGAGATGAAGACACACAACAATCTCCAAAAAAAAAAAAAAATGAAAGGATGCGAAACACAGGAAAATATAGTGGAAAGGTTTACGTTTCTCTTTTTACATCCACAACTGATTTTTAGCATAAAAAAATAATTGTCAATCTGCAATGGAATGAGACCTAAAGGTGCCCATACACATAAGAGTAGAGTTGGGTGGACCAGATGCCTAATTTATTTGGGTATGCTGACTGTACCTTGAAGAAGATATTGGCAGAGAAAGATCAGGCATGTTGAATTTTGTCCTCTTGTCCTCACGAGGGATAAGGAGCTCATTCACCTCTCCCCATTGAGACATATTCATGCTCAGCCATGTATGTGTATTGGGGGTAGGGAATAATACCTTTAGGCTGCTTTCAAATTATCCGTTATGTAGATTATAAAAAATCTGACATTATACATCCCTAGTGTTTCATTGACCGATCCGTGTGTCTGAAAAGACGACACAAGGATGGAAAAGCATAGTGTGAAAGGGCCCTTAGGGTTGCATGGGCACTTTAAGACTTGTGGGATTGTCCATCTGCTCATTATTTCAGCTTGCAGTATGTGTATTAGGTTTCACTGTCAGGGTTTGAGTCTAATAGTCTTGTTCCTTTCCTAGAAATTTTTTTTTTTTTTTAGAAAGCTGACAAACAGGCTGAGAGAGTGTATGATTTTATGGTATAGCTAGCACTGACTGGCGAGGACAATGGGACCACAATCTCTTCTAATAGTCCGGTCAAGTGTATATTTCAGTGTATTCAGAGTAAGGTTATTGACTGGGCTGAACGTCTGACCAAATAGCCGATTCCTTTCTGTTCCCATTGTCCTCCAGGTACTGAATTTAGCTTCATAGGAAATGTTTAACAAGTTTGATCAGCAAATATTAGCATGCGAGGTAGAAATATTTGCTGTATTTTGGGATCAAGCAAAGCTTTCTTCAAATATGTCTCATATCAGTGTACTGTATGTTCAGACATAGCAGATATGTTGCAGAGATTCTTGTAACTGTTGTGGCTAGCAGACATCTATGCACATGCAGCAGAAACAACCCCATTCATATATATGGAGAAAAGTTTTCATTCACATTCATTTCTGCAAAGGCATAATCACAGAATGTACCATAAATGTCTCACGTCTAGGACTCTAGAAGAACAGAAGTCCTTCCCTGTTTGGCAAACTGAAGTAGCCAGTTAGAGCCACATCCAGATTTAGACCAAACAAAGTCTCTGGGAGCTACAGAATTGGCAAAACCAGCCTGAATACCATAAATGGCCAGAGGGGGATATTCTATTTAACTTTAACAGGGTTATCTGCTTTCTACAGAAATGCCCTGCATGCCGAATAATGACATTAGAAGAAGCTGATAAATCAAAGTGAAGCCCCCTGCCCTGGTGCCATAGGTTCCAGTGTAAATAAGCTGCATGTCTATATATGGCTGCTGTGACCCCCTACTTGCAGGTACTGGCACAGGTACAAGTCATGTAGGGAAACTATTCTTCTCCAATATCTGACTCTTTTTGCAGTTTTCTTTGCAGCAAAGTGGCAACCATCAAAATATAGTAGCTGCAATGGAACAAAAAAATGTACAATTTTCAAATGCCTTATAGCAATAGCCTGAACTGAGATATATGAGAAAGAGGGAAAAATGTCTCCTCTCTTGGGACACATGGCTGTGCCATACTCATGAGAAGTCAGAGGAACCCCCTTCCCTGACAGCATGTTAGATATCGGCATCCCTGATCCTTCATTCCCATGGGGGATAATCAAATGTTTCAGCCATTATTGGGAACTGCAGTATGACACTAGGTTCACACCTGCGTTCGGGTTTCTGTTTGTGGGGTCTGCTTTGGGACCTGACGAACGGAAACTTAATCTGCTTAAAAAAGTGGTTACCCATGGAAAGCTGCAGACCCCATAGCACAGGAAGGTGCTCCAGGATAACATTCAGGGCATCACCATACCTGCCATCCGCCGTCTAGCTCACAGAGGAGGCGTCAGGGACATCTCTGGTCTCATCTATGAAGAGAGTTGCAGCATCCTGATAATCTTTTGTGACGCAGTCACTTACACCAAGCACACCAAGAGGAAGACATGGTGTACGCACTCAAATGCCAGGGCCACGCACTCTACAGCTTTGGAGGTCCATTTTGCAATCTTTCTCCGTAACACAAAGGCTATATTATATAATTATTAATAGTGTGTGACTAGTTTCATAGGAATTTCATTGGCTTTTTGGGGATCATTACTGCTTCTGACCGCCTGACCATGGCTGTCAGCCATTTTATGAAGGAATCGGAGCAGAAGTTGGAAGTGGTCTGTGGAAAAACAAGAGAAGTTGGAGTCGGGGGGTTTGGCTTAGCGACTTCACAGCTTTGTATGGAATAGCACAGTCTGCTACATTATTCTATACAAAGGCAGTTAAAAAAAAAAAGTGTATTACATTGTACGCATCTTTTTAATATCCAAGTTTATAACCACTATTCTATACATTGGAAGAATCAGAATTATACATTGGGAAGTCCAAAACGCTGTGTGAATGCACCATTAGAAAGTAAATTGTTGCTGTTACTTTAAAAGAGCAGATTGTATTCCTGTAGATGGTGTAGAAGCTGCACCTGTGCCCTGGTGTCCGAGGGCGACCAAGGATCCCTCTACTATATAAGGAGATGCCAGTATTGTAAATGAGGAAATGGTAGGTGGGGGCCCTGTTACATTTCTCGGTTTGAGATTGCATAGCATACCCATTGTACTACGTATGTAGTATAAGTAGTTATTGGCCCTATATCCTGAAAGTGCAGCTGTGATGACTACACAGTCACAGGAGGGTGGGGTGTCACTTGGGTGTCAAAACTGCCATCTGTAAAGCGCTGCTGACTGGTAGCTCCATTATATTTTGCAGCAGCTCAGGAGAGTCTATGGCCTTCTCTGAAGCGTGCTGTATACTATAGCAGACAGAATAGTGTATATCGTATTGAGGCAAGTGACTGTTAATATCTGGTTACTGCGGGTTACAATCTCTTGCTCAGTCTTTATAAATATCTGCACATCACAAGGTTCAAGAAAGAGAGATATCATTTTTTTTTTTTGCTTAGACTGGCGATGCTATGTCTGCTTCTAGTTGAAGGTTACACATTTGTTATGCTAAGTACTCACTTCTTTCTTTATGCTTTATTAAGATTTTGGGTTTTTTCCCCTTCACAAGTGCAAAGGTGACATTTCACGCTTAGTAGTTTCTGTGCTCATTTTATGCTTGATCTACACCCAAAATTAAATGTGCATCTTTGAGTTCATTGGGTAGTTTGTTAGGGATCATACAGACCATCACGTTTTATTCTATTTTATTTCTAGACAGAAGTGTATCGGGCCTGACGCCAGATGAGGGCTCAGGACTTGTATAGTATCAATAATTGTATAATATACTTTAATTTACTATTTTGAAGCCAGAGTTGGTATTTTTTTATTTTTTTATTTTTTGTGATCCTTGTTTGGATGGTGTGCATGGAAAGGGTGATGAGGCCCACCTGAACTCTCCACAGACCCTGTAGATGCCGTATAACGTTCACCTTGATTTCTTCTGGTATTATAATAGTGATATTTTCAGTGTGTGGTGTTTACTGGGAGTATCTGTCATTTTCACCTATTATTTGACTGTAGCGTGTTACATAATGCTCATACCTGGACAAGGAGAATATTCACTATGAATGTGTGTGACTGTAGAGCTGCACATCTGTGACCCCTCCACAGATCAGGACTCTTCTCTTCTCAGGCACTTCCTGAATTCTATATTGTTTAGATAGGGACTTGCATAAGGTTAAAGAGTCATGGAAAGTTTGCATCCTTCCATGATGAACAAACAGACAGCACACAACAATACTAATGCCTTCAAATTCTGGTGTGAGAATGTTAGTTGTTACCTCGTTGGTACAGCTACTGGCTTAGGGTAGTGGTCGGGACTTTTCAAGCTCCTATGTTGGGCCTTTATGTGAAGGGTCTGTACTGTTCAGCCATCATGGAAAGATCTGCACATAACTCATCTACATGTCAAGAAAATGTACTAGTGTACCAGCAGTAACCCATGAGGAACAAATGTCACAAAATTGTAATTCCTTTAATTGTAGACATCCAGTTTATAACTATTATATATTGAGGGAAGTCTGACCGCAGCAGAGTAGTGAAGACAGTGCGGTAAAGTTATTCAGATCTACCTAAGTAAATGGTCATCCTAGCAGAGTAACCAAGAAAGTGAAAATTCTAGAATTATTATTTTATGACTTTAGGTTGGTCACACAGTGTACCTGGATGTGGCTATAGTCGCACCCAGTCCAGGAGTGTTCAATCTTTTTACTTCTGTATAAATGAAACCTCACTTCATTACAGTAATCGTACCATAACCATATATAGAACTGAAATTAATCGGATGGGTGTTTCACTTATACAGAGGTGAAAGCACTGGCAGCCTAGGAACTGGATGTGGCTATGGCTGCATCCATGTACAGAGTGTGTCGGCAGAGCAATATTATCCCCTTGCATCTGCCCAATATAAATATAAGGTGTGTAGGCACAAGGGGAATATGGGGTCGGTGCTATAAGGGGCTAAGGAGAATATCACATGGGTGTATTTTACTGCCGACACCTGGAGGTAACATCTATGAAAGCGGTGTGAGTTATAATGGAAATCTATGCTAGTGCCTAACTGGTGTATATTTCCATGAAGGCTGGAGCCTCTTCATAATTCACTCATTCCCTGTGCCTGTGATGCGTTGTCCTATTATCCTGATGATGGGTGAATTAAGTGTTGGATCATAAATTCTCTCATAAGAAAAAGATTCCCTTCTGTTCTATAAGGCTGAGGCCCCACGTTGCGCAAACACCGCTTAGTGGCTACAAAATGAATGGGAAATATATAAGAAATACTTATAATTCTACCTTTTGCTCAATCCACTTCTGGCTTTGGCTCAAAAAAAAAAACGCAGCAAAATCTGCCTGTCTTTTCTATGCTTTGTAAATGTCTTCAGTGTCTTGAAATGTTGGTGACTTGTTCTTGTGGGTTGTACCCTTTGTGTAGTTCTTGTTTCTAACAGTTCACTAGTCAGGGTCATACATCCTCTTCTGCTTCTGTACCTAATCTGATCTTTTCACGTGTAATGTTTCATTAAAAAGCATTGCAGCGGCCCAGAATGACTTCAGAAAAGGCGTGGTTTATACAACACTGGAAGACTTTCTTGTGATGGTGCTAGGTTCATACTTGCGTCACCTCTCTGTTGTTCTGGTATTTTAGAGGACCGATAAAATAGCAGTAAGACATGGAGTCTGAAGGACATTGACTGTAATGGGGTTTGTTGGGTGTCTGTCATTTTAAAACAAACCAGTGGAGGAAAAAGTTCTCCATGCAGGACATTTTCTTCTGCTGATTTTCAGGCTAAGGCCCCACGTAGCGGGCCACAGCACAAAACTTTCTGCTTCAATTATACCTATAGGAAAACCACCAGCATTTCCGTAGGAATAATTGACTTGCTGCGATTTCCAAAACCGCAATAATTTCGGAAATCACAGCACATCTGCTGTGCGTATTTTTCTGCAATGTGTGGATTGGATTCGCTAGAGACTGTAAAACGCTGCGTTTTTGGGACCCCGGCCTCAGGCAGACAGTGACGGAGTTCCCAGTGCAGACTCTGGAGCAGATGTGTTTGGCCTGGACCTATTTATGGGGCTAGATCTGACCCTCTCCCCCATCCCTCATATAGGAAGATGATTACTTTTTTTCTTGTTGGAGGAGGAGCTGTGTCGTGAAGTTGGCAGTGACTTCAGTTCAGAGGGTGGGTCTGCCAAAGTAGAGTGCACATTGGAAGAGTTACACTACTGGCTGGAGCATTTCCTCACAGAACCATTGGCAACAAGTTGGACTGTTGTATGTACTTGAGACCGAATGCATTGTTCTCTTCACAGGACCTCATGAAGGTGCTCCAGCTGGCTGATGTTTGTGCCTCATTGATATAGGTTAGTCATCTACTCATTCTGATTCTCCTGCATCATTATTGCATGATCAGCTATTCGGTGCGGTATAGGGCATCAATATCACCACACTATGGGAGTCCTGAGTGTGATATAGAGGTGGTATAGCATTAGTACTTTTGTGTTTTAGCGCATATTATTACTTGAATTTACCTATAGATTTTTGCCTTTTGTCTTGTCTTCTATGATCAGCGACACGGGTGTGGGTGGATACTGATTTGATTCTGATGGGTCATTGCCAGATCATTTTTTACCTAGATAATTTTTTTTAATTCTTTTTTTAAGTTCTGTTCTCACCTATGTGATGATTTGTCTGTTAGGGATCCATTATTTTTCTGCTATTCTTCTTGATTATGCCAGAATCCTTCTGGACCCATTAGGAGTAGAGCTATGGAGCTGGAGTTGGGGCCAGTTTTGGGAGGAGTCAGTAAGAAAATAGCTACCGACGCTGACTCTGAGCTTGAAAAGGAAATGATTATTTTCTATTATACAGTTGGGGCCGGTTCACATCTGCGTTCAGTTTCCGTTTGGGCAGTCCGCTTGGGGACCCCCCGAATGGAAACCTATATGCATAGAAAAGCGGTTTACCTAAAGAAACCTGCAGACCCCATAGACTATAACGGGGTCCGTATGGTTTCCGGTTGGCTTCAGCACGAAACATGTGGAGAGAAAAGTGCTGCAAGCAGCACTTTTCTCTCCGCATGTTTCGTGCGGAAACCACACGGACCCCGTTATAGTCTATGGGGTCTGCAGGTTTCTTTAGGTAAACCGCTTTTCTATGCATATAGGTTTCCATTCGGGGGAGTCCCCAAGCGGACTTCCCGAACAGAAACCGAACGCAGATGTGAACCAGCCCTTATAGATATTGCATAACTATGCAATTTGTTGAATTTTTACTCTTCTAGGAATTCAATCACTAGGTTTTTTTGTGAATTAGAGGATCTGTACTGCCTCTGTCTCTACTATGGCTGTATAAGAGTCGGTGGCTTGGCCTACCCACTCCACAGTCCTGGTTATAAGTTAGTTGGATCCATCAGCATTTGTTGCCCTCCATTTGAAAATGGCTCCAGGAGGAGAGAACACCATGGCAGTAGTGTGAACAGAGCCTTTCCTTTAGATTACAGTTGGAAACATGATCAAGGAAGAGAATGATAACCTGTCATTTGTGGTTCAGTTTTATGGTTTATTTGTTTTTTATAGCTTTTCTACAGTAGTCACACAGTAAGGTTAAATTGAAGTTACAGTGTGATAACCCCACCCAAGCATATCTCAAAAACAGTCTACAGATGTATTTTAAAGAGGCCCTGTCACCACTTTTGACATGTCTGTTTTGGTTATAAAAAAAAAGTACTCTCTGCAGCAGGATTTCATAGAAAAAAAAAATTATTCCTCCTACTAAATTGACATTTGGGTTGGGTTGAGTTTATAGTTGGGTGACGGGTTCCTGCATACTCACTATGTCCAACCAGTCTTGCCAGATGGGGATATATCCCTTTACCAGGGAGAATGTTAACACCCAGATACATGCACAGATTCTAGGTAGAATCACAGAGGAACAGCACAATGCAGAGTTCTAATAAAAGATGCTGAATACAAGTATTTACTAAAATATCAGGAGAAATGTTTATATCACATATCAGAAAATAAATGTATATTTCATGGCCCAGCTCTTGTTTTGTCATACTGATGATGTGTATTTTGTTTGTGACATCACAGACAATGACAGAATCTGCATGATCATCTAATAGCTTGTCTGCACAACACCCTGACATGACGAGACTTCTCATATCTATGGTATGAGTCCTTAGATACTAAATAGGCTTATTGTTCTAGTCTGCATGCATATACCATACATTGCACAGACTGGAGGGATGGGGGGTGTATGGATTGCAGTGGACTGCTGCTGCAATGTTACATGTTATATTACCATCCTATTCCTTCAATAACAAAGTGTCGCCTTACTGTCAGATGCGGAGAAGGTGGCAATGCACAGTCTGAAGTTGTTCCCTACTGTCCTGCTTTTGATGCTGTCATATCCTTGTAGTGATATAACATTATAGGGGTAATCCACTTTCTACAATTGATGGCCTAACCTATATGCAGGGGTCCTGGGTGTCTCCACAACATTCACGTGTATGTGTGTACTACAGCAGCAGGGGTTGTACCAGGCTGAGAAAACTGCTTTCTTCCACAACATTGGACACAACTCACAGGGCTGTGGAGTCTGATTCGGAAAAAGTTAAGGGTATGTTCACACAGAGTTTTTTGCAAGCTGAAAAAATCTGCTTCAGAAATTAGGAAACTTTTTTTTTACGCGTTTTTTTTTGCTCCAGCACACTGTATGGACCTGGAAGCTTCTCTTTAAAAACCGCTAGCGGTTTTTCCGCCTCCTATTGATTTCAATGGGTTTTTCAAGGCGGAATCCGCCTGAAGATAGGTCATGTCGCTTTTTTTTTTTTTTCTGCTAGCGGAAAAAATCAGCTAGAGGGGAAAAAACTGCTACTGACTCCCATTGAAATGAATGGGAGGCCTTTTTGCAGGTAGATTCCGGGTCAAAATCCACCTGCAAAAAACTCCGTTCACACAGAGTTTTTTGTAAGCTGAAAAAATCTGCTTCAGGAATTAGGAAATGTTTTTTTGATGCGTGTTTTTTTTTTTTTTTTTTTTTTTAATAAATGATGCGGTTTTTGCTCCATCACACTGTGTGGACCTGGAAACTTGTCTTTTAAAAAAACCACGACAAAAAAACAAAAAAATGCATCGCGTTTTTTCCATCTCCGATTGATTTCAAAAATCAGCTAGATGGGAAAAACTGCTACTGACTTCCATTGAAATGAATGGGAGGTGTTTTTGAGGTGAATTTTGATGAATTAGAGCAGGGGTGTCAAACTCATTTTCACCGGGGGCCACTTCAGCCTCACGGGGTACCTTGAAGGGCCAAGATTATTTTTCACATGTATAAAAGTAACTTCTCCTTAACAGTTAAGCGAGCTATTAAGGAGTAGTTACATTTGTACATTACTACTGTTACAATCAGCCCTTTAAGGGCAACCAGGAAGAACATAATGTATTGTTAAAACCTAAGACATTGGCATGTTACATATTATCCTCATCCTTTTCTGAATATATCAAAAATTAAGCAATATACAAATACCGTTTAACCCTGCAAATGGTATTATGGTCTATAGTTGCCTCTGCACACGGTATTATGCCCCACAGCGGCCCCTGCACACAGTATTATGCGCCATAGTTGCCCCTGCACACGGTATTATGCTCCATAGTTGCCCCTGCACACGGTATTATGCTCCATAGTTGCCCCTGCACACGGTATTATGCTCCATAGTTGCCCCTGCACACATTATTATGCTCCTTAGTGGCCCCTGCATTGGTATTATGCTCCAGAGTGGCCCCTGCAAATGGTATTATGCTCTATAGTGGCCCCTGCACATGGTATTATTATGCTCCATAGTGGCCCCTGCACACGGTATTATTATGCTCCATAGTGGCCCCTGCACACGGTATTATTATGTCCCATAGTGACCCCCCCCCCACCCATGAACTATTATTATACTCTGGGGTCTTGTAAGACCCCAGAGTGTAATGATCGGAGACCCAGGTGGTGACAAACATAAAACCAGTGTTACTTACCTGGGCTCCGGTGCGCTCCCTGCGTTCGGCCTTCTTCAATGTTGCACAGACCGGCGTCGCGACATAATGACGTCGGCCTGGCTCACGTGACGCCTGGGACGTCACCAAAGAAGGCCGAAGCCTGCTGGGAGTAACATCGGATCGCCGGAGTGGTGAGTAACACTAGTTTTTATGTTTATCACCTCCCCTGGGTCTCCGTTTATTATACTCCGGGGTCTGAAAAGCCCCCGGAGTATAATAATAGTAGTATTTGATGGGGTTCGGGGGGGGGGGGGCCCCTCTCCCCCCCCCCCCTCCTGCCACAGCTGCTTCGGCGTCCCATAGCAGAAGGGGAAGCGGGGGCGGCCACGACCAGCAGCGGGGATCGGTAAGTAAATAGGCCGTTACGTGCCGGGGATACTCCAGCAGGCAACGGCCTATATATATATATATATATATATATATATATATATATATATATAAAAACTTATTTCACCTACCTCCGATGCCTTCATGCAGCCGCCGCCGCCTCCTCTTCTTGTCCGCGACGTCTGCGTGTCAGCGTAGGAGGCGCGCTGACGTCATTGTATTGCCGCCTGCGCTGACATGCAGAGGTCTTGTAAACCAGCCCAGGACAGGTATCGCGTAGCTTTGTTTTGTTTTGTTTTTTTAAGCGGCCTGTCCTGGGCTGGTTTACATTACATAGACAATAAAAAATGCCGCCCGGGGCCAGATAAGTGCCGGGCCGGATAACAGAAGGCAGCGGGCCTTGTGTTTGACACCTGTGAATTAGAGGATCTTTACTGCTATCAGCTATTTATGCAGGAGTCAGAGTCTGTGTGTGGACAAATAGAGGAGATGGAGTCAGCACTGTGGACAACATACTCCACAGCCCTGACTACCCATGTGCTGCTATTTCTTGGAGAAAGCAGATTACTTTTTCTTTTTTTTTTTCCCTTTTATTTTTTGTTTATTGAATGGCAAGCATACAGTTTAATTGTAATATAAGAATAACATAATCAGAGCAGTTTATATTGACAAGTAGCTTCAATTAACAAACGGTTTTACTTTTGAATACAAGAGTGTGAAAAGTGGCAAAGGCCAGAAAAGGGAGTTGAAGAACCATCTAAAGGATGGAGTCAAGAAAGGCCAGTCTGGACTGACAGCGAGCGTTCCCCGAAGAGTTTCTCAAGTCGGCTTGTGTGGGGAGGGGATGGGGGAAGGAGAGGGGTATGTTGGTATGGGTACAAGATGGGGTGGGACTTTGGGGGGGATCCTCCAGTCTCGGCTGATGCCACCACTCTTTCTATGTTGCTTAGAGGCAATTGCTAACAAGGTATTGGTTGTTTACTGAAGGACTGCACAATTTCAGGTATCTGGAATGATTCCTTAGACCAGCTTAGAAGCTCACCAAATCTGGAGATTTAGTTAACTTTGTGCACCATTGCTTATAGGTTGGAGGCATCTGCAGCCGTAGTCAGGGAATTAAGGCTTTAGCCACCACAATGCTTCTGAGGTAGCGTCTATGGCTGGAAGTGGCTTTGTGATGACTAGTCTGGTCAGACAGAATGGGGTGAATCCTATATGGTGAATATATGGAGGAGAGGAGGTTTGTCTAGCTGGTTGGTACCCAGTCGCAATGATTTGTTCAAATTCCTTATAGGGTCCATTCCAATTAAATGAGGAAGAGAATAGCTTCCTGCCGTTATTATAGTTCTCAATGTGTATGAAATTAGAGCTCTTATGACTTAGCCCTGGGAAGAAAGTATGGGCGATTGGCAACTCTTTATCCACGCAGAAGTATCCCAGGTTGACTTGTCCCAAAAGTCTCCAGGTAGCATGTGCGGAATCAAGTCCACAGGCAGGCAAAAAGAAGGGAATGGGAGCTAGCTTGGGTTGCAGGTTCCTCCATATTTCACAGGCGCCCCTGATAAGCTAATTGGTCTGCGTCTGGCTACGATCTGGGATCTACAAGTCTCTGTTACTTGAGCTGCTGTGACTAGTCATCGAAGCAAGTTATTCGTCTGAGGGGTAGCAAGATCAAGCCAAAGTTACAGTAGAGTTTTATAGCTGTGTAATATTGCTGAATTGGTAAGTCAATGCTTCCTACTGACTTAGGTTGCGAATAAACTCAAGTGGGCCATTTGCGGTTTCTTCTGTTTCCATATGTACCTGCATAAGATAGCACGGAGGGACTTAAAAACAATGTATGGAGAAAGATAGGAAGCATATTCAGCTTGTACAGGATTTGGAGTATAATATATATTTTTTTTTAATAGCTATTAACTTACCGATCCCCGCTCCTGCCTTCTGCAGCATCTTCCACTTCCTCTTAAGCCTCCAGGGTTCCCGATGCACCACACATTATGTCATTGCATCAGGGCCCTCCGAAGGGTGAGGGGGAAGCGTAGGAGGATGTGGGCAGGAGCGGGAATTGGTAAGTGAATAAGCGCAGGGGTAGGAAGCAGCTGCAATACGGTTGTATTTTTAACAACCAGATTGGCAGAAGTGGGGAGAAGTAGCGCCCCAACCCGGTTCTAGTACTGGTAGAGCATGAAGCCGTAGGCTTAGAATTCGGGCTTCCTTTGTGCTAGAGAACTGGCTTAAATGATGATAAATCTGATGGGGCCAGGAAAGTGACTTTTGTTTATGGCTTGTATGCCACTAGCAGTAGAATGGGCTTCTAGAATCAATTCCACTGGTTGGGCAATAGACACACAGTGAGTGAGTCTGTAGTCTGCCCGGCAGCTCTAGAGGTATTCTCGGCATGAAGGCTTGTAGTTCTCGTACTTTGAGCTTCTCTTGAAGTTCCTCCTCCTGCATCATTGCTGATTAACCACCCGGTTGCGCCATGCACTGTACACATTTCAGTTCTGCTTTGACTGAAGTGGAACTCATTGCAGTTACACAGCTAATACAACAAAGTATGGGTTGTATAAATAAGAACTATCGTGACATCAGCTTCTGCTTACAGTTTATTTATTCTTTTGACAGCACATAAGAGAAAAAACTTCTGACTGTAGCCCTTGTTAATTCTTCACATAAGCCACCATGGATGATGATATGACCGTAGAAGACATCCAGCTACGAGCAAATCAGGTCACTGATGAGGTAAGGAGGTTGACCTCTGTCTTCTCTAACCAAAAGGATTTTAAGATGTGGACAGCCCTTTTATAGTCAATCCCAAGTCTAAAGCTGAAGACTCCAAAAGTACCATTTCTTCCATCAGAATATCAACCACTAGACTTTATTTTTAACCTCTCTAATAAAAGGTATATTCTGCCTACTAAGACAAGGCTGACACACAGGGATTTGAGGTGGAAGGTCTTTCTGTGAGCCTTGCTGGAAACCACTGCAATATCAAGCAGGATGCTTTTTGTTTTTCCCAGCAAAAAACAAAAAAAAACAAATCCATCAATGCCTCCCATAGAAAGCAATGAGAGGCAGATTTCAGATTTCCCCACCAGCCCCGTACCTACCTTGTTGCAGTACGGCGATCACGGGAGCTGACCTGTTACTGTGACAGCCGGGAGCTTTATGAAGGCTCCTAGGCCTGTCATAGTAATATTACTATTGCGGCTGGTCATGTTACTATGACCAGCCGCAATAATAATGTACAGAATCTCCCATAGACTTCAATACACTTGTATTGCAGTCTATGGAACTTGCAATCAAATGATTGCAGGTTCACCCCCCTAGGGGGAGGCTAATAAAATAGTAAAAAATATAAAAATAAATAAAAGTTCTAAATCACACCCTTTCCCTAGAATACATATAAAAGTAGAAAATGACTGAAACACATACACATTAAGTATCCCTGTGTCCGAAAATGCCCAGTCTAAAAAATTATAAAAATATTTTTCCCGTAGGGTGATCGTCATAGCGGGGGAAAAAAATCAAAAGTGCTGGACTGCTGTTTTTTTCGCCATTTTCCCTCTGATTTGAATAAAAATTGATCAAAGCAATAGACATTCCCCAAAAAGGTACAACTAAAAAGTACACCTGACCCTGCAAAAAAAATGCCCTATGCATCCCAGTACAGCTGCAGGGCCACCTGTCAATGTGACCTTGCAGCTGGTGCAAAACTACAACTCCCATATATTAAATATTTTACCACTTTTTTTTTTTTTTTTGCTTCAAAATTTTTTTCCCTATTTTCCTCCTCTAAAACCTAGGTGCGTCTTATGGTCCAGTGCGTCTTATAGTCTGAAAAATACAGTAAATAAATAAACCTGAGTATGTAAGACATTAAGTTACCAGGTAATTTAAAGCCCCAAATTTATCTGACAGATTCTCTTTACACAGAAAAAAACAGTATAGAGTTTAAAGAAGCAGTCCCAAGATTTTTTTTTTTTTCTTTCCCTCCGCCCCCTTCCCATTGGTAATGCATTGCTAGTGTTCTCAGTTCACCTACTGTCCACTTTATTTAGGATATGTATTAGCTTTGTGCTGGGCTGCCATGACTCCAACTATGTATGCATTAATATGGATGCCACATTGCCCCATTCACTACTGTGGAGCTCTGCTCCACAGAACAGGTGTGCTGCTGCTTTTGGTGAAAGCAGCCATGTTTGAATCAGTCTATGCAATACCTTTACAGAGAACCCATCAACTCTCCTGATTTGTCTAGCTATTGTTATTGTTGTATACTTATTATATTTGTTCTTATGTTTTTTTTTTCAGTCTCTCGAGAGCACACGTCGGATGCTGAACCTTGTAGAGGAGGTAAAATGATTGATTTGAGGTCTAGTAATGCAGCCTAATGAAGCATGGCAGATAGGCCTCTGCTGTGTTACACTTCTGTAGTGTTACACTGCATTTATTGGCCACCAGTATCGCTGGCTCAGTCCCTTACATTCTATCAAATACACTAGAAATCTGTTTTTGGTAGTAGGTAATTGCACATTTTGTGTCCACCCCTGATCCTGTTACCTTTTAGTCAGAATACACAGGCTATTGAAACTCTATTTATGAATGTACATTTTTCACACATGATGCAAGTAGGCAGAACATTATCATCCTAAGCTCCTAAATAGCTTAGCTATAGCTTAATTGGCTTGGATTATAAAGATCAGTTTATCCCGGACAACCCCTTTAAGGGACTTTGTGTGTCATCATACAGGCTCTGTACATAGTACCAAGTCTGTTGTATCCATGCGGAGAACATGCTCTCCACTAGGAAGGATAAACAAATAGAAGTTTATACAGGAGTCTAATGTATTCTTTAATTGTTCCAAAATTTCAGACAGCATTGGAATTACAATTACATGTAGTGAATTTTGTGAAAGATTTATAATGCCAGCTTGCCTTTGTAATAAATAAGGATTATGTATTGACAACATTAACACTTGTCACAATTACGTGTAGTAAATTTTACTGTGGTTTTGTCATCAGTAGCATCCAGAGCTCTTACAGTATAACATCTCTATTCTAGGGTCAAGATGCCGGAGTGAAAACACTGACTATGCTTGATGAACAAGGCGGTGAGTTTAAGTTTCCCCTCTAAATGTTTTCAGTCCTGTATATATGGCTTGCTCAACGCCCCGCCCCCTGACGTTAAGCTTGACTTTATGGTGGCCTGGGAGCGAGACCTTGACACTACCCTGACCCTAGCCCAATGGGTGGACTGCTGTACATCTATTAGCAAAGGTAGTTGGCAGGTCACCTTCATGGAGTCCTCTTTAAAAGTCCTTCATAGGACGTATTTGGTTCCCCATAGGCTTCACCAATTCTTTCCTACTGTTTCACCCCTATGTTTTAGGGGTTGTAATGCCTTAGGCACTACCCTCCATGTGTGGTGGTCCTGCCCTCATACCCGACACTATTGGTTGGCTATCTGTAGGATTGCGCAACGACTCTTAGGACAGTCTTTCCCATTTCAGGCCTCCACATTCCTCCTCAACCTTATGCCCTCTAATTTGACATATGCCCAGTTTAAGCTCCAATATGTTTTATTAGCTGCCTGGATTCTCATCACCTCCAACTGGAGAAAATCATTTCTCTCAATGTCTGAGGTTATGCGACGGGTTGATATCATTATGCTTCACGAGAAGATTAACTCTATTTCTGACACTCTCCCGATCTTTGACAAAATCTGTATACTTCAAAACAAAAATAAAAACAACACCGAGCGGCACATAGCGTAATATTACTTAAAAAATAGGTTGTACATAGATAATTATGTTGAGAACAGGAGGTAGTCAAATGATTGGAGAAACAACAAGGATCATCCACTGAAAGTATGGTGGAAAGCTATTAAGTAATACAAAAGCACTGGTCTATATTATAGTGAGTGTTCAACTGACTGGGTCTGATGGTAAACAGTACCCCTTCAATTGGTGATCTCACAACCAGGATAGTTAGATATTATGGATGTTTGTATAGGTGGGTTCTCACCTTTTCAAGTTGTGCTGGCCCACACCTAACACAGTGGATGGATCCAGAGTATGTTTTGGTATATGTGAGCTGCGGAACCTCTAGGCGTCAGAATCTCCTGGATCCAGACAGTATACAGGTCATGGATTGGTAGGAGAATCTCCCAAAAAATGAGGTGTGGGGACCGCGCTTCACCAAAGATGCTTTATTATACTCAAATAACACAGCGCGTTTCGGGGAAATCGGATCCCCTTTATCAAGTGTACAAGAGACAGCCTGAGGAGGTAGGCTGTGAGAGCTGAAGTGACAAAATGTGGGCTCTTTGGGACAACAGCTCTCACATCCCAGGCCTCCCATACTGTCTCCAGCTTTATCCTGGTGACTGGATTGTGTCCTCACTACCCCCACCCCTCCCCACTGGTGGATTCTTAGTAGTCACTTCTGCTGCCCTTGTCCATTGTTGCACCATTTTTCTCCCTTTCCTCTCCTCCTTGATTTTTATGTTTTTACTATTCCCTTGTTTACCCTTGGTCTCTTATATGCTACCATATGTTATACGATGTCTTCTTTGATATTTAATGCATACTCTGTCGAATTCTTACTGTTTGTGATTGACTTGCTGTTTAATGTTGTTTTTTTATTCTGTTGTAATTTAATAAATACTTTTTGAAACTAAATGTTTTCAGTTTTACACTTTACTGTAATTCTCTAAAAGATTCCAAGGAAATCATTGACATATACTGGCTCAGTGAGGAGTGATCTTCAATGAAAATATAGTCTCTGTACAGAACTGCAGAATATGTTGGTGCTATATGAGCAACAATAAAAAAAAAACAAAAACATATCCAGACCATTAATTTTAATTTGTTTACTTTTGCACATGGAAAGTTTTGGAAGAAGTGAAAAATATAACAGAAACCACTGTAAGACTTGTTTGTATAGGAATGAGTGGACTCTATTATATGATTTATTATCTATTTTCCAGAACAACTAAAGCGTGTCGAGGAAGGGCTGGACCAGATCAACAAAGATATGAGAGAGGCAGAGAGGAACCTAACGGAGCTCAACAAGTGTTGTGGACTTTGTGTCTGTCCTGGAAAGAGGTTGGTACCGGCCCGATCACATTTAACGTTGGACTGCAGCCTTCCATAAATCCATAAATCTCTAGTTATTTTACCTTGAATATGGCTGAATGTCAGCATTCTCACATAAAACACAATGCCTAACAGACAATGTTAGGACCTTTTGAAATTGCTTAAATTTTTTGGCCGAATATGAAAGTGTTTGTTAATTCTGACCCCTCCCCATCAAGAGAAAAGTAGATTGTATACTTCAGGGGTGCAGTGCCTATTATCTGTATGCAGAAGCCTGAATGAGCTACAGGTCATCACGGAGGGGGGTATGGTTATACACTACCTTCTGGTACTAGCAATGGCTCAAAGCAATATGGAAATTGTAACCTTTCTAGAAAATCTCTAGACAATCTGTGTGTGAATATGCCTAAAGTCCTTCCGTGACATCACAGGCCCATCACAAAGACCCCCAACCAAGTGAAGTGACAGTTGTGCAGGCATGCTGCAGCTCCATTCTTCTTTTTTTTTTTTTTTTTTTTTTAATGACAGGTTCAGTAGAGGTGAATGGAGCAGCTCCTTCATTCAAACCGGGGAATGCAGGTTACAAATTTAACCGCTACTAGGCTGTGATGTTCGGATGCCTATTAGGCGCAGACAGAAATTCTAAAATGTATACGACAAAAGTAATGCAGTATATTGTACAAAGAGTTATCACATGTTTAAATCCCTGTGCAGGACTGAATTTTTTTTTCCATATCTCATACAAATAAAAATAAAAAAATGGTATTTATTTGCCTGTAAAAGTACAGGCTATTAAAATATGTAATTTATCCCGTATGGTAAACGGTTGTTTTAAAATTATAAATATGTGCTGCTTATTGGTCATTCTCACTCCACCCACCACCCCTCCCCACCCTTTCCAAAAAAAAAAAAGGAATAAAAAGACATCAAAAATTGATATGTATTACAAAATGAAAATGGTAGTTAAAAAACCCCCCCATCAAACTATGGTACCAACAAAAGCTTACATAAATTTGGTGTTATAATGATCCGCTGAACAAAATTATGCCATGAAAAATACAACTTGTCACACAAAAAACAAGTCCTAATGTGGCTACATCAATGGAAAAGCATGAAAGTTATGGTGTTTGAAATGTGGAGTTTTGGGCTTACTTAAGGACCAAATTAGGCTGCAACCTTAAAGGGTTAAAACGAGAAGCAATCTGATGGTCCTGTACGCCCGGCATCTACATAAGGGGATCATTAGATTGTTCTGTTCTAAAATGACTGGTTGTAATGATCCCAATAATAACAGTGGTATATTAGGGAATTACTAGTTCTGCAGTTTACCAACAGACTAGATGGGCGTTTCACTCTAAAGCCTTCTCCTGTCAGTCATTACTGGTTTGTGTTCTTACTAACAAATCGTGACTTGGCTCCATTGTTTATTACTTGTCTTCCTGTTTCTCCATTGCCTACTAACATGAAGATTTCTTAGGAAGCTGAAGCGCCAGCTCAGGTTGGTGATCAGACATTATAGCCGGATCTGGTTATTGCCCTGCATGTTGCATGTTTACAGTTGTGGTGTAAGTATCTGTATAGTGTCTGTCCTCTGTGGTTTCAGCTTTAAAAATGTGGAGACATTTCTGAAGATTAGTGCTGGTAAAATCTGTCATGGTGCTCACTTCAATGAGTTGGGATCTGTTATAGTGTTGTAGCAGATGCCTATTTGTTCTACCTGTACGTCAGTTTTCATACATGTTCACCTTCTTGTGCTTTATGCATCCCTCGTCTTGAACCAGGATGTCCTTTTCATTGTGTCTTGTTTGTTCCTGGCAAGTAAAAATCCCCTGTGGTGTAATGTTGCCTGTTTTCTATAGACAAACGTGCTTGACTTGCAGTGTACTGTTATTATTCTGAAGTGCATGTGATCCTTACTGTTGCATTTTAAGAGCCATAACTTTTTTTAATTTTTTTTTCTATCAGTGTAGCTTGTATTGTGTAGGGCAAGTTGAATTTTCAAGTGGCTCCATTTTAGGAGATATATCAATTATTAATCTTAATCAGCTTTTACTAATATTGTGTGTTGTTTGTTTTTTTTTGTTTTTGTTTTTTGATTTTCTTTCTTTTTGAGGGTGAATACAAAAAAAATCCCCTCATTTCAACTTTGTTTTTGGTGTGTGTCCATGCCATAACCATCACTGCTTACCATCTACTTTGAGGAGGAGTTTTGTTTTTATTGGTACCATCTTAGGGTACCAATAATTCACTGAATAATTTTTATAATTGTGGTGGAGACAAAATTGCAATGGTGTGTGTTTTTTTTTTTTTTTTTTTTTTTTTTTTCCATAATTAACGCAAGTCTTTACAATTTCAGCAGTGGTATAGATTATATCTGTGTGTATGTGTATATACATAATATATTCTGTGTGTATAATATTATTGTCATAATTGTAAAGACTTGCAGAATATTGTATATAATATATGCATTTTTTTTATTTTTTTTTTTTTATAAAGGGGTTTTCCAAAAAAAGTAATTTTTCAAAAAAGGTCTGTTAGTGCAATTAATAGGTTAATAAGTGCAACCAAATACCTTTAGCAGTGTTTTGAGTGATTTTTGGGTTTCTCTGTGAGCTCCTGGCATCTTTGGCATTTGTTTACATGGGTATCTTCCTGTTCTGTGTCTTCCTACAACTACCATGATGCCTTGGGACACTCAGAGCTGACTCACAAAACCTCCCTCCCCCTCCCTTTCTCACTCCCTCCCCCTCCCTGTTTCCCTAGCTAGCCCGCCCACTACTAGCCATTCCTAACAAACTCAACCCCCACCCCATCATACTTGCCTGTTTTCTGGTCCGAACCTTCTGGACATGCCAGGACTCTGACTCTATTACCTTCTAGCCCAGAAGAAGTGACGTCCTGTGCCTAGAGGATCCGAACCGGAAAACTGGTTAAGTATAATGGGGGGGGGTGCGGGGGGGGTTTAGCATAGGTGATGTTCCATTTACCCCCTTCCGGAAACTGAACGTCTCCGGAAAATCGGAAAATGTGCCCCAGCAGTAAATATAGAGTTTTGTTACACTAAGCAATATAGAAGGTGGGGGGAGGGGTGTTTATCTTAGATTAGAAAGATCAATTTATCCTGGACAACCCCTTTTAACTATTTTTAAACTGTGCTATGGGCTTAATTAATTTTTTTTGACTATATTATGGTTATTTACAGCAGACCTTTGTGCGGTTGCAAAGCTCTTACTTGCCATGGTAACCCATCAGCACTGCAAACCTGTCTGTGGAAATATGACATACCTGTAAGGCAATCTATGACATAAAAGTATGTCATGGTACCTTATGGTGTTAGTCTTCCACATGTCCAGCATTTATGCCACATCTATTATAATCCAGTGCTATCCGTGAAGTCACTTTTCCTCCGTTTCCATTTATACTCATGAAATTTTATGCTTACAGAAATACCTCTCATCACTGGGTTTCATGTATAGCTCCAGAAGCTAATGTGTGAGTTTATTGGTCTTGCATAAACACCTGTTGTTTGTTTTTAGGGTGTGCACAGGACAGGAGCAAATCACACAATGCAGTAGACAGATCCTTGAAAGGGTTGCACGGGATCAGAAAATCTTTGATTTTTTTTATTTAAAAAACAATGCCATATCTGTGCATACAGTGCCTTGCAAAGGTATTCATACCCCCTTGAACTTTTTCACATTTTGTCACCTTAAAACCACAAACTTAAATGTATTTTATTGAGATTTTAAGTGATAGACCAACACAAAGTACCAGATAATTGTGAAGTGGAAGGAAAATGATACATGGTTTTCAAAATTTTAATCAAATAAAACTCTGAAAAGTGTGACATGCAAAAGTATTCAGCCCCCCTATATCAATACTTTGCATCCCCACTGCATAATGCTGCCACCACCATGTTTCACAGTGGGGATGGTGTGTTCAGGGTGATGAGCAGTGTTACTTTTCCACCACACATAGCGCTTTGTGTTTAGGTCAAAAAGTTCAACTTTGGTCTCATCTGACCAGAGCACCTTCTTCCACATGTTTGCTGTGTCCCCTATATGGCTTGTGGCAAACTGCAAACGGCACTTCTTATGTCTTTGTTTCAACAATGGTTTTCTTCTTGCCACTCTTCCATAAAGGCCAGATTTGTGGAGTGCATATAGTTGTCCTGTGGACAGATTCTCCCCACCTGAGCTGTGGATTTCTGCAGCTCCTCCAGACTGACCATGGGCCTCTTGGCTGCTTCTTTGACCAGTGCTCTCCTTGCTCAGTCTGTCTGTTTAAGTTGACAGCCATGTATTGGTAGGTTTGCAGTTGTAGAATACATTTTCAGTTTTTGGATAATGGATTGAACAGTGCTCCTTGGGATGCTCAAAGCTTGGGATATGTTTTTATAGCCTAACCCTGCTTTAAACTTCTCCACAACTTTATCTCTGACCTGTTTGGTGAGTTCCTTGTTCTTCATGATGCTGTTTGTTCACTAGTGTTCTCTAACAAACCACTGAGGCCTTCACAGAACAGGTGTATTTATACTGAGACTAAATTACACACAGCTGGACTCTATTAACTAATTAAGTGACTTCTGAAGGCAGTTGATTGCCCTGGATTTTATTTAGGGGTATCAGAGTACAGGGGGCTGAATACTTTTGCACATCACACTTTTCAGATTTTGATTAACATTTTGAAAACCATGTATCATTTTCCTTCCACTTCACAATTGTGTTGCTGTTAAAATCTCAATAAAATACATTTAAGTTTGTGGTTCTAAGGTGACAAAATGTGAAAAGGTATGGGGTATGAATACTTTTGCAAGGCACTGTAGGTTTGATGTGGCATTGCATCTTAAAGGGATTCTATTATTAAAAAAAAAACCACGTTTTAAACTAAGAGCATGCAGAAATAGCCTTTATAAAGGCGATTCATCTCTTACCTTCATCTTGAAGGTACGTGCTGCCGTTTTTGAATTTTTATTCATTCTTCATTGTGCTGAGAATGCACAGGGGGCGTTACCCCTGTGCTCTGAGCAGAGCATTGTCATCCAATCCAGAACCGCCTTTCTTCTACTCCGGCCATTCTCCTCCTCTTCTCTTCTTCCAGGAGACCATCGCAAAATGGCCGATGGAACAGCCGACTGCGCCTTTATAAAGGCTATTCCTACGTGCTCTTAGTTTAAAATGTGTTTTTTAATGATAGAATCCCTTTTAACTCCATTAAAGTGAAAGTTGTTGGGTTGTGATACCATACACCTATTCTGTGAACAGGTGTGGCCCTGTTTTTGGAAGAATGGAGGAACTTTTTTTCTAGCCTTGGACAAGCTATATAAATTGTGATTGGTTTCATATACAGTATACTCTTTTTCCTTCTGTGATATACATACCACAGATGTATAGAGTAGTAGTTGGTGGGGCTGTTATTTTCTGTGATGTACAGCCAGTCAGAAGCATCATGTTTCTGCTGCTGCTCCTCAAGGACATAATAATGTGTCTGCCACTCACAGACGATTATGATGGTAATACAGTATTGTAGCAACAACTCTAAAGGCAGCCATTTATGTGGAAACTGTAAATAAGACTGGAAAATATCATTTTTATACATGAGCAAAGAATCTGCACCAAGGAAAAACAGTATTTTTTTTTTATTATTTCCTGGTGTTTCTGTTACATCTTTCCATCAACATTTATTATTGTGCTTGGTGATGATCATTCATGTAAATGGACCTTTAGCAGCAAACACTAGTAACTTTCTTAATCCAATGAACAGGGCTAAGAGTTTTGAAACTGGAGATATGTATAAGAAGGCATGGGGGAACAAAGATCAAGATTCAGAAGACGTGGTCTCTAAGCAGCCCAGGCAGGTGAATGGGCAGCCGCAGTCGAGCGGAGCTGGACAAAGCGGTGGATACGTAAAGAGGTAACTATCACAATACTCTATTATTTGTAGTCACTAATCAGAGGACACTTCATGGGCTGTATGTTGTTAGAACCATACCAAATCTTTCCAAATCCATAAAGTGCTCCATTTTTTTTATTTATTTTTTTAAAATTATTCTCCTGCCCCTGTGACTTTAGATAACATTTGAGGAAGGGGTGCAATTATCAAGCAGAAGGCATACTGGCCATTCCACTGATATGCTGAATTAATGTTGACCATAGTATTTTAAGAGGACCTTTCACCCACTCCAGTTCTTAGCATCTGTGAAAGAGTGCTGCTCCACTGATTCCAGCACAGTTGGAATTTTCTTTGTAGCCCCCATTGTTCCTGAGTAACAAGCACAGTTAGTTTTGGTGTCTGATGTGCTATTTCAGCTCTGTAATGTCAGAAGGGCAGGGGGAACGTGATTCAGAGCTCCAATCAGAGGCAGCCAGTGTCAGAGCTCAGTATCACACTGAGTATCACCCTTGTCTGCTCCTGCCTGACACCGCCCTCCTGACAGTACAGAGTCTAAATAGCTAAACAGACACCAAAACTAACAGCGTTGATTGCTCGTGGAGCAGCAGCTATTAAATGATGTAAAGGGCTGGACATGGCAGAGGTGGTGAACAGTTCTCTTTAAGTCATTTAACAGAAAGAAAAGGTAAAATGTTAATGAAAAAAACAAAAAAATTGGTATTACCACATCCATAACAACCCTTAAAATAAAATGAATATGTTATTTATTATACATTAATAAACCTCAAAAATTCAGTTGCCAGAATTGATGTTTTCTTATCTCACCTCTCAAAAACAAAAACTAATAAAAACTGATCAAAAAGTCATACGTGCCCACAAAATACAAGATCTTGTAAAGCTACATTGCAATAAAATGTAATTGGATATATCGGGAATGCAGAGAGTGATAAACTGTTACTGGTTTAAGGCTAAAAAGTGTAAGATCACTAAAAGGTTAAAATGGCATAGGGTTAATAAGGCACCAGAGTTATGTGCCAGCTATAGTTATTTGAGACATAACTTCAAAATCTGCAAAAAAAAAACAAAAAAAAAAAGTGACTTTTTCAATATCATTGGGACTGTTAGAAGTTTAAACAAGTCTCTAAAAATTTGTGCAAAAAGATTCTACAATCTTGCAATTTGTGCTCTGTAAGATCCAACTAGTAGAAGGTGCATTGGGGCAGATTTTGGAAACTGTCTAAAATAAAAAAAAACTGCCTGTTGCCCATAGCAACCAATTGAAGCACTAAGAAATTAAAGTAGTGCTGCAACTATGTTCTTCATTTAGGCACTTCTCAAATATGCCCCACTGTTTGCAGGGAGATTACAAGAAGGAAGAAATTGGGACTTCCTTTTACTATTTGATTTTTGTTCCCCCCCCAAACTATCAAAAGGTCTATTCCAAAAAACATCTCCTTGTCTTTTCTTAAATAAGCCCCATTTTTTCTATCCATGCATGTAATTTAATATTATGCTTTCTGATAGGATTACCAATGATGCCCGGGAGGATGAGATGGATGAAAATCTGCAGCAGGTTGGCAGCATTCTAGGCAACTTAAAAAACATGGCTCTAGACATGGGCAACGAAATTGACAACCAGAACAAAATGATTGATCGGATTAATGAAAAGGTGAGTCCTGTCTCAATAATGAGCTTCAGTTTAACTATAGCTGTGCAGGCAAATAAAGAAAAGAAACTTCTTCATGAATGGGTTGTGTATTAAATGTAACCCCTTAAGGACGCAGGATAGTTTGTATGTTAATACTCTGACTTTATTTTATATTTTCCCTCCCAGTCTTTCAAAGTTCATAACTTTTTATGTTTCTTGCGTGACAAGGTGTACTTTCATTTGCCACCATTTTGGGGTACATATAATGTTTTGATTAGCTTTATTTACTTTTTTTGGGGGGTCTATGTGAAATAATTTTTAGCATTTTGTTTTTACGCCATTCACTCAGCTGCCATCTCATTTTTAATGCATTGTCATTATGATTATGGCGATACCATATTTATATTAGTGCTTATTACATTTTACTGCTTTTATAAATAAAATGTCACTTTTTGAAAGAGAACGATTTTCCTGGGGTCACTATATTCTGACGCCTATAACGTTTTTACTGTACTGTTGATGGAGATATGTCAGGGTTCATTATTTGCAGGACAAGTTGTGCTTTTTATTGGTTGTACATTCTATTCTATTTCTATTGGGTGGGTGTGTATAAATTTTTTTTTTTTTTTTTTCACGGCATTCACCGTATGAGATAAATAACACTATTTTTGGATAGTGGGGACTTAAACACACGTGGGGATACCTAACAACATGTTTTGTTTGTTTGTTTTTTCATTCTATATTTTTTAAATATAAAGGTGGGGTTTTTTTTACTTTTTATTTTTGTGTTTTTACTATGTACAGTCATGGCCAAAAGTTTTGAGAATGATACAAGTATTAATTTTTACAAAGTCTACTGCTTCAGTTTTTCTAATGGCAATTTGCATATACTCCAGAATGTTATAAAGAGTGATCAGCTTAACAGCAATTACTTGCAAAGTCAATATTGGCCTAGAAAATGAACTTTATCCCCCAAAACACATTTCAACATCATTGCAGCCCTGCCTTAAAAGGACCACCTAACATCGTTTCAGTGATTGCTCCATTAACACAGGTGTGGGTGTTGATGAGGACAGGGCTGGAGATCAATCTGTCATGATTAAGTAAGAATGACACCACTGGACACTTTAAAAGGAGGCTGGTGCTTGCCATCATTGTTTCTCTTCTGTTAACCATGGTTATCTCTAAAGAAACACGTGCAGTCATCATTGCACTGCACAAAAATGGCCTAACTGGGAAGAGTATTGCAGCTAGAAAGATTGCACCTCAGTCAACAATCTATCGCATCATCAAGAACTTCAAGGAGAGAGGTTCCATTGGTGCCAAAAAGGCTCCAGGGCGCCCAAGAAAGACCAGCAAGCGGCAGGACCGTCTCTTAAAAGTGTTTCAGCTGCGGGATCGGGCTACCAGCAGTGCAGAGCTTGCTGAGGAATGGCAGCAGGCAGGTGTGAGTGCATCTGCACGCACTGTGAGGCGGAGACTCTTGGAGCAAGGCCTGGTCTCAAGGAGGGCAGCAAAGAAGCCACTTCTCTCCAGAAAAAACATCAAGGACAGACAGATATTCTGCAAAAGGTACAGGGAGTGGACTGCTGAGGACGGGGGTAAAGTCATTTTCTCTGATGAATCCCCTTTTCGATTGTTTGGAACATCTGGAAAACAGCTTATTCGGAGAAGAAGAGGTGAGCGCTACCACCAGTCTTGTCTCATGCCAACTGTAAAGCATCCTGAAACCATTCATGTGTGGGGTTGCTTCTCAGCCAAGGGAATCGGCTCTCTCACAGTCTTGCCTAAAAACACAGCCATGAATAAAGAATGGTACCAGAATGTCCTCCAAGAGCAACTTCCCCCAACCGTCCAAGAGCAGTTTGGCGCTCAACAATGCCTTTTCCAGCATGATGGAGCACCTTGCCATAAAGCAAAGGTGATAACTAAATGGCTCAGGGAATAAAACATAGAGATTTTGGGTCCATGGCCTGGAAACTCCCCAGATCTTAATCCCATTGAGAACTTGTGGTCAATCATCAAGAGACGGGTGGACAAACAAAAACCAACAAATTCAGACAAAATGAAAGCATTGATTCTGCAAGAATGGACTGCTATCAGTCAGGATTTGGTCCAGAAGTTGATTGAGAGCATGCCAGGGAGAATTGCAGAGGTCCTGAAGAAGAAGGGTCAACACTGCAAATATTGACTTGCTGCATTAACTCATTCTAACTGTCAATATAAGCTTCTGTTACTCATAATATGAATGCAATTATATTTCTGTATGTGATAAAAACATCTGACAAACACACATAAAAACCAGAGGGCAGCAGATCATGTGAAAATATAATATTTGTGTCATTCTCAAAACTTTTGGCCATGACTGTACACTACCGTTCAAAAGTTTGGGGTCACCCAGACAATTTTGTGTGTTACATGAAAACTCACGCTTTTATTTATCAAATGAGTTGCAAAATGAATAGAAAATATAATCAAGACATTGACAAGGTTAGAAATAATGTTTTTTATTTGAAATAATAATTTTCTCCTTCAAACTTTGCTTTTGTCAGAGAATGCTCCATTTGCAGCAATTCCAGCATTGCAGACCTTTGGCATTCTAGCTGTTAATTTCCTGAGGTAATCTGGAGAAATTTCCCGCCATGCTTCCAGAAGCCCCTCCCACAAGTTGGATTGGCTTGATGGGCACTTTTTGCGTATCGTATGGTCAAGCTGCTCCCACAACAGCTCAATGGGGTTGAGATCTGGTGACTGCGCTGGCCACTCCATTACAGATAGAATACCAGCTGCCTGCTTCTTCCCTACATAGTTCTTGTATAATTTGGAGGTGTGCGTTGGGTCATTGTCCTGTTGTAGGATGAAATTGGCTCCAATCAAGCGCTGTCCACAGGGTATGGCATGGCGTTGCAAAATGGAGTGATAGCCTTCCTTATTCAAAATCCCTTTTACCTTGTACAAATCTCCCACTTTACCAGCACCTAAGCAACCCCAGACCATCACATTACCTCCACCATGCTTGACAGATGGCGTCAGGCACTCCTTCAGCATCTTTTCAGTTGTTCTGAGTCTCACAATGTCTGTGTTCTTTTGTCCATATTAATCTTTTCCTTTTATTAGCCAGTCTCAGATATGGCTTTTTCTTGGCCACTCTGCCCTGAAGGCCAGCATCCCTGAGTCGCCTCTTCACCGTAGACGTTGACACTGGCGTTTTGCGGGTACTATTTAATGAAGCTGCCAGTTGAGGACCTGTGAGGTGTCGATTTCTCAAACTAGAGACTCTATTGTACTTGTCTTGTTGCTCAGTTGTGCAGCGGGGCCTCCCACTACTCTTTCTACTCTGGTTAGAGCCTGTTTGTGCTGTCCTCTGAAGGGAGTAATACACACCGTTGTAGGAAATCTTCAGTTTCTTGGCAATTTCTCGCATGGAATAGCCTTCATTTCTAAGAACAAGAATAGACTATCGAGTTTCACATGAAAGTTCTCTTTTTCTGGCCATTTTGAGAGTTTAATCGAACCAACAAATGTAATGCTCCAGATTCTCAACTAGCTCAAAGGAAGGTCAGTTTTATAGCTTCTCTAACCAGCAAAACTGTTTTCAGCTGTGCTAACATACTTGCACAAGGGTTTTCTAAACATCCATTAGCCTTCTTACACAGTAAGCAAACACAATGTGCCATTAGAACACTGGAGTGAAGGTTGCTGGAAATGGGACTCTATACACCTATGTAGATATTGTATTAAAAACCAGACGTTTGCAGCTAGAATAGTCATTTACCACATTAACAATGTATAGAGTGTATTTCTGATTCATTTAATGTTATCTTCATTGAAAAAAACTGTGCTTTTCTTTAAAAAATAAGGAAATTTCTAAGTGACCCTAAACTTTTAAACGGTAGTGTGTGTGTGTTTTTTTTTTTTTTTTTTTTTAAACTTGTCCCACAAGGGGACTTGAAGCTGGGATCTCAGATCCTCATTGCAGTGTCCTACAATACATAGTATTGTAGAAGATCGCACAGTAGTTTCTATGGGAACTATGCATAGGCAAGGTATTCACCTTGCACACAGACCTCTATGTAGCAGGTTGGAGGAGGAGGCTGATGGTTTGTCTCATTCTGTTAGACTGTTGTCTTGAAACATAGCCGTATTAGAAGCGTTGCCTGACTCAGAGTAGTGGAGTGTAGCAGCAGCAGCAGCTATCAGTGTGCCTTTTCTAACAGCCGCCTTTTCCTTTCATAGAGTAATATGTCCAAAGTAAATCCGCTTGTTAAATGGAGAAGGAAATTTCTGTAATAAGACATTACAAAGTTTCTTATATTCACTTGTACTATTCATTTATGGAAAGTTGTTTTATAATTTGGAGGTATGCTTCAACCTTTTTGCAATCCATTTTATGGAAAATAAATATACAAACAGAAAAACCCTCATACAGCTAAGGTAATAGAAAAAAAAGTTGGAAACTTGGAAGACAGGAAAGAAAAATTGAAGATAAAAAAAAAATCAAAAATTGATGTAGCCTCAGGGCTTTAATGTCCCTTATGTTTTTTTCTTTAGGCGATAACCAATAAAGATCGCATTGACGAAGCCAACATCAGAGCTAAGAAACTTATTGAGTGAAGAAAGAGGCCGGATCTTCCCTTCAGTCCCTATTTAAGGTGTTAAGTCCTTTCACCATGACGGCTCAATATCAGATAAAAGGTTTTAGGGAATGAATCTGCTTATAAAGCTGCCCTGTTGTGTTGTGCTTTGTGTATTCTATATTCACAAAGATCCTGACCCATCTACTTTAACTCATCTCAGCCTTGGATGGTGTATGGTAGAAATCCACATTACAATGCTAGAACCAACTGTTCTCCCAGGTTGCGGTTATGATTCCTGCCATACATTTAATGAATGAAGGATACTTGGGTTTTGTTTATGGTTTTAATATTCATGTATATTTTTTTTTCCAAGAGGTTGAAATGGGGAGAATCGATTTGCTGTAATCTTTGATGACAGATTAATAGCGAGGATGGATTTAACAGTGTGTAATAGTGTTAGACAAAGCACACGGCATATGATCTTAGTCTTCTGTACCCGAATACTAATTGAGCATCAGTCAATCCAGCCATATTGTACTTTTGCTTTATTTGCCATTTGTGGTGAGTGCAGCAAATCATTCCCACACCTGTCAACTCCTTTATTACATAAATCTACCAAAGACATTGCCCCATTACCCATCTGGTGTTCTTCTCTGCAGCGTTCTGCCTAGGATTCCTGCTGTTCTTGGAGGAAGCTGTGTCTTAAATCTGGTTTACAGGATTGACCTATGGATGGTGCGTGAGACTACATACACATGGGTGATTTCACAGCATTCTATATGCCAAATGACAGTCTTCAATGTAAAATATACAGAGAAGTTTTAATATTTATTCCTGGTCAGTATTGGTTTTAAGGAGAATGATATTTCAATAATAATGTTGTTACACAGCCAGATAAAATCTTAAGAGGATCCGTCCCCTGTCCTGACATGTGAGATTTAGTAAATCCTTGCTCCATTCATTTCACTGGGTATCATTACAGCGCTTAGCTATCTCTGGCAGTTTGCATTGAAATGAACAAAATGGCAGTGTGCATTTCTGACCAGCTGTTCCATTCAACTGGGATGGAAAACAACCCTATGCCCGGTAGGTGGACACCCACCAATCAGAAAATTACCCCCTTTTAGGCTAAGGCACCACATAGCAGACCACAGCGAAAAAGCACTGCGGGAAAAACCACTGTGGAAATACACTGCGATTTTTCCCGCAGCGCTTTTCACAGAAAGGAAACCTCTGCGGACTTTTTGCTTTTAATTATACCTATAGGGAAACTGCTGGCGTTTACGTAGGTGATATTGACGTGCTGTGATTTCTAAAAATTCGAATGTTTTGGAATTTTCAGCATTCCCGCTGTGTGTATTTTTCTGGAATGTGTGGATAAGATTCACTTGAATCCCATCCACTTTGCAGGGACTGTAAAACGCTGCGCTTTTTGCTGTGGCATTTCCGCCACATGGGGCCCCAGCCTTAAAGTGGTTTTCTGAGATAACAAAAATACGACTTTAGAAATGGTATCATACCTGTCCATGGGTGATGTCTGGCATTGCAGCTCACATCCAGTGGACACGTGTGGGAATGTTTTTCAAAGAATTCTTCCATATTTTTATAATCCTATACAACTATTTTAATGTGGTGCCCATCAAATACCATTTCCAGATATTTGGCTGATGTAACACTTTGCCCAAAGTCTTCATTGACACGCAGAACCTACACATGTATTGATGCACCTTGCTAAGATTTATCCAGCAGAGATCCAGTGCTTTACTTTTAGCTGCGTGTGTTAAAGGAGTAATTGTTGTAAACATATTTCACACTTGGTTGCTGGTGAAAAATGTAATCTACAACAATAGAAGAACTGTACTCTACGGGTGTATTACTAATCTCTCTAATCTTCAGGGGCTTATAATGTTTGGACTAAAGTAAAAATGAGGTTAGAATGGCGGCATAACTACCTCAGCTGCTGTGCATGTAGTTGTCAGAGAGCTATGTTGGACAAAAGACTTAGCCAATTGTAACTTGCCCAAAAAACAAAGCATCTGTTACCTTAATATGCTTCCTTTAAAGGTTTCTCATGAGATTATAAACACTTGGATCTCCCCCATAGGCTGTGCCTGATATTGCAGCTCAGCATCTTTGTGAGCTTGTCTGATATACAGGGCAGATGGTAGTGCTTTAATAAAACTATGGCAGCCATTACCCACCACTGAGTCTTACTGCACAAAGTAAAATAACCAAATCGATATTCTAAAAAGTGCTCTTCCAAATATGTCGCCATTCTTTGTGCCTGTTTTATTGCTGGAAACTTATATGTTTATTCTGTCATGATTTCCACTATGAGAACAACTGCCTATGATACAAGCACTAGGAATATAAGTGTAATAGGATTTTCTTTTACTCCTCTGTCTGTAATGTGTAAGTCACCCTGTAATGCAAAAGGAACAGAATATGGAGAACAGCAGTGCATGTTTAAAGGAGTTGTTTGGGAGGTTAGTGGGTTTGTCCACATGTGCACGTTTTATACTGTCAATGCACCAGAGCAATTAAAAAAAAAAAAAACCTGTTTTGTGTACAGCTCATGTGCAGTCCTGTATGTCTCCATGGTAACAGACTACGGGCAAATTGTGTTTCACATTGCCATGCATATTTGCCCTACTTCTTGCTAACATATCAAATGTATGTTGGTAAGATGTAGGAGGCAGATGGAGAGGAGTATGGCTGAAGGAACAAATTACAAATGGTATGTTACCTTGGAGTACATATTCTATGCTTACAGCTCCTACGCAGACAAAATAGATCAAGTAAGAATATTTGCAGTGTTGCTTAATTTTTCATTGTAGATATATTGGGGGACAATGCATCTTACCATTATGCCCCTACTGAAATTTTTGGGACTATGCTGTATGGTTAACTGTTTGGTCCTACACATGACCATACAATAAAGCTTTATACATCAACTTTGGTGCAGGCAGGTCTTCTATCTGTAATACCGATGCTTCAAGGCTATTTATACTGTGCTGAAGCTTCCCTACACTTCAGCGTGGACAACTCCTCTAACACCTGGAACAACCTGCACTGTTTTGGTCAGTATGTATCTATCTCATGGATTATATGACTTCATCTTCGTATATGGAGTCGTCCTTCCAGTTGGTTTTGTATATATCATTGCTGAACATACCAGAACTGTGCCTTCAGACTTTCTCTTGAAAATTGTTTTTAATTGCTAACCTCCAATAAATGTAGCTGTGAAGAATCTTATAAGGTGTACACACAATTTACTTTCTCTAGTGATATTGTGGATTTATTTCTCCAGCATAAAGAAGGATCCGTTGTCTGTTTCAGTAAATAACGATATTCTCTACCTTTTATCATAACACTACATTGTAGCGTTGCTTTGTTATTCCTCATACAAATTCATAAAGGAAGAACCTCCAACCTCTTAAAGGGAATCTATCACTGGAGATATGCATTTTAAACTAAGCACACGTCAGAAGAGCCTTTAGAAAGGCTATTCTACTACCTTTGGTTCAGTCCTGAATGCCGCCGGTTTTTAAATCACTTTTTTCCATATATGCAATTGATGCTCGGAGCACAGCTTTGTTATGCCTTGAATGTCGCCTCCTGGGCCGTTGCATCACGCCCCCTGAGATGTCCTGGTCCTCCTCTTCACTGCATAATCAGCTGTTGCTATCTTCAGCGGGATCAAATCCAAAAACCACTTCGGGTTAAGGCAGAGCTGACATCGCGTGCTCGGCGGCCATCTTTATTCTATTCCTATATGAGCGTATTGTGCTCGTGTCCAGGGCATGCGCGGTATTTTGATCACACTGAAGACAGCGTCAGCTGCTTACGCAGCGAAGAGGAGGACCAGGACATGCCCAGGAGGTGGCATTCAAGGCATGACGAAGCTGTGCTCTGAGCACCGGGGGAACGCCCCCTGTGCTCCCTGAGCACCATTTGCATATATGGAAAAAGTGATTTAAAAAACGGCGGCGTTCAGGACTGAACCAAAGGTAGGAGTAAAATATCCTTTCTAAAGGTTATTCTGACATATGCTTAGTTTAAAATGCATATCTCCAATGATAGATTCCCTTTAATACTGGTGCATCTTGTGAGGTCCCATGCACCACAATTGAAATCTATGCCAGACGGAACTGGTGTAGATTTCAGATACAAGTCAAACCAGTTTAATGGCATGAGTTATGGTAAGTAGTCTGTTTGAGCCCAAGGCATTCCCCTCGCAACCAGCCTTGATTTCTGTCCATATTTTTTTTTTTTTTTTTTAAAGTGGCACGTATGTTAGAAAATGGAGAAAGTGGCACATAAAGCTTTATGCCAAAAATACACCACTTTTGCAGCAGAAAACTGTCTATTTTAGTATATTCCTCCCATTATTTACTAGACATGTCATGAATAGTGACCATTAAAGTCTATATTCTGTTCTTCATGACAAGTATGATGTCCATAGTGTGTATGTTTAAAGGGAGACTGTCAGCAGTAAACTGGTTAGATTCCATAGCAGTAAGTTATGCACTCCTCTTTAATATTCTCCAATTGAGGTGGGTGCCTATGGAGAGGTAACAAGCCCAAAAAATAGTAGAAGGAATCCACAGCAAACCTGAATCATGCAAACATTTTGTTTAACATCTTGATAAAAATTGGCAGTGTTTAGATTAAGTTAGTAGATTAGTAACCTGTTAGGCAGTATATCCCAAATGTTTCAGTCCCACTTTAGACCTTTATCAATGGGTATCTGCCATAAAAGAGCTGGATATCTCTCTCTTATGGGAGATAGATACCCATTGGTAAAGGTCTAATGCGGGACTGTTCGGGATATACTGCCTAAAATGGTACTAATCTACTAAATTACCTAACACTGCCAAATTTTACCAAGATGTCTAAAACAAAAATGTTTTGATTTTCCACGATTCAGGAGTGCTGTGGATTCCTTCTACTGTAAATTGGTTATAAACCTAAACCCAGTACATTGTAGATTTCCCATTTTATTCATATGCAAATGAGCAGGGCTAAGGAGGCCGAGTCAGGGAAAAAAAAAAAGTTATAACTCCAGCTTCAAAATAAAATAATTCTACTTTTACAATTTGATATTGCATAGTTTTTTTGCATATTTACTTTCATAAGAATCTAGTCACTAGGTTTTTCTTTTGTGAATTAGAGGAGCTTTGCAGTTTATCTAACCACGGCTGTCTTTCTATTTTTGAAGTATTGTGGAAAAATAGGTGTCTGTTTGGCCTCCAAAATTACAAATCCCCATAAAACTGGGGCGCCAAAGCTGAATAACAGATCTACAAGGTACTGTGATTACTGCAGTTAGTGTAAACCTCCTGACACTGTGCAGACAGGACGGGGTGAAAAACTCCCAGTGAGTCAAATTCTACCTCTAACAATCCATATGCAGTAGGCACTCCTAAGGACTGCATGCAGACAGAATTCTACAGTCTATTTCTTTGAAACAACCACATAAAATGGTCTTCTGGGGTGGTGGTATGGTTGTGTCAAGGGGCATGACCAGAATACATAATAATAGGTAGAACTGAAATTCTGGTCTGGATAAGTGGGCAATCTTCCCATAGAGGTGGTCTTTTGGATAGGTTTCCCTGTAATTAGCCTGTAATAACACTACAAGAAAATCTGTCCATTGAGTGAGTTTACTGTTGAACATAATATATGTGACATATAACATGGCTAAAAAAAAATCATTTAGTAAAAGTGCAAAATAAATTACATAAGAATGTATAGATTACAGTCTGGCAAAAAAAAAAAAATAAATCCCTGAAATAATAATGGTACATAATAAACTGAATCAGATGTAGCATTTCTAGCCATAGGGTGCCTGGTTCCACATTAGTTACACCTGCTCAATGCAAAAACAATAGAAACAAAATAAATCTGCAACCCATCTTATACCGCAAACAGTGTCTCTGCCGGCGGTTACAGTCCACACATCTTCATCAATGGCTCCCACCTGCCCATGCTGTTACTGGATGGGAGTACTCTAGCTGATGTAAGAAGCTGTGAGGCCTGGGCACAGGCCCTACATTCAGAGCTCATCCTGACCATCTGGAGAAGAAGTTGCCGTAGCTAATGCTTCAATAAATGCTGCACCATCACACAAATTTCTTCCGTGTTGCTGTGAACCGTTCCATGTACTGGAAAACAGAAAACAAATGTATGTCTGGATCAACCTATGCAGTGACAAGCAACTCTGTGAAGACACAATTATTAGGCATTTCACTATATATATTGTACCAGTCTAGTTATGGATAAAAAAAAAAAAAATGTGCTTTTTGAAACCAAAACCAGGAATGGATTGAAGTACCATCTGTCCTTTTATAGGTTCTCCTCTGTTGTGATCCATACCTGGTTTTGGCTTCATGAATTGGGTTAGATTATAAAGATCACATTAATGGGGGGGCTACAATTGCCATAAGCAGGTAATTTCCTGCAGTAGCACCACCACAGGGGAAATTAAAGGGGCAAAGAGCCTGAACATACACAACACCACTGTATTCACATGGAGCACTCAAGGACCCCCCTAGTGGTCAGACACCCCGCACATATCTGTATTATTAGTGGGAGAGACCCTTTAAGTATAACAGAGTGCCAGTTCATATCAACTGGATGTTAGGACATGTTAGCTTAAATCAGGGATCATTCCCTCCAGTGGCCCCATACAGCTTAGTGTGCTCCAACAGTGTTCCCAGTTTGGCCTCTACCTGTACCTAACTACTCTTGTGCCTGCTCCTTCCAGCTTTGGGTGCACGTGTCACAGCAGTGCACCTGAGATGGGAGGAGCAGAGAGGTAAGTATTAAGAAGGTGGATTGGCAGAACTGGTGAGAAGGCCACTGGCCACAGATGATGGTCTTAGGGGCTGCATGTTTGAGACCCCTGGGTTAAATGATGTCCGTAGTAGCCACCCCTCACTTTTGTCAAGTGATGAGAATCCTGAATAGGGAGACCACCTTCTATTAGTAAGAATTCCCTAATTATATGTATGAAAATTGGTTGTCCACTTCAGAAAACCCATTACCCAAAACTGCAATGAAAAATTGTCTTCTAGAGGAGAAGTCCTCTAAAAAGACAAGGGTCAATATGGCAATCGAACATGCAGAAAACCTGATCTAGATAAAAGGTGATCTTTTGGAGTTTTGCTGTATAAATACTGTCCAAACATGCTACTTTTTCTTAGTGGTCATACTGGCTACAGCTTCAAACACTGACCTTATCATAACCATCCAAGTCACGCAGCTTCTTTATTTCAAAGAGGTTTCCTTCTACAGCCAACAAGGAGATCTGGGAGTCACTCAAGATACTCTGAGGCAACATACTGAGCTCCAGACAGTTCTCTTCAAGTCGAAGGACCTTAAGACGTGGGCATCGAGAGACCTGCACTGAGATCTGGGATATCTACAAAAAACACCAGAGAATTTAATTATATACAATTTGGTCTGTAGAAAAGTAAGTAGAAAGCTCCAGGTGCAGAGGCATCATGAGGAGATGGCTACTAGTTCTAGAGGCGCAGCACTTCTGCATGATGAATACTGGACTATATGTATCATACTCCTATAAGACTCCCCATCCCCCTTGGCTTCCCTACTTATCTAAGGAGTCTCTACCACTTAGGTTCTGTGTGATTACTTACCTGGTTCTGGTTTAGGTTTATCTCTATGGCTTGCACCCCTGAAACTTCATCTGGAATTGCCTGGATTTTATTTTTTGACAGATCCACCACATCTAAGTGCCGTAAATTGCAGAGCTGAGTGGGCATAGCACGGAGCTGGTTACCAGAAAGGTTTAGAGTCTTCAAGGCAGAAAGCTGACCAAAGTCAGCAGGAAGGCGGCTAATCTGGTTGCTACCAAGGTGCAGGGTCTCTAGTTTTTTTAGCTTGCACAATTCATCAGGAAGCCTGCCTGGAGTGGAAAAATAACATACACAAGTGAAACGTGAAAGAGTGCGCCCTCTAGTGCTCATATTTATGTGAAAGTTTTAAGCAACCCACTTAATATCATTAAAGACAATTTCAAGCTAAAGTTGGATGAACATAGCAAGTTCTCTTAACTGTGCAAAAACATGAAAAGATCTACAAACTGTCAGTTGGCAGAGTTGCCGAGTCCTTTTTTTCTGAAGTGCCACCTACATGGGCTTATAAAAAGGAATCATCAGCTCCAAGTTCTAGTTTGGGAGGACAGTACTAAATGTGAACTGCATAACCAAAATGTTAACCCTTTAAACAGTATTTATAAGATAACCAATAGTTACTGTATCAGTGTATATGGAGAAAAACCCTTCACCTCTTTCTGGCTGGTCACGGACTCATTGAACGACTTAAGAGGGGTAGAATTTTAACTTAAAATGCATTGGAGAATCACTTTATATATTATACATTACATACTTATGGTAAAAAACATTAATGCTTGACTTCCCCTTCCCACCATTTTTAGCCATTTTTGACTCAGACTTCAAAATCATAATCACAATGAATTGGGCATTTTACCTTGATCACAATTAATATACAACTATTTTAGGCCAGGCCCTTTTCACATACTACGACCCCAGGGGCGGATTATAATAAAAACAAAATGGGTTGTAACCCAAGGCCCGAGGTTGAAAGGGGGCCCAACGGCAAATAATTGCCCATTTGCCCCCTTTTATAATCTGAATTCGTAATCCACTGTATCTGCATCTGAATGATGTCTGCAAGGGGTTAAGGATAAAACATGCTCATGAATCTATCAACACTGGCTGATAAGTGAAGAATTAATATTCCTATATAGATGGAGAACATTGTCATCTGTAACAATTAGGCAGAACAATTCCTGTAGTTCCTGTGTAAACAACACTGAATCAAGAATTACATTTAGTCTGTAATGGGATTATTATATTAAGTGCTCTTGGACGGCAAACAGAACAACATTTCCCAGGTCAATCATGAATAAGGCAATGGAGTTTCTCTTTGTATTTCCTGCTAATATGAACTCCCTCAGTTTGAGGCCACACTTCTGGCTTGACTGAGCACAAGGAACAAACTGAGCGCCAACCTGAATCAGGCAGGTTTCTGTGTGTACCAGGATGGAGGCCACCTTTATTTACTAAAATGATTGCCTCCCATGTTTTGCTAATTAAAGGTATTTATAGGATTCTTTTCAATGTACACTTTTTTTCTTTTACAGGAGAACTCCTTTAAGAATTTAGGGATACTTATTATGTCTCAGTTATAGTCACGGCTCACACACTCTCTGGTTAAGTCCCCATTACTATTCCCTCAGTCCACATCTTCCAATAAATCTATTAGTAACAGGAGCCATGTGGTAAGGCCACATGGATTCCATATGAAGCTCCACTTATACAAGCTGGAAGAGGCAATGTACAGACTGAGCCGCAGCTGCACTGTGCCATATGGCAGACCAAGGGAAACCTGACCTTAAAGGAATATTCCATTTTCAGAAAATTACCTTATATCGTGAAAACTTATAATTTTTCAATATATTCTTTGTCTCAGTCCCTCACTGTTTTTAAGAAATCCGCTTGCTCTTATTCAACAACTTTGCTTATTTACTTCCAAGGGATAGCAATGTGTCCTGGTCATGTGATGATCACACAGATGCCCAGCTTGTAAGAAGAAACAGCACTGAAACCCATATTGTAAGGCCATGACAAACATGGCGGAAGTACAGTGATGACCAGTGATCAGGATAGGCCATGGCAATCAAAACGTGTGGAAAGACACAGGTAACAATTCCCACGTCTGACGTCCTCAAATGTAAAAGTCTTACTTAGTCGGTTGTGGTTCAGTGTCAAGCTCTTCAAAACTCCAAATTTCCCTATTGATGGAGGCAAAACTTCTATCTTGTTATTGGACAGCTCTATCGTTCGTAGGTTGACCGATAACCTCTGTAGCTCCTCAGGGAACTTTGGGTGAAAAAATAAGACAAGCAGTTAATTATATATATATATATATATATATATATACATACACACACACACGCAGATACATATATTTCATATATGTACGTATAGTATATACCAAACCTTTCCGCCACTCACCTCCACCAATCCCTTGTCAGTCAGCTGGAACACACCAGTCTTCTGGGCTGTTTCTAGATGAGCTTTTAATGCACTGTTACCCATGTTGCCGATCGAAACCACACTGTATACTAGTTGTCAAAGAAAGGTTCCCTTGTAGACCTACTGTGTGCAAAATTGTTCAGATTAGCTATAGAGTTTTACAGTCACATGATATATCAAGTTTTCAATATGACATGTCAATCGAGGCTTGTTAATAAGAGCGCCACAGTATATGCCATAACTGTTAGAGAGATGCTGGTCCTACCTCTAGAATGAATGAACCACCCCATCACATGGCTGCCACCTTACCCCCATCATTCCTGCTGACAGTCAAATCCAGGCTGCCAACTGTGTTTGGGTTCACTGATATACTCAGTTTGTGTAACTCTTATAGAAGTAAAGGGAAGATAAGGGAACAAAGTAGAGCAGGGAGCTATGGTGTTCTCTAACTTTGTTAGAAACCATCGCCATCGCACTGCTCACCTCCTCCCCTACCTGCACAATGTCCATGTCACTGCAGTAAAGCATATGTCTAAATGCTGTTAACAGCAGCTCAGACAAGATGGTCACTCCCATAATACAGAAAACACCATAAAAAAAAAAAAAAATCTACAATAAGTAAGTAAAAAAAAACCCAGACTGGTAGCGCACAGTTATAAATGTGGTCATAAATTTACAAGATACAGTACAACATACAAGAAAAGGGGATGAAGAATTGTTATTTCATGGGGAATACATGTATAAAACACAGATCAGGAGATGGGACATGTCCTCTTAAAATCCAGTATTAGTTCTGGCTTTAAAATGTGCTTATAAAACTGCATAAACTGCACTAAACCATTTATGTAAAAGCATCCTGAGTACGTATCTCTCCCCTGGTATCACTAGAAGGCTATACAGGGGCTGAGTACTGAAATTATTTTTATTGGGAGACAATACAAAGTAAGAGATTTACACATTACAGAGAGTGACTAGAATATGCAACCCTTTTGTGAGAAGATATGGTCCTACAGAGGCTGAGAATTAAGGGTCTGCTTTACTACAATGGAGCAGCATAGTGGGCCGCAAGTAGCACCTCTGGACAGGAAAATATGACAATGGGGCCACAAATGCTAAACCAACACTGTAGCCCTTTTATTCTCGTGATTGTTGAGGTCCTGGCAGTAACAGCCAACCAATCTGTCTCTATAATGTGTATTTAATGAATTATTGTTCTATATCTACAGTGTGCAAAAAAGGGACATCCTAAGCCAAAGCTAGAGACATACATTACCAGGACTACACGGATAACTATTAGGACAGGGCAATTATGATCTAAATCACGATTAATTGGACAATTTACCTCAATTACAATTAAAGACAATTATCTCAGGCAACGCCCCAAGTGCGCATTATAATAATGGCAAAATGGGTTGTAGCCCAGGGCCCAATGACAAGTAATTGCCCATTTGACCCCATTATAATTCAACTTCATAATCTACGGTATCGGCATCTAATGATACAGTTGATTAGTTTTGTGGGGCATGGGAGTCTACTGAAGGTTTGTGGTGGGTAAACCTCGCGATATTCATCTCGCTAGATTTATCCTGTGTGTTCATTCAGACTAAACAAGTCCAAACCAGAATTGCTTTTATTATAACTTGGTGTCTCTTCAGACCCAAGAGTATAAATAGTGGGGACCGATGGGAGGTGAGCAACCATAAAAAACTGTTACTCACCTCCCCTCTGCTCTGGCGATGGTCCTCATCCTATTCAGGCCTCCTGAATGACATCATTCAGAAGGCTGGAAGAGGCCTGAACAAGAGGAAGACCTGCGCCAGAGCCCCAGGGAGGGGAGTAACACTGTTTTTTATGTTTGCTCTCCTCCCATGAGCCTCCATGATTTATATTCTGAGGTCTCAAAAGACACCAGAATATAATAGCTGTTTTGTTTTGGATCGGTTTGGTACAAAAAACACTGCAAGTGTTTGAAACTCATGAATACTGTAATAACCAAACCAAAATAACCAACATGCACAAAATCATATAGGTTAACCAGATTGATGGTCGGTTTTGGTTAATTTTAGATTAATTGCACAGCCCTGATTTCTATCTATACGTTTATCTATTATACATGTGTGTACATTATTTATGTCCAGATTTATTATTTATGTGTGTGTACAGTAGGTTGGGACCAATGACAGCTGGATTGAGAATCCAGCATCAAAGCTTTAAAGACAACAACGACAAGCGGTACGGCCACTCAGAAATTAAATCTATGCCGGCCAGGACTGATGTAAAATTCAGGATAAGTGAGCGAGTTAAAGTAAATCTGAGTTACAGTATATCTGACGGACTTCCTGACTGCCCGCCCAGATCCACCCCCTCTTCGATTTTCTCTAAAGTGGCATTGGAGTTGTAAAAATGACAACTGGTGTAAACGGGCACATGCGAAAAATATTCCACAAAACAGGGTTGGTAACCTTAATAATACCCCCCTCCCGTATATGGTGCACTGCTGTGTGTTGTGGAAATATTCTAGTGTGTTGTGTTCTGTAAACACTAGGCCTGGTTTGTTCTGACAAGCTTCCTTGAAGGTTTCTGAGCATTAATGGAGGTTGCCTTGGCTAAATAAAGCATCATTCACATTGTGTGTAGTTTTTTTTTTTTGCTTCTTTATATATATATTATATATATATCTTTTAGCAAATCTATTTAACGGATGCAAAAAACTGTTGCCGACAGATGGCTGTCCATCTACATAGCTCATTTCTGTTTTTTCAGACAGACACAAAAGTATGATATATTATGTTTTTTTTGTCCTCCAAAAAAACACAATGTGAATGAAACCTATGCGGACTGCTAGCGTCTCATACTTTATTCATATGAAAGTCAAAGATAGCCACATAATGACCATTTTTAGAACATATGGGAGGGGCTCATCAAGAACAGCGTATTTTACACCGGTCTTGATGAACCCTGCGCCAACAGAGGCCGCTCTCAATTCATTAATAAATTTGGTGCTTCCCCTCAGCAATTCTAACGTCATTTATGTCACTTTTGTGGCCTAAATGATAATGAAAATGGCACGAGTGGAAGGCACGCCCACACCCACTTTCGTAAAAGTGGCAAGGCCTGTGCAAAAATGTCACAAGGGGGGTATTTGAGGGTCCATTCCAAAGAAAATAAAGCAGGTCCTATCCTGCTCCATTTCATCAGAACAGAGCTGATCGGAAGCCCCCATAGAGGTAACTGCATAGTGGAATGCACTCAGGTGACGGACCCAACTCAGATGCACACTGGGTCGTGTGCATGTGGTCTTAGTATACACCAAGGGTTTTTCTCTTTGGTGGTTAACAGCCCCATTTGCTCTGGAAGGAGGGTTTTTTAAAGCATGCAACTTTTTAGCATCCCATAGGCTTGAGAAAGTCTATCGAAACACATAGCTACTGGCGCTGCTGTCTGCTGTGTGGATCACTCTATATGGATTAAATAAAGCTGGATTTTTTTTTTATGGATGTCCATTAACGATGGTTATTTTTATTTCTAAGTCATACTTCCGCTAGATCTTCCCTGATGTGTCTGTAATGTAAGGCTATGGAAGCAGATTACATTCACCTGACATAAGAAGCTTTAGCATATCACACAATTCATTTGTCCTTGGACAGTCAGATGACTGCAATGTTTTCCACACGGCTCCACCTTTGTGTATGACATAACATTACAAAGATAATATTGTTAGATTACATTATAAAAAGATTTATATTAATACAACTAGTAGAAAAAAGCCATGTACTCCGTCATACTCTGCAATATAACTCCCCGGGGGCTACAACTCTCTATATAACACTATTATATATAAGAACAGATACAAGACATATTAGAAAATGATTGAAATGTTGGTCATACCCTGAATAAACAGAAAAACTTCATCACAACTAAATGTCCCATAGATAATCCTAAAAGAAGCATAATGGATGTAATGGTAGACACGGGACTCATTACAAGGTGTATGGCTACTTTTACACCTGCACTCTTACAAAGACGGAGAAGAGGTATAAGGGCACGTTCACATCTGCGCCATTGTCTATCGCAGGACCAGAAGAATATAGAAACAGTCACGATAAACAAGGACGGATCTCGAGGAACCCTACTGATTATAATGGGGTGCGTCAGGTGTCTTATTTTTTCATAGACATCGCCGGATGAAAAAGTTGGGCTTGCAGGACTTTTTTGGCTGAGATTTCTGATGGGCTCTACGCCAGGGGCCCCGAATTGGGACTCCAATGCAGATGTAAACATAGCCCAATCCTGTGGGGTGGACACTTACCACAAGCAATGGAAGCTTTACTACTACTACTACTACTACTACCAGAAAAACAGAAGTCTATGGGACAACAACTCCCATCAGATCACATTCCTGTATTAACAAACTTGCATCAACCAAGTCTACTCCCCTAAAAGTTACAAATACAGGCAGGTCAAGCAAATGCACTACTTTATATATACATCCCAAAATGCAGTTCTTACCCACCACTACAGACCGGAATAAACATGAACGGATTACGGTACCAGCTACTCCCTACAATCCCAGACACAGCTCTTCCGGAAACCGCGACTCCACCTTCACATCCCAGGAGTTTGACACACACAAGATGGCGCCAGAGCACGCCAATGTAACAGAACCTACGTGCCATCCACAATATGGCGCTCGCTACGAGTCGCTGAATGGTTCAGATCTGGGCGCAGTTTATGATTGGCTGGCTTCACACTTAGCGCTCTCTTTTGCTTACAGGAAAGTGGTTGTCAGTTCGGGTTGTCTGAGTCTATGTCAGTGACAAGTAATGGCGACCAATCCCTGGGATCCGGTCCAGCCGACGGCAGCTGCGTTATTAATAGAGAAGTGCCTGGGGGCTGGAGTCTTATCACAGGTACTGAATACTTGGGGGCAAATATATGTTATATGTATATGTAATATCACTTCACCAGTACAGCTGACTGCACTATGGTCAGACCTCAATACATCTACAATGATCTAAGTGTTGTACAAGGTGCAGCTAATGTGACTTCTAATGGGACAGGCATGGCCAGTGGGAAGGTGAGAATCAAGACAACTTTCCATTATATCTAATGGAAGC